>OY755217.1:25805046-26452592 GCA_963576765.1 Draba incana | reverse complement strand
AATACAAAACAAAACATAATAAACTGATAACTATGGCTGTATCTTTTTCTTTCAAAAAAAAAAAAATGAATATATCGTTATTATAATTTTGTTTCATTTTTTCACTTATCTTTCTTATTTAGAATAAATTGCAAACAAAATTTCAAATAATTGACTAATTGAACTCCAACAAAGCATCATTTAAATTTTCAAAAAAAACAAAAAAAACAAAAAACAAAGCATCATTTATAATTTTTTATTGGATAGATTTGAAGGTTTAGTAAGTAATTTTGTAGGAAAGAAGGTAGAAAAATAAATTAAAGAACTAATGTTTTGCATTTTATTCAGTTTTTTTTATGGAAAACCAATGGTTATAAATTGTCTTTATACGAATAGTGTATTTTAGCATCGCCTTTGGCCTTTGTATCTTTAGCAACGGCTTTGGTTCTAAGTTTATCATTTTTGCTTATAAATTTCCGTTAGTTTATAGATTCTGATTTGTTATGAAGAATAGAATTTTATTTTCATAATATAAATAAAATCATGTTATTCAAGTACGGTTTGCACTTATTATTGGGTCAATTAGCAAAATAACCAACAAAATAATAATAATTCATAAACTAACCAAAATTACATTATGTGGCAAAATGATAGCCATTAGAATTAGGACATTTGGTGACTTTTCTAAATATAATTTTTTTGTTGGTTATTCATGCTAATTCCCCTTTATTTTATAAGAAACTTATAATTTCTCTTAAAAAAATGTCGCTTGTACATCAGCATCAAAGACATTTTATAAATCTTAAAACAAATTATGATCAATTGATCAAATCTAACATGTAGTCATGCAGCCACAACAATAATAATTTCACATATGATTTTATGACGGCAACTCTTCTCGCAACACACATATATATCTACGACAGACAGCTCTACATGTACCCACGATTAAAAAAAAAAAAAAAAAAACTTTCTCCATAACATACATAGCCACGAGAGACGATGCTCTACACACACTATCAACGTTTGATTAGGTTTTGAATCAATAATTCTCAGATAAAGCATTATCAACCCCAAAGCTAATGAAGAAACATCATTTCTTTGAACACTTGCAAAAAAGGGCTTCCAATAAAAGTTGGAAAAGGTGTTTCTAACATGATAAATAGTTAAAATATATTATAGATAGGGTTTAGGGTAGGGTATTTGTCTGTCAACAATTACATACAGAAACCTTGACTTGAACTCAAGTAGGGGAAGAGACTCCAATGTCCAATCACTAGCCCATGTATGTAAGGGTTGTTTTTCGTTACTAAACAGTAAAATGTTTGAAATAATAACATACGTTTGTGTTGTCTCTTTGTAGAATCCACAAAGTGTTACTCATGGTTAACTTAACTTAATCATACATTCAATTAAAAAATATAATATTATTGGATCATTAGAAACTAAATGACTAAATGGCCTGTGAGCTATATATTGGATCTTTAGGTACATTGGGCCGAAGTAACAGTCAGAAACTAGTTTTCATTTTTCTAGCATGAGGCCTAATTTAAGAAATGTGTTTCGGACTCTTCTTGATTCTACAAAAAAAATCATAAAATATAATATTTTGTATGTATGAATGAAAGTGTATTTCGTTTTGCATCAACTTACACAATTTCGTGATATTTCTTCTTTGTCAAAATGATGATAACCACAAACCTTCGATGAAATGTATTCATGTAAACTCAAGATCTACCTCCTTATGTATATTTTATCGGTGAATTAGTTTTTTTTTTTTAAACAATCGAATGAAATCCATTGTTTTTCGATATTAATGTACTAACAATGTAGTTTATCCTTTAAGTCTTGCATGACAACCCAAGAAATGTGATTAACCTCAACAATCAAAATTTCGATTAGTGAGAGATACACGAGCTTATGCAAGGTCCGACACAAATAATCTTCTTGGTCATAAAATAATATTTGATATCCCATAGGCACTGTTTAAAAAGATCGTAGTTCCATGCATTACCCATTTGGCCATCTTTCATTAAGAAAAGTGAAATTGTCAAGAAACCTCTGTGAAAGGATTTCTTATTGCTTAAGTTTGGGGCATAAAAACCTTATATAGATATTACATAGATGATACATCATGACCTAAGTAGTTAGCTAAGTCGATATTTCATCTTGAGTCAACACGTTATAAGCTTCATCAAGAGAAGGCAAAAGTGTTCTCGATAACAGAGATGATTTAACACCTCCATAAAGCGATTCATCAATTCCCAATAAAAGTTGATGCAATTTGTCTTCTTCTCTTTCTCTAGCTATTTCTTCCATTGTTTTAGCTTGTTTGTGGTCACCTAAACTTGTCCATAACTTTGTTAATTTCCCATAATACGCTTCAATGGGTAAACCGTTTGACGACATGTAACGAGCTCTGTTTTCAAACGTTGTACTCACTGACCATTCTTTACGGAGAATCGTTTTTGGATTTGTGTTCAGAGGCTGTAGGCATGTCGTTGTGTGAAAGAGACGAGCACAAAATTTCATCAATGGTAACTTTGATCCAGGATACGACTAAAGCATTGTTAGCGCGCCAATCTTCATAATCTTTGTCAGGCTTTGGAATTGATCCATCTTCAAAGCCAAATTTCTTTCGTGCTTTTAGAGCCAATTTGATACTAGTGGACCATTCGTCGTAGTTAGGACCGCGTAGAGAAGGCCGAGAAATAATCGTTCCAGGGTTATCTCTGAAGGTTAAGTCATACGGAGAAATAGTCCATCTTGTGATTTCAAAATGAGACTTAGATTTATTTGAAACAGAAGACCCATCACTTGGTGATTCGGTCATGTTGAGAAAGTTTTCGATAGAGTAATAAAGAAACTTAGGTCAAGAAAACGAAGAAGAAAGAAAAACATAGTTTTGACGTGTTTTTAGATAAGAGAATCGATAACCAAAAAACCTAGAATTAGGTTCAATGCTCTGATACCATGTCAAAAAACCCTAGAGGTTGTGAAAGGATTTCTTATTGATCAAGTTTGTGGCACAAAGACCTTATATAGATATTACATAGATGATACATCATAACCTAAGTAGTTAGCTAAGTCGATGCACACGATGAGCCGTGATACGGCCCAATAGAAATACATGAGACACATTGTGCAAACTTTCTAAATTAGGCTACTAACATGTGTTATGAGTTATTTAGGTGAGTAACATCTCTTTAATAATTCTAACGAAATACCCTTAATGATGTAATTAATAATTATTGATAAAAAATCTTAAAATATGTTTCACGTTATAGTTCACTAATTACGTAAGAATAGTTGCTATCAGCTCACTTATGTTTGTTAAAATAGTTGACTATGTAAAACATTGTCTATTTAAATAAATGTTTGTTATTTTAGTTATAATAAGTTTACTTTATAATTAATTCACTATGATTATAGTTGACTATTTATGAAGGCATAGTCAGCTATTTGGGGGTTTTAACATTAATTTGTGAATAGCCAACTATCATATCAAAACATAGTTGACTATGTAAAATATTGTATATGCAAAACGAGTGTTTACTATTCTAGTTATAATATAGTTCATTTTGTGATTAATTCACTATGATTATAGTTGACTACTAATGCATGCATAGCCAGCTATCCGGTCTTTTTTTTAACATTTCTCTGTAAATAGCCAGCTATCAGATAAAAAAATAGTTGACTACTTATTTTGTAACTGAAAAATAGAATAATGTCAAATTGGTCATTCTAGATATACTCCATGTTATAAATTTACCTAATTATGTTATGTTATGTTAAATATTTGATTATTTATACGATGGATACATTGTGTAATATTTTTCTTATTTCATTAACATCATGAAAAGTTGAAACAAACCCCAATACAACTTCTTCTTTTTTTATAAAGAACAAACCCCAATAATTGAAAGATGAGATTGTGAGAATTGTAAAAGCATGTGTAATAACAGATTTTGACCGTGAAATTCAATCTCAATTTCTCCATGTTTTGACTCTTGAACGATGATAAGAATTAAAAAAGACAAATCATGTTTTGCGTGACTAATTATTAAATAAATACGAGGGAAAGAAAGATTTGGGAAGAATTAAATAATAAATGTGTAGTTGTGTATGACTTAATAAATTCATAGTGGGAAATAAAGTAGTAAAGGAAGATGATGAAATAGAGAAGGCAGTCCAAGTGAAAGACATTTATGTCGCCCACCCTAAGGGAACGAAGACATGGTCATATATGATTTTGGGGTTCTATATGGTGGTAATTATGTTGGGTTCTATATGATTTTTTTTAATTCTTATCATCAATGGTGGTAATTAATGGTGGTAATTATGTTGGGGTTCTATATGATTTTTTTTATTACTCTCTTTGTTCCAAAATATAAGTTGTTTTATCTAAAAGCACGAAGATTAAAAAACTATCTTTTCTTATAAAAAATATCATTTAATATACATAATAAACATAATTTAATTAAACCTAAAAAAGACTACATAATATTATTGGTCACACAATATTCAATAAAGATGAAAAGTATCTAAGATTCTCAAAACAACTTGTATTTTGAAACCAAAAAAAAACCAAAACAACTTATATTTTGAACGGAAGGAGTATAAATTATGTTGGGTTTAAATTTAGAATTCTATAATAATTTTTGTTGGTTTTTGTCCTCCAATAGTAGTTGTTATAGAAGGGTTCTAAATAAATAAATAAAATTATGATTTTTAAAAAAAAATAAAGTTTATCTTTTTAAAAAAAAATAGAGTTTATTTTTTTAATATTGATAACATAGTACATTCAATGAAACATAATTTTTTGCATTGAATGAAATTTTAAACATACATGAATCAAAAACATTTAAAACATAGATTTCAAAATCATAAAGGAAAAAGAACGCTCAGTTGTAATCTTGATTTTGTCCAAAATTTTGCCATATATGCTCATTATCTTAGTTTTGGAAACAATCAATCCATGAGTAAAGTATTTAATATAGTCGGTTCCTTCCACAGTTAAATAGAAAAGAAAAAAACAATGATGGAAAACTCAATCAAGAGCTTGATAACAAAAGTGAATAGCTCAACGCTCAAAATTTAAAGCAAAAAATGAAGAAATTTCCAATAGATATACAGTATGAAGATTAAGATCCAATACAATCATAAAACTTGTAATACTCAAATGAAATTACCATTACAACACAACATCAACAAAGACAAGCGATACAAACACAAAGTCAACTCTCTTTCTCTCTCTAATTTTGTAAATGAATCTGTTAAATTTTACAACTCAAAGAGAATTACTTGACTTGGAAGGCGCAAGGCTTCAAGCTTTACTAAAGCACAAGTCATCAAGAGCTTCACTACGACACCATTTACATCTAGGGTTAGCCGAACACTGAGATCTGGTTCACATCTCGCAGCATTTGGGTTTCTTATTGGACGATTCTCAAAAATACCACCACTTTTTTTAAAAGTTTCAAAAATACCACTTTTTGTTCAATTTCCAAAAATATCACAAAATTAAAGTGAAGTTTTAACATTCAAAACTAAACCTTAAACGCCAAATCCAAATCCTACCCCCTAAAACTATACCCTAATTTGGGAATAGTTAACCCAAACAAAAATTTTTTAATTACAAATCTATTGAAAATCAATTTTTGTATTTGAGGAATTTTTGGAACTATTGAAAAAGTGTTATTTTTGGAAATTTAAAAAAATGGTGGGATTTTAGGGAATTCCTCTTTCTTATTAGTCTTGTTCAACTTTGGATTTGTCTGGATCTTTAATAGCTCCCGATCCAAAATCCAAAATTTAGATTCCGAAGACAAAAGCGATGAACATAGTATAAGAAGGAGGAAGATGCAAACCAAATTCAGAACATGCAAATTGACAAAAATAATCACTGATTCGCATTTTACAACTTACCTTAAAAGCATTCAAGTACTTGCTTAATCTGCTTGAAATACAAACAATATAAATTACCTCATCCCTTGCACATTCTTCAAGCTCTTACTTAATCTGACCTGAAATATTAACAATATAAATTAAAAGACACATAAAGAATAGGACATAATTAGAGCAAGAAGGATATGAACTTATCTATCGAGGGATATGATCAAGATCAAGATCAAGATCAAAATTAACCCGTTTCTTCAACAGAGTTACGTGCACAACAGTGAAACTGAGTCAATCATATAACAATGAGATTTAGAAGCATACAATAGAATTTTGAGAATACAAAGAAAAGATTTTGAAAATGTCTTAAAAATGAGACAAATGTCCAAGATAAAGATTGATTCATCGGCAAAGATGCCAACAAAACATTACTATCACTTAGTAAAGGAAAATGAAAGATAAAATGAAAGGCTATGGTATGAGAATTGTACTAAGATTTATATGCAAACAAGAAGCGGAATCAAGAGAGCTTGGATAAGACTTTTTAGGGGAAATTATTTTTGTTCACCACTGCAAATGCCTATGAAAATATCGATATATTCTATCAATATTTCCCAAATCCTTAACACGAAAACAACAAAGAAACAAATGAATAACACAAGTATACACTAATAACACAAATATACACTAAAACTAAGAGATTTAATAGATTTTAAAGAAAGAACAATTATGAAGACGAATGACATATTAAATCAAAACTACCACCGGAAAGAAGAGGAACAATCAAAAAATATGTATGACAAATTGAAGCTAAAATCACATATTACAAGACAAGTAAAGTATGATTACAAGATTGAAGAACCCTAATTTTGATTTCATCAAAAAACTCCAATTTCAATCACATGCAAAAGTCCTAAATCAATTCCCTAATTTCGATTACATGAAATCTCTATAAATTCAATACGATTTTCACATCAAATCACAAAAAGCTTACCATAGGAGATAGATCGACGATGACCAACCAAAACGGCGATGACCAAAACGGCTGATTTGATCAACCAAACACGGTTGATGACGACCAAATTCCGAGTGATTCAATGATAGAATTCATATACATGACATGGATTTTAACTGATTTCGACATAAAATCTGAAGAGGATTGGGAGGATTTGAGAAGCGACGGGAAAGAGAGAGGAGAGAAAAATATCAAGTGTCGGGTTGATTTTTTTTGCTCATTCTCTTATTATTCTTTGTCCAATAACACGTTGCCACCTGTCCAAAAACTAAGGTCTATAAGGACATGATATCGTGGGTATCATAAGATAAAAAAATAATAAATCTTTTCTTTTTACTCAATTTTACTCAAAAAATACTCTCTCTCTATTTTACTCAACTTTTATTAATTTTATATTTAAAAACACTCACTTCCTCCTATTGATACCCACTTTTGAGTATCAAAAGTATCAACCTATTGATACCCTCTTTCCAATAATAACAACAATCTCCTCTTTTTACTCAAATTTTATTAATTTTATATTTAAAAACATTTCATCTTTTTACAAAAAAACACTCTCTTTCTTCTTATTCCTCAAATTTTAAAATTTTTATATTATATGATACCCATGAAGTATCACGGGTGTGCATGCTCTTATCAATAGGTTTTAATGGAGTTCTTATCAAAATATAAAATATAAAATTATTAAAACACACGTTTTCTATTCTTTTTACTCAATTTTATACCTTCTCTTTCATCTTTTTACTCAACTTTTATTAATTTTATATTTAAACACTGTTTCTTCCTTTCAAAAAACACTCTTCAAAAGTTCTTAAAATAACAACTCCTTTCTTCCTTTTACTTAATTTTTATTAATTTTATATTTAAACACACCCACTATCTCCTCTCTTTACTCAAATTTTATTTATTTTATATTTCAATACACCACACAAAACACCTCAAAACATTATTAAATTAATTTTTAAACACTAACACCCCTCTAACACTCTCGATAAACATGCCCTAAGCTCGAATTTTAGCACCGGTTTTAGCATAGGAAACAGATTTTTTTTATTTTTAATTGTCTTAACCATTTAAAAACCCACTAATTACTATGGTTGATCATGCTCTTAGAGAACGTGTGCTTGACTCCCTCTCTTCTTTTTCTCACATACGCGCTCTCCTAAAGCGTAAACTCACGCGCTGTTCATAATTTCATAATTATACTATCGGTAAAAATTGAAACAACTACAAGTGATTAAGTAAAGCGACAAAATGCTTAAAAGTTAAGGAAATTGGGTTGTATATACAAGAAAAAAAAACTATAATTAACAACCTAAACAAATATTCTAAATTTTGTAAATGTTATTAAACCACATATGTTAATTTTGGTTAGCTTTCCAATTATTATTTATTTTAGCTAGTAAGCAAATTCACCAAAAGTTAAAATAATCTATGTGCTTCTCATTAATTTTGGGTTTGGTTCAGATTTTGATAGAAATTGGACAGCTTTAGTATTAGTAAGCAAGTAGTAGTCTAGTAGAGTTGACTGGTAATAGTCTCTTTCACGTGCTCTTGAAAGCGCGTGTTTAGTGTCTGTAGTGGATCACACACACACGCGTGTTGAAGGGCTACCGGCTTAACCAGTCATATATATTTTTTCTAGTGATTGAAAACTGAGTGGTGGGTCCCTTCTTTAACCCTCTCCAACTCGAGTTTACCATTTCCCTCACAAATAGAATAAAGAGAAATTAGGTAAAATAACCATAAAAAAAAACTATTATTAAAATTTTAACCATTTAATCTAAATCCAATGAACATAATTATGTCACATGGATTCATTTTGGTTAATTTACTATTTTTTTTTTAGCTAGTAAGCAAATTCACCCTATAACAAAATCTATAAAAATCTTTTCTTTTTGTTCTTTTTTTTATAGTTTTGTTGGGCCATTTAGGTGGATGATCATATTGGACTATTTAAGTAGATATTTTTAGGAAAATCAGGCTGAATAACCAAAAAAATCTATAATAAAATTATAACCTTTTAACATAGATTTAAAGGACATAATAATGTCACACAGGCTAATTTTGATTTCTTTACTACTTCCTCCGTTTGTTTATAAGTGATGCTTTAGGAATTATTTTTTGTTTACAAATAAGTGATGTTTTTACTTACCAATGCACAATTAATTGACTTTTTAGTGTTTTTGACTCTTTAAATTCTGCAGATTTAATTTTTATTGGTTGAAATGTCTTGAATAAATAAAAAGTATTGTTTTATTTCAAAAAACAAAATAAATTTAATGATTTCTTAATATGAGTGTAGAAGCCTAAAACATCACTTATAAACAAACAGAGGGAGTAATTATTAAAAAAAATTGGCTAGAGAGTAAATTAACCCATAACTATAACTTTTTTTTATATTTTCAAAATCACACTAATTTATAGCCTTTCAATTGACACCTAATTTATATGAGTCAAATCTTTTAAGTAAAAAAATAAGGAAAGGAGTAACTTGATTTCCTTTGTCAGTTTTCACAAAAAAAGTTGAATATGCATTTTTCAGTAGAAGAGTCAGCAGAAAAAAGAAAGAAATTTTCGTCTTTGAAAATTTGGTTTTCGACTTTTTGACTTTTGACCTAAACCATTTATTCGACGAGGACGAAAACACAAAGAATTAAAAAAAAAAGTATATAAATAAAATAATGATTAATAGACCAAAAAGTAAAGAAGACCGAGAAAATAAAGAGCACCTTCCTCTCTCCTTCATCGCAACGAAACACCTTTAAAGAACCCTTTTTCTCAATTCTTTCTTCTTAAAAACCCAACCCAATTCCCACTTGTTTCCTCATCACCTAATTGGATTCTCCCCAAACACACACACACACATTGAAAATCCATAACAAAAAGCTTCCAACTTTTCTTCAATCCATTTCCTTTACAATTTCATTCCAGGTTTGTGGCTTTCTCTTCTTCTTCTTTGGAATTTCCAATTTCATTTAGCCTTCATGGGTTAATTTGGTTTGCAATTTTTGCTATTTCTAGAAACATCGATCACTCTATAGTCTCTTGAATTGAAAAATCCCTAATTTCTTGCTTTATCTTTGACCCCTTTTCTAAAAAAAATCAATTTTTTTTGCTTGTTTGAGTAGAAAGTAGACAAATTTAGGGTTTATTACGGCGATTTGATTCTCTATCAATTTCTCATCGTTTTTTTGTGAATCCACAGGATAATATTATGTGCAGTGGACCAAGGAGCAACCTCTGCTCTTCAGAAACCCTAACTGAAATCGAATCAAACAAAGAAGAAACAATGGGTCTCCTCGAATTCGCCGCCTGTGATGATCTCTCATCGTTCCAGAGAGTAATCGAAGAGAAAGGTCTCGACTTGGACGAGCCAGGGCTATGGTATTGCAGACGGGTCGGGTCGAATAAGATGGGTTTTGAAGAAAGAACACCTCTTATGGTTGCTGCTATGTATGGAAGCATAAAGGTTTTAAATTTCATCATTTCCACTGGAAAATCTGATGTAAATTCAGCTTGTGGTGAAGAAAGAGTCACTGCTCTTCATTGTGCAGTTGCTGGTTGTTCTGTGAATATGATTGGAGTCATCAATGACTTGCTTGATGCTTCTGCTTTGGTTAATTCTGTTGATGCTAGTGGGAATCAACCTTTAGATGTGTTTGTTCGGGTTTCGCGATTCGTTGCTAGTCCGAGAAGGAAAGCGGTTGAGCTATTGCTGCGTGGAGGCAGATTGACCGATGAAACGGTCGAAGAAGAGGTTAAGATAGTGTCTAAGTATCCAGCTGATGCGTCGTTACCGGATATTAACGAAGGTGTTTACGGAAGTGATGAGTTTAGAATGTATAGCTTTAAGGTTAAGCCGTGTTCGAGGGCTTATTCGCACGATTGGACCGAGTGTGCTTTTGTTCATCCGGGTGAGAACGCGAGGAGGAGAGATCCGAGGAAGTATCCTTACTCTTGTGTTCCATGTCCTGAGTTTCGTAAAGGGTCATGCCCGAAAGGAGATTCTTGCGAGTACGCTCATGGAGTTTTCGAGTCGTGGCTTCACCCGGCGCAGTATAAAACCCGGCTTTGTAAAGATGAGACTGGTTGTGCAAGGAAAGTTTGTTTCTTTGCACATAAACGCGAAGAGATGAGACCTGTTAATGCTTCGACTGGCTCTGCCGTGGCTCAGTCTCCGTATAGCAGTTTGGAGATGATGACAGGTTTGTCTCCTCTTACGTATTCTTCCGGAGTTTCGACTCCTCCAGTCTCTCCAATGGCTAATGGTCTTGGTTCATCCCCAAGAAACGGCGGGTCATGGCAGAACAGAGTCAACACTCTTACTCCACCGGCTTTGCGGCTCAATGGTGGAAGCAGATTGAAATCGTCATTGAGCGCTAGAGATATGGATATCGATATGGAGATGGAATTGAGACTCCGCGGTTTCAACAATGTTGAAGAGACTTTCGGGTCTTATGTTTCCTCTCCAAGCAGGAACTCTCAAATGAGCCAAAGCATGAACCAGCATTATCCGTCTTCCCCGGTAAGGCAGCAGCAGCGCGGGTTTGACTCTGCAGCGGTTGCGGTAATGAACGCTAGATCGTCTGCATTTGCGAAACGTAGCTTGAGTTTCAAACCAGCTGCTCAAACAACATCCCCGTCAAATCTCTCGGATTGGGGATCGCCGAGCGGGAAGCTCGATTGGGGAATGAAAGGAGAGGAGCTTAATAAGATGAGGAGAAGTGTTTCCTTTGGAATCCATGGGAACAACAACAACGCAGGAGCTAGAGATTACAGGGACGAGCCAGATGTGTCATGGGTTAACTCTTTGGTTAAAGACAATGTTGCGACAGAGAGAGGCTTTGGGATGAATGAGAGGGTTCGGATATTGTCTTGGGCTGAGCAAATGTACAGAGAGAAAGAGCAGACTGTGGCGTAAACACACACAGAACATCAAGATGGGTTTTGAGAGCCTTCTCTCTGCAATTTGATTCTTTAATTTTTGTTATTTTATACCGTTATTATATTGTTCGTAGTCACTCACTACTCAAGAAGAAAAGCTAGAAAGTTAATTAATTGGATTAATAAGTAGCTTTTTAGTTCTTATATTCATTTTTTTCAATTTTCAAGATTACATTTCAAGAAAAAATACATTTGGCATTTTGCTTTCCACCTCGCTCCAAAGCTTTAAAAAAAAAACAGTTAAAATAGACACTTTTCATTTGCAACCTAATAGACACTCTAATAAAGAAATACATTTCATGATTACATTTGAAGAAAAAATTATGAACATTATGACATCAAAATAATAAAATTGAGAGATTCACAAAACATTTTGTTTTCTTTGTAAGGTCACGAACGAGAAATGATACGTGTGTAAAGGAACTCGTTCCACGTGTCAGGTAAACCGGGAAGACACCAATGGATACAATCGGCGTAAGTGTCTGGATCGGCTTGTTGTTCCGGCGTCAACATTTTGCCTTGTCTGATTGTGTGAACCGAAGTGTGAGCATCTTTCCGGTATTCAGAGAGTCTTGTAATGTTGAGGAAGTAAACCGGAGTTTTAAGAGAATGCGAGACGTTTTCAGCTACTGAAAACAACCTGTAGTCTGTTCCTACGCTGAATGGCATTGACATGTTTAAGATTGGTGTCGTCTCCAATGCGCATTTTATCCCATCTGGATTCTCCCAATCCAAACTCCTAAAGATAAAAATAACAGTTAAAGTAAGCACAAGTATTGCGTACAAAGGAATATTATATGTGGTAGTTACACCAACTAAATAAAATTGAAAAATTTTATGAAGATTTTATGTTATATGCTTATTTTGTCTATAATGTGGGGTCTTTCAAAAGACAGATACTTGTTATCTAATTTGTTTTTTCTGGTAGTTGCTTGGTTTTCAAGCTGCCTTGAGGTTAATATATATACATAAGTGAGTATATTGTGCTTATCATGTGTTTTGGAAACCAGAAACTGATTAAAATGCCGTAATGTATTACTAATAACTAAACCTAAGAAAAAACAAACTGATCAATCTTTTCCTATTTCGAGTCAAATCATGTTTGCAAGAAAAAAATTGAAAACAGATTATTAATATATATTATTGGCATTCATTTAAAATATTTATATATCTATAGCAGGTCAATTGACTAGAGCTAGTAGGCATTAAGTTCTTAGAAAATACATATGGCACTCAAACATCAGAATTTAGTGACCGCATATTATTTCAACTAGTAGTTTCCTAAAAATTATGGAAATGCTGACACTGTCAAACATGGAGAGTGTGACCTCTTAAGTTGTCAAATATTGTTCATATTGCAAGCAAAGCATCACTATTCATGTTCAGTTCATTAAGCAAGTCCTAACATAAAATCACAATGGTAATTAAGGAAAAGGATTAGTAAGTTACTTGATATGGAGAGGAGACATGCTAGCAAAGAAGACAGTGGTACGTAGGGGATCAATATTTCGATCGACCCAATCTCCCCAAGTCCTTAACACTCTCCGGTAAGCTACTGGCCGTTCGATCTCCTCGAACTCGGTATCTCCCTTATCGAACGATCCTCGTCTGTTTTCGTCACAAAATCTCAATTCATAAACTTTGTAAACACACACAGATATGTATAGATAGGTGATATTGTAACTTACAAGACTTTCATGGCGAATGTGTTCATCCACCAAATGTAAGTGTTGAATACAAGAAAGTCAACGTTTTTCCAGTTGACTCCATGCTTCTCTATAGACTTAGGCATTATTATACGGTTAAGTATACTATGCATATTTGGATCATCCGAATTCGATTCCACCAAAAATGGTGCCCAATAAAACTCCACCGTCGCATTATAATCCTTAAATTAGTCGAAAAAATCAACACTTTACTTAACCACTCTCATAATCAGCAACTCCACTAACTACATTATCATATTACTTAATCCAAGTTTGTTAATTGTACCTCAATTCGGAAAACAGAGAGAGAGCCGGTTTTGTTCAAGCTTTTTCGACCGGGAGGAACCACTGATTGAACCAAACAAACCATTGATTCCCATTGATTCCGGTTTAATGAATCTCCAACGAACATCATTCTCTTGTTCCTTAGCTTCTCCAGTAGCAATTTCGCTTTGAACCTTCACCAAATCAAACCAAAAACGAATCAGATTCAACAAAACCAAATCAAACCAAAAGAATTGAAAAAAAATCATAAAATCCGGTTTACTTTGGTAAAGAACAATCTCTGGGTTGCCATCTCCAATTCTGATACAGAGAATCAATTCTTCCATTTCTCATGCAAGTAACTTGCGCCGTCAAAAACTCACACTGATCCTCTTTGTATAACGGATGCGTCTCGTTATCGAAAACCCATTCTCCGGTGAACAAATCGCATTCCTCCGGTGGTAATTCCACGTCATCGTCTTCCTCCGTCGCAACGAAAAGCTCAATCTTTTTCTCTTCCTCTGTTTTCAATACCGACTCTGTTTTCGATACTTCTTCTTGAGTCGTCTCTGATACTGAAACTTGATCTGGGTCAGGTTTTTCCACCGATTCCTCAATTGGGCCTGCGTTTTCTTGAATTGGGTCAGAGTTCTTGATCGATTCTTGAATCGGTTTAGCTTCTTCGTTAGGTTTTGTGGTTGAGAAAGGGAACTCGGCGATTGATTTGACGTCTTCGTTGTACATGAAGATACCGAAGAGGAAAACAGAGAAGACGACGACGAAGATTGAGAGATTACTGTTTTTCCTCTGTTTCATTGTTACTTGTTTCGAATAATGGGAATTTTCTTCTCCAGGGTTGCATTTGATTTAAAAGAGAAGCAGAAGAAGAAAATTGACAAAAAAAAAGGAGCAAAAAATTATTTCCACGAGAAAATGTCAGTATGTGCGTGAGAGAGGGAGAAAGATCGAGGGAAATATAAGAGCAACGAATTAAGGATAATTAATTACTTAAGTTGTTAACATTAATTAGTTTTGTGATTTAAATAGTTTGGTGAGGTGGGTTTATCTTGAACTGGTTTTCAAAAGGCTTTCAGGTGCAGAAATAAATAAATCGTTTTTCTGTATATTGGTTTAACTAATCTTATTTTGAAGTTGTTATGGCAAAGTAGAGATTGGAGAGAAGAGTGGAATCAAAGATTCTAAAAATTGTCTTAATCCTCACCTAAAGAAAGGGACCATAGAAACAACAATTGTAGAAGCAGCATCTCTATTCTTAATTACATTTGCTTCAACATTTATTGACGCCTTATTTCCTACTTGTATACCACGAGGGTTTATATTTGAACTTAATTTTTCGTTTTTTTTTCTTATCTAACTACATCATCAAATTTATTAGGAAATTTTAGCATTTTGTATATGAAATTATATTATATTAGCCACATGCCAATTTTTTTTAAAACATAACTGTTTTAAGAGAAATAATCCAATTTGCAACGTACAAAATCATAATTGATGATCCAGAATTCAGATACCGCATGTTAAATATATAGACCACATGCATTTATGTTAAATGATATATTCTACAGTCAAAAAGATAGAGACTATTCAGTATTTATCCAATTGAAAATTCACACAAGTTCTTTTGTATCAATTTTTACAAAAAAAAACATGTCTTTCTATATCAAAGAAAAGACTATTAAAGATCAGTTTGATAACATCTACATGTATCAACTAAACAAAATAAATTACTTATATGAAAAACACACACGCACACGCACACACAAATACATTATATATATAATTAACTGTTTCAAGCAATCGGTTTCTTGCGTCTAAATCCAAACTAGGTCTACCATATGTTGTGGTCGTCAAACTTGTTGTGATACATACAAACACAATTTCTCTCCCTAATCACCAATCTAAGACTAGACTAGCACCAAACTAATTAACTTTTCATTTTGGAAAAAGAAACTAATCTTTCGTTTTATGTAACAATCATGTTTCCATCGCATGGAAACAAAAAAAAAAAGTTTCCATCGCATGTTGAGGGCGAAGCATCCGTGTTCGTTAAGAGAAATATAAAATCTATAATTTTCCATTTGCAATTTCAGAGGAAAATAAAGTCAGGTCAAAAACTCAAAATATATAAAGAAGCTTTCTGTTTGAGAAAAGTAAAGGCTAAGGAATCTCATAAAGACACACACACAAATATATATCCGGTACCAAGCCACCAACCATTAAAACAATCCAATTTATTAAATTTACATCATCTTTCATATATGTAATATCTATATATATATATATTCTTGGCAGATCGATTTTGTATACTTTATTACGATTCCAGATGGCTTTAGTTGTTAGTTTAAGATGGCTTTATTACGATTACGATTTTGTATACTTTGCTCAAATCCCACAGTAATTAGGTAATATGACTAGAATCATATAAAACCTTTTTTTATTACTAGCATTGTTTTAATACCCATCGTGCCCTTTTGTTACGTTGTGACAAAAAACGTAATTACAAAAATGTCATAACCACGTAAGCAACCACGTAGGAAACCGCTGACGTGTATTATGAACTCAGCCGTAAAGCGCTACGGCTGAGTTATGGTTACATTGCGGCTGAATTATGGTTACGTTGCAGCTGAGTTAAAAAACGCGGCTGACTTATGAGATAACGGCTGACTTACGAATATAAATCAGCCGTTAGTTACGGCTGATTTACAGAAATCTGGCTGACTTATGAGATAACGGCTGACTTACGAACATAAATCAGCCGTTAGTTACGGCTGATTTACAGAAATCTGGCTGACTTATGAGATAACGGCTGACTAACGAACACAAGTTACGGCTGAGTTATACAACGGCAGGATGATTTGTGGAAAATTGGCTGAGTTTTAGATAAGAGACGGCTGAGTTATGTTCTCCGGTTGGCTGACTTATGAGAGGTAGTTACGGCTGACTTACGTAAATCAGTCGTAATTGGCTGGGTTAACAATAACTCAACCTGGTTACGGCTGACTTATTAGCGAAAGATTAATTACTAGAATAGCATTCATTTGACGGCTGATTTATTTGACAATACAGTTGACTTAATATTTTCTAGCCTAATTACGGCTGATTTATTAGCGAAAGATTAATTACTGAAATACTATTCACGTTGCGGCGGACTTACATTATACTTGATGGCTGATTTATTAATGGCTGAGTTACGTGTTTGTTTGGCGGCTGACTTACCGATATTCCATGTCATCAATTCCGATTTTCCATGTCATCAACTCTTATTTTCCATGTCATCAGCTCTTACAAATTAGAGTTCTTCATCTACGACCTTCTTCTTATTCTTCTTCATCTACCTTTTTCATTATTTTTATTCATCAGAGATCTTATGGATCCGATAATTATTGTTTCCGGTAACTGGGTTAAGAAACACATATATGTATTCAACACCGACGGTAGAGGGTGTAGAGTTGTGCATATAGATGAGAAAACAACACTAGACGAACTTGCGAAGATAGTACTCGATGATTACGGATTGAAGGAGTCGAGCCATCAGATTCAACTGAGCTACATGTTCTCGAATAAAGCTTTGAAAATAATGGCGCACGATACTCCACCAGTTTACCTCTCCAATACTCGACAGTCGCAAGTTTTTTTAAGCTTCAGAAAAATTGAACACTTACGTCTTTGTGTGGAGATTACGGAGAATGAAATTAGTCAGAATGACGGAGCGAGATAGAATAATAAAAGTTTATTCACTTATAGCTCATAAGTTGAATCTAGATCCGAAGATTACGGTGGGAGTTATGATGCTTTCAATTTGGAGGATGAAGTAGAAGAAGATGAAGTAGGCGAAAAAGATGAATTAGGAAAAGAAAATGAAGTAGTCGAAGAAAATGAAGTAGGCGAACAAGACAAAGAAGATGATGAATTTGACAGCCGATTTGATATGTTCGACGACTCGGGTGGTGAGTCATCTCAAGATGATAACTTCAGTTTATACGAAGACGAAGATTCACCGACACTACCTCCTAAGAAAAGACCTCATAACTTGTCGACGAGCGGATCCAAAGGGAATCTGGAGGTTCCAAGGTTAGATATGTCTTCCCTAAACCTCTCGGTAGGGCAACGATACGAGAGTAAAGCCGATTTGGAGAAACGACTGAAACTTCTTACGGTGAGGGATCAATTTGATTTTGATGTAGACGTATCCAATTCGGATACACTCGTTGTTAAGTGTTGGGTTGGTGGATGTCTCTGGAGAGTTTGTGCTACTACACTAGGGGATCCCCCTGCATTTTATGTTCTTATTTACGATTCGGATCATACATGTTCCGTAACTGAGCGTTCTGGTCGATCTCGAAAAGCAACAACGGCTATTTTAGGAGAGTTGTACAAGGACTTTCTCGGCGACGTTGGTCTGACAGTTTGACCTAGGAGTGTCAGAATATCTATCCAGCAGCAATTTGGTGTAAAGGTAATTATTAGTATGTTGCGGCTGACTTAATTTTAGGATGCGGGTGATTTATAGTTATATTACAGCTGAGTTATATTATAAACTTAACGGCTGAGTTATATAAACGAGACGGCTGAGTTATTTAATCTCAACGGCTGAGTTATATTATAAACTTAACGACTGAGTTATTTAAACTTAACGGTTGAGTTACTAGTACATTTCGGCTGACTTATTGTTACGATGCGGCTGACTTATTTGTATCATTTTCCATGTGGTCAGATGGATTATTGGAAGACACATAGAACGCTAAGATTTGCAAGGGAAATCGAGATAGGAACTCCTGAGAGTGGGTTTGGAGACTTGCCTTCTTACTTATACAAGATAAGAAGGGCAAATCCGGGTACAATTACGCGTCTTCAAATCGATGAGTTTGGAAGATTCGTGTATGTGTTCCTTGCATTTGGTGCGAGCGTAAATGGGTTTCCTTTCATGCACAAAGTTGTCGTTGTCGACGGTACATTACTTAAGGGTAAATACAAAGGGACGCTTCTCACAGCACTAGCCCAGGATGGTAACTTTCAGATTTTCCCAATTGCCTTTGGTGTGGTTGACATTGAAAATGATGATTCGTGGCACTGGTTTTTTACGCAGCTAAAACTTGCGATTCCTGACGATGAGGGTCTTGCGATAATCTCGGATAGGAATATCGATAGGGAAAGCAATTAGGAATGTGTATCCGTTGGCTTCTCGGGGAATTTGCACTTATCATTTATATAAGAACATTTTGGGAACGTACAACGGAAAAGATGTCTTTCGTCTGGTGAAGAAAGCGGCAAGATGTTGTAGGATGGCTGATTTTACTGCGATATACGAGGTGATTCAAGCGATTAATCCTGAACTCCATGCCTACCTCGAAAGAGCTGATGTCCGACTATGGGCGCGTGTTCATTTCCTGGGCGAAAGGTACAATTTGATGAATACGAACATAGCAGAATCAATGAACCATGCACTGTCAAATGCTAGAAGTCTTAATATTGTTCGACTATTAGAATCGATACGGGTTATGATGACCAGTTGGTTTGTTGAATGGAGAGAGGATGCTAGATCGCAGCTAACCACGCTTTCGTGTGGTGTCGAGAAACAACTACATGTAAGTCAGTCGTAACATTTCATAAGTCAGTCGTAACATTGCATAAGTCCACCGTAACATTGCATAAGTCAGCCGTAACATTTCATAAGTCAGTCGTAAACAGGTTGCATAAGTCAGGCGTAATATTGCATAAGTCAGCCGTAATATTGCATAAGTCAGCCGTAACATTTCATAAGCGAACCATAACATTTTTTTATTCTGTATTTATAATAGGGTCATGTTACTGCCGCCAGACTTTTGACGGCACAAAGGATTGATGATTATCACACTGAAGTTATATATGGGTCTTCTGGGGATTCTTTGCATGTTGTGAATTTGGACGGAAAAACATGCACATACCGGCATTTCGAAAGGGAGAAATTACCATGTGTGCATGCAATCGCAGCTGCCGAGTACAGGGATAAATATCGTATATCCCTGTGTAGTCCTTACTATCACAACAATTATTTAGTAAACCCATACGCTGAGTCGATCATGCCGAAAGATTCAGCGGTCCAAGTTCCAGATAACGTAGCTAACCAACCGTGCTTTCCCCCGGTTGTTCGTCAACCACCAGGAAGGCCTAAGTAAGGTAGGATGAAATCTGCTCTAGAAGTTGCACTTGAGAAGAAACGTCATAGGAAATAACACACATGTTCTCTTTGTAAACAGGTTGGACATAATGCAAGAACTTGTCCAATGTAGAAAGTTTGTATAAATTTTTGGTTGTATTACGGCGGAGTTATGGGTTTAATTTTTTGTTGTATTACGGTTGAGTTATGGATTTTGTTTATATTACGGCTGAGTTATGGATTCATGCCCAATTTGAATTACGATTGTTTATATTTCGTCGATATTTACGCCCAATTTGATTAACGGTTCTGAAGAAACTGAATCGTAACATTGCATAAGTCAGCCGTAACATTGCATAAGTCAGCCGTAACATTTCGTAAGTCAGCCGTAACATTTCAGAATTACTTAATTTAGCCAGTCCATTATAAATCAACCACTACAAAATTACTTAATCATTATAAATCAGCCATTACATTATAACCCAGCCAATTATATTTATAACCTATTCCTACTTAGGAAGCATAGACTGCAACATCTGCACTATCTCCTTTATGTCAGCCTTCATATCGACGATGTCCTGCTTAAGTTCACTAATTTCGTCGGACATAGTCGTATGGCTCTCAGAGATAATCACCAATTCTTCATCGTGAGCTTCGTCGACCCACTTAAATACATGATTTGGCCCAGATCCCATGGTGCAACAATAAAACTTTCGTCCCGAGTTAGATTTTGTCTTAGACATTAGCACAATTGTAACCGACCCACATCCACACCTTCTAGGTATTCCCTTCCCCAAATTCATATTATTTGATAGTTAAGAACCCGATTGACAAAACAAATAGAGATTTTGGATGGATTTTTTTTTATTGTTCACTTTGTACTCTTTAAGACATTTGGGCGGGATTTTGCGCGGCTCTTCGGCGAGTGTATAGGTCACTGCACACCTACGCTAGGTGTAGCGGCTCTTCGGCGAGTGTATAGGTCACTGCACACCTACGCTAGGTGTAGCGACTCTTCGGCGAGTGTATAGGTCACTGTCAAATCGGCGCATTAAATACATAGATTCGGTATTTTTGGCGGGATTTTTCCCGCCCAAAATAGAAACACGAAACGTCGTGACACGGCTGAGTTATGGTATAGAATGACGAAACGTCACGATACGGCTGAGTTATGAATTCATTATTATGGCTGAGTTACGGATTTTGGGCCCCAAAATAGAAACACGAAACGTCGTGACACGGCTGAGTTATGGTATAGATAGACGAAACGTCACGATACGACTGACTTATGGATTCATTATTATGGCTGAGTTATGGGGAGAGGATGCTAGATAGCAGCTAACCACGCTTTAAGACATTGAAGTTTAACTGTGTTATCTAGTTGTTCAGTTTGTACTCTTTAAGACATTGCATTATAAATCAGCCATATCATTATTAGCTTATGTATATAAATCAACCATAATACATTCATAAATCAGCCATCATATATTCTTAAATCAGCCAAACCACGAATTTTTGATTTTTTTTGATTTTTCTGATTTTTCATAAAAGAAGAACAAAGAATTTTTTGATTTTTATTTGATAATTGGATACATAAAAATGAGCCATATAACAAGTATATATAGGCTTAAATGAAACTTGCTATATTTAATCCGGGTCATTTACTATTCAACGACACTGTTGGCCGGTCAACTTGCAACATTTAATCCGGTCAACTTGCAACATTTAATCCAGTCGACTTGCAACATTTATTGTTGTATGTTATGGCTGAGTTATGGTATTACGATACGGCTGAGTTATGGATTTTGTTTACATTACGGCTAAGTTGTAGATTCATTATTATGGCTGAGTTATGGATTTTTGGCGGGATTTTTCCTGCCCAAAATAGAAACACGAAACGTCCTGACACGGCTGAGTTATGGTATAGAAAGACGAAACATCACGATATGGCTGAGTTATGGTTAAGACGGCTGAGTTATGTTTAAACCAAAAACAAAAATTGTTGAGTTATGGTATTACGATACGGCTGAGTTATGGATTTTGTTTACATTACGGCTGAGCTATGGATTTTGTTTACATTACGGCTAAGTTTAAATAAACAAACACAAAACCAATGTTTTCAGAATCAAACGGATTCATGGCCAAAGATAGATGATCTCGGAATCTATAGACGGGAAAAGCCGCTTTTGACTCCATATACCCGAGTCAGACGAATACACACAAACTCTCCACTCCTTGCTATCACTAGCACTAGTCTCACAAGTCTTAACCACCTTAAAGCTCGAGGCTTGACCGTCTTCCTCTACAGGGGTTGCCAAAGCAGTGAACTTACATTGCTGAGGAGGGTGAGGGATCTCGACCCAGTTTTCTAAACCCGGATTACCAACAAAGGATTTGAGAGAATCGCAACCAATCTCGACCAAAACCAATCCATTAGAAGAAGCTCGATTGAAAGTAGGGTGATTCGTGGGATCTGGGGTGAGATAAGAACCTGGAGAGTTGGAAATGTTCCATAACTCGCAACGGTGGAAACCGAATTCGAGATGTGCGTTAGGGACCATGAGTGACCAGGTAGATAAGTCCATGTGGAGAGAGACGAAGAGATGGCGGAAGTAGGGAGATTCGATTAGGGCCTTCCTTGGTTTGGAGACGCATTTGAATCTGGCCAGGGTTTTCAGAGGTATACCGGTGAGTATCATAGTCATTAGCTCCTCTGGGAGTCTTCCTCTTGGCGTCGCCTCCATTATTATGGCTGAGTTATGGATTTTGTTTACATTACGGCTAAGTTATGGATTCATTATTATGGCTATAATAGGGGTTTTTGGCGGGATTTTTCCCACCCAAAATAGAAAGACGAAACGTCGCGACACGACTGAGTTATGGTATAGAAAGACAAAACGTCGCGAAACGGCTGAGTTATGGTATAGAAAGATGAAACGTCGCAACACGGCTGAGTTATAATTTATCACGGCTGAGTTATTAAACGTGACGGCTGAGTTATGTTAATCACGGCTGAGTTATTATACTTGACGGCTGAGTTATCTTTTACATTTTAAAACTTGTAAACAAAAATAAAAATTGTTTTAAATGGCTGATTCATTTATATAAACAAAAACAAAACATTTAATTAAAGTTACATTGTCCATACTAAAAATTATCAGGGCCTAACTCATACATTTCGACGAGAGCAAGCCAAACTCTATAAGTCATCCAATCAGGCTTCTCGCCGCCATGAAACCATATCCTCTTCAACGTGCGCATTTGGGTGCGAAATAGCATTCTAGCCAGCAGATTAAACTGTGTCCAAACTGTCAAATTATGCCTCGGATCCCATCTGTATTTTCGCTATAAAAAGAAACAAAAAGTATTAGTGTTTAAGAAACAAAAAGTTAAATCTAATAAGAATACATTATCGGTTATGCTTACAGTTAGTTTTAAGAAACCACTGTCCCTTAACATCATCGGGAATGAAGCGGTAAGTCGGTCACGGCTAAACCCATCCCTCTCGAAGAATATCTGGGATCGCCTGTGAGAGATCGTGTAATAACTTAAACCACGTAACAGTGGTTTTGTCACACCAGACACCCGCACCAGGGTTTAGAAGAGGGAGGTTATCCCGATCTTGCATGTTGTGTATGGCATTGACCAATCTTTCGAAATTGGATGTATATGCAGGGACAATCGACATTATGTATGTTTTGATGAGATTAGGTTTTTTTCTTAGGTTTTTGATGAGATTATGTTTTTTTTCTTAGGTTTTGATGAGATTAGGTTTTTTTCTTATGTTTTCTTAGGTTTTTCTTTTTTAGGTTTTGATGAGATTAGGTTTGATGAGAAGGGCTATATATAGAGAGAGATAGGAAGACGAAACGTCGCAATGGGGAGAGATAGGAAGACAAAACGTCGCAACTTAAAATTTTACACTTGACGGCTGAGTTATGGATTTTTCCTGCCCAAAATAGAAACACAAAACGTCGTGACACGGCTGAGTTATGGTATAGAAAGACGAAACGTCACGATACAGCTGAGTTATGGTTAAGACGGCTGAGTTATGGTTAAGACGGCTAAGTTTTGTTTAAACTAAAAACATTAATAAATAAAAAGAAGAAAGAAATCACATCCACGTTATTCTTAAACATTTTCTAAAAACAAACCTAGTGTTTACATTTGAATTACGATTGTTTACATTTCATCGATATTCACGCCAAATTTGATTAACGGTTCTGAAGAAACTGAATCGTAACATTGCATAAGTCAGCCATAACATTGCATAAGTCAGCCGTAACATGTCGTAAGTCAGCCGTAACATTTCAAAATTACTTAATTTAGCCAGTCCATTATAAATCAGCCATTACAGAATTACTTAATCATTATAAATCATTCATTACATTATAACCCAGCCAATTACATTTATAACCTATTCCTACTTAGAACGCATATAAATCAGCCATTACATTATAACCCTAAATCTTTGTATCATCATCATCATCAATGTCGTCATCATCATCATCATCATCATCATTCCACCATTGAATCTCTGTTCTAGAGTTGATCCTTCTTCCGGTGTAACTTCAACCATGTATGAGAACATGTGGGATTTAACACCATGATTGAGGCAATTATTCGCTGGAAAAGAGAAATCACACAAATATGTGTTAGATTAAGCGCACAAGGGGAATGGAAACCACACTTACATTTATAACCTATTCCTACTTAGAACGCATATAAATCAACCATTACATTATAACCCAGCCAATTCCTCCTTCAGTTCTTCGAGTTCTTCATGACTTAACGGCTGAGTTGAGGCAATCATTCGCTTGCAAGAGAAATCATCTTAATATGTGTTAGATTAAGCGCACAAGGGGAATGGAAACCACACTTATAACGATTTAATCTTAACAAGCTTAAAATAAAATTTTCAAAAACTTTTTGAAAACCGAATACTCCAAATCACAAACCCTAAAAGAAGAACAAAGACTTTTCTGATTTTTATTTGATAATTGGATACATACAAATGAGCCATATAACAAGTATATATAGGCTCAAATGAAACTTGCAACATTTAATCCGGATCATTTACTATTCAACGACACTGTTGGCCAGTCAACTTGCAATATTTAATCCGGTCAACTGCAACATTTAATCCGGTCGACTTGCAACATTTAGTGTTGTATGTTATGGCTGAGTTATGGTATTACGATACGGCTGAGTTTTGGATTTTGTTTACTTTACGGCTAAGTTGTGGATTCATTATTATGGCTGAGTTATGGATTTTTGGCGGGATTTTTCCCGTCCAAAATAGAAACACGAAACGTCCTGACACGGCTGAGTTATGGTATAGAAAGACGAAACGTCACGATACGACTGAGTTATGGTTAAGACGGCTGAGATAGGATAACATGGTTAACTTCATTTATATAAATAAAATTTATCAGGAGTAAACGGTTGAGATACAAAAATTGTTGTAAACGGCTGATACTTTTATATAAACACAAACAAAACATTTAATTAAAGTTACATGACACGGCTGAGTTATCTAAATGATACGGCTGAGTTATCTAAATGACACGGCTGATACTTTTATATAAACACAAACAAAACATTTAATTAAAGTTACATGACACGGCTGAGTTATCTAAATGACACGGCTGAGTTATCTAAATGACACGGCTGAGTCCAAAATTTCAAACAAAATGTTTCATATAATCCCATAAACAAATCTTACATAATCCCAGAAACAAAGACAATACATAATTTCTTACACGTTTTCAAAAAATTGTGCTATTACATAATCCCAGAAACAAATCTTACAAAATATAGCAGACAAAGTACTTATGTCTTTGTTAACACCATATCCATTCCAAGTACAGTTGCTTTTTTTGAAGTCCTTCGTTACACCATTGCAACTGCAACCACCATAAGTGTAACTATCTTTGAGCTCTTTCATCCTCCGCCTTCCACCGCACCAAATTTCATCACGAAATTTTTTCCTAAGTTTCTCCATCTCCTCCATTGTCGTTGACAACATAGGCTTGAATAACGAATATAATACTTTTAGACCTTCATCTTTCGTTGCTGCTTCTGCAATGCAAATCATTCCATATACATAACAAGCTTTTTCATTGCCTTTCTTTGCAGCTTTAGCTAAACATGCCCTACCTTTATCTCCTTCTTCATCATTTAGACAACCCACTTTTAAACCTATGTCAAAAAAGTTGTACACACCTTTCCGGTATAGAGCCTCAGGGTTTCCATTCCTTAAGCATCTATCCAAAAACTTGTAAAATGTTTCGTAAGTGTGAGGAAACCAAGGCAAAAATGGAACGTCACGAAGTGTTACTCTTTCTACAACCCATCTTTTGTTGCAACAATCTTTGAAAGCCTTTGACACAACATTTAGATTCTTGATGTCGATAATGGAAGAAGATCCAACAAGTGCACATATATATCTTCGAGAATCTCATTTGGCAACGAGTTCAGAGACACTGTTGGTTTGCCGGAATTTTTCATCTTCAACAGAACAAGAACTATTGCTAGAATAGGCAGTATAAGAACAAACCAAAACCAGACCATGGTTCCTGTAAACTTGATAGGAAATAAGATTCTTTTTGGAAGTTTGGAGGATATGGATGATGCTAGTGGAAGTTAAGAGGATTTGGATATTATATATATATAAAGGACTGTTCATTGGTTTTGTAACTGTTTCTTGGCACCCGTTCCGAATTTTGGGGAAGTGTTCATTGAATCCTTGCGTGTTGTCTTTAGTTCATTGGTTTTGTAACTGTTTCTTGGCACCTGTTCCTAAACGACTGTTCGTTAACCCGTGACTACTACCAACTTCGTTGGAAGACAAAACGTCGCAACTTAAAATTTTACACTTGACGGCTGAGTTATAGGAACTTCACGGCTGAGTTATGGATTTAGGGTTTAGGGTTTAGGGATCATGGTTTAGGGTTTAATGTATAACATTTAAAAAGTATATGATTTATAGTCTCAACTAAATGAAATTATACACATTCAATTGAAAAGTTATACACATTCAATTTTGGGTCTTAATTATCTATAGGTAATATTTGAAGTACTTGTAAGACAACATATATCTCAAGATCAAGTTAGATCACATTTTCGATTTCATACACATTCAGTTGTATAAATTGAAGAAACTATACACATTTAGTTGATTTATATTCATTTTATATTAATAAAATGAGCTTAATTATAATTTTGTAAGTCTAAAATCTTATATAAATGGTTTTTGGGTATGGCTGAGTTATCTAAATGACACGGCTGAGTTATCTAAATGGCACGGCTGAGTTATCTAAACATACCATAAGTCTTCAAATTACATTTCCGATTTTAGGGTATGGCTGAGTTATCTAAACGAAATGGCTGAGTAATATATCATAAAAACCATAAGTTATACACAAAAAACGTACCATTTACAGTCAAATCCTAATAATAAAAACAAATAGAAGGTTCATAATTAGTAAATCAGTTGAACTGCGCATACATATCATGTCCTCCTTCATCGAAGATCTCTGCTACCATCTTCACCCGTAAACCATGAATATTTACATCGCATATCCCATCAAAAGTTACACCAAGCGATAGACACTCGATAAAATTCAGTGAATACACCCCACAATCGCCAACTTGGGTGTTTTGGGGAATGTTTTTGCCGCTTTTCCTTCTGAACGCAAATTGTTTTTTGCAACCGTTTTTTTGTCAGGAATTACAGCATTGATCATTGCAGGGATCATTTGCATCAGCGGCCTAAATGCATCTACCATTTTTTGTTGACTTTCAGGAGTTACCTGTCCAATGATGAGATCGTAGGCATCAATCTTCTCCTTCAGAAGATCCACGTGAAACGCCACCCAATGATCGCCTCCAGTATGAAGAATTCCATACAAGTGATCGACATCTTCTAACCACTTTTTGTTTGTCTGAAGGTCTGAGGGAATCGCACCGTTTATGAGTAACTCATAACCTGAGTCTTTGAATTTGAATATCTTTGGCTTCATCTTGAACTGATTGAAATCCAAAATCCATGATCCTAGGAACCATTGGTCCACAAAGGCAATGCGCTTGGAACAAAATGGGCTGGGATCTTCCATGGACCTTTTGATGAGGACTCTGATATACGCAGCAACATGCTGTACACAGAATATTAAGTCAGCCATCGAATTATCATAACTCAGCCATTATTAAACATAACCCAGCCATCAAACAACCATAACTCATCCATCAAAAACCATAACTCAGCCATAAATAATCATAACCCAGCCATCAAATAACTAATAACTCAGCCATAAATAATCATAATTCAGCCGTAACTTATACTTACAGTGTCAAACAACCATCCATAATCACGCTTCGGCCACTGCGCTCTTTCACTGATGAGTATTCTGTAGAAATTAACTTCCTCGTTACTACCATCTCTCAGTGGAATGTCCCTAACAATCAAACACAAGTCAGTTTAGGCAAATATTGCTAATAGCTGTATAAAATAAAATAAAATGGTGTAAAAGTTCATACTCGAATGGCCTTAGATGTTGCATAAGTTTATTTAATTTATCCGGGTCAACATGTGAGAGAGGATCATAGATTGCTGATGAAGGTTCAACATCCTTCCTCATGCACATCGTCCCTTTGTCTCCAAAAACATAAGGAAAAACTCATGTAGGAGGACCACTTGCCTTCGCTGCTAACCCAGTAGTAGCTAATTGGACAACCTTCGCCCGATAATTCTTAATTTTTGCTAACCTAAGCCTTTCATCTTCGTCCTCATCAGACTTCGGTAACAATTCATTTCCTTTTGCGATCGCTTCCTCGGTCACATCCTCAAGATCAGTTTCACCTCCAGTCTTCCCCTTTATCTTCCTAGGAGTAGGTGAAATAATAGGTATTCTAATTACACTGTCACATAAACCCTTTGTTTGGACCTCCTTCTTTAACTCAGCCGGCTTATTCTTTAACTCAGCCGCTGCGTTCTCTTCCTTCCTCTTTAAATCAGCCGTTGCCTTCTCTTCCTTCTTCTATAAATCAGTCGCTGCCTTCTCTTCCTTCTTCTTAGCAGCGTTCTCCTTCCTTTTAGCAGCAACATCAGTCCTCTTCTTAGTAGCATCATCAACCTTCTTTTTCAAATCAGCCTCATTTTCTATTGGTTTTTGCCTCCTGGAGCGGCGTCGTAAATCTGGTTCCTTAGCAGGAGAAATAGAAACAAAATCTGTCAGACCACTACCAAACAAATTCTTTTTTGCCTCAAGAGTACCCTTAGGAATTTCGGCCTTACCAAGCTCATCAGGGGTACCTTTAGGAATTTCGGCCTTCAATTTTGGAAAATACTGCTGCGGAGTTTGACTTTCGGCCTTAGATGGCTCATCAACCGAAGTGTTTTTCGCCCACACAACATTATCAGGGGTCTTAGATTTGGTGTTAAGGACCGTTGGACTATTAACTGACTTATGCCATGGTAGTGTTTGCGTTTTTGGGCTGGGAACATAGTTTTGGGCACTTTCCGATAAACCCAGAACTTTCAGACGCTCATCCACTGCATCTTTGGCATAATCACCAATTTTCTTCTCCATATCAGCAAATTTTCGGGTTAACTCTCCAACGTTGGAATCAATGGCCTCAAACTTCGACCCAAACTTCTCAACCATAGAGTCAACCATCCGAAACTTAGAGTCATGGCTCTCAAACTTACTCGCAATTTTGTCCAGCGTAGCGACTATGGTATTCAGAGCCGCCACATCCTCGCTTGAACCCTTTCCCTTTGCATCCTCCTTCTTCTCTATATTAGCAGCTTCACCCTCGTATTTCTTATCTTTCTTCTGCTTCTTTTTGGGTGGCTCAGACTCAGAGTCATAAGGAACTACAGCCAACTTAGTTTTTTTCTTCTCCTCCTTCCTCTGCACATCCCAATAATCACCTGCTACATACCTACCAGAATGTAGGTCTCTTATCAGGTTATTCAGTTGTGGGTCATCGTCTTGACCCGGCCACTGAGGAAACATGTCTTCTACAAACTCCTTTGAAACCATATGCATCACACGCACCTACAACAGTAACTCATAACTCAGCCATCGAATAATCATAACTCAGCCGCAAAAAGAATAACTCAGCCATCAAACAAAGAATAACTCAGCCATCAAACAAATAAATCATAACTCAGCCATCAAACAAATCATAACTCAACCATCAAATTACCATAACTCAGCCATCACATAAATAATAACTCAGCCGTAAAATAAATAATAACGCAGCCGTCAAATAAATAATAACGCAGCCATCAAATAAAGAATAACTCAGCCTAAAACCTTACATGACCATGGTCTTTAATCTCCTTCTTCAGGACACTATCAAAACTTGCACGTGTCCGCGTTGCATCCCATCAAAGAAGCGGAACTTCTTCCTCACCGACTAGTTTTGCCAAAACGCTCTCGAAAGCAACTGACAGATACATATGACCAAGCCAATAAAGCGTAACTCATGCCGTTGATGTAGTATGTCTTTCCTACTAGATTCAATGACTTAATACTACCAACAAGAGCTTCAAATACAGCCTGACCCCATGGATAAGTCATCATGGCTTCATCATAGAATACTCTTTTTGCAGTTTCAAATGGTGTCCTAGAATTATGATGCCCAGCATAAATTCCCATGGCTTGAAGAACTAACAGCCCTAACCATTTACGCTTTTCAAAACTCCAGGCCTGACAGCCTCTTACTGTTTCCCTCAATTCATCAGACTTGGGTTCAAACCCATGCGGCCCATTCAACTCCTCCCAGAACTTTCTGTATTGGTCAGGTTCAATACTTTCTGTTGGCACTGGATCTGTGTTTAACCCAGTGATCTCACCAAACTCGAGTAAGCTAAACCTGATAGGTTGACCACCAACCACACTCCAAATCTCCTTCTTATCTACTTTCAACTGTCTACACAGTAGATAGTGTACAGTCCTAGCAGACCACCCGCATTTTCCATCAAATAGCTTAGCAATTATTCCAACAGGAAACTTCTTCAGTTCTTCCCATACCTCATGTAACGCCCCAATCCAGTACGGGTCACTACACCTCAAGCCCTAATTGTTCTTTAACAAAACCGAAATCTCCCATATAGGAATAGTGATTAAGCACTTTATTTTCTAGATTAGCAGCGCGTCTTGATCTTCAAAAGACTTAAATAACTCAGCCGCAATAGAAAACTAACTCAGCCAAAACATAATATATAACTCAGCCGCAATATAACCATAACTCAGCCGAAAAACCCTAATTCGACCACAATATAATTGATAACTCAGCCACAACGTAATTTTTAACTCAGCCACAACATAATTTATAACTCAGAAACCCTAAACCCTAATTCGGCCACAATATAATTGATAACTCACCCGTAATAAAAAAAACTAACTCAGCAACAACATACCAGAGAATACGATTACAGACGACTGCGGAGAAGACGATTTCGGCGACGACGATTTCGGCGAAGACGAGACGATTTCAAGACGAAGACGATTTTCGGGGAAGACGATTTTGAAAGAAACAATGTGGTTTTTTCTTTTTTTTTCTTTGAGAAGGCACACTTAAACGTTTCTGCTTTTTAAACTTCCCTCTTTTATGATCACGGTTATTTCTTACTGAAGTGGATTTGTTTTTCATTTTTTAATTAACAATAATTTCAATTAAGAAAAACTAATCAAGGGTGTATCGTAATTTACTAGGAGTGTAAAAAGATTTGAGTAATTTTTGAAAGATATATGGTATTCTAGTCATATAACTATAGTTTCATGGGAATTGAGTAATTCTTTTGAATTTTTTGCTTTGAACCAAAGCCAAAGGAACCAAACCCAAACCTTTTGTAATCTTTGTTTATGTGAGTCAGACACATCTCGGATAATATATACATTTCATTTTCCTTTTTATTTCTATAATGATTTTGCTTCAAGTTCACCACGTACCTAAGGATGTGTCTGAGGCACACGTGTGTCCGATAACATCCTTGGCATTTTCGTTTTTTTTTTAAAACATTTTTACTTTTTTTCTCTCTAAGAAAAATTCTACTATTTTAATAAATTTTCAAAGCTAGACTTTATCAAACTTCACCATTTTAAGCATCCGTTAATAGCCGATAGAAATGGGCATCCGCTAATATTGTGTGGACTGAGATTTATAGTTGTTCGTTGTGTAAAAAAACCTCGCTTGATAGTGCTTAGCACTAGCCCAAGACCGTACAACCCCAAGATACTCGAAATTAATAAAAGATCCTCTAAGTATAATGAAGAAATATGGAAGAACTTTTAAGAGATAACTTGAAAGACACTTAGAGACCTTATGAATTGGAACACTTTTTCTTTGAACTTATTTTTTATTAACTTGTTCAACTTTGATTAGGTTCTTGAATATTGTATGTTTTACAAATGAGAGGGTGAGGAGGTATTTATAACCTCCCAAAGATCTCTCCCTAAATTTCTAGATTATTCTACTAACCTCCTTACTTACTAAATATTTTACAAGTCTCTAGAATTTTCTACAACATCTAGACATCTCTACAACATCTAGATTATTTATCCTACAATTATCTAGATTGTTCTACATTCTTATCTAGATAATAAACTAAAAGAATTCTCTAGAATCTCAAAGGAGGTGATGAGATTATATGATGTTTCTAGAAAATTCTAAACTCTTCATTAAGCTAAACCAAAATCAAGTTTAATTTCAATACTCCCCCTTAAACTTTATTTTGTCAACCATCCCGAGCTTCGAACGAAGTAACTCGAACAGTCCCTTTGGTAATGACTTGGTGAAGATATCTGCAACGTTGTCCTCACTTCGAACCTCCAAAGCTTCGATTGTTCCATCAAGTACCTTTTCTCTTATGAAGTGATGTTCCAGCTCAATATGCTTTGTCCTTGCATGAAACACTGGATTATTAGCCAACTTGATAGCACTTTGATTATCTCCATAGATCGCAGTCGCTTTATTGATTGGCTCGAACAAATCTTCAAGAAGCCTACGAAGCCATATACATTCTTGAGCTGCGAGAGTCGAAGCTTTATACTCTACTTCAGTGGTGGACAGCGACACTGTTGGTTGCTTCTTGCTGCACCACGAAACACTTGTGTCTTCACATAAGAACACATACCCCGAAGTTGACTTTCGGTCATCTAGATCTCCACCAAACTCAGCATCTGTGAAACCATGAAGGGAAACCTTGGCATTGTACTTGTACACCAAACCCATGCCAAGAGTTGTTTTCACATACTTCAAAATCTTCTTAGCTGCCTTGAGATGCGGCTTCCTTGGTGCCTGCATAAACCGACTTACAAGACCTACCGCGAAGGCAATATCACAAGAGAGCGATAAGGTCGAGGATCGGGTAGTAAGGACCCTTCATCACGCCTAAGCTTCTTGTTCACATCCATAGGAGTAGTACACGTCTTTCCTTCGTGTACTCCAAACTTTTCAACAATCCTTCCTGCATAGCTTTGTTGGCTGATGAATATTCCGTCCTTAACCCTTTCAACTTCCAAACCAAGGAAGTTATTCAACTCACCCAACTTCTTCATCTCAAACCTTATCGACATATCCTCTTGTAGACGAGCGATTTCCGCCTCATCATTCCCCGTAATTATTATGTCGTCTACATAAAGTAGAACTACCACATGGACTCCTCCATTTTTCTTCAAGAAAAGACTCGGATCAGAATTCGATGGCACATACCCGCAAAACTGAAGAAACTGAGCTAGCTTTCCATACCAGGCTCATGGAGCTTGTTTTAACCCATACAGAGCCTTCTTAAGCTTGCACACATAATCAGGATGCTCTCGTGATTTAAAACCAAGTGGTTGCTCCATAAAAATATTCTTATCAAGCTCACCGTATAAAAAAGCATTTTTCACGTCCAATTGCCATAACTTCCAACCAAAACTTGCAGCTAAGGATAAGAGAGAGCGTATCGTTGTCATCTTAGCCACTGGACTGAAAGTCTCATCATAATCTTCTCCATATTTCTGAGAGAACCCTCGAGCAACCAGCCTTGCCTTATATCTGTCAATGCTTCCATTGGTCTTTCGCTTAATTCGATACACCCATTTGCAAGAAACAGGTTGGACATCCTTGGGCTTTGGAACCAAATCCCAAGTTTCATTCTTCATAAGAGCATCCATTTCCTCCTTCATTGCGGTCTCCCATTCACAAACTCCTTTTGCTTCATCATATGATGATGGCTCCTCTTCATCAAATGGAGCTGCAAAATAGCATGAGTAAGTAGTGATAAATTCTTCATCCCTGAACCGAGCAGGCCTTATAATGTTCTTCTTTGGTCTTTGATTTACCAAAGAACCATTATCTTGATTCTCCTCTTGGTTAGTTCTCCCCCTTTCACCTTGTGTCTCTGTTCTCAGACATTCACCCTCACTTAGTACTTCGAGAACTCGTTCATCGATCTTAGAAGAACCATCACCTTCTTTCTCAACCAAGACTTGAGGTGGCCCATTGTATGAAGAGACTTCGTCAAAGACAAGATCACGAGACACAACATACTTGTGTGTCTCAGGATCCTTACACCTCCATCCCTTTCTTTGTTCATCATAGCCGACAAAGATGCACTTCTTCGCCTTTGCCTCCAATTTTGTTCTCTGGGAGTCAAACACATGAATGTAGCAGACTGACCCAAATATCTTTAGATGTTTCACCGTTGGCTTCTTCTTGTGAACCATCTCATAAGGAGACTTCATATTATTCGGACTGAGTGGCATTCGGTTGATGACATACGCTGCATATCTCATCCCTTTTACCCATAAAGCTTTAGGCAAGTTCTTCCCATGTAACCAGCTTCTACATGTCTCGCTTAGATGTCTGATCTTTCTCTCTGCTACTCCATTTTGTTGAGGTGTATATGGACATGTAAACTCTCTCTTGATGCCACGGTCTCGACAAAAAGAGAGAAACTCATTTGACATAAACTCTCCTCCATTATCCGTCCTTAGAGTCTTTATTTTCCGACCCAACTCGCCTTCCACAGTAACCTTGAATTCTTGAAACCTGGAAAATACTTCTGATTTTTCTTTCACAAAGTATACCCAGGTGTACCGTGAAAAATCATCAACGAACAACAACATGTAGCGAAACCCGGAATAGGAGGATGTTCTTGTTGGACCCATCAAATCACTATGGATCCTCTCTTACGGAGCACTACACCGTGAAGTAGAGTTGTCAAATGGAAGTCTGTGTGATTTTCCATATTGACATCCTTCACAAAGCTTTCCTTCATCTTGATACTTCAACTTTGGGAGCCCATTTACCAAATCCTTATTCACCATGACTTTCATCTTAGTCATATTTATATGACCAAGTCGAGCATGCCATATATATGCATTGTCATTGGCACTCATCTTCTCCACATAAGTATTTGAGGCCGATAAGACATATAAATCTTTAACCCGTGCTCCAGTGTAAAACACATCCGCCTTTAGCTCTTTAATGTTCTTTAAGAACTTAACGTCTCTTGGGCCAAATAGAACGTAGTTACCCGAGTCTACAACAACACGACCCGTTGATTCCATACTTAGAGTAAACCCGAGCTCTCTAATACCCGATCTTGGTGAGCACAATTAGAATGGCTCTGATACCATGTAAAGAAACCTCTCTTGATAGTGCTTAGCACTAGCCTAAGACCGTATAACCCCGAGATACTCGAAATTAATAAAAGACCCTCTAAGTATAATGAAGAAATATGGAAGAACTTTTAAGAGATAACTTGAAAGACACTTAGAGAACTTATGAATTGGAACACTTTTTCTTTGAACTTATTTTTTATTAACTTGTTCAACTTTGATTAGGTTCTTGAATATTGTATGTTTTACAAATGAGAGGGTGAGGAGGTATTTATAACCTCCCAAAGATCTCTCCCTAAATTTCTAGATTATTCTACTAACCTCCTTACTTACTAAATATTTTACAAGTCTCTAGAATTTTCTACAACATCTAGACATCTCTACAACATCTAGATTATTTATCCTACAATTATCTAGATTGTTCTACATTCTTATCTAGATAATAAACTAAAAGAATTCTCTAGAATCTCAAAGTCGGTGATGAGATTATATAATGTTTCTAGAAAATTCTAAACTCTTCATTAAGCTAAACCAAAATCAAGTTTAATTTCAATACGTTGGGTTTGTTTTATGCTATTACTTGAAGTAGATTAACCTCTTCCGTTATGACTAGATACAAAAAACTTTAAGAAACATTGTCTCTTATGTTATTTTGCTAATATTAATATTTTATTTTTAAAAACGTATAAGCATATGATGATATGAGACTCTAAACGGTTCCTTCACTTGTAATATGGTTTGGACCATGGTTTAAAAAAACTGAACCGAACCGATCCGATATTACCCGAACCGAATCTGAAATGATTTTTGAAAAATACACAATGAATCTTATGTGCTTAGAACCGAAGAACCGAAACCGAATCCGAACCGAAACAAAAATTCACGGGTAACCGAGATATCCATAACATAAATTAAGAATTTGTGTTTTATAAGGTTTTGTGTCTTGGTCCTAAGATACTTTGTGTTTTATTTTATGCTTATGGACTTTGTGTTTCATTTTGTGTTCCATTTGTTGCTTTGAGACTCAAAATACTTGCATATAATGTTCTTGTGTTTCATTTTTAATTAGGCATTTGATTTGTATAGATTTCGATTCGGTTATTTAATTAATAACCGAAACCGAACAAAAATTGAATCAGTTCAGTTCTAATATGACCTCTAAAATGTGAAACTGACACCGAAGTGAAACCAAACCGAACCGACTCATAACTCATTCGGTTCTATATGGACTTATTTTAGCTATAACCGAAAAACCAAAAAATCGAACAATCGAACTGAAACCGAACCAAAAAGCCGAATGCCCACTCCTAACTTTTCCTGAGATCTTTACCAGTTGAGCTATTGGCTCTTCATTATTCTACTCGTTTTTTAATGTCGTTTTTTTCGGCACCACCAATATCTAAATTGGTGAAATGCATGTTTTCGAAAACAAAAAAACATCTAGTTCTATTTCTCTATCTCGACCTATGTTGCATGAAATCGGAATCGGGTGCGTGGAAGCGAAACGCTCGGAAACGTGGAAGCGATTTTTTTGAAAAAATTAGGAATCGGATACGTTTTGGAAGCGTATAAGTATATGTATGTATATATATATATATGTATTTAGTATCAACTATCAAATATTCAAAATTAAGCCTTATTTTAAAAACATTCAAGATTAAACCAAAAAACATCGTTTGAAATTTATAACACAAATCCAATTCATAAAGTATTAAGTAGCTTAATTAGAAAAGAAAAACAAACCACAATGTTAAAATCAAGGATTTGGATCATCATCTTCATGTTCGTTTTCAATGATTCCTATTTCTCTAGGGTTTTTTAATTCTTTTGAAGTTATAAAAATTTCAAAATAATCCTTAGAGCATGTTCAACAATGGCTCTTAAGGTGATCTTAAAGCAGATCTTAAGTAAAAAAAATAATATAAAATACTGATAAATAATGAAATTGTTAAGATATGTTCTTATTTATGGACTTTTAGATCTGCTCTTAACATGTTCTAGGAAAATTTAATACAAAAAATTGTTAAGATCACAAAATTAAGATCACCTTAAGAGCTACCGTTGTTGATGGCCTTAAGCTTCTTAATACTTACTTTTACACGTTTCCAAAACAAAATATATGCTTCCTTCGCGATTCCAATATGGAATCGGACTCTTCCAACCCGCTTCTAAATCTGTAATTTTCGGAATCGCGATTCCACGACGCTTTCAAGAGATTCCAAGAGATTCCGATTCCGATTCCGAAGCGTGAAACGTCAACAAATAGAGTTTCCATGCATCGTAGATCTCGACTCTTGACGACGAGAAAAAAGGGCAAAGGACTGAATGTACAAAAACTCCTTATTGGGTTATGTTTGAGAAGTCATAGGCCTATTTAGACTCCAGCCCTTTTCGCTAAATTGTTATCCACTTCTAGTCAAATTTCAGTTTTGTCCAAAATCTTACTTTTTCTCTCAAATTTCAGGATCAAGATTAAATCATAATTAGGTCGTAGACTCGTAGGGATGGAGGAGGAGCAAAGTAGAGGCGTAAACCCTAATATTCCACAGGAAATTGTAGAAGATATTATTCTGGTGAAGCTTCCGGTAAAATCGCTGGGGAGATTCAAAGCCGTGTCGAGAGAATGGAGAGGAGCCATAGACTCAAATCGTTTCATAGAGAAACACATGAGGTATCAGAAATCTCTACAAGGATCAGGACATGCGAGATTCCTTGCAATACCAAGAAAGGAAATAAAACAAAAGCTCTCCCCTCTAGAAAATCAGTTGTTGTCTAGAAGTGGAAAAAGAGACACGCCCCCTCTAGGAAATCTGTTGTTGTCTAGCAATGGAGTCCTACGTGCTTCTCCATATCCACCCATTATGTATTTTCCTCGTGACTATGATTTCAAAATCTCCACTTCTTGCGACGGTTTGTTTTGTCTCTACACCAAATCTCGTATATTACACCTTGTTAATCCTGCCACCACTAGCCACCGCGTAATCCTGGATCCCATCTCTCAAGGTACTTAACTCGATCATACTCTATAATAAGCTAGTTTGTTATATATCATAATTATGTTTGTTTTGTTGTAGTTAGTGGGCATCTAAGGCGTTCTTTGGTAGGGATCGGAAAGGAGAGTGGTGCGAGTCCAATGTATAAGCTATTGTGTTATTTCAATGATGATATGGTCCGACTAGTGAATAATTCTACTAGGTGCAAGGTTTTTGCTCTCGACTCTAATTCTTGGAGATACGTAGATGATCCACCTGTTGGTGGAATTAACTATAATCAACCTATGATGCACTTGGATGGAGTGGTCTATTCCTTGGGCTACATGAGAAATAACTACTTGCAACAAGAAGACAAGCTGCTAGCTTTTGACCTTCACACAGAGACGTTTCAAAGCTTTCCAATTACTCTGGATATTGGGTTTACATACACCAGTGACGTATGCATTGGCGTTCTTAACCATCACATATGCATCTTCAAGAGATGTGTTCGTAAAGCCGACCCTTTCTTCAAAATATGGTTTCTAGACAGAAACAAGTGATCATGGGAAACTATGTATTCCATAGATGTTTCTTGCATTCCGCCAGAACTCAGATGTAAGAGAATCACTCAAATTGCAACAATCAACAATTTTGTTATCCTTTCCAATTTTTATGGTACCATCTGGGGACACTCTGGTTCCGAAAACAAAGATTTTCTTATTAATTGCACTTCTCCGTGCCACTACTTGATGTCTTACGTTGAGACGCTAGTCTCTACTTACCAATAATATTTGTGTTACTTTAATTTTCTTTATTTACTAGGCTGAATATATGTGTTGACAATTTGCATTCTCTATTTTCTCGAGTTGATATGTTCTTTGTAAGGCTCATTTTGGTTATCCGACACATTTTCTGGCTTCACTCCGATCATATAATATTTGGCTTAACAGTGAAATCTATGTTTATGCAACAAAATGAAGGTACTTTCTTTTTTACCAACCTACTTTTCTGTTTGACTGCTCAATGGTTATCTACATTTGGTGATCACAAAAAATCTTCCAATGAACTGTAACCTTATGACAAAACCACATCTTTTAATCTCTATACAATCGAACCTTTTGAAATAATTAATGTATATGATTAGAAGAAGAAGAAGTTAAATGTGTCAGCGATGATCAACTCGGAACCGAATCAACGGACATTCCAATGTAACCAACTCCAACAACAAAGAAGGCAATAAACTGCAAAAAAAGGTATAAATAAAGGTACGTCTTCCCGAACACAAAGTCGTAGTATCCACATATGAATAGATACATCCCGACCGTTATCTCTCGCCATCGGAGTCTGCATAACATTTATCAACACATCATAGTTCTAACAATATTTTTGTATTCAAAAATTGTTAACCTTTTGGGGAAGCTATAGCGAGGAATGAGGTTTTGTCTACGAGTATTACTCTCTCCTAGTTTCTGTGTCACAACCCATTCTTTAACTGTACTAGTCTCTAGCAATCCAATTAGAGTTCCTTTACTCCGATGCATCGCCATTACATTCTAGAATAAGATCCAATAAAGTATGAGGTAGAATGATTTCGGTGTTGCGATAGCGTTTAGGATAGTGATGGTAGCTGGAATGTAGATAGTTGTCCCTTTAGGGACTTCGATTTCAGGGAATATGACTGCAGCAGGCAAAATCAGACAGTAGAAGACGAATGTGAAGATGTGTACTATAATCTTCCTCAAAAAGAAGAAGTTGTATATCAGATACGCCTTCTTCCATAAAGACACTCTCTGTATCAAACCAATAAAAGGTCATTTTTCACCTGATCTCCGTGGCCATTTTCTTGAATAGGTTTGCTGGACCGCAAGACCAACGATGTTGTTGATACCGGTATGCTCTAAATGAGCTTGGAAGCTCGTTTTTCACCTGAAAAAGTAGAAACCCCAAAGTTTCTCAGATCATTACAACACAAGCTGAGACGTTATTTGTCTAATGATTGGAATATTTTCTTGATTTTAAACCTTAACGTCATCGACAAACACAAATTTCCGGCTGCTTAAATAAGCTCTAACGGCTAAATCCATTAAAATACCAAAATCAATAAGCCTTTTTAGTTTTCATTTGGAGTAAAAAAATAAAGAAATAGGTTAGAGATGGTTTCAGTTGAAGTAGATTAACCTTTTCCGCTATGATTATATCCAAAAAAAACTTTAAAATGATGAAACATGCGTCTCTTATGTTATTTTAATAATATTATTTTTCACAAAATAATATTAGGGGGGGGGTGTATTGGATAGGGTATTTTAGTGGATTTTGTGGAGTTTGTGATTTGATAGGATTTAGGTGGATTTTGATGATTTGTTGTGATTTTGATTTTTAAATAATTAAAAATAACAAATCATTTTGTGTGATTGTGTAGGATTTTGATGGATTTAGTTTGATTCGCTTTTATTTTTGAGATGATTTGTAGTGATTTGATATTCTTTTTATTCATGATTGTTTTTCTTCTTATAATACTCTCGTATTCAAGAGATTTTTTTTCTTATCACATCATTTCTAATTTTATTTATAATGTTTTCAAAAATAAGAAAAAGAAAGAAAAACAATCAAACGTAAAATATGATTGTAATCACGTAGAAGAAGAAGAATAACAAGAGCATAAGGAAGAAAAAATACAATAAGAAGGAAGAGACCACAAAGAAAAATAAAAAATATCAAAAATATTTTATTTTTAATGTTTTGTCCAAATCACAGCTTTAGAGGTGTGATGTGTTATGCCTAATTTATAACTATAAATGAATCTCAAATCACTTTAAATCCTCTATTTAGAAAACATTGTTGAATTTTGAATAACAAGGAATTTGATATGGGTTTAACAAATTACAGTTTGAATAACACGGGATTGTATATTATTTTGATGTATTTGACATAAATTCCATGTTCAATAACACAGGATTTGGAAACGGATTTTAAAATCACTGGTTGAATAACAGAGGATTTTAGAAACACCATCAAATCCGCTGAAATATCACATCCAATACACCCCCATTAGACTCTAAACGGCTCGTTCACTTGTATATGTTTTCGACCGATACCATACATATAAATTTTGCGCTAGTCGTGGAAAAAGGTTTTGGATGATGACAAAAGATTAGTAGTTAAATCTAGGGCTGAGCTTAATATCCGGATCCGACGATCCGAACCCGAACCCGACCCGAAAAACCAGGTTCGGTATGGGTTTGGATAAGGGTAATTATCCGATCGGTTAGTAAAATCATTTGGTTTGGTTACCCGGGTACGGGTATTACCCGAAACCCGAAACAAAACCCGATCAAGACAAACAACTCTCTAAGTCTATACACATACACTACCACCGCAACCCTAAATCCCTAGACCATTGATTTCGATTTCTCCTTTTTGCGTGCATGATGGAGTCGATTCTTATTCCGTTCATCTTCCAAGACTCCTTTCTGCAAAATCGAAACGAAATCACATATATATATATCACACTGAAGCATCAAACTGGCATTCCAAACACTTCTCGATACCGCATCGTCTCCTCCAAACGCTTTCTGTTAGATTTAGAGGTCAATTGCAGTGAGATTTAGGGTTTCGATTAATTATCATATTGTGATAAATTGGTTGATTTTTTTCGATTTTGATTTCTGGGCTGTGAGATGTTGTTTCTGAGATTTTGGTTTCAAATTAATGGAACTGAGTTGATTTTGATATGAAGTTAATAAAAATGAGAAGTAAAATTTGAATATGAGATTTTGGTTTCTAAGTTAGCAGTTTGATATTGATTACATTCGTATGTCTTGTTGATGATTTGTTTAGTTTATATTCTTATGCTAAAAATCTTAGCAGTTTGATATAATCTTAGCAATTTGATATATTCGTAGTATGTTTATAAGTCCTAATGATGGTTTCACTGTTTAATGCAGATGGCTTCCTCTTCATCTAGGAATGAAGTGCTCAATGAAGAAGGAGAACCATTCACTCAAGAATTGAATGATAGGGGTAAAAGGAAGCAAGATGGTGGATCAGAGGCTGCAAATAATGCTAAGACCAGAACATTGCCTTCAAGATCTAGTGTATGGGTTGTGTTCCCAAGATTGGAGTCAAACCGTGACAAGTGTGTCTGCAACTACTGTAGAAAAGAGTTCTTTTGTCCAAGTAAGTCTGGGACAAAGAACTTGTGGAATCATATGGACACCTACAAGGAATACATAGCGTGGGAAGATGGTCAGAATCCAGCTAAGAATCAGAAGATTATCAACAATGAAGGGCACTTGCAATCTGCAAGAGTTTCTAAAAAAGTATTTAGAGAAGCAACTAATGAGATGCTGGTCATTGGAGAGTTATGATATATCATGGTTTTTACCCATTTTAGACCATGATATAAGTATATTATATAGAGTCTTTGGGGTGTTTTCCATGTGTTTTAGAGTCTTTGCAGGTTTCTAGACGTTTGGAGCATAAAAGATGTTTACTGGGAGTTTTGGAGCATTACAGAATAAGACGTCGAAATTGCAAGTGAAGAATCGGATTCAGAATCTGGTGTCGATCGACACCACCCTCGCGGATTCAGAAAATCAGATTTCAAAAGTTTGCCGTTTTTGCCGAGAAAGTTCCAGATATTTACTTTTATGTTTCCAGTCGGTTTAGGACCTCTATATATACGTTTTTACAGCCAGTTTTTAGGCTTATGCTTTATTTTATCAACTTCTAAGAGATATATTCAACTAATAAGATGTTTTCTTCTTTGAACATGTTTGAGTAGTTTCCCTGTTAGGTTTAGGGATTTTCAAAGGTGTTTGATGTTTTGCTAGATCTGATTTTAATTGCATAGGATAATATCTTTAGAAGTTCTTCATCTTGGCTTGAGTTTATTGCTGATTTTAGATTCATGACCTGAAATCTGATCTTAGGATAATTAATAGAAATGACAGTTTTGTTGATTTTCTGATCTAGTCTTTGATGAGCAAAATTCCTTTTCGCAAAAAAAAATTTGGTTTAGAATTTTGTAAACAATTGAACTTGAACTTTAATGCTTGTTTAGATTGTTTGGATTCGCAAAGAAATTTGGTTTTCTAGGATTTAGACATAGATAATCTTTGCAATGAAAGTTGATTGATTTTATATTCGTGTTCATGTTTAAGAACTGCGCTTAATATCTTATCTTTTATTTATTGATCTGCAATTCTGATTCACCTGAGATTTTCATGTGCCTAGTGTTTCTCTTTATTGATTTAAAACCGTTTCAGCTGCTTTTTTTACTTTGCTTTTCATTCATATCATCCTGCTTAGCTTAATTCAAATTTATTTATCTATTGAGTTTTTGATTCCCTGTGGATTCGATCCCTAAATACTACAATCAATCTTTTAATTTGAGAGAGTAGCTTAGGATAAATTTGAGCTTATCAAGTTACCATTATCCTTTGTGGATAGTGTGGCATTTAAGTACTTCTGCGATAAGGTCAGTGGTACTTCTAATTTTGTTTCCATGAAATTATTTCAGCTCATTCATGTCTAACTGTAACTATTATAATTGATTTTGATGAAGGTTAACCTACACAAGCCTCATTCAAGAAGAACAGCAACAAAAGATATTGTGAACATGTTTGTTCAAAGGAAATCGGCTATGAAACAGTGGTTCCAAACCACCAAGCAAAGAGTATCGGTTACAACAGATATTTTGGTTTCTCAAGTCACAGGTAAAGTGTTATTGACACATTGCTTTCATTTGCTTTCATTTGTATTACTAATTGACTTTCATTTGCTTTTACCTACTAACTTTCATTTGTTTTCATTTGATAGGTTCTAGTTACATGGTGATCACTGCTCACTATATTGACAAGAACTGGCGACTGAACAAGCTGATCATAGGCTTCAAGTATGTGTCAGACCACAAAGGTATGACTATTGCCAACACCCTCTTAAAATGCTTAGGTGAATGGGTAATTGAGAAGATATTCTGTGTCACTGTGGATAATGCCTCTGTTACAGTAATGCCATTGGTAGATTTCAGAGTAGTTTCTCCTTGCTATCTGATGAAGCTCTAGTGATGAGTGGAGCCTATATGCACATGAGATGTGTTGGTCACATCATTAATTTGATAGTGAAGGATGGGTTGGCAAATTTGGATGAAAGTGTTACTGCAATTCGTAATAGCATCTCCTATGTCAGATCTGGAATAAGTAGGAGAGAATCATTTGAGCAGAGGGCAGTAGATTTAGGTAGGTTTACAAGGGGTAGTATGCCTTTAGATGTCAAGACCAGATGGAATTCTACGTATCTGATGCTTAAGCAAGCACTGAAGTTTAGAGCAGCATTTGATAGAATGGAGTCTGAAGACAAGCTCTACAATGACCACTTCCTTGAGTATGATCATGATAAGAAAAGGATTGGATCTCCTTCGGTGACTGATTGGCATAGTGTTCAAGGGTTGAACAATTTTTTAGGCATCTTCTACCAGTCAACACTAGTTGTGTCTGCTTCTACAACTCTGAATGCTCACAAGTGCTACAGAGAGATTGTGAACATAACAGCCAAGCTTCAGATGTTGTACTCTAGTAATGACACTGATGTGAGAGTCAAAGCTGAGGAGATGTCCATGAAGTTTGACAAGTACTGGGATGAACTGAGAAACATCAACAAGATGGTGATAATTGTGAGTCTCTTTGATCCAAGAAAGAAGATCCAGTTTGCAAACATGTGTTTTGCAGACATGTATGGTCAAGACAGTTCAGCTGCTTCAATGTTAAGTGATTCAGTTCTTATGACACTGCGCGCTATGTACAAAGAGTATGAGGATAGACACAATGTTGTTGTTGCTGCAAATGTGCAACCACCTCAGGATTCATCTCAAACTCAGTCTCAATCTAAGATATCTCAGGATCCACCACAATTTGATACACACCTGATGATGAGATGCTAGATGGCTACAACAGAGTGGAGCAAAGGTACAATACCCTGCTTAGAGAGATATGTGTTAGAGATACTAATGAGTTAGAAGCATACCTAAGGGAAACTGTTGAGAATCCAGAACTGTTGATGGGAATTGAGTATGATGTTCTCTCTTGGTGGAAACAGAACACTGCAAGGTATCCAATCCTCTCAGAGATGGCTAGGGATCGCTTTGCTATGCAAGTCTCTTCTGTTGCTAGTGAAAGTACATTTAGCACCAGTGGCAGAATTATAGAGTCATACAGAAGCTGCTTGACACATTACATGGTTGAAGTACTGATGTGCACTGAATAGTGGATGAAACAAGACATAAAATTTGAGTCAAGAGTCCTTACCAATGACCAAATACTTTCAGATCCCCAATACGAAGATGATCTTCAAAGAGGTACATTTCTTGTCTAGATGTTTCATAATATTTATCCTTATAAATGATGTAGTTTGTTCTGAATATAACTTTTACTCTCTTTATAAAGTTTGGATCCATCAACCTGGAACCATAAATCAACAAGGTAATCTCTGAAAACTCTTGAATGGTTTTGGTTTGTTTTGCTTTTTAGTAGTTATTGATTAGTTAGTGTATAATGTACTAGGGAATAAGGATAATGAACACTGGATAATGAAGATTGGAGAATGAAGACTGAAGATGGAAGTTTTGTGTTCTTGTTGTGTTTTTCTTAAGAATTTTATTCGGATTGTTTGAAAGTTTGTGTGTTTTTTTAGTGTGTGTTTCTTAAGACTTGTTGTTACTTGTCAGCCAAGTCTTGTCTTTCTTTGTGTTTGTTTTCAACATTTCAACTACATTTCTCTTTGGATTTGGTAATTTGAACTTGTTTGTTTTGCATCATTTGAAGTCTTTTATTTTCTTCTTATACATTGATAATTTGGGTACAATTCTGGTTTACCCAAACCCGTCTGAACCCGATCCATACCCGACCCGTATATATATCCGAAAATCCGAAATACCCAACCTGAACCCGATCGGGTACCCGAACGCCTAGCCCTAGTTAAATCATTCAAAAAACCATTTACAATATAAATATCTTTCTGTGTATGAAACGTTAGCAACGAATTGATGTGATACAAAATGTTGTCCATTCAATGCATACTATTCTCTCAAAAATAGAATGGTATAGTTTCGCAACATAAAACTTTTTCCGTCCTAAATACCTATCTTATCTCTTTTAAAAAAATAGAATGGTCAAGTGCACAACAAAACCTTACCATATAACTTAGTTTTTCATTTTGGATAAAGAATATATAATTTAGTTGTTTTTTGATGTCGTTTTTTGCAGCACCACCTGGTAAATTCGGATCGAGTTAGCTATTCGGGTTCAATCCAAACAAGTAGGATTTAGCTTTAAAACCAACAAACTCCAAAAGCTAAAATCAATGACCGAGATCTCAAAAATATATTGTATATTAAAAGTTGTGGATCCCTTTCAAAGAGAAATATATTTCATATTTATAAAAGTCTTAACCGGTCGAATAAACCCTAGAAAATATAAAAAATATCCTAATTCTAAGTTATTTTCTATATATTCGAGGTGATCCTTTCCTCATTCTTCGGTTGGCGCTAGGTTCGCCATCGGTTGGCGCTAGTCCTGGGCATAAAACCCAAACCCGAACACCAAAACCAAACCCGACCCGAAAAAATCTGAACCGAATCCGAACCGAAATTTTTAAATACCCTAATGGGTCCTAAACACCTATACCCGACCCGAACCGAGACCCGAACCCGACCCGAAGCGAGACCCTAAATTGTACCCGAATACCCGAAACATAAAAAAAAATCGAGTATTTTTATAGAATTTTAGTCATTTTTCGGGTTTTTTTGGAAAAAAAATGTATAAAAAAATACTAAAACATAGTAAATCCAAATTTTTTTCTTGGTTTTTTAGTATTTAGGGTAAAAATTATCCTAAGACCATCATTAATGGAGAAAAAAAATTTTGTTCCTAAAATTAAAAAAATAATAAACTTTGGAAAAGTTGTTCCTAAAACTTTGGAACAGTGGGTTATTAGACACTTAACCCACTGTTCCAAAGTTTTAGGAACAACTTTTCCAAAGTTTATTATTATTTTAATTTTAGGAACAAAAATTTTGTTCTCCATTAATGTGGCTCTAATGGGTCCTATATGGTCCTATTTTAAAACTCGGACCTGACCCGATCCCGAACGGACCCGAATCGAACCCGAACTGAAATTTTCAAATACCCTAATAGGTCCTAAACACCTATACCCGAAGGACCCGAACCCGAACGGACCCGAACCGAACCCGACCCGAGACCCGAATGTCAAGGACTAGTTGGCGTTAGGTCGGCGAACGAGAAACGAATCTGGACCAAATCTTCTTAATAGGCTTTACACACATTCTTCTAGGCCAGTAAGCCATATAGTCGTCGGTTCGGTCCCGAATCAAGTCATGGTTACAGGTGCTAAACTCAGCACGTTACCACTAATATCTAAATCGTTGAAATGAATATTTTCGAAAACAAAAGGACTTGTATTTCTATTTCTCTATTGACGACAAGAAAAAAATGGCAAAGGACTGCGGGGGTGTTCGTTTGGTCATCCAGACGCAGATATCAGACGCTGTTCGTTTTTGTCAAATTATGAAGTGCGTCTAGATGCGGAAACTGTATGCAAAATAAAACTCATCCAAAATATCCAGAAATTTTGGATGAGTTTGAAAGTAGAGTTTGGATACACTTAAGTGCGTCTCAAATTACGAAAGTCAAAAATACCCTTATTTACAAAAATAACATTAAATCAATTATATTTTCGCCAAAATCGCAAAATCACACTTTATGCCAAAACCGCAAAATCACGTTTTCTCGCCAAAACCGCAAAAATTATTTTCTTGACAAAACCGCAAAATCACGTTTTCCCGTTAAAACCGCAAATCACGTTTTCCCGCCAAAAATGCAAAATCACGTTTCCCCGTCAATACCACAAAATCACGTTTTCTGCCAAAACCGTAAAATCACGTTTTTCCCGCCAAAACCGCAAAATCACGTTTTCCCGCCAAAACCGCAAAAATTATTTTCCCGTCAAAACCGTAAAATCATATATTTTCGCCTAACCCGCAAAATTGTGTTTTTCTGCCAAAAGTGTAAAATCAAATATTTTTTACTAGAAGTATTTTTTTTTAAAATGTCTGGAATTATTATAGATATTACAATCATCATAATTTGATCTATTTGACCTATTTCTATTATGATGATATTCATCTATCTTTTGTCTTTTGCGGTTAAGGTGAATAGCTTCTACATTTGCCTCCATGATGCAGCTCTCCATGTACGACATCTCCTCTGATGCAACTCTGCATGTGTGACATCCCCATGATGGACAAGCTCTCCCCGACGAACGGTTATGCATGTACGACATCTTCCATGATGGACAGACTCTCCTCGGCGATCGGCTTAGCATGTACGACATCTCCACTTATGGACATGGTCTCTATGCACTCTAGAACTTTCAAGAAGCGTTTTCTCCATTAATCTGCAATAAACTGTATTATCTGGGGTTCGAACCCCAGACCTGATGTAGAAGCCTTTAAACCCTTGACCATTGGGCCAAGGGGCTTCCAGTACTAGAAGTATTTAAAAGACAAAATCGTAAATTATTTTCCCGTCAAAACCGTAAAATCATATATATTTTACTAGAAGTATTTTAAAAAAATTATTTGGTCGTTATTTAGGTATAAAAGTAAATTTAAATGATAAATAATAGCATAATCACAAACATAGGGCATTTTGGTCATTTTACATTAAACGCGTCCAGGCGCAGATACAAAAATACCAAACGAACATAGGTGCATCCAGATACGATTTCTGGACGCATGAACCAAAAACACAAATGAACAACAGCGAGATGTTGCGTCTAACCGCTGCGTCTAGATATTGTATCCAGACACCCAAACGAACAACACCTGCATGTACAAAACTCCTTATTGGGCTATGTTTGAGAAGTCATAGCGCCCTTTTCGTTAACTTGTTTTCCACTTCTAGTCAAATTTTTAGTTTTCTCCAAAATCTCACTTTTCCTCTCAAATTTCAGAAACAAGATTAAATCATAATTAGGTCGTGGGGATGGAGGAGGAGCAAAGAAGAGGCGTAAACCCTAATATTCCACAGGAAATTATAGAAAATATTATTTTGGTGAAGCTTCCGGTAAAATCGCTGGGGAGATTCAAAGCCGTGTCGAGAGAATGGAGAGGAGCCATACACTACTAGAAAACAGCAAGAATCCTACGGAAATATCCGTCAGAAGTCTGTTGGAAAACGCATATTCCGACAGATTTCCGACGGATTTGTCTGTTGTTTCTATCTTGTCGGAAATGGTAATTCTGTCGGAAATCCGTCAAAAATTTCCGACAGATTTCCGACGGCTTTATTTCCAACGGAATTCCGACATCCTACCGGAGTCCGGTGACACGTCGGAATTCCGTCGGAAATGTCACTGTCGGAAATCTGTCGGTTTTGTTTCCGACTGATTTCCGACGAGTTCCGATTACATGTAAACCGACGACTTTCCGACAGACTTCCGACGTATTTATTTCCGACAGGTTTCCGACGATGTTATTTCCGACAGCTTTCCGACGGATCCATTTCCGACAGATTTCCGACGTATTAGTAGAAATTATTAAAAATGATAATAAATTAAATAATAATTAATTTAATATAAATTTAAAATTTAAAATTCGAATTATTTAAATTAAAATAAAATTAAAAGTAGAAATTGAAATAAAATTAAAAGTAATATTGTTTTACAAAAACGTTGAAAATAAAAATCTAAATGGTGGGCCCCCCCGGAAAATCCGGGTTGCGGCCCAAGTACTCCATCATCCGTTGCATCATCTCCCTGTCCTTGTCCCGTTCAGCTCTCTCCTTCTCCCGCTCGGCTTCTAGGGCGGCTTGTGCTTCTCGTATCTGTTGGACCGTCGTCTTCAAACCTTCAATTTCAACGTCCTTTTCCTGCATCTTGGCTCTCAGGTCGGATGTCTCGCTGTTGTAACAAGAAGACCCCGATGATCCTGCATCGTCGGGAAGACCATAAAGCCGCCCTTTGCTCTGCGGAGCAACCTGCGGAACAAATTAAATTGTAAATGAAAAAGACATGAAAACTATTTTAAATTTTACATACCTTTAAGACGAATTCGTTGATGATGTCGTCCGGGGCTTGGGTGAGGGGAGGGGTTCCTTCCACGGATGGCTGAGACAGAATGTACTCCTCTTCCATTCTTTGGACGCTCTCCTGAATCTCCCGAGCTACCTGATCCTGGACGACACCATTCTTGTCGGTGTGTGTTGCTAGCAGAAGTTCCAAGTTGTTGGGATCCCGACCTAACATCTTAGCCTGCAGTTGTTAGAAATTTATTTGATAATATAAATGTATAAAACAAAAAAAAAATTAAAAATCAAGACGTACATAAAAAACTTACCATATCCCTAGCCTTTGTCTTCTTGCTGGTAGCTCCAAGACGTAAAATTCTGTGGTGGAATTTAAAATTTAAATTTCTAAAATTCTAAAATTTAATATTTAAAGTTTTATAAGGTTTTTAAATAGTTTTATAAGGTTTTTAAATAGTTTTATAAGGTTTTGTAAACAATCTTATAAACCTTTTAAAAACTTTCCTAAATCTAATTGTTTAAAATTCTTTAAAATATAGATATAAATTCAAAAATTAAGTCATTATCTTTAAATTTACAATTATTTCGATATTCTAAAATTCTTAAGTAATTGTTACATAATTTAAAATTCTAAAAAATTAAAATTCTAAAATTTTAAATTAATCGTTATAATTGTTTAAAAATTAGTAAAACTTGCTAACAATATTCTAAACATTTATGGAAAAAATAATTTCCCTAAATCTATTTCCCTAAATCAATTTCCCTCATTTTTCCTAATCATAAATCTAATTTTTCATAACAATTTAAAAACCCTAACAATTTCATAACAATTTAAAAACCCTAACAATTTAGTAAAAATTAGTAAAAATACTAACAATTTAGTAACAATTTCATAAAATTAGTAACAATTTCCAAATTTCATAATATAACTTCCAAAACCCTAAATCTAACCCTAATCCTAATCCTAATCCTAAATCTAGCAAAAATCAATTCACAAACTCATTTCCTAAATCTAACCAAAATCAATATATACTCACAAATGACTTGGGATTTCCGACATGGGTGGCGATTTCCGATGGCGAGAAAGTGGAGGACGCGGCGGAGGCAAGAGATAGGAGGAGGCGGCGGCGAGAGATAGGAGGAGGCGGCGAGCAAGAGGAGGAGGCGGCGGCGAGAGAGAGGAGAGGCTCCGGGTTGAATTCCGGCGAGGAGGAGCGGCGAAATCGGCGGTCGGAGGCTCCGGGTTAACTTGGGATCAGAGGAGGCGAGAGGATTTCAACGGATGGAGAGGAAGAAGAAGACGATGGCTGTTAATAACCCAGATTTTCCGACGGATTTAAAGCTGTAGGAAATCCGTCGGAAATCAAAATAAATTAAATGGGCCGCGTGTTTTGGACCGACTGATTTCGTGGTGTTTATTTTTCATGCGGGTAAAAATTGGCAAATCCGTCGGAAATCTGTCGGAAAAATGTATATTTTTCCGACAGATTTCCGACAGATTTGTGGTTTTAAGGTATGAGAAATTTAAAAAATGTTTTTTTGTTGGTTTAGGGTTAAGGAATTGAAGAAATTTAGGAAATGTTTATTAAATTTAAGAAATGTTTTTTTTGGAAACTAATGAATTAGCATTTTGGAAAAAATTGGTAATTTTTAAACAATATTTAGCATTGTTAACATTTTTTTCCAAAATGCTTATTTTGGAAAAATTGTTAGCATTTTGTACATATTTTTACCTGAAATCTCCAATTCCGTCGGAAATCTGTCGGAAAAATATACATTTTTCCGACAGATTTCCGACAGATTTGTGGTTTTAGGGTATTGGAAATTTAAAAAATGTTTTTTTGTTGGTTCAGGGTTAAGGAATTGAAGAAATTTAAGAAATGTTTATTAAATTTAAGAAATGTTTTTTTTGGAAATTAATGAATTAGCATTTTGGAAAAAATTGGTAATTTTTAAACAATATTTAGCATTGTTAACATTTTTTTCCAAAATGCTTATTTTGGAAAAATTGTTAGCATTTTGTACATATTTTTACCTGAAATCTCCAATTCCGTCGGAAATCTGTCGGAAAAATATATATTTTTCCGACAGATTTCCGACAGATTTGGGGTTTTAAGCTTGTTTATGATCCGTTTTCGTAGTTACAAGTTAATAGCATGGTTGAAGCAATATTTGGAAGATAAAATACTTGATAATGGTCATTGTTACTTTCAAATTCTAAACATTTAGTATTTTCCGTAAACATCTATTGTTTTGTATATGTAACTGTATGAAACGCTTTTGGTTGAAACAAGGCAAAATCGCAAAACATGTTCTGTATAACATCGAGAATGTTATTTACTCAATTATCTTTCACTTTAGTTGTCAGAATTGTATGCCGAGACTTTGTCTTCTCAAAATTCAGGAATTTGACCTCAAAACCCTAAATCTGTCGGAAATCTGTCGGAAATTTATCTATTTTTCCGACAGATTTCCGACAGATTTAAGGGTAACACGTGTCGTCTTTTAAGGTTAGCATGATATGAATATTGCGTCGGAAATCTGTCGGAAAAATATATATATTTCCGACAGATTTCCGACGCATGCTTTAAAATTATATATACACAGATGAGTTTTTTATAAGAATTATATAAATATCAGTTGCTGTCGGAAATCTGTCGGAAATATATATATATTTCCGACAAATTTCCGACGGAATATCATTTTTTTAAAAAAAAAATAGGAAAATGTATATATTTTTTATTCTTGTTTATGTTAACAAATACAAACATATCAAAATCCTAAATCTGAGTCTGAGTCTGATCCTTCCGAAGGAATTGTGTCTTCGTCTTCATCAAATTCTCCAACTTCTTCTTCTGATTCTGAATGTACTATATTATCACCAAATTCAGTGAAATCAACAAAAAAGTCCACCGCTGAAGAATGACCAACTGGAGCCATCGGAGTAATTCTAGTTGGTTGCATAGCATCTTGCTCAGCAACTCCATATAGTCTCCCTCTTGGATTAATTGGAGTCACTGTAATCCAAGGATCTCTTTGATGTGTTACCCTAGGGTAAGAAATGTAGCATACCTGAAACAAACATATTTAGTTTAGGCAATTACAATATCATTATTTATATATAACGCACGTATTATAAAATTTTAAAATCAAACCTGGTCTGCCTGTGATGCTAGGATGAATGGGTCATACTTTTGCAGTCTCTTAGAAGAATTTACTGAAGTGACGCCAAATTGGCTCACCTGAACACCTTCTGGATATGACGGATCATACCACTCACACAAGAAAACAATGCACCTCATGCCCAACATTCCTGGATAGCTCACTTTCAATATTTCTTTGAGAATCCCGTAGTAGACTACATCACCAATTGTAGCTGAAATACCGTAATCTTCAGTTGGCCTCGACCTTTCTTCATGAATCTTAAATGCAAATCCCCTAGTGCAATACTGAACGTATGAGGCAGAAACTATGTCTTGTAACCATGTCGGAAACCTTTCTCCATTCTTCATTCCTTTAGAAACCTGAGATAATAATTTAGACAAATTAATAAACAAACATTTTATTCAGTCCCATAATTAATTCACTAATTTTAAGATATATAAGCATTTTTAAAAAACTTACGTAATATTGCAGCCAATTTGGAAACTCGGTTTCCTTAGATTCTCCAAGTTCGTCTTCTGTCATATCCGGATAATAGCGACGTATTGATGCAATGTAAATCCTGAAAGCAAACAACAATATATAACATATGAAACCTATATATTACTTAGGTATAAAAAAAAATAAGTATTTAAATAAGTTCTGTTTTTACCTTTTGTACTCCGCCATCTCCTCACAATTCGTGAGGATATACATATGTAAGTGACTTCACTCATCTTGTGATAGGTAGCGTCTCTTCCCTCTCCCAATCACTCGGCCAACTTGCGAAAACAACTCAGGGACCAGCGCGGCATACGTGACTCTCTCACCTCTATCATCATGACGAGCAGGACGTCTACTCTTCGTACGAACTCCCCGCGGAAAGTAATATTCCGCAAACTGTGATGATTCTTCATTGATACTCTGTGCAACAATAGAACCTTCAACTCGAGCCAAATTTTTGACCTTCTTCTTTAGATGGAACATGTACCGCTCGAAAGGATACATCCAACGAAATTGAACGGGACCACCTAGTTCGGCTTCGCGGGGGAGGTGTAAGGGAAGATGTTCCATAACATCAAAAAAAGACGGCGGAAAGATCTTCTCAAGATTACAAAGGATCACTGGTATATTGGCATCTAAATTGCGGATCCCCTCAACTATAAGTGTCCTCGTGCATAAATCCCTAAAGAAAGCACCAACTGCTGCAATAGCTTCGTGGACAGTTTGAGGAAGGAGATGGGTAAAAGCAAATGGAAGAAGCCTCTGCATCATTACATGACAATCATGACTCTTCAGTCCCATAAACTTTAGGTATCGCGAGTCTACGCAGTTACCCAGATTAGCTGCATATCCATCAGTGAATTTAACTTCGTCTTTAATCCACCGGAAAAATTCTCTTATCTTTTGTATTTGCAATCGGTACGGAGGAAAATGATATGTACCATCGGGAAGACGATCAAGATAATCACGGTAGCAAATCTTTGAAACATCCATCCTAGACTTCACATTGTCTTTTGTCTTTCCCGGGATGTTTAACACCGTATTCATGATGTTGTCAAAGAAGTTCTTTTCAATATGCATCACATCGAGGTTGTGCCTTAATAAATGATCCTTCCAATACGGCAAATCCCAAAATATACTCTTCTTGTGTTAGTTGTGAGCTTCCCCTACACCACAAAGCGGTTCATGCCCATTATCCCCACAATCAGGAGTCCTCTCAGCACCAAAATCTCTCAACAGCTCCAATATAGTACGACCGTCTATCTCATCAATTGGACCATCAACCACTTGTGTATTTTTCTTAAATAATCTTTTAGACCGATGATAGGGATGGCCGTACGGTAGAAACCTTCTATGGCAATCAAACCAACATGGCTTTCTTCCATTCCTCAATTGGAAAGCGTCAGTGTTGTCTTGGCAAATCGGGCACGATAATCTTCCATGAGTAGTCCATCCAGATAGCATACCGTATGCTGGTAAATCGCTAATAGTCCACATAAGGACCGCACGCATCAGAAAATTCTCCTTCCGTGAAACATCAAACGCTTCGACACCGTGACTTCATAGCATTTGTAACTCATAAATCAATGGCTGGAGGAATACATCAAGTGATCGCTTCGGATGCTCAGGGCCGGGAATAAAAACGGAGAGGAATAAAAACTCTCGACGCATGCACATACCATGGGGCAAATTGTACGGTGTTACGATTACGGGCCACAAAGAATACTGCCTTCCATGCTTCCCAAATGGGTTGAAACCATCCGTACTTAACCCGAGGTACACATTTCTTGACTCGTATGCAAAATCCGGATACAACATTTGAAAATGTTTCCACGCTTTTGCATCTGAAGGATGTGTAATCTCTCCATCTTGACGATGCTCTGCATGCCATCTCATTTGTTCTGCCGTTCGCGCAGATTGATATAACCTCTTTAACCTCGCTGTCAATGGTAAGTACCACATACGTTTATATGGAATTGGAACTCTCCCACCAGTTTCCTGATACCGTGGTTTACGACAAAATTTACATCTTCTCCGGTCTTCGTCTTCACTCCAATATAGCATACAGTTGTCGATGCATACATCTATCACCTAATACGGCATACCAAGACCAGCTACAAGTTTCTGTATCTCGTAGTATGATGCAGGTGCCTGATTATCTTCAGGCAAAATATCTTTCACAAAATCTGCTATCGCATCAACACAGTCTTCCGCCAAATTGAAGTCCGTCTTAATGGTCATCAGTCTACTAGCAGTTGATAAAGGTGAATGTCCGTCTCGACACCCATCATATAAGGGCTGCTTCCCTGCGTCTAACATATCAAAAAATCTTCTAGATTCTTCATTTGGTTCTTCTACTCTATCCTCCCCTATTACGATCGATGGCAAATTCTCTCTAAACGCATCATGAACCATCTCAGCAGTACCTACACCAAAATCTACTTCCGTTCTATGTTCGCCTAAGCTATCCGTTCTATGTTCACCTAAGTTATCCGTTCTATGTTCGCCTAAGCTATCCGCAACATATGGTGCACTGCTACTACTAGCACCATCATTATTAGTTTCTCCATGAAAAAACCAAATTTTGTATTCCGGCATAAAACCATTGGTATACAAGTGATGCCAAACTTGTTCTACATTAACATTACGCGAATTGCAACAATTTAAACATGGACATTTTATCACCTTTCGATTCCCGACAACCGCCATGAACTCGCATATACCTCGTGCATAACTTGCATTTAATGTCTTTGACTCCGGATCATACATCTCTTCATCCATCCACGATCTATAATATCTAGAAGATGACATCTCACTCTCTTGACGATTTTTTCTAAGAAATGTTTGGTTGGAAGTTGTTGTTGTTGTGAGTAAATGAAGATGTGTGGAATCATATATATAAATACGCTGACCGTCGGAAATCTGTCGGAAAAGCGTCGAAAATCAAACGGATATAATAACGGCTATATAACGTCTATATAACGGCTATTTTTCCGACAGATTTCCGACAGCTAGTTATGTGTCTGTCGGAAATCCGTCGGAAATTATTAACGGTGCATAATTTCCGACGGATTTCCGACAGCAAACCGGAATCACTGCCGGTGTCGGCACCGGCTAGGTACACGGTCCAATAATCAGACCGATTTCCGACAGTCTTCTTGTCCGTCGGAAATAATTCCGACAGATTTCCGACAGAATTGAAAAATTTCAGTTCCGTCGGAAATCGGTCGGATTACCGTTGGAAAATTTCCGACGGAATTCTTTCCGTCGGAAATTCCGTCGGATTTGCGGCTGTTTTTTTGTAGTGATAGACTCAAATCGTATCGTAGAGAAACACGTGAAGTATCAGAAATCTCTACAAGGATCAGGACAAGCGAGATTCGTTACAATACCAAGTGGAGGAAAAGGAGGACACAAGCGCCCTCTACAAAATCTCTTGTTGACTAGCAACGGAATCCTACAATATGCTTCTCCATATCCACCCATTAGGTCTTTTCTCCGTGTTCGTGGTTTCAAATTCTCCGCGTCTTGCGACGGTTTGTTTTGTCTCTACACCAAATCTCGTAAAATTCACCTTGTTAATCCTGCCACCACTAGCCACCGCGTACTCCCTAATCCCGTCTCTATTAACGATGAAGGTAGTAAACTCATCAACTATATATAAATTCCCATTCAAACTTTATGTATCTTATGTTTGTTTGTTGTAGTTAGTAGGCATTCGAAGGATTCTTTGGTAGGGATCGGAAGGGATAATAGTGCGAGTCTAAGGTATAAGCTAGTGTGTTATTTCAATGGTGGTAACATACGGGATAATAATTCTACTAGGTGCAAGGTTTTTGCTCTCGACTCTAGTACTTGGAGACATGTAGATGATCCCCATGTTGGTGGAGTTCACTATGACCATCCTATGATGCACTTGGATGGAGTGATCTATTCCTTGAGCTACTGCTACTCGAAAAAATTCATTGAACAAGACCACAAAGTACTAGCTTTTGACCTTCACACAGAGACGTTTCAAAGCTTTCCAATTACTCCGGATATCCGGTTTACACACATGCATGACTTATGCATGCACGTTCTTAACCATCGCATATGCATCCTTAAGAGAGATGGTAACGACGACCTTTTCTTCAAAATATGGGGTCTAGACATAAACAAGAGATCATGGGAAATAATGTATTCCATAGATGCTTCTTGCATTCCGCCAGAATTCAAAAGATGGAAAATCACTCCGATTGCAACAATCAACAATTATGTTATCCTTTCCAATTCTGATAGTAAGATTTGGGGACACTCTGGTTCCAAAAACAAAGATTTTCTTGTTCATCGCCCCTCGCCTTGTCACTCTTTGATGTCTTATGTTGACACGCTAGTCTCTACTTACCAATAATATTTCTGTTACTTGAATTTTCTTTATTTACTATCTATATAATATATATGGCTGAATTTATGTGTTGACAATTTGCATTCTCTATATTCTCGAGTTGATATGTTCTTTGTAAGGCTCATTTTGGTTTAGCCGACACATTTTGTTCTGGCTTCACTCCGATCATGTAATATTTGGCTTAACAGTGAAATCTATGTTTATGCAAACAAAATGAAGGTACTTTTTTTTTACCAACCTACTTTTCTGTTTGACTGCTCAATGGTTATCTACATTTGGTGTTCACAAAAAAATCTTCCAATGAACTGTAACCTTATGACAAAGCCACATCTTTTAATCTCTATGCAATCGAACCTTTTGAAAGAATGAATGTGTATGATTAGAAGAAGAAGTTAAATGTGTCAGCGACAATCAGCTCGGATCTGACTCAACGGACATTCCAATGTATCCAACTCCAACGACAAAGAAGGCAATGGACTGCAAAAAAAGGTACACATAAAGGTATGTCTTCCCGAACACAAAGTCGTAGTATCCACATATGAATAGATACATCCCGACCGTTATCTCTCGCCATCGGAGTCTGCACAACATTCATCAAACACATCACAGTCACATCATAGTTCTAACGATATCATTATATTCAAAAATGGTTCAAACCTTTCGGGGAAGCTATAGCGAGGAATGAGGTTTTGTCTAAGAGTATTACTCTCTCCTAGTTTCTGTGTCACAACCCATTCTTTAACTCTACTAGTCTCTAACAATCCAATTAGTGTTCCTTTACTCCTATGCATCGCCATTACATTCTCGAATAAGATCCAATAAAGTATGAGGTAGAACGATTTCGGTGTTGCAATAGCGTTTAGGATAGTGATGGTAGCTGGAATGTAGATAGTTGTCCATTTAGGGACTTCGATTTCCGGGAATATAACGGTAGCAGGCAAAATCAGACAGTAGAAGACGAATGTGAAGATGTGTACTATAATCTTCCTCAAAAAGAAGAAGTTGTATATCAAATACGCCTTCTTCCATAAAGACACTCCCTGTATCAAACCAATAAAAGGTCATTGAACTTGTCTTCCAAAGGAATTAAACTTGTGGATTTATGTAATCTATCAACCTGGTTCTTGATGATCTCCGTGGCCATTTTCTTGAACAGGTTCGCTGGACCGCAAGACCAACGATGTTGTTGATACCGGTATGCTCTAAATGAGCTCGGAAGCTCGTTTTTCACCTGAAAAAGTAGAACCCCCAAAGTTTTTCAGATCATTACAACACAATTAAGTTATTTGTCATGATTGGAATATATATTTTTTTTAAACCTTAACATCGTCGACAAACACAAACTTCCGGCCGCTTAAATAAGCTCTAACCGCTAAATCCATGTCCTCAACGATTGTGCGGTCCCTCCATCCACCAGCCTCATTTAAATCAGATATTCTCCACACTCCAGCAGTTCCTAAAGTTCACAATAGCTCTTTTAGTCACTTGAATTCGGATCACATAATCAAAACACATAAATGGATGCTTTACCGTTAAATCCGAAAAAACCATGCATGGAGGATCCAGACTTTTGCTCCACAGCAAAATGATAGTTAAGAGACATCTCTTGTATTCTTGTCATAATACACTCATTGGCATTCACTGTCACATACAAGCAAAATCAATTGAACAACTAGACTAAGACGGGTCTTTAGCTAACTCGAAAGTGAAGAAGAAAGTTCTAACCGTATTTCCATCCGGCTTGTACAAGAGCTATCTCAGAGTTATGGACAAGAAAAGGAACAGTACGTTCAAGAAAATCAGGCTCAGGCTGAAAATCAGCGTCGAATATAACGACAAACTCGCATCCTTCCACATAACTATGCTTCATTCCTGCAGTGAGAGCTCCTGCTTTGTATCCGTTTCGACTGTCTCTAAGCTCCGATTTTATGGTTTTACCTTCACTCGCCCATTTCTTACACTCCAGTCTAACCATTTCCTATTGCTCCAAAAAAAAAAAAAAACCACCTTGTTATATACATTGTAATCAAGAGAAATGAAATAGAGGAGCTAAGCATATTCAAAACAATTTTTTTTTCTTGAATTACCTGGAGGTTATGGGACGAAACCCGTAATTCCCCAGACCCGAGACCAGAGCATATAATATTAGTCCTTTCCCAAACACTCAGTCCTATTATTCCTAATATTCCTAACATTCAAACAAATAAAGAAGGGCTAAACGTAAAGACCTTACTGTCTTCATCGGTTGAATCATCGAGCACTTGAACTATCATACGATCCGATGGCCATGATAGCTTGCAAACTGCTCCTATTGAAAGTTGGCATACCTGTAAGAAAAACAAAGGAAATCCCTTGAGTGAAAGAGAGTGCTCTGTTTTGGAAACTATGTTTTTACAAAATAGAGTGTTCTATTTTTGTTTCAAATCTGTTACCTCTTTTTCATTGTAGATTGGGATTTGAATGAGAACCATTGGATGATTACTCGAAGGAGCTAACTCGACATCATCGCTATTAAAGCTTTCCCATTTAAGAACTTTCTTCGGTGTTCGTCCAAGTACTTTGACTATGGCTACAACTATAGCCATATAAGCTGCATCTATGAACAACAACAAGGAAATGACTTGACATAAATTCACAAGACGTTTCAGAATCGGTACAAGGAAGATGAATCTTGTTTGCTCCAAAACATATCCAATCATTCCCAAGAAGTTCATGTCGCCGAATAATCCACCAGAAGATGTTGCCATTGCAAGATACTATTGGCGTCGCAACACAAACACAAAAGCGACAATGAGAATATGAGTAGAAACAAAGAGAGGACTACTTAGAAATCTCCCTGGAGAAAGAGAAATGAGAGTTTCAGGAGGAAGATCCGACATTCTTTTGTCTTTACTATAATCTGTCTTTTGATTTAGTAAAGTCTTTGGTTGATTTGGTTAAAATAATCTAAAGGGAAATGTAGAGTCGTGATCATTAAAATTTATATAAATGCGTTTTGATTGAGCTGGAATTGGTTGTGTTCATACCATATCATGTCACGTCTTAGTTTTTTTTGTTGAGATTTCAATATTTTATGTTTGAAAGTTCAAAATCTCTGACTTTTATTTATATTTAATGCCAGACGAGACAAGTAATCGATGCGTAGTTGGACTGATTAATGAGAGGTACTCTTTCAAATATTTTAAAGCCAAAAGGAATGCTCACAACAACGAGACCATTATTAAACCAATCTACTACTTACAGATATATCCAAAATTTATTGCATTTTGTACAAGAGCAATCCTACATTAAGAAAATTTATTTCATATTTTTTTAGTCACATATATATTATATATTTGTCATACTATATGCAATTATTTACATGTGTGAATTTGTTACTTAAAGGCAAGCTGATTTTTTTTTTTTTTTTTTGCTAAGAATGTAAATATTTCATTGATAATGAAAATAGTTCGGTTTACAAAAAATGTGAACCTATTCTATGAATCCATGGCAAAAAAACTAAAAACATGGATACATAATTTCAAAGCGGTTTTCAGTCCGTATGACTCGACATAAGCATTACGCTAATGGAGTAAAGAAGTGATGACGATGTTTAATGTTCTTTCCAAATCCAAACGAAGGTCATGTTGATGAAGCAAAGCCACCGCAAGTGCACAAATGCGAGATCCGAAGCAATAGAAGCCTTTCCTTTGAGGCCCGAGAATGAGTCGTCAACGGTTAAGTCTAGCAGTCCTCGTTCACTAAGCTCCCCTCGCGCCAAGTGAGTGCGACTCAAACAACGAATCCATGAGCTAACTCACCAAAGAAACCTCACTAACCAATTGATAAATCAATGAAAGCTCCCTTACCAAGTTCCCTTGAAGTCGGATAGTGCAAACTACTTATAACAAAATCAATCCACAATGATCACCAATTAGCTTTACTAGCTCCTCTAAAGCTCTAGAACCGCAAAGCACAAACACAACCTAAGGAGCGGCAAGACACAACAAACACCAAGCCTTGATTCCAACCTACTCAACTAGGATACAATAAAGCTGATTAGATGGGTCCTCTCATGAGTGCGTTTAAATCACGTACAAAGTCAATGATTAGTGGACCATTTTTTATTATCGTACATGTTTAATGCGAGTTACATGTAATTAGATAAAGAAGAGCACACAAAAAGAGATGATAAACTCGTATATCATTATCAACATACATGTATTTTTAAGGAATATAGCATAACCTATAGAGATTATATTTTTTTTGACATTCCGCGTAAAACAATTCACAACCAGAAAATTCATAGAAAGTTATCTCGTATCGACGTATTTCCTATTTGCTACTACTTCCTCCGTTTCATATTAAATATCGTTTTGATAAAATGTATCTGAAATGTATCTAGATGTGTTTTTGAGTTAAATACATCCAAATACTAACAAGATACATTTTATCAAAACGACACTTAATATAAAATGGAGGGAGTATATAGTAATACTCTTAGAAGGGGAATAAGTGCATGTGCACCCACTTTTTATTTTTACTTTTTGTTATTCTCGCTGTCTCAAATATAGTTTTAGCAAAAAATATGAATATTAAAAAATTACTTTTATTTTAAAAAGTATAATTTAATATACATATTAAAAATAGTTTAACAAATCATAAAAGAAACTGCATAAAACTAATAGTCACACACAGGCCCAGCTCTGGGCAGTGGCGAGTGGGACCTATGCCCGGGGTTTACCCAATTTTTCTAAAATTTTTTTAAGAATAAAGGCTCCAAATTTTTTTTTTTTTTTAAATTATATTGCATAAAATACTCCAAATTTAAATATGTATACTAAAAAGACCCAAAAAGTTAAGCCGGGACTGGTCACACAGTATTCAAAATAAATTGTTGTTTCCATAAATTTTGAACTTCGCGAAATAAAAAACCCGAGTCTCCGAAACTAAAATTCGAAGACATGTCAAATGTATTCGATATCTACCTCAAAATTCATTCTGCTATAAATTATCATTATTAGGTGGGCCATTAAAGGGCCTCAAGGGTGAAGGATAGGCCTTAATAAAATTTATGAATCGCGTCAACTTCACGCGCTATAAGAGCGAGTGTGAAATTGAACCTGATCTTCGATTCTCTGCTTAAGCTTCATTGCCACAAACACAGAGCTCTCTCTCTTCCTTGTTCGTCTTCCTTCTAGCTTCAACATATGCATCGCTCATAATAATAAGCCAAATATATTCGTAATGACCGTCGCTCTCAACGCCGGCTTCACTTCTCCGGTATGTCTTCTTCTCTTATCTAAAATTGCTCCATAATCGAGATAAATTCGAATTCGGTTGATTAATTGATTCGAATTTTGGTTTTGAAAATTTGAAAGTCGATTTGAATTTGTTCTCTGATGCATAAAGCTTAAAGCTTTAATATGAGCTCTGTTTCATTTTTGCTGAAATTAACAAAAACAACCCTTTTCTTCTTGAAGCTTCATAACAGGTCCAATCCCGTTACACAGTTAAAGCTTTCGACTTTCGCATCTCACATTTCTCCAAGTTTGTTACTTTCAAGCACAAGAAGATTGGTTATGTTATCTTGTACTTCAAATACAAATGACAATTCAATCACAACAACTTCAGTAGATCCTCCTCCTTCTTCTGACTCTGTTAAACCAGGGAGTGAAGAATCCGTTGTTGTCGAATCAGCCAATAACGGATTGGCCAAGAGAGCGCCATTGACAGCGCGAGAGAGACTAAGAGCGGCTCGTGTACTTAGCCGATACACGGAAGCAACGCCAAAACCATCAAGACCCAAAATGGGTAGCCAAATTCTTGATGTGCTCAAGGAAAGCGATAAGAAATCGAATAGGAAACCAGGTTTACCCGAAGCACCTACCAATATGCTTGATGATAGCAGGAGAGGTATGCCGAAGAACGGCCTTACGTTTGATTTCCCGGGAGGTTCGGATATACTCGTCATTGCGTTTTCGTTTGTGTTTATTAGCACTGTGATGTTTGCTACTACTTTTCTTGTTTGGAAACTCGGTGCAATTCACTTCAATGAAAACTAAAGATATGACCTTACACAAGTAAAGTAGAGAGTGTGAGTGAGTTTTGTGGGGTAAGATTAGTTCAAATGCATATTTGTGTTTGAGTGTGCATACAGTGTATTACACATAATTTTTGCTATCAAACTCTCTTCAAGCTTCATTTGCAATTTTCAACCTGTACATTGTTGTATCTTCTTGTTATAAAAACAGCCATGGGAATGCTAGATTGACTATGCGAGACTAGATTTAAGCTCAATTTTGTCACTAATTTCAACTACATATATAGTGTATAGATGAACGAATATATACGCAAGAGAAGAATCTGAAGATAAACCTTAGCATTAATTGAAGATTACATTCCACAGTTTCTAATCACTCATAACGAAATGAATAGACTTTCTTCTACAAGTATTATAGAGAACATAACAACATAGAGCATATGAATCAAACAACGAAATCTACAAGATTAGATGAACATGTTAAATGAAAATATACTTTTGTGACCAAGTAAGAAAAGAGGTTGGCCGAGACTTTAAGCTTTAGAGGCAGCAAAGCTCCAAACACGCAGCTTCCCACTCTTGTCTCCAGTGAAAACCAATCCGTCAGGACCAATTGCGATTGTGGCGATGGTGTTGGTTGAGAACATGTTTCCTCTTTCTTCAAATGTTGGTAGATCCAAGAGGCCGAGTTTTCCGTTTAGGAAAGAGCAGAACATGATCGGTTTTTCCTCTGCGTCGTGCATCCCACAAAGAGCATGTACACTCTGTTCTAGTCTGCGTGTATAAGTAACTTTCAAGCTGCCATTTTCAGAATTAGCCCAAACTCTTACGGTTCCATCCAAGGACGACGATATCAGAAACTGATCCCAACATAAGAGGGAGGTGACAGTGTCGGTGTGCTGCCTCAACGTCATGGTACATTGCAGGGTATTGAGATCCCACACCTTAATTGTTTTATCGACAGACCCAGAATATAGCCGCTGACCTCCAACGATGAAACAAGTGACCTGACAACTATGATGTCCTTGGAGAGATGTGAGGTAGGTGAAACCGTTGTCAGTAGCTTTCCAGACTGATATACTACCGGAACTTGTTCCAGCGAAAAGCATTCCGTTTGCAGTGGTCATAGCATGGACCTGACCAACCACCCCGTTAAGATGCAAGTCTTGATTGGTCTGAACGTTAAAAGCCTTTACCGCATTTGGCAAGCCAAGGAAAACCCAAGGGCCTTCTTCGCTGATTAGTGAACCCGCCTCTGCTTGGAGGTTGATTGTATGAACGCATTGACCAGTGTTACAGTCCCATATGCACAACGTACCATCAACACTTACTGAAAACAGTTTATCTGAGCCCTGAGGAAGGGCAATCCCCTTTATTTCCTTCTTGTGTCCTTCAAGATCAGCGACCATGGTCAGTCCAGCGAAGCAAGACCACGAGTGTAAAAAGGGACATTGCTCGCCCTTCTTGCAGTTTCCAGCCTTCCAAAACTTACACAAAAACTTCTTTGTTTTGGGACCTCTAGGGTTCCCTAAAACTAGTGGTTTCGTTGACCTGTTGACTTGTGATGCTTGGAAGTCTTTTGATGTCCAAACCAGATTCCTTGACCACTTATTTGGACCTCTCTTGTCATAATAAGGACCATAGCCTCTTCTCGGAACTCCATAACCTTCTTCTCCGAAGTCCCTTCTCCTTGGCGCCTTAGAACTCATACTGGATTAGGGTTCAAACGCTAGATGTTCCTCGATCTTCACGACTCGATTAGGGTTCAAACGCACGTAGAATTTTAACCTTTGGGCTTAACTTAGGCCTATCATTCAAAAAAGGAAAAGTTATGAAAAATATGGAAAAATTATGGAAAATATTTCTTACTTTTGAAATGCTAACCAAGTTAGTATTTGTTGACCAAAAATAAAATAAAAATCAAGTTAGTATTTTGGCGTTGCAAAATTAACCGCACTTGTTCATTATTTAATTCAGATCAAACAAGCTACTATAAATTTTTCAACATAAACAAAGATAACTTTTGTTGCAAATATGAAAGCATAGTACCTCTACATGGTAATAAGAAGATGAGCCATCATCATGGCCGAGTACAACTCTTGATACAAACCATCCTCCAGTAGATGTTTTGGATCCAATGTCATTCAGTTGATACATCTATCTCTTCCAGCTCCATCTCGTCTCTATTCTCTTCATCATCCATCTCCTCTAGATTGAAGAATCATTTTACTTGGAAGCAGCTCGTCTAACCTCATCACAATCCCTCAAAACCTGTAATAAAAAAACAATCCTTTTATTCAACCTTTCTTCATCAAACACTGAACAACACCATCTAACAACAATGTGAAGCTGAGTTTATGGCGGGCACCGAGTCTGCTAGACAAGCAATATGGCTTCAAGAATTACTTGGAGAAATCACTGGATCATCGTATGAGAAGGTTGTTATTCGGACAGACAATCAGTCGGCGATTGCACTTGCTAAGAACCCGGTATTTCATGGTCGGAGCAAACACATTCACTCTAGGTATCACTTCTTGAGAGAATGTGTCGAGAAAGGTCTAATAGAAGTTGAACACGTCCCCGGGAATGAGCAAAAGGCGGATATCCTAATAAAAGCTCTTGGGAGAATCATGTTTAAGGAAATGAGAGAGCTCATTGGCGTTCATGATTTGGCGGAAGAAGATTTCAAGCTTAATGGGGAAAATGTTGGTTTAAGCTTGAAATAGCTTGAGGAGCAAGCTACTAATCCTACCGAGTTATGGAATTAGGAAAGTTAACTTTAGGAGTTATCTAAGATGTTATATTTCCTATTAGGATTAGGTTAATGTTTAAGTCTCTATATAAAAAGGTTTTACCGAGTTGTGGAAAACCTAAGTCGATTGTGAGACAAAGAGAAGCTTAAGTTTTTGAGTTAGTTTTCTTAAGCAATAAAAAGAAGAGTTATTTTCTTTAAATCTTTTGTTCTTCAATCGGATTCACAAACTAGATTTCCAACCAAAGTTGGGCCAATGGTTGAGTTAATTATATCAACAACCTAACATCAATAATAAGAAAACATGTCAAAAGTATTCTATTGGAATAACATTTGATTTGTTAGAAAAACGAGTTTGATAACTAGACCATAACACACTCACATGTGAGAGTAGAGTGCTTGATGATCCACCTATGCAAGTTTACAATAAATCAATCTAACCATAATTTACATTAAAATTGTATGAAGAGCAATCAAAAGAACCAGAGAAATACCTCTTAAAGCTCCACTAGGAAGAGCGGCTATGAAGATAATCTTATCTTTATCTTCATCTTCATCTTCATCTTCATCTTTATCTACATCTTTGAAATATGTGTGGATCGCGACTTAAATATTCAGAGATAACCCTAAATTCATTAGTATATTCTCTGCTTTCAAATGAGTACACTTATTCTAGCAATAATCTAGGTCACAACAACATATAAGACCAATAGATAGGACATAACAACATATAAGACCAGAATCAACAAAACATTAGACATAGTTTCACCCAGACCAAAACCAAAAAGGATCGAGATCGGAAAAAAGAGAGGACAAACCTCGATGGTGGGCTTTCCACAGTCGTCAATGATCTCCTTAGCTTTCACAGAAGTGATCCAATCCATGGGGTGAATATAACATCATGTGTGAATGGAACTTTAATCCATGAAGAAGATTGGAGGAATCTTGAAGATGAGTTATGGAGATTTTGAGTAGTTATAGGGAAAATGAAAGTTGGTTTGTAAGAAAGATTCTTTCTACATAATGCGAGAGGAGAATTTTTTTAGAAGCAAGAATGTGAAGAAGAATCGATGATGATGAAGACATCTTTGTCTTATAATTCTTGTCTCTTTAATATCTGATTATGAACTAATCCTTATATTTATATATGCATGCATGTATTTGTGTAATTATTTTGCTAATAAAGGAAAGGAAATCAAAGAGAGCTTAAAGTGCATCAAACGAATAAGTAAGTTCTTCGTAACGCAACGCTTAGAATCAAGGAACCAGATACGTGAAGGACATTAGAAAAAGATAGATCGATTTTGTAACTAATATATACAAATTGCCAAGACGTTTTTAAAATTTAGTCAAGTTATTAAAATCTGACATTCCATTTAGATATGGCTCGTATAGTTTAATATGTTTATTTTATGAATAAATTTTTTAGTTATACCTTAATATTTGTATTGAACAAAATCGGCTAAATAGTTAAAGGGAATATTAGATTCTTAAACTCATAACTCTAACGTCTCGTTCCATACATGACACTATGACTATTATGACTACTTCCAACATGTTAGTTTTTTTTTTTTTTTCTGAAAGAGCCATACGACCAGCCGAATTGATAATGACATCAATCTCCTCACTAATCATGTCTAATGTTTTTGATTCGATCCTGAGATTGTCTTCTCCAATGTCTCCACTTAATAGAATCAATTTGCTATTCATGAAAGCTTCATAAGAGCTCCCGTGTATTTGCTTTAGAAGCTTGCGTAGATATGAGCTTATGGAACAATGGTAAAGATCTCATGCAAAGCTTAGAAGATCTCAACACAATTTTTGGGACGAAATTAATATTACTAGTTTCGGGCCTCGGGGAATTATGGGCTTTGTCCCAGTACCTCCTCATAATTAAAAATACAAAAAACAAAAAAAGAATGAGCTAAAGCGAAATCATTATAGAGTAGAGACCCTTGTTGGCTGATTCTTTATCTTTGGATTTTATCAGAAAGAAGATCTTCTCAATATCAGGACTTTCCCTCAAGAAACTTTATTTTAGGGTTTTTTCTCCTTACATTTACCAAGAACCCATGTTGCTCCGGTAAGAATTGGACAATTCAAATTCCGTTACTTGTTTCTCTCTCATACATTGTTAGCGGAGTCACAACTTTCAACGACGTCTTACGATAATAACAACTAGTGACTAGGACTCTACGTTTCTTCTTTGAGAAACGAAGAGGCAAAAAATGGTTTTGTTTTGCCGGAGACTCTACTGAAACATTAGCAGACTCCATTGAGACATTAGCAGGCTAACATATTGATATCTTAGTCTCCTAATATGTTTAGAAGACTTTTAGAATGCCTGCTAGAAAAATGCAGAATCTACCGAGATATTGGCACTCTACTAAGAAACACAGACTTTGCCGAGATATTGGCCGACTCTGCTAAGAAAACGCAGACTTTGCCGAAATATCGGTAGACTTTGCTAAGAAAATGCAGACTCTGCCGAAGTATTGGCAAACTTTGCCAAAATGACTCTGCCAAAGTATTGGCAGACTTTGCCAAAATATTGACAGACCATACTAAGAAAACACAGACTTTGCCGAGGTATTGGCAGGCTCTGCCAAAATATTGGTAGACTCTACCGAGACATTAGCACACTTAGCTAGAAAGCGAAGACTCAGAGTCTACCAAGAAAGTGCAGACTTTGCCAACAAATTGGCAGACTCTGTAGAGTGCAGACTTTGCCAGAAAAGCGCATACTTTACCAAGTCTACCAAGATATTCGCATACTAGTCTAACTCTGCCAACTTATTTGGAATATTTTAGAGCGTTTGCTAGAAAACTGTAGACTTTGCCAAGACATTGGCAGACTAAAAGATGGATATATAAGTTTGCCAACATGTTTGGAAGACTTCCGTAAACTATGCCAAGTTATTTATAGACTATGCGAAGATATTGGTAAAAGATATTAGAAGACTAAAAGATTTGATAGCTCAATTTGTTAACACATTTGGAAGATTTTCATATTGATTACAAAAAAAGTGTAGATTTTACTAAATATTCGGCCGAGATATTAACTAACTAGCAAATTGTTGTGTGTTTTGGTGATAATATTTATTAGTTGACAAGTGTATTTTTGGTATTTTAGAAAAAAATATTTAAGTTGGTTATTTGAATAATAAAAAAATAGATAGATTATTCTAGTTATTCTTAAAAAAAAAGGTTATTCGAGTTAAATTTCTCATAAATAAAAGATAGAGGTGAAAAATATTTCACTGAAGTGGCATGAGAAGATAAAGATCAATCCAATACATCAAATGAGAGAGTTTAGATCTAAATCCATCTCTAGAGAAAAGAAAACTTAGATTTTTACTTTGTTGTATAAGCCCATATATATATCGACACAAATCTTCATATTTTTATTTTATGGCTTCTTAAAATGATTTCGATCTTTATACGTAATTATATATGTCCTTCATAGTTACACTTGCATGTTTAAATTTTAAATATTTTGAAAGGATTATTTGCTCACTAATTGTAGGGGTCAAAATCCACCCCTTGAAGATCATCAGAAGAAAATGGCTAAGTCGGGACAAAGGAAAGCTCTACCGAAATCTAGGATGCACCAGCCGGTTGGGAGACCCGTGAATTGTCAGCAATACCGAATTAAACCAGATGATCCGATATAAAGCTAAGTGGATTTCAACTCAACCGGCCCAACTCGACGCAACCCATTTAATTGGGTCGAGCCGAGCTACAGGTGGGCCGAACCGTTAATGGGCCAGCCGACTTAAAGAGTGCAGCTCAAGCAAAAACCCAACCCGACTTAGAACATTATATATATCATTGTATCATCCCCATTAAAGTGGATCACGAAATCTCTAGCAGAAAATCCTTGTACTTTTACATCAAACGCAGCTAATAAAAACCTTCTTCTCAATCTTTGTTCTTGATTTCTAACTCTTAAGTTTTGCAGCTCTTCCGCGAACCCGACAAGTCTAATTGTAGGAATCCAGCTCTCACAATTTGGCGCTAGAAAGAGGGGACTCAGCAAAGCTTCACACACAAAGAACTCACGAGCAAATCCGAGAAGATGACTGGTAGCAGCGGAACGACACAATAGAACGCAACGGACGGCAGCGACAATCCAAAGGAGACGCCTCCCAACGGATCAGGAACAACAACCAGACCGAGCAGACGGTGCCCAACGAATCTGGAGCAACCAGACAAACAGAGCAGATGGCCCGCGATGGATAGGACAACAAAAAACGGGCACCTCATAATAGATCTGGTGAGACGGGTGGTCGTACCAATGCGACAGCAAACCCGGAGGTATTCAGCGAGGTCAAAGAGATGGTGGCAAAGCTCCTAAAAAAATCTAAGGAGCAGGAGACAATCAACAACATCATGACGGCAGAGCTACATGCTCAGTCAGCAGCCAGCCGACCACGCGCAGGAGGTATCATCAGACGACCCACGGCTCGCATCGTCCCAACAAATCTCTTCTCAACGCCAGACGGCGCACAAGGAAATCGCATGTCTTCCGAGGAGCCAGGTGCAGGGCTGATAGACTCCTCTTAAAGGAGTGAAGGCCAATGACCACTTCGAAGGGTTTTAAGATGCAGAATGATGATTATGGATGAATTTCGAGATGGAAGATGAATGGTTTGATCGCGAATGATGATGAACGAATCGATAGAAATGGATTGAAGTATACTTCTCAAGAGAAATAAAAGGTCTCTTGGACTACGAGGCTCGATCTAGTCTTTGATATTACACACAAAGATAAGAAAGAGTTGTAATTGATATGACACACAATTATGGTTTTTGATCAACAAATTTAGAGAGATTTTTGATAAAAAAAGGTTGATGATCTTATTGATGAGATTCGGCCACATTATATAGGAAGAGAAAGTGAAAGGACAACCCCCTTTCACTTCTCTTTACACGGAAAAACAAGAGACATAAATGAAGAAGTTTTAAAGTCTAATGTGTGTACAAACATGTGTGAACACATTAAACCAAGTTTGACTTAAATTAAAATAAAGTTTTAAATAAAAATCGGAAAAATACTAAGGCATAATGGGCTGGCCGAAAATCATCAAGTGGGCTTAAAAAAAAACCCACAAAATAGCCTAAGTGTGGTAATGAGGAAGTGGAAGAGTATGTGTGTTTGTCTCATTAAAAACCTACTTCGGAAAACCAACTGGGACAAAAACGAAGGTAGGAAAAAAGAGTACGAGCCCACATACTTCTCATTATCACCATTCCTTGGCTCGGATCACAACCTGCGGTTTGATGAGCAACTAAAGGAAGTTGCCCGGTTATTAACACAAGCATAGAGATGACTTGGTTGAGTTGTCTTGTCCTCGACCTTGTCTTCGGTCTATTCGATATTTCCAAAATCGTTGCGTCTTTAAGAACCTCCACAACTCCAAGTTGTTCCTCGGCTACAAGCGATTCCTTAGTTCCTTGATCTGGATCAGTAGCTTCTTGTTCTGGGTCGGCCATGGGCTCATCAAGGGCGAGCCAAAGGTAAGAGCACAGCTGCGGCAAACGGAACCAACCGGATTGTCAAGATCGCCGACGACACCAAAGAAGAACAAAACGCTTTAGACTTTGGATCAGCAAGAGCTCTGCGAACTACCAAAAGAAGGAGATTGCTCGACAAAGAGCAGGAGCTCGCTGAAACTGAAGAAAACGTACAATGGGTAGAGCAAGCCGAAACAGCAGCTGCAAGGAGATCGGATGCCACCAACCAACAAAGAGAGATGGACGAGCTCAAAGCTTCTCTACGGCAGACCACTATCGACTTGAAGGAGTTGCGTTCCCAAGTTCATCGTGCGATCAACAAAGCCCCAGAGATCGACCAAGTGCTCGAAGATTTGCGGACAACACCATTCACTGAACAAATAACAAAGGCACGGCTCTCCGACCTTGGAAAAATCAGAATACTGACGTACGACAGAAAAATCGATCCAACCGAGTATATCACTGCTTTCTCTACCGCCATGGCTCGTGCCAACTTTCGGCAAGAGGAGAAGAACATTGGCTATTCAAATTGGCACGCGGCTCGGGTCAAGGTCACGGCTCAGGTCGATATGATGGCTTGACAGTATCACTGTGATAACGGATCTACCATGGCGATGTCAATTCGGGTCGGTGATTCAAAACTAGTCCACGAGTCGTACAATGGCAAAACGGCTCGGATGTAGCAACTCGCGGTGAAGATCGGGTTTTCATGGCTCGGTCCTTGTTCGTTCACGACTCGGGTCACGACACTAACTCGCGTTTCGGAATATGACGGATTCAGCACAGTGGCTCACGGTTCGGGTCAGTCGGTATGGCTCGGCAAAACAACTTAACGGCTCGACGATGAGACAATGGAGGCTCGGACCCAGTGATCAACCGAATGGATCGGCCTGAAGTCTCGCGGTGAGAGACGGCGGTGGTGCTATGGCCGGCGGAAGATTAAAAAGAAAACTTTTTACTCATAGACATATACTTGGAAACAATTATGCCCGAGCCGCGCTTTTGTGCTACGGCTTTCTTTACACCAAACGGCTCAGAGGATACTCGAATTAAACTGATCAAATCGGAAACCCGAGTCTTAAACTCGAAAAACAGTCGGAACAATTTCTTATGTTTCATCTTAAACTTTTAACAATATTTCGGCTTCACCATTACTGATAATTCCGAGTTGGAGGGCTAACTGTAGGGGTCAAAATCTACCCCTTGAAGATCAACAAAATAAAATGGCTAAGTCAGGACAAAAGAAAGCTCTACCGAAATCTAGGATGCAGCAGCCGGTTGGGAGATCCGTGAACCGTTAGCAATACCGAATTAAACCAGATGATCTGATTTAAAGCTAAGTGGATTTCAACTCAACCGGCCCAACTCGGTGCAGCCCATTTAATTGGGTCGAGCCGAGCCATAAGTGGGTTGAACCGTTAATGAGCCAGCCGACTTAAGGAGTGCAGCTCAAGCAAAAACCCTAGCCGACTTAGAACATTATATATGTCATTGTATCATCCCCATTAAAGTGGATCACGAAATCTCAAGCAGAAAACCCTTGTACTTTTACAGCAAACGCAGCTAATAAAAACCTTCTTCTCGATCTTTTTTCTTGATTTCTAACTCTTAAATTTTGCAGCTCTTCCGCGAACCCGACAAATCTAATTGTAGGAATCCAGCTCCCACACTAACAAAGAAAATAATAATAATTCAAAAACTAAGTAAAAACCCTAAATCTAATGTTCATGATTTTGCCACATCACCCATTTTGGTTAGTTCTCAAATTATAATTTTTTTTCTTTGCTATTGAGCAAATTAGCCCTATTTTGAATATGATGTTAGGTAAGAAAAATATAATAATAGTTACTTCCCCTTATATCCTAATGATAGTTTTTATAATTTTCTTTTATCAATTATAATACATTAATTTTATATAATTCAAAATGATCATAAACTTATATATTATATTATCATTTTAGGATAAATCAATACTTTTAATCAACGGATTATTGACTAAATGAATCTCTATATATTTTTATAATTTATAAGTAAATATTGCAAAATATATTGACGCTGTTGTACAAATAATGTGACATTGAATATGGAAAGACATATATCAATGAATTATTCCATAAGTCTCCTATAATAAGAAAAAACTTTTATTTATAAATATATGAAAACAAATTAGTACCCATTATTTCAAAATTACAAAATGTGCTTCTCTTTACGTTTTGATTTCTTAAAATAATTTATTTAATAACAAAAAAATTATTGAAAAAATTGTGTTAAAATAAATACATTTTTTAGCTTTTTCTTTTTCGATTTTTACATGTTTCCGTAGAATCTATATGATCGAAAACTTTCAGGTTTTGATCAATACAAAGACAATTTAGAGCCACAAAAATCGTATATTGATAATATTTTAGATATTGAGCATTTAAACCAAAATAAAATAAAATACTGAGCATTTTAGCAATATTTAACTATAGTTCGACCTTTTTAAATTTGTTAAAATTCAATCGAATTAAACTGAATTGAATGGTCATAGAAAATATCTTAAACAATTTTTTTTCTTTCCTTTACTAATTAGAATGTTTTTTTATTGACGAGTCATTGATTAAATCTGCGTATAACGCGGGGAGTCATCTAGTTTCTCATAAATAAAAGATAGAGGTGAAAAATCTTTCACTAGAATGGCATGAGAAGATAAAGATCAATCCAAAACATCAAAGGAGAGGGTTTGGATCTAAATCCATCTCTAGAGAAAAGAAAAGTTAGATTTTTATAAAGCTAAAATTACTTTTATAATGAAGAAAAACACAACAGGGTCGACCCATCTTGATCCGGGTCGGATCTCTTAACATGTGAGAGAATTTGTCTGCATCGGGGTACTTGAGATTGATGCATCAATCTCTCGTACATTTTAAATTTCTTGCATTAACCTACTCGAACTCGATGCCTCCAGTGTGATGTGCCTTGCCTGAATTCTTCAAATTTGTCTCTTCCTCTTGATGCTCTCACAACTCCATTTGATTACTCAAAATATTTTTTTTTAATATAATTATATATAAAAATACTAAATTTAATTTACTAAATTCAAGACTAGCGATCAAGAGTTCAAAAGAAGTGGATTTATCTCAGTACCAAAGCTAAGGAATATAATAGATGAGATGAGTATCAAAAGGGTTCATTGCCAAAGGAAAGTAATCCGCACCAAACCTTAAAACCGCAGTTTTGATTTTCCAAGCAAGATTCCACTTATTGTTATCTAGCTTCCAAAGATTCAATTTTTAACTTGGACACAGTATCTCAATGAACATAACATGTCCTCCTGAAGTAGTCAAAGCTCTTGTAAGGTAAAAGTTATCGGGAGAGGTATAACCTGAGTTTGATTAGCATACAGGTCATGAGATACAACGTATCCAGAACCGTTAGCAATACTATCTCTTTCGCCTCTGGTAGTGGTGGTAGCTCCTCCATTGGATTTTTGCTAATTTTGCGTCACAGGAATAATAATTAGGGTTTTATACCGAATTTTCAATTTTTATGGGTTGTTCCGGTTTTGTGTCAGCCTCCGGTTAGTATCGGTTTACGTTTTGGTATAAGAGCCCTTTTCATTTCCGGTTTTGAGAATTTTGTTACTCCGGCGACAATGAACCGCTTCGTCGTCGTTTCAGCTGCCGTGTTCCTCCTCATCTCCGTCGCGTATCTTCCTCTGCTCAACGACTTATGTAATTACTTGCTTCCCTTTCTCTGGGTTTTGTTTTGGGACTTTGATTGTGAAAGTCGTCGCCTTGATTGATATTTCGCAGATTGGTCAACTCTGAACAAGTCTCTTACATCACCGGTTAGGGTCGTTGCGGATTTGGTAGTGAGAAATGGAACTATCTTCACCAGTGATACTTCTTTGCCGTTTTCCGATTCCATGGCGATTCTTAATGGCAGGATTCTCAAAGTCGGAAGCTTTTCCACTCTCAAGGTTCTTTTATTCAACCCTTGTATCCATGGGATGCTCAAATACGATAGTTAGTGTTCAAGTGGATTGTTACTAGCATGAATCTGGAAGTTTGATAATTGTGGTTCTCATGATCTTTTTTGATGAAGACAGGATTTTATTGGAGATGGGACTATGGAAGTGAATCTGGAGGGGAAGGTTGTAGTACCTGGACTTATTGATTCACATGTTCATTTGATTTCTGGGGGAATGCAGGTGATAAACTTACCTGAGTGGAGTTGATTTGGAGTGATCAATATGCTATTGCTGAATCAGATTACTCTTTTATTTTTTCTTGCTTGAGAACAGATGGCCCAAGTTGGACTTCGAGGTGTGACTCGAAAAGATGAGTTTTGTAAAATGGTGAAAGACGCGGTGCAGAGTAATTTCATTCATCTCTTTGTTGTTGAATCTTAAGTAGTAGTATATCTTTTGATGTAATAGTATACACTGAACGTATTAGGCTCAAGTAAGTGAGTTTCTTATATGATTCAGATGCAAAAGAAGGCTCATGGATACTGGGTGGTGGATGGAACAATGATTTCTGGGGAGGAGAATTTCCCTCTGCATCATGGATTGATGAAATCTCCCCTCGTAATCCCGTAAGATATCTGCTCACATTTTCTGTTTCTCAATAGGCAACATCATTGCCTTATTTACTTACTTCCCGTCATGTAGGTTTATTTGATTAGGATGGATGGTCATATGGCTTTGGCAAATTCCCTCGCACTTAGGATTGCTGGTGTTACTAGTTTAACGGAAGATCCAGTTGGGGGAACGATAATGAGAATGCCTAGTGGCGGTAATCTATATTCATCTAGCATTTTCTTTTGTTTGTGATTATATACTAGAATATAACTGGTTCTTTCCTTTTATGAATGAATTCATGCAGAGCCAACAGGTCTTTTGATCGATGCTGCAATGGAGCTTGTCGCTCCTTTTGTTCAAGAAATCTCAGTGGATGAACGTAGGGAAGCACTTATTAGAGCTAGCAAATATGCTTTGAGTAGAGGCGTGACAACTGTTATTGATGTTGGTAGATACTATCCCGGCACTGGAGATGAGCTCTCCTGGAAAGATTTTCAAGGTGCTAATAGAGAGAATTTGATCATAAAGATAGGGCAAGATTCAGTGTTAATCCAAGTCTCATTTAAATTTGAATACTTCTTTTTATGGTACAGATGTTTATCTTTGGGCTGATTCCGAAAAGAAGATGATGATACGGACTTGCTTGTTTTTCCCCATCACTACAAGGTCACGTTTATTGGTATCATTGCTTCAGAAACAACTCTTGCTTAAGTAAAATGCATTTCTTTACGGACCTTGAGGATCCTTCAATGGTGTTTTTTTTTAGGATCTTAAGCTTCAGAAGGGACCTGTACTGAGTGAATGGTTGTATCTCGGTGGCGTCAAAGCATTTATTGATGGCTCTCTAGGTTCTAATAGCGCACTGTTTTACGAGGTGAAGAATACTATATGTTCTTTCTAAATCATCTGCTATACATTTTTACGAGTTGAAATTTACATGATAGCATTTCATTATATGTTAATTTATCTTTCAGCGACACTATAATAATAAGCCTACGCCTTATATATTTCTGCAGGAATATCTTGATACACCTAACAATTACGGGTTAGAAGTGATGGATCCTGAGAAAATTTCCAACCTCACAATGGCAGCAGACAAATCAGGGCTTCAGGTGTTTCCCTCTTTACTTAAAGTCTAATCACATATGTATGAAGTGCATTCAACAACGCATATAAGTAACTTATTTTCGTGTTTGTGTGATCAAGGTTGCTATCCATGCTATAGGCGATAAAGCAAATGACATGATCCTTGACATGTACGAATCTGTTGCTGCAGCCAATGGAGACAGGGATAGAAGATTTCGGGTGATGTTTGATATCTAAATGCTTTGCTCATTCGCTTCTTCTATCCGTATTTAAGTATCTCTGAAAATCCTGGTTATAGATTGAGCACGCCCAACATTTAGCACCAGGATCAGTTGATCGGTTTGGTCAACTTCACGTTGTAGCGTCAGTGCAGGTTAGTCACTTACCGGCATAAATTACTAGTTTGCTTGATCTAATGTATATAAGACTTGTGAACAGCCAGATCATTTGCTTGATGATGCTGATATAGCTCCTAAGAAGCTCGGTTTTGAAAGAGCTCAAAAGGAGTCTTATCTTTTTCAATCTCTCTTAAATGGCAAGGCACTCGTGGCGTTTGGTTCAGACTGGCCTGTACGTTTCGATAATCTTCAGCTCTCAAAAGTTTTACATATTTCCAAACTAAATATTAATGCTTGATTCGTTCGTCTTTGCTTCAGGTGTCAGACATTAACCCATTGCACAGTATCAGAACCGCGGTTAAACGAATACCTCCCAAGTGGAATCATTCTTGGATTCCATCTGAATGTATCTCTTTCACCGATGCGCTAACTGCGTAATAAGCCTCTCTTCTCTAGCCTTTTTGAAGTCTTCTTTTCGACCTAAGTAAATGCATTTTCTTCAAGCATTCATTCATGTTTTTGATATGAAAACTGCAGGCACACGATATCAGCGGCACGAGCAGCCTTTCTGGATGATCACTTGGGGTCTTTATCTCCCGGGAAGCTCGCGGATTTTGTCATATTGTCAACAAATTCGTGGGACGAGTTCTCAAAAGATGGTTCTGCTTCGGTTTTAGCAACTTATGTAGGAGGAAAACAATTGTATCCATAAATGATGAAATCTTAATCGGCGTATAGAAAGTTGTTTTCCATTTGTTGTGGCTTGCTCTTCGTGTTGTTGTTGTTTGGAATTTTTTTTTCCAGTTTCCGCTATTAGTTTTCATTGTAATTTCTGTCAAAAACAAAAAATCGGTAATAAATCTTAACATGTTTACAAAAAAAAAATGATGAAATCTCTATCCCATAAACTGAAATTTGGCTATGCATTGTGAATAAAGGTACATAAGAATATGACTTTTGGCTTATCAGTTACATATTGAAATATAAACACTAGTTGAATTGTGTAATGCACAAACATAATTATGAAGTATTGTATAGTAAAAGAATTAAGCTTGGTTTTGTTGGTGTCGGCCAAAAAGCAAAGAAAAAAAAAGGACTTGTGTTGGTGAGGAACTTAAGAGAGACAGCAAATTTAACGGAGAAATGTGGTCTGGTGGAGGGCCCACGCACGAGTCCTAAAGCTAGTCAGATGTGTTAGCTGTACTATCTATGTGAGCTATCTGATTCCAGCCGTCTACTTTGTTTGGTTCCACCACGTGTTGCGTTTTGTAACGCGCGAGATCACCTGATTGGTCGGCTAACGTGTGTATGGATTCACTGGTCCTAGTGAAAACTCATTTATTTTCGCCACGTTAAAACTTGATGATTCTATTATTTTCACGCGAGAACCCTACGGAGTTGAGGAAATCAAGATTATACATCTTTTTATTTATTTTTCTACTCCAATTATATAAAGAACACCAAAATTTAAATTAACACACCCTTTGATTTTAATGTAAAAAAATTATATTATGTAATTCTACTGGTATACTAGAGGATTTTCTATTTTGAAAACGATTTTGAGATGGAAAATGCGATAAAATTTGTTTGCTATTTTTGCTCTAACGCGATAAAATTTTAGGCCAAAAATCTAAAACGAATTAGAAGAAAAATATACCAATATGGATACAAACTCAAATGTTATAAGCTATAGGATAATGGATTCTTTTATTGGAAAAAAAAGTGAAATGCTATATGAATTTGGATAATGACCGTTATACTTTTGCAAGTATGGAGAGAAAATAGTAAAAGAGGAAAGAGACAACAAATTAAAGTGGGAAAGAGTTATCTTAAAACGTTCAAGTAAGATAAGATATGTTCTAATGAGTAGTAGCTATAGACACATTTCATTCCCTTTAAGACCTCCTTATAGATTATTGTGAGTTTGTATGTTTCACAAAAAGAAAAAAAAAATCGTGAAGTTAATGAAGACATTAATATCCACAAAAATATTGTGAATATTTTTACGCGAAAACTAATTAAAATTGCTGTGTATATTTCAAAACGTGAGGTTCTAAAACATGGAGTTGCAAACCCTAAATACTATAATTTCACCAGTTTTAGCCTTGTGACACTTTTAGGTAACCAAAATCCACACATACAACGTGATCATATAAAGAGTATAAGTCACTATACGAATGTGTGACATCATGTTATGTGTCGGTAGTACACGTACGTATATAGAATGGAATTGTTAAACTATCGACATACAAATTCACAATAGTCTTTAGTAATCTGTATATTGTCTCGACGACAGGTGTATTAATTTTTGTTTCAATATAATGATATCCATTTGGATATTCGTGGATATCCCCACAAGATCAATGGAATACGTTCCCATTCGCTTCCTATAACCACAAATTATGTCGATGACGTATCTTCGGTGTTCCCAACAGCTAAACAATAAAATGATTTCCTTTTTCTATTAATTTCTTCTCTCGTCGACTATATGAGTCTAATCACTGGTTCAATCCAAAGTCAAGGATTAAAGAAAAATATATATATCCATTTTTTTCTTAGATTGAACATGAACATTGGACTATTGTGGATGAGTGTTTCTATTGTGTTTGGAAAGTTCAGAATTGCATTTTTTATGAAATCGTATAGTGTGATTAGGAATTTTATTTTTTTTTGTGATTAGGAATATTTATGTGTATATAATTGTGATAAACTTTCAATCGATTGGATGTTTTGAAATATCGTAAATCTCAAAAATATTTTAAAGTTTTTCATTTATAGTCTCTTTTTTTTTTGTCGAAATTTCATTTCTACCTTCAAACAATTGTGTTTACCGTAGTATTAGTGCCTTCAAAATATGATTAGAGAAAAACAAAGAACTCGAATTTTTTCTTTTGCCTTTACATTCCTTAAAACTCCAACCGATTACTCCTTTTTTTCCAAACCTCTCCTCTTATTTATATAAACATAGTTCAGATCTAACTAATTCTAAAATGTCTACTATTGTGTCTACCAATCTATATAACGATAAAAATATACTTGGCACCGATCATACTCTTATTTTCTGAAAAGCAAGTAGTCCATATAGTCCATTGTTCATACCAATTGGTCCATCACGATACTATGATATACTTGGAAAAATATATATATAAAAAACACAAATAGTATAATTTAAATTGTAGTTGGTTTGACCAGTTTCTAGGGTTCTAAAAGTAATTATTAATTAAACATCTCAAATAGAAGAATGTGTTAAAAGTTTAGTTGAAATGTTCTCTATAACTAGGTAAACAAATTTGGTGACCTGCATATAATTTTCAAAGATCCGTCTCTTTAAGTAGATACGATAAGAACAAAAAACTTTCAATGATCGAAGAAGATAGGGTTAAAGTTAATGTTAATAAACCAAATCAATGATACTAATTGTCAAATTTTCCTTGTAAAGTAATAATTGAAGATGACACCGACAAAAATAAAGAATTTATCATAGGAACGTAACATTTCGTAATGTTGAAACTTTACACAAACAGGATTAAGAAACGAAAAAAGAGAGACCGAAGTCAAAGACTAGCTTACAACTAGGACCCATTCCATTCTCTTCCCAAAGTCCTTAAACGCCATCGAAACTGATTCCGACCAACCTCATGTGCCTTCCTTATTTTATTTTAATTAACTTTATTCCTATAATGTAGGACTATTTTTTTTTTGTCAAATGTAGGACTTCAAACATTACCAAAAGTATATGATTAGATCCGTTATCCATTTCGAATTATAAATCTGTGAAATAAATCAATATTAAGATTTTAATTTATGTTATTAAGTGAAACAAAATCACAAAAGAAAAATTACTTCTTTATAATTTTTGCGGATATTCAATAGTTATTTTACGAACAAATTTTCGGAAGTTCAAAAGGATACATTGTCCATATATATATTGTACTTCGTATAAGGTGAAAATAAATTTTCTATATCAAGAAAGATTTTGAATAATTCCCTACAAATAAAGAAAACGTATCGTATATAAGTGATTGTCTTCGTGAATACATAATTGATCCTTTCCATTATTAAAACAAAACAAAAATCCATTATTTAAAAAAAAACAATAATAAGAAAACAACCGTTGTACGTTGACTTTCAAACTAAAGATCTTTGTTTGTGTTATTTTTCCATTTTTCCACATAATAACGTGTTTTTTTTCCTTTCATTTTCCTATCCGTTTCCCTCACATTTATCTATCTAATCTACAATATACACTATATATCCTCTCATTCTATATATATATTCACCAAACAATCTCGTTATTTGTCAAAAATGGCTGATTTAGATTTACAAAGGAATAAAAGGGAATCTCCCAAACAACTCCACGTCACCATTCCGGCGACTTTTAACCTCCCCGTCTCCTCACCACTCTCCTCCTCTTCCTCCGCCGCTTGCTCCGCCTACGACCTCTACCTCCGGTTACCGGAGCTCAAAAGCCTCTGGTCTTCTCTCGATTTCCCTCAATGGATAACCGAACCGGTTATCAAACCAGCTCTTCAAGCTCTCGAAATCACTTTCCGATTAATCCTAACCGTCGGTTCCGACAGGCGTCCGTACATCAACCGCCGCGAATGGATCCGACGGTTAGATTCGCTCGCCACGAGCCAGATCAAGCTCGTGGCGACAATCTGTGAGGAAGAAGAAGAAAAGGACGACGTTTCCGCGGCGGCTCCGGTAACTAATAAATGGAGCTCGTCGAGTTTGTTACCGGAGATCGCCACGTGTCGTACATCGGAGAGCATTGGGAAGAAGATTTTGAATACGATCGAGAACGAGATGCGTTGGTGTAAGTATACACTCGGTTTAGGTGAACCAAACCTAACCGGAAAACCCTATCTCCGATACGACGACATTTGTCGTCCAAAGGAGCTATACGGTCTCAAGAACAATCCTTATTCCGATCACATTGAGAATCAAGAGAATCAAACGCTTTATACGATTCACCAGATTCTCGAATCTTGGATTTACGTTTCTCTGAATCTCTTAAACCGAATCGAATCGAGAATCGAAGAAGGGAGATTCGAAAAAGCTTCTTCGGACGTTTACTTGTTGGAGAGGATATGGAAGCTTTTAACGGAGATCGAAGATTTACACATTTTGGTGGATCCTGAAGATTTCTTGAAGGTGAAGAAACAGTTACAAATCAAATCGACGTCGCAAAACGACGCGTTCTGTTTTAGGTCGAAAGGACTAGTCGAAATGGCGAAAATGTCGAAAGAGCTGAGGCAGAAAGTGCCAGCTGTCCTCGAGGTGGAGGTGGACCCGACCGGGGGACCGAGGCTGCAGGACGCGGCGATGAAGCTTTACTCGAGGAAGAATGAGTACGAGAAGATACATTTGCTTCAGGGGATGCTGGCGGTTGAGTCCGCGGCGAAAAGATTCTTTTTCGGTTACCAGAAATTGGTTGCGGCGATGATGGGCAGCGCGGAGGCGAATGCTAATAGAACGTCAGCGAGTCATCACGAGTCGTGTGACTCGCTGACTCAGGCGTTTATGGAGCCGCCGTATTACCCGAGCCTAGACGCTGCAAAGACTTTTCTTGGAGAGTATTGGAGTCATTTGGGATACAATGGAAGACAGTGACACTACTAAGGAATATAATCAAAACAGATGTAACACTTTTGAAATTTTGAAAACATTTAATGTAAGTCATTTTTTTAGCACAAAGGGAGATTTTTCACAAAATTAGATGTTACAACAATGTTACAAAAGATACAACATACACTAGGGGCTACTATATCTCTTTGTAAGTTTCTATAAGAAACCCATGAGCCACGGATTAAAAACTATCTCCCTCATTTCTCTTACCGTAAAAGAAAGATCAGTTGTCCTTTTCTACTCTTACTTAGTGTCATACTTGTCTATAGCTAGAACGTGAAGAGTAGCAGTAAGTAGTAACACATGCCGGGTAATAAATCGAGTAATAGGACGGGGAATGAGACTCGTAGTTAAAATTATGATACTCTTTATCCGACTCTTAAATCACTGGTTCTCTATCTTTCCAGATGGGTACAAACCGGGTAATGAGCAAGGAATTAGTAACGGGTATTTGTGCCATCACCTACTTTTACCGGCTAAGGAAGTGGGGCCGGCCTAGTATGGAAGTGGGTATAAAACAACTAGAAGGTAGTTCTAGAAACTTTCATATGATTAAAGAAAATCATGCAATATGTTTGTAAAATAATGTGGAAGATCATGAACCAAGAAGCACAAAGATGTCGGTTCTTAAGTTTGGGTCTCGAGGACTATCATTTTTACATTCTGGTTTTCTCTGAATTTCTTCATCTTACAAAGAAAGACCAACACCATACAGTGAAAAAAATAACCAAGAGCACTGGCTCGATAACTGCTAAATGGATGGAGGTACTATAATTTCTTACAAGCATCAGTGCGGTCCGATTGTTTCCTATTTCCTTTGGTTGCGTTTATTTGGGGTTTGCTTTTTTAATTTTATTTTTGGGCAATTCTCAAAAATAACACCAAAAAAAGTTTTTTTTTTCCAAAAATACCACCATTTTTCAAAAGTTCCAAAAATACCACAAAATTAAAATTAACTTTAAATATTCAAAATTAAAACCCTAAATCCCAAACCTAAACCCTACCCCCTAAAATTATAACCTAATTGTACAATAGTTAACCAAAACCCAAAAATTTAAATTTTCTAAGCTCTTGAAAATCAATTTTTGAGGTTGTAGTATTTTTAAATTTTTTGAAAATTAATGGTATTTTTGGAACTTTTAGTGGTATTCATAGAACTTTTGAAAATTAGTGGTATTTTTGGAACAAAAACTTTTTTTGGTGGTATTTTAAGAAATTTCTCATTATTTTTTATATTGTTCTGTTTATGTTTATATAATCTTGTTTTGAATTGATGTATTTCTTGATTTTATTTCGGAAATGGCATCTCAATTCGAGTTCTTGTGGTCATTTTTACTATTTTTAAAAACATTTAACGATCATTGTATGTGTAACTCATTTTTTATAAGCAGAAAACCAGATTTTCACAAAATTAGAAGTTACAACAACAATGTTACAAAAGATACAACATACACGGCTACTATATCTCTTCGTAAGTTTCTACAAGAAACCCATAAGCTACCAATTAAAAATTATCTCCCTCTTCTCTCTTACCTTAAAAGCAAGATCAGTTCTTATTTTACTCTTGGTATCTATAGCTAAAACGTGAAGAGTAGTGGTAACCACTAACCAGTGGAAGAGAAAGCGGAAATGCATCACCAGAACCATAAATTGCGGCTATCCACGGCTTTCATGGAAGTGTATACAAGTGGCATTCTACCGAACTCTGCTACAAACCGGTTTACGCAGTGCGTTCTTTTCTCTGTGTGCCCTCCTATGCTACTGATTCCTGTTGAACCGATTTCATATATCTTACCTACAAAAACAGGCCAATAGAGGATGATTTACTCTTCATCAACTGAGGTTATGAGAATCATTTGACCATATAGATGGTTCAAAGAGCTGGTCCACGTGTTGAAAATTACCTTTAACCCATATAGGAGGAGTGTTTGTAGCATTTGCGATGAGGAATGACATTGCGATATCTTCACAGTTCCTGTAATTGGACGAAATTTCACATTTAGGTGGTGCATTTGAATCACCTAGCTAGAGATACAAAGAACACAAAGAGAGAATGAAAGTGATAAGGAACCTGTTCTTGGTTGTAAATTCCCTGATTGATGCAGGCATGCTATCTGTGTAAAGGCCGAGGTACTTCTTGTGGAAGAAGGCTGCCTTTGAGAGTACCATGCTATATGTACCACTCCACCAAACAGACCACCATCCGCTGTAGGTGTAGTAATCGGCTTTACTGTTCTGCACCTATGATAATCAGATCAGCGAAAGGGTCCTAATAGCAAACAGCTTAAAAGAGAATGCAGTTTTACTATTTTAGTATTGTTTGATAAATAAGCTTTTTGAAGATATTAAAAAGAAGAAGGCGAAATACCGATTTTTCAGGCCAATGCACACGAGGCACGAACCCCACCATTGTATCTGGAGCACTCTCCCAAACGTTGAACGCAAAATCCACCGTGTGACAAGGAAATATGATATCATCATCTATAGAGAACACAGCGTCGGTTTTCAAGTCTTTGATTTCTTTAAACCTGTTGTTCAAACTGTCTTCTTTGTTTATATCAAATCTCAGCTCAACCTCGTGCCCGTCTTGCGACTTTTTCTTTAAAACCTTTTGAAGATACTCTTTAAGAGAATCTGATGGAGGCTTAGGTTCACTCCATACAATGTGAATAGAGTCAAGCCTAGAACATGATGCATAGTGAGAAACAGATTTCTTTAAAAGATCATATCTCTTCCATGTATTCATCAAAAGTGTATAACCTTTCCTGCATATAATACAAGAAAACCCATCAAATTAGATAATAAAGAACCAAAAGCAAAAATCCATATATATACAGAATCTATGTGATTCTTGCATTCAATATCCATAAATAGATCAAGAAACAATACAAAATCCTTTATATAATTAACCAAATCAAAACAAGTCTCAATTTAGTAACATTTACCAAGTACTACTTTTCCTTAATTTTCCTTTCCTAGTCTTCTTCAACAACAGTTACTATTTTAGAAATCCAAATCAGAGTTTTGAACCTATATACTTAATTTATGAATCCAATAGCGAAATTTGGAGTTAAAATGGAGCAAAGCTTGAAGAACATGTACAGACCTTGATTCAGAGATCCGATCTGCGACCGCGGTTGAACTGTTAAACCAACCGATCGCCGAAGGACGAGAAGATCGGCAAGCGACTGTGATCAAAGCGAGAGCGATTAAGCAAAATAGAAGAAACTTAGTGCTTCTCGCCGTCACGAACTTGCGTAGTTTCTGATCTCCGCGACGGTAAGCTAATGAACAACTTCCCATCTCTTTAGAAATTTCTCCTCCTCCCATGTAAACAATGAATTCAAGCTTCCAGAAAGTAGATAACTCGGAGGAAGAAGAAGAAGACGACGACTCGGGGTCAACAACCTTGTCAAGAGCGAGTCGACTCAGTCTTCGTTCTCATGTGGATCTTTGTTTTTTTTTCTCTTCTTTCACGTTTTGGATTGTAGATCGAAGACGAGAGATGTTTTACGGTGCGGTAAGGTACACAGTAAGAGAAATGGAAATTGACACGTGTAGTGATCTTAACCGTTCGTGTTTGGTTGTCAACCACGATCTCGATTTCAGGCTGACGTGGTAAACTGTCTTTGGCGTAGCACTTTGTCTTCTGAATTCAATTATGTTGTCCAAAACAAAAAAACTAAGATTCTGATTAGTAATCTGGAAAAAAATTATTACTGTATGCTTTTGCGTGTTGTGCGTAAATGAGCCTTTTATGGATATAAATTACTAATTAAGTCAATAATTCTCATTTTATTGGGTTTTTCTCAAAGCAAAAAATTAAATAAAATATAGCTTAGTGGAAGGAGACAAAAATTCGAAATTCGAAATTCTCATTTTGACTCTTAATCACTGTTATTTTATTTGCTCTTCGAGCTTTGTTACAATTTTTTTTTTTGCGAAGAGAATAAATCAAATTGGATCATCAGAGACTTAAATACTAAGAATCATAGAGATTTTATCCATCATATTGTTGCAGTATGTGCTCATCAACTGATCTTACTACAAATCAAAATCAAAATCCTTTTAAAACAAAGACGAATCCTAATATAATAAATCTACCGTAACATGAGAGACAAAAGAAACCTAAGGTCAATTTTGTTACAAAATTAGTGAACACTATGATGTTAACCACTGTATTTAGGTCATATTCGTTTGTTTATTCAAATAGTTTATCTGAATGAAAGTGAGAATTGATATTCGTTTTCTGCACAAAACAAATAACATACAAATCGACGAGTTAAAATTTAGGCTTTACACATACTGATATATTATATATGTAAGTCCCCTAATATTTTTATAGTTTATCAGATTCACTTTTGTTATATTTTACTAATAAAATTATTTATGTGTATTAGCAATGTTCTTAAAGATATTCCAAACTCTAAAAGAAGATTACACATGGGAAGAATGTTACTTACCGGTGACAAGTCAATAGGTAATTGAAGAGTCAAGTGTCCAAAGATATTGTGATTGGCCCATTACGTTGAAATGACGTTGCTGAGCTTTCTTAAATTCACTAATACAAGCACTCACATAACCAATTAACCTCAAATAAACAACGCGATCCACAGTAACACCTTGATCCACATTAGACACTTCTGTGAAGAGTGATGATGAGGAAGAGAAACACTCATCATCACTTTCATGTTACCAAATGCCATCACTTTCATGTTACTAAATGCACAAGCCATATCCTATGAAATAAAACACCAACAATGTATTAATCAGTTGATCTACTGCTAATTCATACAAAAGATTGATCATGCTCAAAGCTCTATCAAGATTTAAAACGAAAACCCTTTTGAACAATATGAATAAAAACCTCAATCTGACTTTAGAGAAGCTTAAAATTACAATCTGGCGACAAAGATTCATTATACTCAAACTTCAAGATTGTAAACAAAACAACATGAAGTGAAAACCCTTCCGAACAGTACGAAGAGAAACCTCAATCTGACGACGAAGATTGATCTTGATCAGACTCAAAGCTCTATCGAGGTTCTAAGGATTCCAGATTCTAAACGAAACAACATGAAGCAAAAACGTAAAGTTACAATCTTTCTAATTCTTTACTTACCTCACAACACCAAATCGATAGCAAGGACTTGAAATCGGAAGATCAAACCAATCAGGAACTCCAAATTCCCAAAGAATCACGATCGCGAACGAGTTTCTCTTCTCTTCTTCGAGCTCCAACGTATCAGGAGGGATCAGTGGGTGATGTCAGTGTGACTACTAGTGTGAGGTCTGGTAGTGTAGTGGCCTCGGGTGAGGGTGCTGCTGCTGGTAGAGCCCATGGTCCACATGATCATCTGGCGCAGATGCTAGCTTTGATTTTAAAGCGGTTATCGGATGCGATGCAAGCGCAGGCTCTAGTGGTGCCTCTTGTGGCAGAAGTACATTTGAGGGCTGTAGTTACAGAGCAGCGTTCATCTTAGCTGGAGATGATGGGACACATGCAGAGGTTGGGTACGGTGTTCTTCTCGAGTAGAGTTGGCCTGAGAGAGCCGATGAGTGGCGTATGAGGATTGAGCATAATTTTTGCTCGATCAGATGTCCTGCTGAGTATCAGGTAGGTAGTGCATTACCTCGATGGTGATGCACGTCTCTGGTAGAAAGGTGTTGAGGCTCGGAGGAGGCAGACAGTATGGACTTGGGAAGATTTCTTAGGAGAGTTTAAGACTAAGTTCTTTCTTCAGGATGCAGTAGATCGTTTAGAGGCGAGATTTGTGGAGGTGGTTCAGGGTGACCGGTCAGTCATGGAGTATGATGCTGAGTTTAGCATGCTCTTAGTCTATCCGGGTAGGGGCATAAAGGATGAGCAGCGCAACTGAATAGGTTCTTGAGAGGACTTTGGTTAAGTTTGAGGACACCGTGCAGAGCGTCCAAGTTTGCCTCAAGGGTAGAGTTAGCTGAGGCATCGACTTCCATTGAGAAGGATCTACGTAATCAGGCGGCAACAGTGGTTGTTCCGCTAGTGGTTGCTCTAGTTGTGCGGCATCATGGTGGTTCTGTTCTGGAAAGGGCGGTAAGCCTGCGTAGGGTCAGAAGAGGAAGTGGGATGGCGCTTCTAAGTCGAGTGCGAGTAGTTGAGGCTGCTTCGGATGTGGGAGCATGGAGCACTGTATGGCAAACTGTCTTAGGAGGGATGGGTCCCGAGATACTCGATGTAGCCAAGTATCCCAAGTTACATCAGATGGGAGTGGTAGCGGTGTAGCTAGTAGCGTAGTTAGCAGCAGTGCAGCTGTTAGCTCAGATTGCAGCGGCACCGCGTGTGTACACGTCGGTAGAGGCAGGCCAACAGAGTGCTACGACGATCACATGTACATCTCAGACTCATACTTGGTAAATCCTGTGGTTTTCAAAAAAAATTTGTTGTGTGTTTCTGTTATTTCCTGTGATAAAAATGTTAGGGTTCTCAGCACATGGGGTTTGTGTAGGAACCTTATTAGTGGGAGGTTTTAAGCCCCACATGTTGTTTGATTCTGAAGCACCGAATAGCTTTATTACTCCAAAGTGTACCGAGAGCAGTGACATTCGGAGCGAGGCTGGTGAGCGTGGTCAATGTAGGTGGAGGAGGGTTTCTGGCTACGCTTGGTCGAGCGAGGGGCATTGATGTGCAGATTGTTCGCAATTCTATGCCAGCATACTTAGTGATTAGTCGAGTAGAGCTATATGATGTCATCTTGGGGATGGACTGGCTGGAGCGGTACATGGTTCACTTGGATTATCATCGAGGTCGTGTAGTGTTTGAGCGCGAGGGAAGGAGGTTGGTTTTCCAGAGAGTAAGAGCAACTTAGGAGAATCTCGCGATTTCTGCTATTTAGGCAGAGCAGATGATTGAGCTGGGTTGCGAGGCATATCTGGCGACGATTGTGATGCTGGAGTCTGTTGGTGGGGTTGCTATCAGGGATATTCAGGTTGTTGAGGACTTTGAGGATGTTTTTCAATTGTTGAAGGTATTACCGCCTTCTCGGTCTGATCCTTTCACGATTAAGTTAGAGCCCGAGATAACGCCAAGATCTAAGGCACCATACATGATGGCTCCAACAGAGTTAGCAGAACAGAAAAAGCAGCTAGAGGATTTGTCGAGTAAGGTTTTTATTCGGCAGAGTACTTCACCATGGGGTGCATCAGTGTTGTTTGTGAAGAAGAAGGATGGGAGTTTCCGATTGTGCATCGTTTACTGGAGACTTAACCGAGTCACTGTGAAGAACAAGTACCCTCTCCCGAGGATTGATGAGTTGTTGGATCAGTTGAGGGGTGCTACTTGGTTCTCCAAGATTGACTTGGCGTCGGGATACCATCAGATTCCGATAGATAAGGCAGATGTTCGTAAGACGGCATTCAAGAAATGAGCTACTTTTAGATGGATTTGATGAGCTTTTAAAATGTAAACAAAATTTTCAAAGTCATTTAGTTGCACCAATTTGGATCATTTGAGTGGAGACAATTCATCAAATGGAGTATTTAGATAGAGTATTTGGATGGAAATGTCATATGAGCAAAAGAACAAACCAATAATTAATACTCCTTCCGTTTCATTATATAAGATTTTTAAAAGAACTTTTTTAGTTTCATTTTATAAGATGTTTAACTAGTTTCTATGCAGATCTTTAATGTGACTTGATAATTTTGTCCTTTTAAATTTCGTAGTTTTATATATGATTGGTTGAGTTATAGTTTTAATTAATTTTTAAATGAGATTTTGTTTGTATTTATTGTTTTCTTAATTATTGCGAAATAAATCAAAACATCTTATAAAATGAAACGGAAGGAGTATTAAGATTAAAAATATGATTAGACTAAAACAAGAGCGTTCTAATCATTTTTAATAAAAAACATCTAAATGGAGATGGAAATATAAACAAAACTAACTAAACAAACAAATGTTCATTCAAATGGATTATCCAGATGAACAATAAAATTGGAGACAAACATCATTCACACGGAAAATTTGGATGAATCGTTTGGATTGGAATGTCAAATAAACAAACGAACATGACCTTTAACGAGCTCTTAACGTCTCTGTGTATATGTTACAAAAATAAGAGCTTAGAGCAAGTTTATAGAGAGTAAATAGGGGTAAATTGAGTGGGTAATTAAGAATTAAATCCATTAAAAAAAATGAAATCTGGGTCACTCTCTATATTTACGGTTCTCTCTATATTTACGGTTCTAACAGTACAATCCATATTAACCGTAAATATGGAAAACGTGGCACATTGTAATTGGCCGGAATTACGAACCGAAGCTCGCCATCGCCGGAATCACGAGCTGGAGCCCCGCCGTCGAACCACGAGCCACCACACAAACCGGACAAAGCTTGCTTCAACGGAGAGCTTAGAACGGACATGGCGGCGAAGACGAGATCTGGAGACGAAGACGAGATCGATGAAGCTCCGGCGATGGCACAACGATCCCAGCGACAGGAGCAACGGTGGTGATGATCGGAGAAGGAGCGGTTCGCCGGAGACGGCAAAGATGATCGGTGACGGTGAGAAAATCATCGAAGAAGAAGAAGAGCAAATGTAATTAAAGATGATAGTTTTTTTTTTTCCAAAAAAATAATAAAAAATTCACTACAGTACTTAAAAAAAAATTATCTTTTTTTTTGAAAAAAATTACTTGGTAAAAATACAATAAAAAGATGACCTATTTATATCTAGAAGATTTCCTAAAATTCCTAGGGTTTTGAGAAAAAATCCAGAAAATCTCCTAACGGGCTGTTAAGTTTCATAGACATCCAACTCAAAGACAATGAGTGGAGAAGCCCAAGTCCCTTATATATTAGTTCGGATTTATTCCCACTTCCGATGTGGGACAATATTCTTCACACGGGCCTCGAAGTTCAATACAACAAGATCCAACAATCTCATCAGTCTACTAAGCTCGTTTTTAACAACAGAAGCAAGTCCAAGAAAACACAGAAGCACTCAAGATTACAACTGAGCGTTCTTTTTCGTTTATGATTTCGAAATCTATGTTTTTAATATTTTTGAATTTTGAAATTTCATATTTTATTGAATGTACTATGTTTTCAATTTGGAAAAAATAAACTTTACTTACAAAAAATACAAATTCATCCAAAAATTTTTAGTTACCCTCTATATTTACTACCTATAATCACTTAAAAAAACACAAAACTAAATTAGAATAAATATGATAATCCGAATACAATTAATAATATAAAATTCTTATATTACCTCACCATCGTACCTATCTATAAACATGCTTTTAAGATGCCAAAAATTCGAAATTAGTGGAAAAACTATGTTTTTTTTTGAAAAAAAAAACTATGTTCTTAACCAATGTGGAAAGTATTTTCTTAATCACTGTATTTAATTAGCTCTCCGAGATTAAAACGTCTCTATATATTATTTGTCAATTTGATACATTTCTCGGATATACAAGTTGGTTTTCCAAATGAGAGGATTTCAAAAGTAAATTTTTGTTTCTTTTTCCTTATTTAACAACAAAATTACAAATGATTAATTAGTATCTTCTTCTTCTTTTTCCTCTTCTTCGTCTTGTGTTGTAGTAGAAGAAACAGATTGTGCAAAATCAGAATCCATTAAAACACCATTCATAGTATGAACAATAATCTTCCCTCGCTTTAATCCCACCTTCTCCGTCTCGATTCCATTAACGACTAATCCACCAACACCATTCCTCTTTTTCCAAATCTTCAATGTAAAACCACTCAACGACTCAAACGACGCCGTTTCATCATTCCTTATGTCTCCTTCTTCGACTTTATACGGAACCACCGCGAAACCCATGATCCTCGAAACGACGGCGTAATTGTTGTCTTCTTCGTTGGATTTCAGATTTAGATCTCGTGTGAATGATTTATCGGAAGGTACGAAGGCAGTGAAGACTAGATCTTCTGGTAACATTTCGATCATCATGTTTCCGAAGAATCCAAGATCGTCTGAGATTTTCCGGTGGGAGATGGTGGACGGGGATGTTTCCGGTAAACGGAAAAATGAGAAGATTAGGATTGTCAGGGAAGAAGTAGTGATGAGAAGAAATAGGAAAGCTATTGGGGTTTTCAAGAAGTAAAGTTTCTTCATCGTTTTAGTTCTATTTCTGTTACATTGATTTCATCAATTAGAGCTCAATTTTACTCGAAGAAGAAGAAGAAGAAAGAAGCTCGATCTGGAAGATGCCTCGAATTTTGGATTTGGGTGGGCTTTTCTCACAGTTTTGGCCCAACTATGTTTTTGACTTGGAGAAATCTTAGAATACCACCAAAAAATACTATTTTAAAAATATTATTTAACTTTTGAGAAATTCCAAAATAACACAAAGTTTATACATAAACCAACTGTACTTTGAATTTTCTCAAATTTTTAATTCGTAACTTAATTGGTTAAGTTTAGGGAATTTGCATTGTATATACACAATGTTTGTGATATTTAGGTTCACTACACACCTACTGTTTATTTTATTTATATTCCAATTCAAGCCCTATTACACGTAAAATAACCCCCACATTCTCGGTAAAATCTCCTCCACCGTACTATTATTATTCTCCACCTCCACTAGCCAAATCACCACATCCTCCGTATTATTACCATTCGCCACCATCACTTGTGAAATCTCTCCCACCACCAAAAAAAACATCTACTTCTCTTCTCATCTATCTCTCCCCGTCTCTCCCGCTGTTTCCCCTGCGCCACCAAAATCAACTAAAGTCCTTCTCCTCCTTCTCTGACGGATTCCGATCTCCTCCAATCGGTATGGATTGCCATTGGTATGGGATGGGTTGTCATCGGTACGGATTCCGTAATCGGTATGGGTTGTCATCACCATCACCACCACCACCGGTGAAATCTCCATCACCACCGTACTATTCATAAGATCCTTCCCCACCGGTGAAATCACCTCCTCCTCTCCCACCGGTCAAGTCTCCACCACCACCGTACTATTACCAAGATCCTCCCCCACCGGTGAAATCACCTCCTCCTTCCCCACCAGTCAAGTTTCCACCACCACCGTACCATTACAACTCTCCACCACCACCGGTGAAATCTCCACCACCATCTTTTGCAATATATGCGGTTAATGAGTACAAAGGAGAGACTTTGTAATTTTACCAGCTTTGCGTGAAGTCAAACCTAAAAAGAAAACTCAAACTGCTATTTCCTTAATTAACAACAACTCTATGTATATTGAGCTAATTGTCCCTTAAGTTTAATACATTTGCAGTTTCCGTTTGGAATTTTCTAGTTTCAGCATTATAAACTTTTTGGTTAATTTCGAAATTAAAAAGTATTATTACCAAAGTCCAAAACCATATAATATGGAAACGGTAAGAGCGGATCCAGAAATATTTTTTGTATGGGGACAATATAAATAAATATTAAATATAATTTATCTAATCAAATATGTTTTAGAGAAAAAATATAATATTAAGTATAGAGTTTTATGCTTTTTAAAAACAAAATTGAATCAAACTAAATAATATTTAAAAAATGTGCTTTAAATTTGAAATATCCATGAAATTAACATAGCACATTATCTTTACATCATTATTAAAAATATTCGAAAATATACCTTCTAATTGTTACTTGATTTTTATGAAATGGTGAAAGGCAAATAGAAAGCTCTCTCAAAATCAATAATGACAGTAAAATTTGAAGAAATAAAAAATGAAAAAACCGTTACATTAAAATGGAAGAAAAGCTATAGTCAAGAAAAACAAAAACAAAAAGGCAATTTACAGAGGTTACAAATTTTAGAAAACTAGAAGAAAAAACAATAAAAATATTTATTGAAACGAAATAAAGTTTATTTAGGAAAAATAAAATACAAAGGGGCAATGAAGGGTTTGAACTTGGGTGGGCAACTGAGCATTACATGGTGGAGACACTCAAACCAAACGAGCTACTTTCAATCAAAAGAATAAGCTTTCAAAGAGAATTGTTAATAATCAGTATAGGGCACGTGCCCCACAATTTTGTACGTACGTCCGCCACTGGGTAGTACTCCCAAACCCATAAAAGGAAATTCCGAACATGTAACATGAGTTAAACCGAAAAATTCAAGCTTGGGAATCAAAATTCATGTTAAAGGTTGGGTATGAAAAGGCATATAGTTTGATTCACACTTCCACACTAAAAAGTTAGATAACAAAAGCAAGGCTTAAGAGAGATTAAAGCAATTAAACTCGAGAGAAAAACATGTGTTAGGTTTAGGTAGCCATGCTTTACAGATGTCAATCTTTTTGTTTTTGTAGTGTTACCTAAAAAAAGTTTTTTCAACTTATACCACCAGATAAGAGCAATGTAATTCTCACAAAATAAGTGAACATCTCTCATTCTCTTCGTCTCCTCTTCTTTATCTTATCTTATTCTTTTTGACCTATTCCTTTTCCTTAAGAGCAAAATAAGTATATAGCAAAATATTCATACCAAAAAGAGATCATATAAATATTGGCATATTATGAAAATATTCATACCTCCAAAGAAATCAACCAACTTATCTCCAAAGGAATTTGGTTGTGGTTGCACCATCCTAAGAGACAACCATCAGAAAACAATTGCTATCTTGAATTTCACGAAGAATCTTCTCGAGACAAGGCATCTCCAGAGATTAATATCACATTATGCGGTCGAGGATTGGTTGCATTGATCCATTTCTTCATCTCATCTATAATACATGCATCACTTGCATCTTTCTTTTTCTCCTCTGGACAAAAAGAAAAACTTATTACTTGTGAATTCTTTAAAACACAAATTGATACTAAAAAAACACTGATAATAAAGTTACTTACGTCCTAGTATTCTTATCTAACTAATGTTCTTGAGTAAGTTATGATCAACTACAACATCTCCTTTAGTCTTTACATCATTCACGAATACAACAAATATCTCGAGATCACCTTTGAAACCATTGCAGCCCAAACCCTCTTTTATACGATCACACATCTCTAAAACACAAACGTTCTTTGGAATTTGCATGTTCTCCATATCCAACCAAACTGTGGTCTTAGTAGTGTATTAGCTACTATTTATCTTTTAAAACGAGAAGTTTACACGAGTGCGAAAAGAGCATGGGTTAGTTAGAAGTTTCAGCATTGTTACCGTTAAATACAACCTAATTTACCTCTAAATCGAAGTTGTACGCCTTGTTTTCTTTTGTACCAATGGGATGCACCAATATTCATTCCAATACCAACCTTCCCCATGTATTGGAGGTTGTTTATGGCATCATTGAGGTAAATTAGACAGAGGTGTGGGCTGCTAATGTTATGCTGCTAATGTTTGCATAGGGGAGGGTCATTATAATTATTTATATACAACATCTAATAGGTTTTCTAAATTATGTATGGGTCAATTGACTATTTGAATGAAGTTGAAAATCGATGTTCATTTAAAGTACAAAACAAAATATTTAAATGGAAGATTTTTAAAATCTGTGCAAAAAACAAATTAAATCAGTTGGTTGAACTAAATTGGACTATTTGGATGGAGATGCTTCAATCCAAAATAAGAAATGAGCAATATATCTCTAATGTAACTAAAATTTTACACAAAAAAAAAATCTACGGCTAAATCATTGATCTTCACTTTAGCCTCTTCCAATGAACAAACCCATAGTTAATATTGAGATTAAAAATATGATTAGACTAAAACATGAGCAGTTTGATCATTTTTGAATACAATAATAAATTTTGTGAAGAACCTACATCGACCACGAGTACGTCAACCATCTCAATATTGTTCTCCAAATCATCAACAATGACTGCCATTTGTCTCAGATTCTTGTCAGCTTGCTCGTTATCGTACCATATGTCCTATACATCTTCAGATCTTCTTCACATCCTTGTATTCTTCCCCGCCCTCACTCTTCAATGCAGCTCCTATTGTTTGTTTTTGTCCCGAGCTTCATTATGAGGTTTCCGATACAATCTCATGAAGAATGAGGATAATGAACCGTCATCATCATTTCCATCTTTCCGAGTCCAAGGGAGCAAACCATAACTCTAAACACATGATCATATATAAATGAAACACCAAAAGTGGATTAGCAATCAATCGATCTATAGTTAATTAATTGTATCGATTAGCAGTCTCATGGCATTGTAACGCACTTGGATTAGACTTGATATGAACACAAAACCCAAGCAAATCAGTCGAAGGTTCACAAACAAACGAAATTCATAAACTCACAAAAGAAAATGCGATTACGCGTGAAACAAAATTTTTTGAGTCCGACGAAAGCGTAAACACAAAGGGAGCAAAATTAGACCTCGAAGATTGCCATCCAATTATTCAAAATGGATCATTCAGCTGGAAAACTTGATCGACTATCGTATGCTCAAGAAAATAGAAAATGCCTATCAACAACCATTCCCAGCGAGCCTCTGGAATCTGATCATGTAAGCCTTTCCTTAGTTGAGGATTCTCGGATTACTATATCAAAGATGGAATTGTATGCTTAGTACTAGTATAGAGCTTGAAGTCTTTATGGATGTGCCGATGGATTGGAATGTCAAATGAGCAGACGAACATAGCTTTAGTGAGCTCTTAACGTCTTTGTATATAAGTTAAAAGAAAGAGAGCTTAAGATGCCAAAAATTTGAAATTAGTGGAAAGTGGAAACTATGTTCGTAATCGCTGTACTTAATTAGCTCTCCGAGATTTGTGGCAAGATTAAAACTTTTCTATATATTTTTGTCAATTTGATACCTTTTTCAAATATACAAGTTGGTTTTTGAAATGAGAGGATTTCAAACGTAAATTTTTGTATCTATTTTTCTGCTTCAACAACAAATTACAAATGATTTAATGTCTTCTTCTTCGTCTTGTGTTAAAAAGAAGAAACTGACTGTGCAAAATCATAATCCATTGAAACACCATTCATAGTATGAACAATGATCTTCCCTCTCTTTAAACCCATCTTCTCTGTCTCGACTAATCCAACACCATTTCTCTTCTTCCAAATCTTCAATGTGAAACCACTCAACGACACAAACGACGCCGTTAAGTCAATCCCTATGTCTCCTTCCTTAACTTTCTATTTCTCAGATTTTTTGAAATTTGTAACTTAATTGGTTAAATTAATACATTTCCAATTTTCATTTGGAATTTTCTAATTTCATCATTATATAAACTTTTTGGCTACCTTAAAGCTTGGTGTTGGCTAATGGATAAGAAGTAAATAGTTAGTAAGATTTCAGTAGTTATGGGCAGAGAATTCTTCTCGTCACAAGGCAAATTAGGGAGTTACACGGGCAAAGAAAACCCGGGCTCTTAGTGAGACAAAGAGGTCACATAAGAGAGGTGGATTAAGCTCTCCATGTATCAAGAGAATACCTCTGAGGGAGCCATGCGATACATCTTTATGGATAAATTTGAATAGATCTCACACTAATGTATTCTACATGGTGAATCGAGCCATCCGCCTATATCACATCGATCTTGCTTAGACTATTCAAGCTCTTGTCAAGTCATCTTCATTTGTGGTTTTCAAACTTCGCGTATATGTTCTATCCATCCACGCTAAGTTTGCGGGGGAGTGTTAGAGAGCTCAAACCCAAGATTATAATGAAGCCCATTTACCCAGGATATGTAGCTAGGGTTTAAGCATGATGGATTTCATATATATATGCTTGTAATGACATTGTCTTAGAGTAACTTTGGCTGCATAAAACGCAGTCTCTCTTTCCCTCTTTATGAAAATATTAATCAAAGTTCTTGTGTTCTTGGTGACAATCCAAAGTCTCTTCCTTTCCTCTTTTAGTTTTGCATTTCAATAAAGCTCATTTGAGCTACTTCATATATATACGTGACTCGTAATGTCACAACCTCATCACCAAGCTCTCTCAATTTCCTTGTTTCTTGAAAAACTCTTCAAATCTTTCTCTACGTTTTTTAAAAGGTTTCAACAATGGAGAAGTTACTTGTTGGACAAACAACCAATGAAGAAGCTCTTAAATCAAAGACGAAGATCGTTTGTACTCTAGGACCGGCTTCAAGATCGGTTCAGATGATCGAAAAGCTTCTCAAAGCCGGTATGAACGTAGCCCGGTTCAATTTCTCACATGGTTCTCACTCATACCATCAAGAAATCCTAGATAATCTCAGAACCGCAATCAAGAACACCAGTATTCTCTGCACCGTTATGCTCGATACAAAGGGTCCTGAGATACGAACCGGGTTTCTCAAAGAAGGAAAACCGGTAGAGCTAAACCAAGGTCAAGAGATTACAATCTAAAAGGAGATTCAAACGTAATCTCCATGAGCTACAAGAAACTTGCTGAAGATCTCAAGCCTGGTGATGTGATTCTCTGTTCGGACGGGACGATCTCTCTAACGGTTTTGTCCTGTGACAACTATATATGTCTTGTTGGTTGCCGATGCGAAAACTCTGCAATTCTTGGAGAAAGAAAAAACGTCAATCTTCCTGGAATCGTAGTTGATCTTCCAACATTTACTGAGAAAGATCAAGAAGACATTATACAATGGGGAGTTCCAAACAAAATCGCGCTTTCCTTTGTTCGTAAAGGATCTGACCTAATCCAAGTAAGGAGTTTACTTGGAGTGCACGCAAAGAACATTATGCTTATGTCAAAGGTAAAGAATCAAGAAGAAGTGATGAATTTCGATTCGATCGAAAAGATGTTCCTTGCTCAGAAAACAATGATCAAGAAGGCTAATGCTCTTGGGAAAACGATGTCGAGGATATGTAAAGAAGCAGAGTATTTCATCGATTACGACGCTCTCCATAAGAAAACCCTAGAAATTGTTCTGTTACCTTTATCCGCAAGCGAGAGCTTAGCTGCTTCCGCGGTTTCGACGGCTCGGAGTGTATTTGCGTCGGCGATCGTGGTTCTCACAAAGAGCGGTTACACTGCAGAGCTTGTGGCGAAATACAGGCCAAGCGTTCCGATTTTGCCGGAGATTGATGGTTTCGAATCGGCGGTTCATGTGGCAAAACGTGGTTTGATTTACTGTGGGATTATTCCAGTGACGGGGATGGCATCTTCGGATACGGAGAGGATTAGATTAACGATCGGATTCGCCAAGACGAAGGGAATATGTAAGAGTGGAGATTTTATTGTGGCTTTGCACAAGATTGGTGGTTCCTCTGATTTAAAGATAGTGACTGTGGAGTAGAAGGATTTTTATATGTGGTCGATTTTGAGTTCTTGTGGGCTGGAAATTAAATTTTAAAACTTTCATTTACATTTTCGACTCAAACATATATAGTTTAATTTTTGGTTGCATGATTTATTAGAGTTTTGAATTATGAAATGAGTCATTGGTTTATGAGGTGACTCGGGTTACCTCATATTTTCTTGAGTTTTAACTATGTTTTCCAAGCTTAAAATCATGTTTTGGATTTTTGTGACTTCAAGTTATGTTTTCACAGTTTATGTTATAAATCACGATCGAAACATAATTGAAAAGAAGACTCATATGAACGAGTTTTACAGTTATGAGCTAGTTCGCTAGCTAATATTTTTCCTTTAGGAAATATGTTTATACAATCAAAATACACAAAACTAAAACATATATTCTTCATCTCGTTTAACCAAAACAAAAAAAGCTAGAGATATATTGAACTTCTTGTTTAACGAACGAAATGATAGAAATATCCATAGTTTTGGGAAAACTAAGAGTTTAATTTTGTTGCATCTCTTGTAACACAAGGGAAAAAGTAGATTATCCGGTCTATAGAACAACATACATGGTTCAAGTTTTTATATAGGCTTCTAAGCAGTAACTCCAATGGGAACATTCTTGAGTCTTGATGTTCCATAAAGGGTTTCTTCGAAGCGAATGACCTCATTCTTTGAACCGTAAGCGACTTGAGTTCTATCGTCGAGGTTGACGATGGTTTTGTCGAGCACGGACTTGTATCCGTCACTGCTGAATCCACCAGCAGTCTCTATGAGCAAGCCAAGAGGAGCCACTTCGAACAATAGTCTCAACTTTGCCTTAGCCGTAGGAGAAGTCACGTTTGTGAATATTCCTTTCTCCTTCACAATAATCTGCCAAAAACAAATACAGTAGAAACTTGCTAAATTAATATTCGATAAATTAATAACTCGATAAATCAATACATAAATTAGGTTTTCGATACAATTAATGAAAATATCGATGGCCCGACAATAGCAATTTATAGAGTTTTCACTTGAAGTGTTAAAAATTAAGTTTCATTCAGAACTCAGAAGTAGAAAAATCCGGTTAAGTGTCAAAGAGGAACAAACCTGGTTAACGTCAGGCACCATTCCTCCGGTGTATCGGAGTGTGTACTTCTCTTTCACATAGTAATCAATAAGCTGATTTTGACAAAGAAAATAACAAAGAAGAAGAGCACTCAGAAATTTGTAGATTCGAGCAAAAGTTAAAGCCGGATTGATCAAAAGCAAGAACCTTGCTGTATTCGGAGTTGTCGAATGTGGCTCTTAGGTTTCCTGGTGAGAAAATTTTTCCTTCATTGATTTCTGTTGTTTCCTTAACATGTTGCCATTTCCCTGAAAACACATTTTGAGGTTTTAGTTGAAAACTACAAAAAAAATGAAATCTTTTTAAAAACCGAGATTGGACTAATTGCGAAAAACCTTCATCAAGAAGCAAGAACTCATGAGTTCCTGGAAATCCTTTAACAGCCAAAACATAAGTTGTTCGTGGACCGTAGATTCCCATTGCTGCAGCCACTTGATCTCCTCCTGTGACTCCGGTTAACTTGTCCCCAGGCCAAACACCGAATATGGTTCCCACGGTGAAATTTGTATCCACAATGCTTGATCCATCCAATGGATCAAATGCAACACTAAATCCACCTAACCAAAACAAAATGCACATATTTTCGATAAACATTTCCGCGCAATAAAAGAATCCAAAATGTCAGTTAATTTCATATATGGACCGACCTTCGACTGGACCTCCCATGTCTTGAAGCTCAGGTACTTCTTCAGAACACGCGTACTTACACACATGAGAGTATTGCAAAGCCTATTGAAAAAAAAACAATACACAAATCAAAAACCTAATGATCATTTCTCCGAAATCAAACTTATGAAACAAGTTATTATAATGAAACCTCAAAGAGAAGCTTATCGGCGAGCATATCGACAGCGAGTTGTTCATCGCCGAATGAATTAACACAAGCAGTTCCACCACAAGAAGCTGTTCTAACTTTGAAAGCTATTGTTCTCAATGCTTCTCCCATACACATCAACAAAGTTCTAAGTCCCTTATCAGGAGTTGCTTGTGTCAAAAACTCTTCCTATACATCCAAAAGTTAGAAACTTTCACTCAAAGAACAAATCTTTACCACATAATATGAATAAAAACTGGATCTTTTTGTTACCAAGCTTTGTCCAATTTCACATTTTGTCACAGTTAAAGCACCATTGCCCTTCGCCTTGGTGGGTTTCAATTGTGATCTTGGTGCTAGTCTTAGTGAATCTCCAAAGATTGAGCTTGATTTCAAACGCTGCTTATATCAAATTATGAATCCTAATCAGTACTCACACGTGTGCTTATGTGTGTGTGTGTGTGAGAGAGAGAATTGAGTGTTATACAAACCTTGAAGGTGGAGGAAGCAGAGAAGGAAGAAGGAGGAGAGACCAATGTAGAGGATCTTGGGAGGAGGATCCCACGTGAGTAGCACGTGACGCTGGTCTCCATTTGCAAAGCTTGAGGTTAATGGAAGAAGAAGAGGTCTGTGTAGTAGAATGATGGTGGAGACAAAAGATCAAACACAAGTGGTTTTGGAGAAGATAAAGGATGTTTTAAGGTGAGAGTGCCACGTGGCAGTGTGTGAAGAAGATATGATTATGGGTCTGGTGATGATCAATTGGGCAAAAGGAGAGAGTGAGAGGTGAAGAGTTGATTTGGGATCATTCATTTATTGTGTGGTTATGAATTATGATGGTCCTTTTATCATTTTCAGATGATATCTCACCAAGGAATTTGAAACCAGAAAGATGATGGTAGTAAGTAAACCAGAAAAAATTACAAAAAACATATCAGAGCCAGGTTTCGATCCTGGGACCTGTGGGTTATGGGCCCACCACGCTTCCGCTGCGCCACTCTGATTTATTGATTATCATTCTATACGTTTAATATTTCGAAACATTGTACGTCATAAATTTTGGGAATACGACAAAATCCAATTCTTATTTATATTTTTACAACTCTATGATGATCCTTATGGTTTTACGATACACACAAATATACAATAGACAAGACTACTTGCACCACATCTATAATAGACGTTTATCCTCACAATATACGAAACCACGACGAATGACTACAAATGTTATATTTTCAATCTCTAATAAATTTTGAATTCATTAATAAATAGAAATTGGAATCGACATGTGTATAGTAAGACTTTTAAATTTTAAGCCATTGGCCTTCAGACAAGGGGGTTTCCACAAATAATTTCTACACTACATTAACCAATACTCATCTGACTAAATCGGTTCAATATCTAAATACTGTAATATGGCCATTTTGGAAAGATTTAACGTGTTATAAAAAATGACAATGAACAATTAGTTTATCGACATAAATAAATAATGAAAAATTTGAACTTGTTTGTCTATTAATTAACATCCTTACCAATGTTTTTAAAACCGGACCGGCGAGCGAACCGGAATAGCTTCCGGGTCACGGGTCAACCCGGTTCAACCGGTCCAACCGGGTTCAACTTTTTATCAATATATATATGATAATATTTTCCAAAATGTAATATCTCCAAAATCCTAGAAAGCATGTTATCAGATATACATCTAAATTTCTTTATAACAATATATTATTCCCATATAAAATGGTCAACGTACATTTGCTTATTTTGGAAAACAATTATTTATTAAAAATAAAGAACACTGGTATACCCTAAAACTCACTTACTCCACCTCTCTCGCTCACAACCGCCGCCCACTTCATCCATTTCTCTTTTTGTGTTTAAAATTTTAATCTTTTGTCAAATTTTGTTTCCGTTCCTTCCGATACTCTTCAATCAAGATATAAACGAATAGATCAAAACAGATCGACATGAAAAATGCAGAAGAATAATGGTGAAAAGCTCTCTAAGATCTAAGAACCGGGTTTTAGGTATGTTCCGGTTCGTGCCGGTTTACCGGTTTTAGCCGGTTTTAGTCCGGGTTTAACGGTTTTCCATGACGAACAAAACCGGATGATCTTCCGGTTCCTGGTTTAACCGGTTCAACCGATTCAACCGGCCGGTCCGGTCCGGTTTTCAAAACATTGATCCTTACCTATCTGTAATGGCCTCTACTAAAAACAAATCATTCACAAATATTCTATTTAGCGATTTGTAATTACATATCAAATAAGCATACAAATATAACTACAACCCCACAAACACCCCTATTACACAATACGAAAGAATACGGTGGAAATTTGTATTAAAAAAAAACAAATCAAACATTAACACTAAGAAGCTAAAACATACAATATTTAATTATATAGAAGCCAAAACGCTATAAAAACCATGAATACGCAACTTTGTAGACCACCGCTTCTACCACCGTTATTACCTTCTTCGCTACCTCCTCCTCCACCATGACCTCCACGGCATCCTCCTCCACCACCGCGAAGCTCCCTTCGCCAAACCGGGAAATCGATCTCAGAAGACGTATGTTTCAGATTGGCTAGTGAGAAAGAGGTTTCTGTGGTTGAGCCAACAGCTTGGATATGTGCATGGTATTGAGTAATGAGTATAGAGTAGTTAGAGGTTGTTAGTAAATTAGTTAAGAGGTTAGTAAGTTTCCTTTTGCTTATTTCCTCAAGTGTATATATATGTAAACCTGTACATTCATTTTTGGTTTAATGAGAAACTTTACTTTTTTACTAAAGAGTTAATATGGTATCAGAGCAAAACACATTTTCTCATTGAATTTTCTCGGGAAAATCCTTCTAACCGTCATAAACAAGAATTTGTCTCTCTTCATCAATCTGAAGCTCAAAATCGCTTCGATAATCTTCAATCATCTTCGATTTCATCTTCTTCTCTTCCATTTCTTCATCTTCGCCACACAATTTGAGCTTAGATCCATTTTTTTTTAGCTTAGATTCGTGTTTGCATTTTTTTCCCAGATTCTTGTTCCGGTGTGATTTTCTTACTTTGATTTATCAAATTTCTCGTCAATTGAGTTGTCTCTCTTCGACTCACATGGCTACAGATTCAACAACAGCTACGCCTGAAGTTACGAGAACTTCGATTGATCAATATGATAATCCATATTACCTGCATAACTCAGATCATGCGGGATTGATTCTAGTTTCTGATCGTCCTTCGTCTGGTGCTGATTTTCATTCTTGGCGTCGCTCTGTACGAATGGCTCTCAATGTCAGAAACAAGCTAGGATTATTGATGGTACAATCTCTAAACCATTAGAAACTCATAGGGATTTTGGTTCTTGGTCTAGATGCAATGATATGGTTGCTACATGGCTAATGAATTCAGTCTCTAAGAAGATAGGCCAGAGTCTCTTGTTTATATCTACTGCTCATGGTATTTGGAATAATTTGATGGCTAGATTTAAACAAGATGATGCACCTAGAGTATATGAGATAGAACAAAGGTTAAGTCATATTCAGCAAGGGTCTCAAGATGTGAGTACCTATTATACTGATTTGGTAACTCTTTGGGAAGAATACAAAAATTATGTAGACTTACCAGTGTGTACTTGTGGGAAGTGTGAATGTAATGCTGCTTGTTTATGGGAAAAACTTCAGCAAAGAAGCAGGGTAACAAAGTTCTTGATGGGGCTTAATGAATCTTATGAAGCTACTAGAAGGCATATATTGATGCTTAAACCGATTCCTACCATTAAAGATGTTTATAACATGGTTGCTCAAGATGAGAGGCAGAAGTATATCAAGCCATCATCAAAGACTGACAATGTTGTCTTTCAAGCTTTAGCTCCACAAGAAGTAGCTTATGCTCAGTCTTCTAATGAGAATCATCAAGCTTATGCAGTTCAGAACAAATTTAAGCCTAAGCCTTCAAGACCAGTTTGTACACATTGTGGTAAACTTGGTCATGTGATCCAGAAGTGCTATTATATTAATGGATTTCCTCCAGGCTACATACCAGGTTACAAGTCTATGAATCCTAGTCAACAAAGGGCTCAGTATAACTCATTTCAGCCTCGTGGGGGACAGTATTCTTCTGAAAATAGTTCTCAGAATTATAGTATGGCAAATCTGATGACTGATTCTTCTGCTCCTTATCTTCCTAGTCCAGCTACTGCAGCAACAAATTTGAGTGTTGGTCAGCTTAGCTCAGAGCAGATTCAGTCTTTAATACAACAACTTTCCCTTTATGCCAAGGCTTCAGAGTCTCAAGCTCCTTCACGACTCATAGCAACAATCACAGATCATGGCATAATGTCTGCTAAATCGACTGCTGGTAATGTTTCAACGGTTCCCTCTTTTCCTTCACATTTTTCATCTTCTTCTCTCCGTTTTGAAAATAATCAACTAACTTTCCAACACCGCTGTCTATCCACTTTGCCTAGTACATTACCTTCTGGTAGTTGGATAATAGATAGTGGTGCCACTAGTCATGTTTGTTCTGACTTGACATTTTTCAGTGAAACAACTGCAGTCTCTGGAGTTACGGTGTCAATGCCTAATGAGACTAGAGTGGCTATCAATAATTGTGGCACTGTTCACCTATCATCTGCATTAAAATTGCATAATGTCCTGCATGTTCCTACTTTTAAGTTCAATCTCATATCAGTTAGCTGCTGGCTAAAATATAGTAATTGCTCAGCTCATTTTTATCCTGAATTTTGTTATATTCAGGAGTATTTTCAGGGCTCTATGATTGGTAAAGGAACATTACTCCACAATCTATACATCCTAGAGACTGTTGCATCATCATCTCCATCTGCTGCATCTTCTATATTACAAGCATCTTCACATCCATCTCATTTCATTGGATCCTTGGAAGAGGATGGACATCTTTGGCATCAACGCCTAGGACACCCATCTTCTGAAAAGTTAAAGTTGCTATCCAGTACATTGTCTAAGTCCAGGTTATCTTTCAATAATTCATGTTCTGTATGTCCTTTAGCAAAACAGAAAAGACTTCCTTTTGTTTCTTTAGGTAATAGGTCTGATATACTATTTGAATTAGTTCATTTAGATGTTTGGGGTCCTTTCTCTATGGAATCAGTTGATGGTTATAGATATTTCCTTACAATTGTAGATGATTACACAAGAACTACTTGGATGTATCTTTTAAGAAATAAAAGTGATGTTTCAAAGTCTTTTCCTGATTTTATCCAACATGTTAAAACTCAATATCAAGCAAGAATTAAAGGCATTAGAACTGATAATGCTCCGGAATTAGCTTTCACTGAATTAGTTAAAAAGCATGGCATGATACATCAATTCTCATGTCCATATACTCCTCAACAAAATTCAGTTGTGGAACGTAAGCATCAGCATTTGTTAAACGTTGCAAGAGCATTGTTGTTTCAGTCTAATGTTTCTCTTTGTTATTGGCATGATTGCATTCAAACTGCTATTTTCCTGATCAATAGAACTCCATCAGTTACATTAGATAATAAGACTCCATATGAAATGCTGACTAAAAGAAAACTTGATTACTCATTTTTTAAAAAAATTGGATGTCTTTGCTATGTCTCCACTTTACTCAAGAATAGGCATAAGTTCAGCCCTAGAGAAGATCAATGCATTTTCTTAGGATATTCATCAGGTCATAAAGGTTACAAAGTTTTGCATTTAGACACCAATGCCATTTCCATTTCTCGAAATGTGATTTTTCATGAAACTATTTTCCCACTTAAGGATAGTAGAATTCAGGATTCAAATTCATATTTATTTGGTCATAATATCTTACCCTTGTCTACACTTGTTTGCATTGATACATCTGCATCTCTAGAATCATTTTCTCAGAATCATTTATCATCTAATACTACTGCATCTAGTAGTACATTATCATCTGAAAATCAAAGTGCCACAAATCCTGTTCCATCTAGTCATACAGGTGGCAATGATACTGTGCCTACAGCGTCATCAGAGGTCTCATTGAATCATGCTAGGCCAAAACAAAATGCTAAGGTACCAGGTTATCTTTCTGACTATCATTGTGTTATGTCTCAATTAATCACACCACCACCAAAAATCCTTACTACTCCATATTCTTTATCTTCTGTCCTCACTCATTCTAATCTGAAAATTCCTTATCAATCCTATATCATGTCCATATCTGTTGAAACAGAACCCAAGACTTTTAAGCATGTTGTCTTGTCAGTGAAATGGGTTGATGCTATGGATGTGGAACTTGGGGCTATGGAATCTACTAATACATGGAAGGCTGTTTCCTTACCTCCTGGAAAGAATGTTGTACGATGCAAATGGGTGTATACAATTAAGTACTTAGCAGATGGTAGTATTGAGAGGTATAAAGCAAGGTTGGTTGCTCAGGGTTTCACACAGTAAGAAGGAGTGGACTATTTTGACACCTTTTCACCAGTAGCAAAGATGGCTAGTGTGAAACCGATTCTTGGATTAGCAGCAAAGCAAGGCTGGAGTCTCACCCAAATGGATATCACTAATGCATTTTTGCATAGTGACTTAGAAGAAAAAATATACATGAGTTTACCACTGGGTTATACTCCTCCTCCTGGAGTCACTTTACCTTCTAATCCTGTTTGCAGACTTTTAAAATCTATATATGGTCTTAAACAGGCGTCAAGGCAATGGTACAAGTGTCTCTCTCAAGCTTTGCTGGATGATGGATTTGTTCAATCTGAAGCTGACAACACATTATTTGTCAAGTTATCAGATACATCATTCACTGCCTTGTTAGTTTATGTTGATGATATCTTGATAGTTAGCAATAATGATGAGGCAGTGAAATCTCTTCAGAGAACATTGGTAAAAAGTTTAAAACTAAAGAACTGGGACCAGCCAAATTCTTCTTAGGTCTTGAGATTGCAAGGAATTCAGATGGAATATCTGTATCTCAAAGGAAGTACTGCTTAGATCTGTTGTCAGATGCAGGATTATTAGAATGTAAACCAAAGTTGGTTCCTCTTGACCCTAAGGTTGCATTGAGTACAGAAACAACTACTCTTCTTGAAGATGGAACACCTTACAGAGAATTGATAGGAAGATTATTATATCTTTGTATTACGAGGCCTGATATTACATTTGCGGTGCATCGCCTGAGCCAGTTCTTATCATGTCCTACGAATATACATCTTCAGGCAGCACATCATATTCTGCGATATTTGAAGAATAATCCAGGTCAAGGTCTATTCTACTATGCTTCTACTTCTTTATGCTTAAATGCATTTGCGGATGCAGATTGGGCTACATGTTCTTTCTATTCTATACTTCATAGATTATCAGTTTCAAGCTTATTCTTGCCTCTGAAGAATAAAGCTTGAGGGGGGTCTATTGAGTAATGAGTATAGAGTAGTTAGAGGTTGTTAGTAAATTAGTTAAGAGGTTAGTAAGTTTCCTTTTGCTTATTTCCTCAAATGTATATATATGTAAACCTGTACATTCATTTTTGGTTTAATGAGAAACTTTACTCTTTTACTAAAGAGTTAATACATGGATCGCTAGTAATAATAATAACACTTGAACCATTGGTTTAATTGATTTGTATGTAACCATTTTAGTTTTTTTTGGCTACTCGCTAATTCAAAAAGTACAAGATGTGTGTTGTTATTAATCACCATCACCTATAGACCTCTATTTATACTACTTTCATCAGGTCAATGTCACAATCTTTTCCTTTTATTATTATTATTATTATTTTACTATATGGTAAATTTCAAGGACTATTCTGGTTTACGTATGAGAACAAGAAATGGATAAGGCTAGTGGTCCGGACCGAAGCAAGAGGTTGAAGTCAAAATTAAATATCGTTTTAATAAAATGAGAAATTAAAAACCACAAATCAAACATACGTCAATCTTTCTTACAAACAAAATGTGGATTTTGAAAGTTTCTTGTCACACCCTCCAAATAGTGATTTCTAATCACAAAGCACTTCATTGTGTGTTTCATACGAAACTGATGTGATATAATTTTGTTTTGCGCATTTCATAGGTTGAATTCTTGTTTCTATATTTTTTAAAAATAAATTCAAATGGTGTTTGAGGAATATGTTTGGTAAGACGCAAACGTTTCGTATCTTGACTATTCAACCTAGGTTTTGAAAATTTGATCAGCGTCTCCCAATAACTTTTAGCTCTGCCTTTTCTTATCCGAGTGTAATGTTTTAACATTTGACGTATTAGATGTTTTCTTGATTTGGTTCTATTTAGTATGTTTCAAGAACATAAATTTACAGTTCCTTTTTCTCTCTCCTGCCGACAGTTCTCCTTCTTCTTCCCCTTCAAGTTCTCCTCGTTGATTTTTGTTTTGGCCGGCGCCGGTGGCTCCGTAGCACCGGTGTCGGTTCCCTTTTGATGCTCGAGGTTTGGTTTGAGGTTAAGGTTTGGCAGGGAAGGTTGGCTTCGTGCTGGTCTTTGTCCAAGCTCGCGGTGGAGGAAGCGTCGGTTCTTAGATCGACGGAGGGCCGGATCTCTAACCGGAGCAGCATTCCGAGAGACTTGGTCGAGATCTGTTCGTCGGAGGTGCTCTTCTCCAATCTGTCTCAAGCCAGTTTCGGGTTGATCTTCAGGGGTCGCTGTTAGTGTTTAGTTTTCATGTTTTATCTTTAGCTTTTGAATAAGTTCTAGTGCTTATACTTTGGTTCATCTGATTTTCGAATTAGGTGGTTAGAGAAGTATAGGTTTGTGTGATATCGAGTTGGGTTAGTATGTGGCCTTGATTGGTATTGGTGGACTTCAAATCAAGGAAATGTTTCTTTATTTGATATGTCCTCTTTGCCATCGATTTGTGTTTTTAGAAGGTTTTCAAACTCGTTGTTTTGCATTTTCGCTCTAAGTTTGGCTCTGTTTCGGTGGGGTTTTTAGTGTGGGATGGAGAGTTGGAGTATGTGGAATCGGTAGCGCCCAATTACATTGGACTTCGGGGGCCTCTTGAGGGTGCGGCATAGCTGCTTTTCGTTACGGTCGCGTACTTGTCTTCACCTCTAGTTCCAGTGGTAAGCTTTTGCCTCAATTACCGTATCCATTGCTTGTGACGAAAGAGATCAATGGTTGGAAGTGCAAGTAGTTGAAGAATCGCTACAACTAGTTTGTTTAATTTGAATTCTGTTTTTATGTAATTTGTAGTAATGGACTGATCTTTTGATCCTATGGTAATCACATTATGAAATAAATAAAACGAAGTTTAGATGTAAAAAAAAAAAAAAGTATGTTTCAAGAACATGGTATTAGATCGTCAAAAATCTTATTGAACTTAGTATACTACTATAGACCTTGAAGATATTGGATACTCTCTAAGCTTTGACTCGGACTTAAAATTTTATAATCTGCACCGATTTATGTCCAATCTAGTATAATTAACTGTCTAGTAAAAATAACAGGAGAATTTTGTACACAACCCATTGTAAAATTTTTATTTTTTTGGAGAGGTCAGAGCAAGGAATATCCAGAAGTTACCATGTTTGAAGCAAAAGAGCTATTTTGTGTCAAAGGGAATGATATGTAACGAATTAATGCAACCATTGATCCATAAGAGGCACACTAGTACACTACATATAAACTGAAACTAAAGTTTCCATATCTGCCTTTTTTACAGATTATAGAAAAAAACATATTCTTTTGGAGTTTTTTGATGAATCAAAACACAAGCTAAGATCACTAGACATTGGTGAATCAGAGTGTTAGGATGAAAATGATATTACCATGTCAAATGAACTCTTGGTATGTGGTGCAACAACTTCTCCATTTTCTATATATCTTCAGTGTTGTATACCTCCTAACTGTTAAATATGAAAAACACACACAATTGGTCATTGATCAGTATCAAAAACACACACATTTGCTTCATCTTCTATAATGCATATGTGTGTAGTCCAAAATAACATTCCCTGAACTAATCATGACACATTCACACAGATAAAACAATTTTCTTGTATCCAAAATCTAGATAAGGTTTCATTGTTGTTCATAAACCTCAACTTCATTACTCACTCTAATCAAACAACATCATCCACACAACAAAGAATCAATCTTAACCTAAGCCAAACAACCTAACAAGTCTATCAAATTCCAAAGAACCAAAAACAAGAAATCAGAGAAAAAACAGAGACAATACCTTTTTCTTCTACATCAACAGATAAAGAAGCATCACAACCTCCACAAAGAATCCAATCAAAACCTCCATGAATCTTATGGTTTCAGTTTCACCACCATCAGAGAACTCAAAACCATACTTATCAGTCATATTATGATGCAAAAGCCCCCAATTCCTAATCCCTTGCTTAGCTTCTTTATCAACAAGCTCAAACACATAAACCTCTGAAACACCTTCTTTCCTCAACGGTGTTCCATTTCCACTTCTCAAATGATCAATCAATCCATTCAAGAACATTTCGCTGTACAACGGCGTCGCATCAACTTCACTAGCATCGATTCCTGAGCTAGGCCAACCAGTCTCCGCCACAATCACCCGAAGACTCTCGTGACCCATAACCGCCATTGAGCTAATCACAGCATCAACCATCATATCGAATAGATTCCGGTATCTAACTCCGGTGGTCAAATCATCTCGGAAATTGAAAGGGAATTCTTCAAAAAGAGCGAATCCAATCGGAATCGAGAAGCTGGATCTGTACATGTTGTACGGATAGAGATTAATCAAGAACGACGAGTTCGTTCTCTCGAGGAAATGTAAAATCGGCCGGATTATCACATCGCCGTTAGGGTTTTGAAATTGCGCCGACGACGGAGGAAAAGCGGTGGGTACGATGTTGAAGAAAGAGAACGTGGTGGATACAGAAACCTTGAAAATTCTCAGATCTGCGAGAGAGAGATGAATATTCTGCATCGCACGGAGGAGGAACGGCGAAACGTCCGGCGAGTATGAAATCGCGTCGTTTCCGACGGAGATTAGCGAGATCTTCGTGCGCGGGTGAAACGGAAGCACGTGGCGATAAACCCAACGCATCGCGAGAGATCGATTCGAAGCGATGAGAGGAACCAGAGGATTTGGTACGGAGAGGAAGAGAGATACGTTGGTGTAAGCGAAGGCGCGAATCATCGCCGGACTTGAATCGAGAAGTCGCACCGCCTGAATATTCATGGAAACGATTTTCGCGGCGATTCTGTCAGGTGAGAGTACGGCGGAGCCGGAGATTGACGCCGGAGTCGAGTAGGTTACTCCGATCGTCGTGGCGGAAATGGTCGTCGGGATTGAGGTGGCGGTTAACGAGATGAGGAGGAGGAGATAAATCGCCATTGATTTCATTTTTCTTTCACTATCTTGGGAAAGAGAAAAACTGAGAAACTGATTATAGAGAGACGAAGAAAAAGGAAGAAGACGAAGTGTGAGAATGGGCGGGAGGATTCTGTTACAGAGTGATTCTCTGTGCTACAGTGTATAACTGGTACAGTACACGCTACTTTATATAAACCCAAACGTTCTTGTAACGACACGTGTCCTCTAAGGTCAGACGTTTGACGAAAAGTCTTCCAAGTCAAAAACCTCTATGTTACTCAGAGGCTTTCTACTTCAGTGACAAATATAATGAAAAAATACTGAAAATGAAGTTTCAAAACAAAGTTTGAGATTTTTGATTTTATAGATACCAAATGATGATAACAAACAAGGTTTAGGAGACAACAGTTGGATAATAAGAAGATTAAAGGATAGATTACACACTCACACACAAAGATACTGAGAAAAAAAAAACAAACTGAATCAGTTTGGGAAATTTAGACTAGAGAAGAGGAGAGATTATTGGATATTTTAAGATTCAGGAATTGTGGCGGCGGGTACACCAGCGGCGACTGCAGCGGCTGCAGAGCGTTTGATAGAAGCGGATTTGATTAAGTGGTTGTAGCTTCCCTTTTCCTTGAAAAGCTGAACGAAATGGTGTTTGCAGTACAAAATTCCTTCGAGAGCTGCGTAGTTAGAAGGCGAAATCGGGCAGCCTCCGTGTGAGCATTCGAAACAGTTCTTGTGATATGTCTGGCTCTCAACTGTTACCTGCAGTTTTCAGAATGAACAAAAGAAGTATGTTTGTGACTATAGAGCTTTCAAAGAACCCGGGAAGTGTTTCAACTCAAGCCGTGATGATGTGAATATTATTAGTATTCGAATCGAATCTTTCACCAAGAAAGATAACCATTTCTCAAGACATTATCTTCCTTGCAAGTTCTCGGTTTTGAGGTGATACGAAAGTTAACTAAAAGGAAAATGCAAGAGTGAAAAGCTATCAAGATTAAACGAAATATGAACCTTTTCGATAGGATACACGGTTTTACTGCAAGTGGCGCATTTCTCTTGTGTACCAGAGAACATGCCCGCAACTCGACTAGGCGTCCTTGTCTGAGAACAAACCAAGAAGGTAATATAAGAGTAAAGTTCAAAATCTGAGTAATGTAATGTCCAAACAAGATAAGAAACATTTACCAGCTCAGGAGATGATTTCTCAGGCGTTTTCGCAGCTGTGCAGAAAGAAAAGTTCCAAATACAGATTAAACGAATAAGGGCAAGCGCTAAAACTTATATCGAAAACCACGTATGTGACTGAAAGTTCTTGTTGAAACTACCAGACTCCTTGAAAAGCTGCTCAAAATGAGGCTTACAATACAACACACCTTCCATTGATGAATATCTACTCAGCTGAACAAGAAAAAATCATTAACTTTATCAGAATCTGCTTATGGTTCTCCTAATGTCACAGAACCATATAACTCAATCCTCCAGGTAAAGCAGAAATGTCACAAAACCTGAAGTCTGCTTTTGCAGTGAGTGCATTTGAAGCAAGATTTGTGATATCCAACTCCATCAGCTGAAAGAAGCTCCACTGGATAAACAGTCTTCTCACAAGCTTTGCATTTTTGTTGAGTTCCTGAAAAAGACATCCTCAAAATCCCTTTGCCTTCACTTTTCTCACCTTCTTCTTCTTCTTCCCCTACATTTTCAAAAAAACCCAGAAACAATTTGAGCAAATTCGTAATTTCCCAGCGATTCAAAAAACACATAACAAATCGATCCGTTGATAATTGCAACATCGAAACCAAGGTTTATTGAAGAAATCGGAAATTTCTAAAAGTTGTAATCGGAGAGAAATACGAAGCCGATCTCTATAAATCTCACAAAGGATGGATCTGTTACCTCTCCTTGAGCTGGGACCTTACAAGATCTGATCCTCCTCGAACGAAACTACAAAATATAACCCAAACAAAAAAAAAAACGCCAAATTAGCAAGAGAAAGGTAGAGAGATGCGAGGAAGGAAAAGTTAAAACATGTTTGAAAAGAGAGGTGTTTACGTAATCTTTCGTCGATTTAACGAAAATGGAGGATCTGTGTGACGATGATGATGAGGAAGAAGAAGAATGGAATATTATTCGGTGATTGGGTAAAAATAATATCCTTTTTTAATGATTGTAGGAGACAGTGGGGTTCCACTTTGGCTTGTCCTATCTCTAATTAGAATTTAGAAATGTAACAGCAAAACCATAGGTTATACAAACTTGCAATAATGCAGAAATAAAAAATTGAAGTTTTTGATTATTATCTCACTGTAATCTTACCAAATAAAGGGTTTATTTATTTGTTTTTGTAATTTATTCTATTTGAATATGTTACATAGAGTTGCTAACAATTCCAAATTAGGTGAATGAATACTTGTTTTTTACATCATTATTCACACCAAAAAATATCTAACAAATGAATATGCGACGACAAGTGAGCGTCCGTCACTCTGACTGAATTGCAAAAAGAATGTTTATTTTTTGTAGAAATCATTTACTTTAAACAGAATATAATCCCAAAGAAAAGTCTTAGTCTCTTAGGCTAAAGTTTATTTTTTAATAATATAATGAACCCAATTTTGATTTCTTTAAAAATATTTGGCACTCACAATTAAATTAGTAGAGAGAAGGAATTGGAAAAGCTCATTTGGATCATAATTTTCTTCTGGAATTCCATGTATCAAAACTATATTATCCAACGAAAAATACCAAAACCGACACATAGTCTAAAGACAAAAGTGAAAAACTAAAAGCTTCTGAGAAATGATAATGATGCTTCCTTCTGATAGATCTTCAATCTACCCACCTGCATCAAGAAATCAAGATCTAATTTACTTAACAGTACATAAGAAACAAGAGAATGAAATTGTCAATTATATGTCCAGCAATCCAGGCTTTTAAATATATTAGTATAACCTAATAAGCAAAAAAAAAGGCTATCGAAACCTCCTAGGGTAACGAATTAATGCAGAAGGTTTAGGTTTTAACCTATTGTTATGATTATAAATGCTAACAAAATGAGATAATGAATCAATACTAACTTGACAATATTAAGTAACAAATAATGATGTTTGGCATTACCTCATATGTTGCTTGGGTACATGAAGACTCTGACTTTAGCTCCCTGAGAGTAACACAACGAATAAAAACGATAAGTATCCGAAGTAAAGGCACTAATGAAATGATCAATTAACAAAGATATGTTCCAAGAGAGTGAAGTACCATAGACTTTGGTGGTAGGTTTGATGTGAACTTGGCACGGACTACACCGCTGTTACCATGAGGCCTAGCAACTTTTCCCCAAATGCAACGGTAGTGCGAACCGTTCTTCTTTGTCTTGGCCTTGTAGATGTATGCCATACGCTTACCCTGGTACCAATTAACCTCCTCTGTGGTGTTCACACCTTCAATCTGGACAAGAGAAGTGTTTGGGTATTGGTTCGACTTCGACCTGAAAAAATTTACTTAATAGTTAGTAATCAAACTTCAATTCATTCCATACAACCAATCAAACAAGTGCCAAAAAGGCTAAATCTATAGCAAGCAATTGCATAAAACATGACAAAATGAATCATTTTAAGAACCCTAAATCAAATCAAATCAAATATGCCAACATTTAGACTACAAAAACACACAAAATAAAATCAAATACAATAAGAGTCTATTCAAATCCCATAAACTCAAAAATATTTGCAACTATACATTATATTCTCCGACTACAAACGCAACATTGAATTCCGAAAACCTATAGAAATCAAAAACGCAAGACGGAGAGATTCGAAAGTACCTCTTGTAACCGAGGACGGTTCCTCGAACGTACAATCTGCAAAAACATCAAAATACACAGATCTGGTCAGACAAGTTAACCAAATTGTAAATTCGAATCGGAGATTATGATGAAACAGAGGAGAAATCTGTTCGGAATCGAAACCCTAATTACCTAACTCTCTCTCCTTGACGTCCCTTCATTTTCAATCTTCTGCAACTGTCTTCTTCTTCCTCTTGCCTCTTTTTATGCCGGCGAGCCAATTACAGAGACAAAACCCTAGCTTTCGATTTTAGGTTAACTACAATATATACACGGATTCATTAATTAGCTCACGCACAAAACTCTATTGGGCCTAAGTTTGCCTGTTTCTTATTGTTGGGCCGAAAATATAGTAATCCTTGGCCCAAACATTGAGTATTGTTATTGCAGAGTAATTAACCGGAGTAGGGATCGATAACCATATAAAAATGAGTTTGTATTCGTAACAATGTAATTAAACAGAGTAAGAACCATAAACCAAATTATCTCTTCTTTTTAATTCGCATCATTTCGAATCCGATTTACCAAACCGGATAGAAGAAAAGTGGTTTTGCTGATTGAACCGAATTGAATTCAAACCAAACCGAAAAACGGTTTAGAAACCTTCTTTCATATTTCAAGTCATTTCAAGAGTAAACAATATTACAACTTTTCTGTTTGGTATAAAAGATTACAACGTGAACAATGTCGAAAACAATACTATATTAAAATCTAAACATCAGCAAAAACATGGAAGTTTTTGGAATCAACAGAGATAAGTCTAACAGCAGCAATAGCAGCAGCAAGAGACATAAACCCAAAGACACATACATTAAGCCAATGCCATAGCTTTTGACCAGTACTAAGCTTAGTGTTCATAGCTACAAGATACATGTGATTAGCTAATATGAATGTTAGAGGGAATGTGCTTATAGCTCCCGTGAGGCTCATGAAATCTCCAAGAAACGGTAATAGCGCAGATAGAAGCGTGCTAACCGCGATGTAGCCACCTCGTGCCACCGTTCGAAACAACAAATTCTTTAATGCTAATGGACTTCCTTTAATTCCATATTTTGTATCCATATACTCATATGTCGGACTTGCGAAAATCTACAAAAAAAAAATAAACGGTTTAGGCTTGCGGTTTTAGACGCATAATGTGTGTGTTTTTTCCCAAATGAAACAATCTTTAACATTTTCAAGAATTTTTTTTATATAATAATGGAAACGCAATGTGAAAATGGAGTTTGAAACAATTCGAGGTGTAAATAGCGGTTTGAGGAAGAGAAACTTACATGTAAAGAGATAACGGATTGGAGAAAAGCCGAAATGTTAGCGAGAGCTTTAACCCAAAGAGGTCCACTAACGCTGTTTAATAGATAAGTCGATGTCGAGGAACCGTAAGCCCAATAACCGATGAATGTAACCGCGTACATCGGTAAAACACCAGCAGTGAATTGAAAATACAAAGCCTTCATCATGTTTTTAACCACTGGTTGCTTCACTGTGGCCTAATTGTTACAACAACAACAAAAAGATTAGTGCAAACAAATGATTCGATCGAGCATGAATAAAAATATGAGACTGACTTGTATTTCCGGGAGCATTCCCGTGTTGAATGCAAAAACAAGATTTGCAGCTGCTCCTGTTATGGTAAAGAGTTTGTCTATTGATGATCCTTGTATGGTGTAATCTCTTTCAGGTTTATTTACTCCTACAAATAAAAATGGGGACCAAAAACAGGATTAATCGATATATTTATTTATTTTATGAAATCATTTAGAGGTTTGATTTATTAAGAAAGTTACCATCTTTAGTTGATAAAACTATTGCAACAACAATGTAGATCAAGCTGAGGACTGTTGAAACTCCCAGCCAAATTCCAAGAGCTGATAAATGAGGAATTCCGATTGCGAAAATCGCACATACAACACCCGCAATAGCGATAAAATGAGGCAATTTCATTAAACTGTCATCTCTAAAAAGTACATAGACCGCCTGCACACAAAGCAAAATCAAAACCAAATGACATTTTAGGCAACTTTCTGATCTCAAATCATCGAAAAATCGGGTTGTTATTATCGTACCTTTAAGGCGGAACCGGCAAGTATGATGTAACCACAATTAATCATGAAAAGATTAACATATTGCAATCCCCATGTAACGTGATACATCTTTTTACCTACTCAATCAAAGCAAAATACAATCTCTTGTAAAACCGAAAAAACTTAACCGAGTAAATGCGAGAAAGAGAGAAATGAGGATTTTTACCGTAAATGAAGCCTGCGAGATCTCTATAACGAATGTGTCTTTTTCCACCGAACTCATGAAGCTTAGCGATAAGAGAATTTGCGTAAAGGGAGATTGCGGTAGCGAGAATAAGACCAACTACACCACCAATCCAACCCAAAGGAACCATGACTGTCCCGGAATATCCCAACACATAGGCACTGTTTATACCGGTTGTCAAAACAAATGCTACCTGAAACCATGAATCTGTACAATTTTCTCAATAGTTAAAACCTTTCACACGAATGCTCATCGAATAACTCATATATCTAATTTTCATGCCAAATTTAACCCTCAAATGGATATAAAGAAAAGAAAACAGAGCCTAATAGCTGAAAAACTTGGAGGATAAATAAACTGATCAAGTAACTTAAATTCCATATCGAATTTTCATATTCTTGAATTTTCAAGACAATATTTTTCACAAGAGGGCATCCATTTTTTTCCAAAAAAAAAGTTATGATTTCATTTCATTGATGTTTCAGTAGCTGAAATATGGATATTACTAATTTACTCTAGATATGCAAACATCAACGAAGTATTAGTGAATCTGACAAAGAAGACAAAAAGTTAGATCAATATTTTTTTTTCCTCAAGAAAAATTTTTAACTAAAAGGAAACATCAATCCGCAGTTGTGTACACTTTTGGTTCAAAAAAACAAAACTTTTCTTTTAAAAAGCTAGAGTTCACACAACAAACGGACAAGTACATGATTCACCCTAAAAGAAGAAGAAAAACAAAGAAAATAATTTTCAATAAAAATAAAGAAATTCCAAAAGAGAAAACGATAAGAAATTCGAACCGCTACTAATCTGATGAGCAGTCTCAGGGACTTCGAGATCGAACTTTTCCACCGCCATAACTTTACGGTTCTTAGCTTCACTCGTATCCATGACCATGATGTTTCAGACTAAGTATCAGTTATATAATTCTTGTGTCTCCAAAAAAAATCCTTCACTTTCTTCTTCAATTCAACCTTTGAGAATTTCTTGATCACACTCCAAAAGAAGAATCAAGCAAGATTTGTTAATTTCTTGGAAAGAAGAATCAAGCAAGATTCGTAACAGACAGATTTATTCCGCACAGAAGAAGTGTGAAATGGAATAGAGGAGAATGAAAAATGGATCTTTTGGGTCAAATTTAATGGAGACAGGGTCATTAAGATTGATACGTCTCTCTGTGTGTGTCTGAATTATTTGCACGAGATCCTATAAAATGGGCGACGAACGTTTTTTCAGTGTATTTTTATTTTTTTCTCTCTAATAGAAAAGGATCTTGACTTTTATAATAAAGATATCAAAGGATCTCATAATTGGTTTGTATTTGGAAAGTCAAGAATTTTATTCCAGTTAAAGAAATCTTTATATGAATGGGTTATTACTGAAAAAAAAAGACAATTAGTACGTACAGTAGGTTGTTGGGAAAATTGCTAAATTAGGCCATATTTAGTAGAAAATGTCCTATTAGAATTTATTTTTTATAGGAATGCCCCATTAGGCTTTTGTATTTTCAAATTCTAAATTTAACCTTGATTTATAATTACTGAATTTTTTTTATTAATTTTCAGAATAATTAAAAAAATAAGAAAAGGAAATAGAATAAATTGTTGTATTATAAATCTGAAAAAGAATAAAATTTTTTATTTAAATAATATATATTTTATATATATTTTAAAAACGAAAATCAATCAAAAAAAATACTACAAATTTTTTTAAAAAAAAACCTAATCTACAAATTATATTTAAAATATGTTTACTTAAATAATGTATATTTGAAAAACGAAAATCAATTAAAAAACATATATACTAAAAAAATATTAAAAAACTAATATACAAAATATTTGTGAGATATTAAAATTTGGAAATTAATTACAAATTGTTATATATAAAAAGGAAAACAAAAACAGAAAAAATATTATTTTCACCAATTAAGAGTTGTATGGAAAAAAAAAGAAAAAGATTTATTAAGACACTTTGTACTAAATATGATCTATTTTGATAATTCTCCCTAATTTGTTTCGTTTTGTTTTTTATCCAATAGTCTAATTAAAACTTTAAAAGACCGAGTTGTATGTCGACCAAAAAAAAAAAAGAAGGCCAAGTTGTATTAATGAAAAATTGAAAAGTCAAAGAGTAGTGGGTGAGAATAAACGGTGGCTTGCATTTTTTTTTTTTGTAATTATGTTGACTAACGATAATGGCATTATATTCCTTTGACTTCTTGTCACACTATCTTTCTACATTGAAAATTTTCTACATTTTCCTTTGTAACAAATAGATTTGTAATATATGATTCGATCGACTCAAATGACTAAATCTCTTCTTTGCTGGCATAATCCGAGCTTATCCTATTTAACCATCCTAATCGCAAGTGCAAATGCGGTAAAAGCTGGCCAAAATAACATGAAAACCATTATCATTATTAGCTGATAACTAAACTACATTTGAGACTTCTTAGAATGAAAACATGCCGGTTCATATAAAAAATAATGATGGTTAATATCGAAAGTTTTTCCGAGTTGATGTAGCACCCATTTAAATGATGGGATTATCCATTTAAGTCAAAGATCTTTCCAAATAATACAACAATCAGCCTTTAAGCAATTAACGTGGCTTGAATTTATGGAGAAAAAAAAAATAATAATCAACACTCATGCAAAACTTTATTACATTTTCCCCAACATTATTCTGCTGAAATTTTCAGTCATGAGTTTGGAATTTGGTTTTCGTCTTCCAAGTCTTCCCAAAGAAACAGTCATGCGTTCACATGGAAGTAACTGACTTTTCTTATTGACTAGATCAAGACTATAGTAATACGTACGTGTGTTTTCACTTTATACTAGTTTGAGGATTTGTAGTTGATGACAACAGAAAAAGATTTGATTATTTGTACGTAGCTAATGACAATATAAAATAACAAGATATTTTGTTGTTCAAATGAAGGAAAAATGATCTTTTGAGTATTGAACGGTTTTCTGTTTTTTTATATAAATTTTGTAAGTATGTTATGTAGTAGTATGTTATGTAGTAGTGTGGACATGTAATCTTATATATAATAGCAGAGTCTTCTTTCCATCTAGGGTGTCCAACTCAGCACTGTGGGTTCCATTTTCTTTAAAAAAAAATCATTTTGACGATTAAAGGATTTTGACCATTTGTGTTCCGATCTCCTTACGCTTGGCTTCTCGTCTTCTTGTTTATTCAATGCAATCAAGAAGAAGGGATACAAAGTTCCTACACCAATCCAGCGGAAGACGATGCCGCTCATTCTCTCCGGTGTCGATGTCGTCGCCATGGCGTGAACCGGTTTCGGTAAAACCGCGGCTTTTCTCATCCCTATGCTGGAGAAGCTCAAACAACACGTGCCTCAGGGAGGTGTTAGGGCTTTCATCTTGTCGCCTACTCGTGATTTAGCGGAGCAGACTCTCAAGTTCACTAAAGAACTCGGCAAATTTATAGGTTGGGTTTTCGTCTTCTCAGAAATTCATTTGGTTTGTCAGGGGAATTGCGTTCGTGAACTTGAACTAGACTTTTCCTCCCATGAATTTTCCATTTGCTTCAATCGTGAAAGGGAGATTAACGGCATCTGAGGAATTCAATTTTAACATATTTTTCAATCTCTAATTTTCTTTGTTTCAATTGTGTTTAATTAAACCCGTTTGATGCCTTCATTGTTTCAGATCTTCGTGTTACCTTACTGGTTGGTGGTGATAGCATGGAAGATCAGTTTGAAGAGTTAACAAAGAGCCCTGATGTGCTTATTGCGATGCCTGGGAGACTTATGCATCTTTTGTCTGATGACATGACACTTATAGGACTGTTGAGTATGTGGTTTTCGATGAAGCAGACAGTCTATTTGGTATGGGTTTTGCGGAGCAGTTGCATCAGATTCTTGGTCAGCTAAGTGAGAACAGGTAGACTCTGCTCTTTAGTGCCACCTTACCAAGTGCCCTTGCAGAATTCGCAAAGGCTGGCTTACGTGAGCCTTAGCTTGTTCGTTTAGATGTTGAGAACAAGATAAGCCTAGAGTTGAAGCTTTCGTTTTTGACCTTACGACCTGAAGAGAAGTACGCTGCATTGGTATACTTGGTAAGGGAGCATATCAGTTCAGATCAACAGACATTGATATTTGTTTCGACAAAGCATCATGTGGAGTTCGTCAACTCACTATTTAAGTTGGAAAATATCGTGGCATCTGTATGTTACGGTGATATGGATCAAGATGCACTCAAGATTCATGTATCAAGATTCAAAGCGAGGAAGACAATGCTTTTGATTGTGACAGATATTGCTGGTAGAGGTATTGACATACCATTGCTTGATAATGTTATAAACTGGGATTTCCCTCCGAGGCCGAAGATTTTTGTGCACCGTGTTGGTAGAGCTGCTAGGGCTGGTCATACAGGTTCTGCATATTCCTTTGTCACACCTGAGGATATACCGTATCTGCTAGATCTTCATCTATTCCTCTCAAAACCAATCAGGCCTGCACCTACTGTGGATGAGGTCTTGAAGAACATGCAAGAAGTGATGAGCAGAACGAGTCAAGCAATTGATAGTGGAGTAACTGTTTATGGTCGTTTCCCACATAACACCATCGATCTTATTTTTAACAGAATCCAAGAGATGATTGATTCATCCGCAGAATTAGATTCTCTTGAAAGAACATCCAAAAAAGCTTTTCGCTTGTATACAATAACCAAACCCTCACCATCAAAAGAGTCCATACGGAGAGCAAAGGAATTACCTGAAGAAGGCTTGCATCCTATCTTCAGAAGCATAATCGAAGGAGGGGAATTAGAGGCAATGGCGTTTTTCCAAAAAATTAAAAATTTCAGGTGAGTAATATGATTATCTTTTATCCATTCATATATGTCTCCATGCATGATTTAACACCAACATGATTTGATTAAATTAATTGCCGATCTGTGATAAACCCAAGCAGGCCATACTTGAACCAGAAGGTAAAGCTGCCAAATCCAAAAATGTGAAGGTGATCTTTGCTTATCCTGTCGTTTCTTCTTTTGTTTGGTTTGATTATTATACTATTTATGTATGATCTTATCATCTCTGCCAAAAACTTGACTTGACTTGACTGGTAGTTTATTTGTATAATAATTATGATATTTGCTTGAATAACGTAAAAGCTAAAATGGTCTGCTTCTTGTGCAGGGTCCCGCTGGGCAATGGGTTGATATGATGAAGAGGAAAAGAGCCATTCATGAGGCGATCATCACTACGAGACATCAGCAGGATGAGCAGCGTTCCAATAAACATGTGGAGATGGTAATTTTGTACAATTTCTAACTAATGTTAAATTCTGACATGTGCTCGTTTCTTTGCCAATAGTTTCACTCACATAGTTCGTTTTGATATCTAGGAAGCTGAGCCTATAACCACTTCGACAGAGGACAAGATAACGGGAAGCAAAGGTATGCGTATTAATTCTGTCTGAAATCTTTTGAATAGTTTTATCTGTGGTGCTTTTATTAAACTCCTGTTAATTTTAGTGGCCGGTAAGAAAAGAAAGGCACAAGAAAGCTTCAAGGACGAAGAAAATTATATCAGCTCCATACCAGTAAATCATGTTTGTATCTTGATTGAATTTAAGCATTTTCTGTGTCATACGCATTAGCAGTCAATGCTACGATGCAGATAATCAGTCTATTTATTCTATACTGTAAGTTTTTACTCTTTGTTACTATATGCGCGCAACATTCAGAGGCAGGGCTATCTGTGAGGAGTAACGAAGGGTTTGGATCAAACAGGTATAAAGATATTTCATGTGGCTTTTATGACATCCCAAAAAAAGGATCAATGAATTGCATTCGAATCTTGCAATTCTTTTTTTTTTTTTTCTTTCTGAAATTGAGATGCTTTTTTGTCCTTTATAGATTGGAATCTGCTGTTCTAGAAGAACACCTCTCTTTAGATCTAGCTTATGTCTCTTTTGTTTTCTTTATTCATAGGATACAATAGACTTTGTCTAATCCAAGAAGTATTTATAAAAAATGCAAAATGGATTACAAATGACAAGAAAAACAAAAGGAGGATTTTGGAAATGGCAAAAAAAACAAAAGGAGGATATTTGATATGTTGGCAACGGAGGTGCAATGACTATAGCATTAACTCAAAAAAAATGGTTGTGAAAACGATGAAGTTGAAGTTGTCAAAGAACTTTTGTTACCCATAAGAGAGGAGCATTAGAAGAGATTTAGGATTTTAGTGAATTTTATCAAGACAAAAAATATCTGCGAGAATTCAAGCAATTGTAACTCCAATAAATGAAATAGTTGATGATTTCACTGTATTTTACCAAGACCAAAGATATCGCGAGAATAGGTAATTCTAACTCCAAGAAATGAAACATATGATGAGATAAATGGATCTATCCTCTATAAAATAGAAGGTGAAATCAAAAAAATATGTAAGTAGTGACAATATAGCTAATGATGATGAATCGAAAGAAGAGGCTACAAAGTTTTATAAAATAGAGTATTTAAAAAACTTAAAATACTCTGGCTTACCAAAGCTGAAGCTCAAAATGCTTGTCATACTAATGCGAAACATCAGAAAAAGAAGGCAATAATACAATATCAATAATTTATCAATTTCAAAGCACAGTAAATGATGCTAGGTATAACAAATTAGAAGACAATAATATGATAACAAAGTGCATGGTTTGGGAAAGAGCAGATGAATCAAGAGTAGAGGGTTAAAGAATATGTGGTAGTGGAAAATCATAATATTACGTTCGATAACTAAAAAATTGTAAAAAAGTGTCGAATAACAAAATTTTGTTTCTTATTTGTTTTATGATTAATAAATTTTAGATAAAATACAACTCTATAAGATTCATTTATAGATAAAATCTAGACTGAATTTGATATATATATATATATATATATATCTATATATATATATATATATCTATATATATATATATTATGAAATTCTTAAAAACACAAAAATATATGAATAAAAATGTATGTTGAAAAAAACATCCGTGCGTATGCAAAGTGCAAAGTGGAGAGAAAGTAATAGTTGAAAATAGAGAGAAGATAAAGTTAAAGTTCGGACGGTGAAAGATACCAATTGAAGAAGAGAAAGAAAAGATTCATAGAGTTCATATTTTATTAGATTGATTACTTAATTCTTTTGGATAGAAAAAGCGTATATTTTTTTTGGGGGGGGAGGGATTATGAAAAAGCGTATAAGTTGAACGTATAACAATAACATACAGACTCGCGCAACGCGCGAGTTCAATCCTAGTTTATTAAATAGAGGTCTTACACGAGTTTACTTGTATATCAACCAATTGTACAAATGAGTTTTTTTCAATATCATTTTATTATTTTTATATGTAAAGTGTGAACATTTAAGTCTAAGAACGGTTTAGAGTTCATCGTTTGCGAGGGTTTTTTGTGTCTTTTTATTTATTTATTTTATTTGATTCATGAGATCTTCTCTCATAAACTAGTGATGGAGGTGAAGTGACCTTAGGCATGAGATAAATCTACTCCGTACAAGCATCATCATACCTGGAACGAGTCCCACTCTCTGTAGGGATTAGACTAATGGACCGACTAGTTGTGGCCTGATGCGGAAAAAAAACTAGTGATGTAAAATGACCTAAGGGTCTGGTTTATTGTAAAGATAGAATATTTTTTCTTACTCTCATTTATGGGCCAATGATAAAAGAGTAAAATTGATTCGTAATCAAATACTTTTTTAAGTGGAATAAAGTTTTTCACCCATCATTATTAGTGAAAAAGACTATTTTTTTTTTAACGAGTAGAAATCACATTGAATTACAACACTACAAGAAAACATGTCATTTTTTTACCATCAATTCGGTTGGAAATTGGTCAAAAACATCTGTTTTTGACTAATTTTTTTACCAATTCCAGTTCGTAAAAAAAAAACGCTGGTTGAAAATGAGTTTTCGTCATAAAAGGGTTGTAAAGTTGTGATCTATTTAAGTGGTCAAAAAGTTGTCAAAAATATCTGATCAAAGAACTGGTCAAAAGGTTATGACCAATAGTAGTGGTCAAAAATATTTCTGACTAATTTTTGACTATTTATTATGCCCAATCTTTTGACGAACTTAGATGTTAAATTTAGAAACTATTTACGAAAATTATGAAAAAAATTTAAATTTAAAAAATTTAATTTATATTAATAAAAATAAATGTTTCAAAGCATGCAAAATATAACACACAAATAAAACAATACAATATTAATTATCAAGTTTGGAGCTTGAAAAACAAAATCTTAAAACTACTCGAACTCCATTGCGCTTGCGCTTTCACATGTTCTTCGTGCGTCTTAACATGTAATTCTTGTTTTGTTGATCTCCACCATGGTTCCACAAGTTTCTGAAAAAGATAAAAATAAAATAAGAAACCACATTTTCAAATGTTAGTTTGCATACGTTTGACTATGATCGATAATATATGTGTCAAATTAGCCAGACATAAAGAATGGATGATGCAACAATCTAATTAAAAATTTTACCTCAATAATAAAACAACTAAAGTCTTACACAGAAGTAGCCTAACCTGAGTGAAGTAGAAGATGTCTCTCGCGCAGCTCTTGTACTGCTTGTACCCTACTAAACTCACTAAGGTTGTTGGGGCATCATCTGATCGTACACGGAAAGTGTTAGATTCAGTTGAAGTTACTTCCAATGAAACTGAACTAAACTAAGACATCAATTGGATCAGAAGGGACCCTTAGATACTCACCGAAAAGGAATTTCTTGATTTCACTAGCTCTATGTGCAGCCTCGAGTTGCTGCTCAAAGAAACTTGGTTTAGTTACCTTCATGCCACCAAGTTGGCCTGCCATATGGAAAGTTTTTCACTAGGGTCGGTCTCATCCAATGCCTCTTGAGTCTTGACTGTCATTAACTCTGGTAAACAAAACACAAATTGGCCAGAGAATATGGAGAAAAAAAGATTGTAAGCAGCAAAAAGAAAGCTAACTCACTCCACTAGTTCTCTTTACAATAACGAGCCTCCCTCCTATAATAACATGACGCTAAGATTTTTCAAAAAAACGCCATGTGATACACAACCTAGTCAAATAAAATAGCAGGATTAAAGACAAATAAAATAAGAAAAATTAACTACTTTGTCTCACTTTAACCAGCCTCTTCTATTTAACTGAAACACTTTATCCACTAGGTTCGAAAATGGAACACTAACATTGGGCGGCATCCACTGTAATGAAAAGCAGAGGATGAGTGAGACGTTTATCCAATATTAGAAGATGCCACAACAGTAGAATGAGAACCGAAAATCTCTTTAGTGATATGTTTCATCAAACATAATTCTCTTTGATTTTCAGGTGCATGATGAGTGAGACTAACTGGAATTTGTTGAACAGCCACCGGCGGCAAGTGGTAAAGAGGAGGAGAAGTGACGAACATAGGGAGAAGAGATGACAGGCGGTGAAGGCGTAGTGAGCTCTTGGAGATTGACATCAGGAGCAAGGAAAGAATTTTCCTTAACGATGATCGACGGCGTAAGTGGTGAGTCGAATCGGAGATGCATTGGCAAGGAGGAGAAAACTGGTTGTGATGAATAAGTGTAATCTTATCTAGGGTTAATGATTTTATTATCTAGGTTAATGATTTTAATTAGTTTTAATTGGTCGCAAATTGGTAAAAAACCGTCCGATCCACTTACGTTGGATATTTTTTGTCAGAAATTATTGACCAATTTTTGATTAAATTTTGAATTGGTCGATAATTGGTTAGAAATTTTCGACCACTTATCTACCAACTATATCGGTCTAAATGTCTTGACTAATTTATAATCAATTTAAAATTTCATTATAATTTGGTCGAAAAATTGTCAATAAATTTTTTGACCAATTTGTTGGTTAAAAATTTGATAAAAAATGACATGTTTTCTTGTAGTGCAAGATTCGATGAAATATAAAACATGATATAAGAGTGGAAAAAGGTGAACCTAAATATCATATCTAACAAATCTTCACAAGGACAAAGAACGAAGCCAAACTACGAATCCTCCTATGGCGAAACAAACCTACTTCTGCAAGAGAACCAAGCTTCATACTTCGACAAAGAATGGAAAACTAACAAGAACTCCAAAAAAAATTCCCTAAAATGTAGCGACAAAAGTCAACAGTTTATACCATAGGAACCAGTTCAAAATGTGTAGACCCCGAATAATTCTAGAATATAGATACAAGGAGCGAACCAACTATCCAAACTGAAATCGAGCCAATGGTAAACCCAACAAATTACTTAAGCGAAGAAAAGAGTCCTGCAAAAAGATATGACACCAACCACCATAATGATTGCATTATTCAGTTATGATGATTTTTATGTCTGAGTAATTTGCTTGTTAGGCTTATGGATCTTCAAAGGAGTATGATAAATTGTTAGACTTATATGATTTGTTAGGAAACATCACTTGGTTCTTCATCTAGATTTTTTTAATGCTAATTATGGTTTGATCACCTAGAATTTAGATCTTAGGATAATTAATAGATGTGGAAGTATTATTGATATACCTGAACTATCTTAGATAAGCAAATCATTTATCTGCAAAGGAATTTGATTTAGATAATTTGAGAATAATTGAATTTGTGCTCTAATGGTTGTTTAACTTATTGAATTTGCAAAGGAATTTGAGATTTAAGAAGTTATACATAGATAGTTTTCGCAACGGAAGTTGGTTAACTTTACATGTGTTTTTATGTTTAAGAACGGATCTCTATAAAATTTCTAATAGTCTCTTTGTCTACAATTTTGATTTTCCTGCGAATTTTCCGAAGGCCTAGTGTTTATCTCCTAATTTAAAACTTGTTTTCTTAAACCGATTTTCATAATTAACTTCTTAGTCAAATTATTTACTTGCTTAACTTGATTCGAAATTGAGAATTTGCCATGCAACATTAACTCTCTAGGGATTCGATAATCTTTTATATTATAACTGCAATTTTGTGCACTTGCATGAATTTTTCTAGGATAAAACTTGGAGTTATCACTAACATAGACAGAGGCAAAAAAACGCTGAAAAACCAATTCAATCTACTGCGTTAGGAGATTCCATCGAAAAGAGAAAGATAAGAGACCCAAAAAAGCAAATCGAGAAAGCCCAAGACGGAAGGAGCTAAACAAACATGAGGTTTGATGTTGTCCTTAAGCAAACAAAAACTCAAAGAATTGACAACCGCCACCAACACCGATGACCCACGACCATGCTTCAAACACCCTAAAGACCAAACCAACCAAATAAGCTTCAGAAGACCAAAACAATATGCCAAAGCTCTACGAAATCCTAACACCAAATCTATTACGAGCCGCATCAAATCCTAAAAATATGGATTCACAGAGGATCCACCGTGGAACTGTAACTAAAAGCCCCATAAACCACACATTTTTTTTTCATTTACTTAGATACTAGATTTGGACCCGCATCAAACGCGGGATTATAAATTTTATTATTTTTTTTTATATTTTGATTTGAATAATATATAAGACCAACACATGAGTTGAGAAAATAATTTTATGAAATAATTTCAAAGTCTATAGTTAAATGGTAGATAAATATGATAATGCGATTTATTTAGTTTAAATTAATTTGGTATTATAATTTGTGTGTAATATTCAAAACATTTATATACGCTCAAGTTAATAACATTTACATGTATTTTGATTAAAATATGAATAAATAATCAGTATTTAAATTTTATTTAAGTTTATTGAGTTGGTTCGCACAAACCAAACCGAGATTTCCATCTTTAAACGTATAATTAAAAAATTATAGTAGTACCAAAAAATGAAACAAATAAAATGTTGGAGATCATTATCTATTTCTCTTTGAATGAAAAATCAAATTTTTTTTCTAATGTATTTAGAATTAATAAGAAAGTTAGAGATTTTGTGGAATTAATTACCACAATATTCATTACATTCTATAGACAATTAGTGGATTCTGAGAATGTATATATTAAAAGTTATGATTTTAGGAAAGTTATATAAATATTTTTTTTTCAGAATGTTGTAGGAAAGTGAATGCGAAATTTTAAGAATTTTTTTTTGTTGTTGCCGTAAATGTTTATAAGTTTTAAATTTTTTTTTTAATGTTTAAATAAAATGATCATTGTCCCTAAAACTCTCTTTGGATGACACCTAGGATTTTTAAATTTAATGTCTTTTAAATGCCTCTTTGAGTGACACCTAGAATTTAAAACTTTTAGTGTCTCATCAATTAATATATATATAAGATTTTAGTTTTCTTCGGTACTATTTATTTTCAATCTATTTATATTAGATCGTTTAGTAAATTTACAGCCTACATGGTACAAGTAGGACATATTCCAAAATATGGTAGTTGATGCAGAAAAATATGTTCCAATCGATCTCCTTTCACTTTTCTTGCAAAAATAATACAAATGGATTTTGAAATACAAAGTCCTATATATCTTTCATTTCACTTGTTATATTTAACTATGTAGCCTTTGTAAAATTAATAATATCGATAAATCGATTTGACTTCTGATGTACTTACTAATTTAAATAGTTTTTAATTGTAATATATAATATATAATGAATAGGAAAATATGTATTTATTTTATTTTTAATATAAAAGCAACTAAACAAGACGTTGGAAAAATATTTTATATTAGAGCCAGGTTTCGATCCTGGGATTTGTGGGTTATGGGCCCACCACGCTTCCGCTGCGCCACTCTGATTCATTTGATCAATTTGTGAATTTGAAATCTATAAATATTAACAAACATATAATTATGGATAGTTATCGGGTTCTTAAAATTTTATGTTTTGGAAAATTTATTTACATGTTTTCTTATCTTATTAATTATTTTCCTAGATTAATGTTGTTCAAGTTTGGTAAATTAATTACGAGATGAGTAATTAAAATATTATTTTGTGGACAGAACTAGCACAAATATATGGGTCAGAGATGGTATGTTTCAACGAGACATATATCAAGTTAGAGACCTAATCGATTGACTAAGAAGAGAAAACTTTAGCTTGACCGGATGTATAAAAGTTCGAGGAAGACAAGTAGTCTCTCACCGATTCTTGTGGCTCTCTAAGATGGAAAAAATATTTCATTTTAAAATTCAATTCATGGGCGTTGGTGGAGATAAAAGGTACGTTTGTTGGTTCAAATAACTAAAGAAAGCATGATTGTTTATGACAAGGTTGAGAAATTGAAGTCATTGTGATCACGAACTTTTCTCCAAAAAACATATGATCATGAATGAAATGCAGTTAAGAATAGTGATCATATCTAAAGATAACGTTTTTGGCTTTGCTAAAGAGAATATATGGTTACACTCTATTAGCAAATGAGATTTGAAGTTGAACAGAAACAAAAGCTCTTGTGAAGAAGATGAACACAAGAGAATCCGGAAAATATAATTATTTATGTTGAATGTACATAAAGCATTACATGAGATTATATACAACTTAACCTTTCCGGTAGAAAACCAGTTAACTAAACCAAAGTAAACCAATTCTATATCCTCTAATACACTCCATAACCTGCCCGTAACAAACCAAAAGAAGGAAATGAAGATTTCTATTTTAGGAGGGAAAAAACAATGTACACAAATGCAGACAACGTTTTAACTAACTGTGCCTCTAGACCATTTTGTGTCTTAAATACTCGGTTAATTCTACATAACCATACGTTTGATTACAACAAAAATGTAATATTATCAAATCTATACATAATTCAGTCTTTTGCTATTTGTGTGTTTAATCACACTTCGAGACACAAGCATTAGGTAGTGCTCGATATTTCTTGCCCGTGTTTATATTCATATAAAAATTATATATAAATGGAAACGAAGTTATAAACAATAAAGCATTAAACATTTTTTTTTCTATGTATTATGACATTGATCGAGATCTTACATCTAAGTTGACCCACGGTTGAAAAAAGTAATATAAGTGGCTGAGATCGTTTTAAAAGGGATCAATGGAGAAACGAAAGCTTGCCCAGTGAATATCATTATCTATTAATTACTTTACAGTAAAAAGTTTGCATTTTCCAATAAAAAGAGGACAAATCATTGTATTGGAAGTCTCTTTACACTTCCACAAAGCGTCGAATAATTAGAAGAAATTTATAACCAACGGTCACATTTTTTATTTATAATACATCAAGCGTAGCCTTATAAACCACGCTAACAAAATCATGATTATTACTCCCTGCGTTTCACGAAAGATAGATTTTTTGAATTTTTTTAGTTTGTTTCATGAAGATAAATTTCCATAAAAGATTGTAGTTTTTAAGAAAAAATTTCAAATACTATTGGTTGGGATGTCTTGAAAATTGTTTATTGTAGAAATCAATACATTTTTTAAGGATAATAATTGCTTTTCTTAATATGTATGAAAAACTCAAAAAAGGAAAACAATCTATTTGTCCACGAGAAGTATGATATCAACTTATATCTCCACCAAAAACTTACCTCTATCCATATATCCACATAATGAAACTTATATACTTATATCTCCACCCGTCTGATTTGGATCGGTTTTAGTGTAAACCCGTGACCAAACCCAGAAAATTGAATTTCAAACCGAATCAGAACCCTAGAAACCGGAGTCTCTATAAACCGGTTTAGTGAATTTTTTATTATTTGTTTTTTGAAAAAAAAATTTTCTTCTTCTTCTTTGTTAATTACGATCGTCTTCTTCGTCTCCGGTCGATCCGTTGCCGCTATCGCCGCCGGAGCTTGATCGACTCCGCCTGTCTTCGTCGGATCTACGATCGTGATCGATGGCAGCCACCAACGTCGCCGAATTTGCCACCGTTGATCCCGTTGTCGACAGAACGTGACGTCGCCGACGACAGTTCGTGAGGAGCTTCGGGATCGTGGTACCGTCGTTGATATCTTCGCCCAGCCTTCGGATCTGCTCGTGGCGAAGCTCCGGAAAAGGTGTTCAGAAATCGATCCGCACCCGCGTGTTGCTTGTGGACTCAGTTTCGTTTGCCTCAAACCGGGACCTCCACTACAACACGTGTAAACCCATTTCTTCCCCAATCTTTTTTTTTTCAACATTCTCGCCGGAAAACAAAAACCAGAGACGTCTTCTTCTTCCCCATGAAAACGACGATCGAAAATCCGAATTGGATTTCATCGAATTCGAATCTAACCCTAAAATCTCCCAAAATCAGCCATTGAAATGACTCACCAAGCTCTCTAACACTCACAAAACTGTGTAAATCTCAAACCAGTACAAATGAGATCACAAACCGGTACGAAGCATTCAAAACCATTGATGAGACATTCGTTCACTGTCAGATCTTCTTTCGATGTATCGTCTCACTCAGCAATGGTGGAATTGAAGCAAGGATCTTAACATCGTTATCTAGAATCGGCGATCGAGATACTTACCAGATCGAGAATGGGTTGTGGTTTAGATAGGATAATCGGGTATTTGTGTTGATAACCGGGTCATAATCAGGTTTAATTTTAATTTGAATGGTTATGATTTAATTACGAAAAAGTAAACCATCCTTAATGAGTTTTTAAACTTTCATCGGGTGATATATAGATAGTTAACTTTCTTTTGGTGGAGATATAAATGTATAAGTTTCATTCGGTGGATATATGAATAGAGGTAAGTTTTTGGTGGAGATATAAGTTGATATCATACTTCTTGTGTATAAATAGATTGTTTTCCCAAAAATCTATTTTCGTGAAACGGAGGGAGTATTTCTTTATTCTGTCCCAATTTCGATTGTTTTTTCTGTTCCAAGTTGTATTGAACTACCCTTAAAAAAAAAGGTAGTATTAGCAGAGAAAGTTGGAAAAAAACTAATAATAGAACTATTACAAACAGTTGACATATTTTTTACCAAACACGTTTATTCGAAAGAAAAAGTGATTTTTATATTATTTTGTATACATAAAATGATATATATACAATATATTACCATTCATTTCAAACACCATAGTCAAGTAGATTTACCTGAGAGTCATTTTTCAGAAACTACTGGACCTATCCTTTTTTTTTGTCAAGAATTTTTTTCCTTTTAGAAAACAAATCTCTAGTGGGAAAAAGTTTGTTTTCTCTGAAGAATAATCAAGAAAAAGGGAGTACAGCAATCAGGCAATGACTAAGAATTACCCCGTCACATTGAAATTTCACTCATTTTCATAGTTACTATTTTTCCATCTTAATTTTATGTATACAAAGTGGACCGGATTTTCCATCTTAATTTCAAAGTGATAAAGTCAAAGTGGACCGGATTTTCCACTAGTGCGTTTCAATAATCTACAGATCCAAGCATTTTGTGATCTAGGATTTGATAAAAAAAAATAGTTTTGAACTAATAATACGTTTCAACAAGGGTTAATTTACCATGTAACCAAAAAAATAATAATAGTTAGGCAACTAACCAAAATTGACTAATACGGCTAAATGATAACCATAGAATTTAGAGTATTTGGTTAGAATTTTTATTATAATTTTGTTTTGAGTTATATTTGCTAATTTCCCTTTCAATAATCTATAGATAAACTAAACATACTACAAAACAATATAAATACCTAAGGTGAATATATATTTTGTTTTCATGGAATGTGTTATGCTTATAAATAACAAATTTTGTTTATCAGTTTTAAAAAAATAGCTTCTGTAAGAGAAATAAATGCTACAAAAGTTATATAAAAAAAAAAACTAAGTCTTGTATTGGAAATAATATATCCAAAATCTTTGAAACTTTAATGCGAGCTTTCTATGATTATATGTTTAGTTGAAAAAAAAAAATCTTTGAAACTTACTTGTACAAACAAAGTTTTTTAACTTGTTGTAATTTGTAAATGACTGGATCGATTCACCGAAGAATCTTCCCGCCGGTAAAGTCTCCCGTGATGAAACCCTCTAGCCAAAGTAGAAGCTACCAAAGGATGAATCCAAAGAGATCGCATGATCCGGAAATGAAAGCAAATTTTTGGAGTTTTTTCTTCAACTCTTTCGATTGAAAGAAACAAGAAAATAACAATTATTGAGGAATAATTTAGCTTAATTAGGATCAATGCGATCCCTTTGGATCCTTTCTCTAGTTGCTGTGAAGAACTCTCTCTCACTCTCTCTCTCTCTCTAGGTAGGAGCAATGGTGTTTTTCTCCAAGGCCATTAAAAGATGGCCATGTTCCTCTTCTTGTTAAATAACTAAAATAAAATACTACCTCTCTCTTTTATTTATATAATTTTTTTTAATTTCCACCTTCTATATAAACTTTTTATAAAAACAATTATTACTATTTTCACTCTCAGGGTTTCCTTTATATTTGACTTATGGAGTAAAAATGACGTCTACATTTTAGACGAGTTATTGTGGCCAAAGCATGATTATTGATAGGTGTTAGTAGGGGTGGGCCGGATCCGGATATCCGGTCTTTTTCAGGATATCCGGATCCGTCAAAATATTAAAAATAAATTAAAAAATATTAAATTAATTAAAAAAACTATTTTTTTTTGGTAAAATTATTATAAATTTATTATAAAAATAAAATATTACGAAAATAAATTTAATTTTCACTTTTTATGTTTAATTTTTTTAAAAATTAAAAAAATAAAAATAAAATAATTATTTTTAATATAATTTAATAGTCCGGATCCGGAGATCCGGACTTGAAAATTAGGATATCCGGATCCGGCCCCCCGGATATCCAGATTTTCGGAGCGGATCCGGATCGGATCTCTGATCCCGGATAATAATTCCACCCCTAGGTGTTAGTGGGGGTTTTAGTGTGTTTAAAATAATTTAATAATAAATTGAGTTGTTTATAGGACTAATAGGGGTGCTAATTTTAACACTTTTAGAACTTCTACTAACAACTCTCTCAGGGCCGTCTAAGAGGGGTGGAAAGTGGTGCCACCGCACAAGGCCCATGCGAAATTTTTTATTTTTACTAAGGAAAAAAATGCCTAGAAATATTTTTTTTTGAAATTCTCTATTAAAAAATGGTGGATTTTTTTTTTGCCTACGGTAAAAAAAAAGTTGAGACGTCCCTGATACTCTCTTATGACATGTGTTGATATATAATTGGTTCACTTTTATTATTTAATTATATAAACTAATTAATTTTAAAACAATTATACTAAACTATTGTATGCTCTAGATCTTTTTTTGGCATTTATGGATAATCATGCTTTTTTTTAGCACCAATGGATAATCATGCTCTTATATCATGCTTTATATTTTAGACCGTTATTATAATTATTATCTTTTACCGTTGTATGAACCTACACGTAGTAATTTACAACATCATTTATCGGCTTAAATTATGTGATTTCAAACTTATAGAAAAGTCTAACTGTCATACCACCTAATATGAAGCTTATACAATTTAACACAAACCCCATATGTGTAAAGAATCACCCTTGGTATATGAAAATACGTACAGATAACAACATCAAAAACAAAAGGTATTGCCTTATTTATTTATTACATATACAGATATACTATTAGCTTCAGCAAATACCAAGTTAATGGCTTTTAAACCACAAGATTGGCCTTTTTTAACGAAGGTTTGCGGCTTATTTGAGTTGTTTGGTGTACTATTCTAAATATTTTGCGAAAACGTTACCAGAATCTTTTTGTTTACTCTTTTCATTTTCCTTTACACTATAACTAGATTTTGACCCACGCCAAGCGTGGGAATATAAATTTCAGTTTATTGTAAAATAAAAATATATTGTTTTACATTATGCATACTAAAAAAATATTAGATAAATAATTATGTCTACTTAAAAATTTATTCTATCGATTTTTGAATCTTGAGTATCTTAATATGTGAGTGTATACAAAATATAAAAATGAAAAAAGTTGATTTACAATAACGAAACTAAAAAGCGAAACATTATCTTATAATGTGTGACAAAGAATGTAATCGAGTGATATACATCTTAATATTTATAAAAAGAAATAATTTCAATAATTCTATAAAATCTGTTTAAACCCAACTTTATCACTAACCAAAATACTACTAACCGAATCGGTTTGAATTTTCTGGTATGGTAATAGATTTGGTAAGTATATATTTTTGTCATCAATACTTCATATATATTAAAAATATTGAAATATGTAGATATTTCCACCATGCCAAATTGAAATGTTTTGATTGGTTGATTTAATTAATATGTTCCTTAAGATCTTCTTTGAATGACACATAAGATTAATATGCTCCTTAAGACTCTTTTTGAATGACACCTAAGATTTTTAACTTTTAGTGTCTTCTCAATTATTATATATAGGATATATAGGGAAGTGGTGATGGTAATCTTATTTTAGGTTTGAAAAAGAAGGATCTAAGGTTAAAAATTTGCATTAATTTTAAGAAAAATTTCGTTTATTTCCTACTATGTGGTAATTAGCATAGTGATAATTAGCATTAACATGATTAGCACGTATCACGTATCACGATTTAACCATGCACAACATGTTGCCTATGTGTCACGTATAATATATATAATGCAAAATTTTAGGATGCTAATTAGCCCTTAAAACACTCTTGACATGACACATATGATTTTTTAAGTTAGAATGTTTCTTAGCATGACACATAGGATTTTTTAAGTTATAATGTCTCCTAAAGCTCTCAATGAGTGACACCTAGGATTTTTAACTTTTAGTGTCTTCTCAATTAATATATATAAGATTAAAGAAACATTATCAGCCACTTTTCCACATTTTCAATTTAGAAAATCACCAAAGTGTAGGATGGATTTTCTGTCATTTTGAAGTAAAAGTCGCTAAGGTTTTTTCGTTAATACCACTTTGATAACTATATCTAGTGGTTTCATTGGCGATGATGTTGGATAATTCCAGAACTTGAGGAACAAGTTTCCTTAGAAAAAGGAAGTTTCTAGGGAAACAGAGAAAAAGGAAGAATAGGTTTTACAAATATGGAAATTGGTTTGTAATTCCAATAAGGTTTAGGATGTTGCTTAGGCCTATATAAGAAGCTCTATGTAGAGAGATGTTCTATGAGACTTCAAAATGAGTGATTTAGTTTTTGTGATAGTTTTCTAAATCTAATAAAGAAGTGCAGTTCTTTAAGCTTTTGATTTCTTGCAAACGATTTGAATTGGTATCAGAGCGGTTTAAAGGTTGGAAGACTCGATCACGAAGGCAAGGCAATTACGCGAGATCGTGTGTTGAGTTGGACGTAACCAATCATGGCAGGAGAAGTAGCTCCACCACCGCAACGTACAAAGGACATCGGGTCTCCATCGATCCATTGTCCGATGCTCACATCCACAAACTATACAGTTTGGGCGATGCGTATGAAGATTACTCTTCGAGTAAGCAAAGTATGGGAAACGATCGATCCAGGATCTGTGGATCAAAAGAAGAACAATGTGGCGACAGCACTATTGTTCCAATCTATCCCCGAGGCACTCATACTACAAGTTGGAGAGCAAAATTTCGCAAAGAAATTATGGGATGCTATCAAGTCTCGTCACCAGGGAGCAGACCGTGTAAAGGAGGCGAGATTACAAACCCTAATGGCGGAGCTCGACAAGCTAACGATGAACGACAATGACACGGTTGATAATTTCTCAGGCAAGATTTCAGGCATTGCAGCTCAATCTTCCGCTCTTGGTGAAATCATCGATGAGACAAAGCTTGTGAAGAAGTTTTTAAAGGGTCTTCCAGATAAATTCATACAAATTGTTGCCTCCCTTAAACAAGTCCTGGATTTAAAGCATACTGGATTTGATGATATAGTAGGGAGAATCAAGGCATATGAAAAACGTGTAAATCACATAAGACCGAGTGAAGATCAAGGAAAGCTTATGTTTTCTAACTCAAACAATACCCGTGGAGGCTACGAAAAATCGCGTGGAGGAGCCAGAGGAAGAGGAGGAAGTGCCCGTGGAGGGTATGGAAGAGGAAATCAGGGCAGCAATAGCTTCGGCAGAGGCAGAGGACGAGGGAGGTCTAACGGCCAAAACCGAGGAGGAGAAAACGAACAACAAAAAGATCGATCCAAAGTAATCTGTTGGAGATGTGACAAGCCTGGTCACTTTGTAGCTAAATGCCCTGAAAGACCAACAGAACATCATGAGACAAACTTAAACGAGACTCAAGAAGAGGAGGCTGTTTATGTTCATGAAGTGGTATTCTTAAACGAAGACAAGGTGTTCCCGAAGAGGTATGATACTAATGACAAAAGTATTTGGTATTTAGACAACGGAGCAAGCAACCATATGACGGGGAACAAAGAGTTATTCTCAAGCCTTGATAAGAAGCTTAAAGGAAAGGTTAAATTCGATGATGGATCAAACGTTGATATTGTGGGCAAAGGTACTATTGTCTTTGTAGGCAAGACGGGAGAGAGAAGAGCGCTTAAAGACATATACTACATACCAGAACTGAAACACAATATCATAAGTCTCGGACAAGCAACAGAGTATGGATGTGAAGTTCACATGAAGGGAGATGCATTGATGCTAAGAGATCCACGAGGAAAGCTGCTTGTACGGGTTATAAGATCACTGAATCGTCTCTACAAAACGTCAATGGAAGTAAGTTCTCCAAAGTGTTTACAAATACAAGACGATGATGATGCAACGATTTGGCATGCTCGGCTAGGTCATATAATTGATGGTGTTTTGAACAACATGGTGAAAAAGGAGATGGTCACTGGAATGCCTCAGATCCAATCGGAGAAAAGCATATGCAACGCGTGCCTAGTTGGGAAACAAACAAGAAACGTGTTTCCAATCAAAGCAACGTACCGTGCGGCTCAAGTTTTGGAACTGATTCATGGAGACTTATGCGGACCTATTTCACCACCAACACCAGCCAGCAACCGGTACGTATTTGTATTGATAGACGACTTCTCAAGATACATGTGGACAATGCTGTTAAAAGAGAAGAGTGAGACGTTCGATCGGTTCAAAAGGTTTAAAGATTTCGTGGAAAAGCAAACAGGAAAATCTATCAAAACCTTTCGCACCGATAAAGGAGGAGAGTTTACCTCGGCTGAATTCAACTCGTTTTGTGAAGAAAACGGAGTTAATAGACACTTAATTGTGCCATACACGCCCCAACAGAATGGTGTAGTTGAAAGAAGAAACCGAACCTTGATGGAGATGACAAGAAGCTTACTCAAAGCTATGAAGGTACCGAATGATATGTGGGGAGAAGCCGTGCGACATTCAACGTATCTCATCAACAGGGTTCCTACAAAAGCATTAGCCGGTCAAACTCCATATGAATGCTTTAAGACCACGAAACCAAACATAGAACACTTAAGGGTTTTTGGTTGTGTTGCTTATGCAAAGAACACGACACCTCATCTAAAAAAGCTATATGACAGATCGAGGTGTGTAGTCCATCTTGGAACAGAGGAGGGCTCCAAGGTGTATCGTCTCTATGATCCAAACACGAGGAAGGTGATTAATAGTAGAGATGTTATATTTGACGAGAAGAAAACATGGGATTGGTCTTCTTCGTCAACGCAAACCGAGGGAGAGCCCGGTATGTTTAAATTGTCTAACGGTGGTGTTATAGAAGATGGAGGTGAAAATCTTGATAATCAAGACAATGATGATTATCAGGATCCAGAAATTTTTGAGAATGATATTCAAAACGAAGAAGAAGAAGAAGTTGATCATGATGAACCGGTAGAAAATCAACAAACTATGACAAGATATGGCCGTGCTATCAACAAGCCAAAGTATCTCGATGATTACATTTTGTTAGCTAAGACAGAAGGTGAGAGACTCTTGTTAACCATTGACGGAGAGCCAGAGAACTACTACGAGGCTAAGGATCTAAGAGAATGGGTCGAAGCTATGATAACCGAGTTAGACTCCATCATAAGAAACAAAACATGGGAGCTTGTTGATAAACCTGATGGGGTGAAGCCCATAAGATTAAAGTGGGTCTACAAGATCAAAAGAAAAGCAGACGGCTTGGTGAGTAAATATAAGGCGAGGCTCGTGGCAAAGGGCTATGTTCAACAACAAGGCATTGACTTCGAAGAAGTGTTTGTACCAGTAGCTCAGATGGAAACCATACGGTTTCTAATAGCCCTCGCAGCAACAAAAGGTTGGGAGATACATCACTTAGACGTCAAGACTGCCTTCCTAAATGGAGATCTTAACGAGTTAGTGTATGTAAGCCAACCAGAAGGCTTTGAGAAGAAAGGAGAAGAGAGAAAAGTATACAGACTTCATAAAGCACTGTATGGCTTACGGTAAGCTCCTAGAGCATGGAATGTGAAGCTTGATCATGTCTTAAAGGGAATGAGCTTCAAGAGATGCGTAAAAGAGCCAACTGCCTATTTGAAGGAAGATGAGAAAGACTCTCTGATCGTGGCAATCTATGTGGATGATTTACTCGTGACAGGAACTTCAAGAAGGATCATTGATCAATTCAAGAAGGATATGTCAAGAGAATTTGAGTTGTCAAATCTCGGAAAGTCGACATATTATCTTGGTATTGAAGTGTTTCAAGGAGCTGATGGAATAAGAATAAGGCAAGCAGGCTACGCTCAAGGAATACTTGTTGATACTAAGATGGAATCGTGTAATTCGACTCATGTACCGATGGATTCAAACACGAAAATCTCAAAAGCGGAGAAGGAACCAGAGATCAATGCTACGAAATACATAAAAGATATAGGATGTTTGAGATATCTACTTCACACAAGACCAGACTTGTCATACGCTGTCGGAGTCTTGAGTAGATACATGCAAAGTCCTAGAGAGTGTCATGGACAAGCTCTTAAACATGTTCTAAGGTATGTAAGAGGAACAACACACTTAGGTCTGGTTTTTAAAAGAGATGGCTCAAGCGAAGTAATGGGGTATAGTGATAGTAGTCATAACATTGATGTCGACGATGGAAGGAGCACTTCAGGTCACATCTTCTACATTGGCTCATCACCGATCACTTGGACATCTCAGAAGCAGCCTACCATCGCGTTATCTTCGTGCGAAGCTGAGTTCATGGCAGCTACTGAAGCCGCAAAGCAAGCTATTTGGCTTAAAGAGTTAATGAGGGAAGTTCTTAACAAAGACGAGAAGGTCACATTAAGGATTGACAACAAATCGGCCATTGCTCTCACCAAGAATCCGGTGTTCCATGGAAGGAGTAAGCACATACTTTCGAAGTATCACTTCATTAGAGAGTGTGTGGAGAATGAACAAATTGAGGTGGAGCACGTTCCAGGCACGAAACAAAAGGCGGACATACTTACAAAGCCATTAGCTCGAGTCAAGTTCAAGGAAATGAGAGACTTGATCGGAGTACAAGCAATTGAAGATCCCGGAGTTCAAGTTGGAATTACGGGGGTGAATGTTGGATAATTCCAGAACTTGAGGAACAAGTTTCCTTAGAAAAAGGAAGTTTCTAGGGAAACAAAGAAAAAGGAAGAATAGGTTTTACAAATATGGAAATTGGTTTGTAATTCCAATAAGGTTTAGGATGTTGCTTAGGCCTATATAAGAAGCTCTATGTAGAGAGATGTTCTATGAGACTTCAAAAGGAGTGATTTAGTTTTTGTGATAGTTTTCTAAATCTAATAAAGAAGTGCAGTTCTTTAAGCTTTTGATTTCTTGCAAACGATTTGAGATGAATTAAATTTAGTGGGTCATAAGCTTCAACAACTCGTGCACATCCATCTAAAAATTTCGAATTACGTAAATATAACTCAATAGTCAATACATATTCAGGTCGTCGTAATATGTTTTGTCACCATTACAATGATACTGCCATAGGATAAAATATACTATGCATACCCTAAAAATACGTTTATACTTCATACTAGCTAACCACGAAATCATAACACCTTATGCATTAAAGTATCATAATAAGAGCCCGACCAAAAAAAAAAGTATCATAATAAGAGTATATAGCTCGTTATGGTTTTAACAAAATAAGAGTATAGCTCGTTAGGATCCGATTGAACCTAAAACGGTATAAGTTTTTTGATTGTAATTTGTTAGCATAGTGCAAAACTGCAAAAATTAATTGTAAGTTTTTAGTTGTACAAATAAAGTTGAGTGTAATGTTTTTGTATCGTATTTGTGACCAGTGGCGAATGTAGTAAGAGCTCATGAGGGACACTTGCCCACTATAACTTTATCAAAATTAGTGTAATTGTTTAAGGATTTTTTTGGATGCCCCTCTTAATTTATTATTTTATGTTGTGTTATTTAGTAGTTTTAAATTTTTGAACCGGGTGAAAATGATTTCTAGATTCGCCACTGTTTGTGACTGATAGAATTTAAAACGTTACAAAGTATACAATTGTTGTAATCTATATAAATTATGTTACCAATCAAACACATTATGTATGCTAATACCCTTTGAAATTTCACTGATTTCACCAAAGTTTTTCTACTGTGATGATAATCAACTAGTTATACAGTGAACCTCTTTAAAAAAATCGTTTTTATGCAAGGTGTAAATTTTTATCAAAAACAAAAATCTTTTTGAGGTAATTTTTTGTGTTATTATGCAAATTGAACCATATAACAAAAAAAAAAAAAATTTCTTGAATTTTTTTTTAATAACTTTTTTTATGAAATAACCCAGACAAACTATCCCATCTTAGATATTCCCCACAAGTTGGGTGGCACTATTAATTAACTTTTTGTCGTTTTTATAACTTTTTTTATTTGTTATTTTTTATTTGTTCTTGGCCTCTTTATATTCGAAAGTTAATTTTTTTGTGGTCCATCCCTGTTCCCCTTCGCTTTTGGCACCAAACATTTCCTATAGACTCTTAAAAATATTTGTTTACGTTTTAAAATTAATGAAACAACAAATGTTTCATTATATTTTTATTTTTATCTATATTACTAAGAAAAATGTGAGTAATAGTTCCAAAGATAAATCAATTTCTTCTAAATTGGCTTATACGTAGGCACAAATGCAATCATAGGATCAGATTCAAGTCAAAGATATGGTCATATGATTGACACCTAATAAAGAAATATTATATTAATGGATCCAATGCTTCTCCATCGTCTTGTATTAAATGATATACTATAAGATATCTATAGATATATTTGCATCATTTTTTTCCATAATACTATCAAAATTAAATTTGTTCATAGAGATCTCATGTTTTCCATATTTTTCCTTCCAAAAACAATCACATGCAAAAGCGACATCTTATAGGTTATTTATTTCCTAAAAATGACAATATGGAGAATCAGAACGAAAAGGCTAATAAACCCATTATGTTATGTGTTTCCAAATGAATCAATCCACAGAGTAGTTTACTGTAACTATCATGCATAGATAATAATTTCATAAACATTTTCAAAAATTCCGAAATGTGAGCAATCTTTAAACATGTCATCACTGCTTGGCTTGGCCAAGAGAAGAAAAAGGAGAGAAAAAGAGCATGAGCATGTGGCCTACTGTGTTTCCCTCTATTGGGTTTAATTTCAAAATCTTTAATAAAAGAGAATTTTAATTGAATAATATATATATATATATATATATATATATATATATATATATATAGGTGTGAAAACAAAGAATCTACAATAAATCAGTGCACATGGAGAGTCTATTCTATATAAGGGAGGTATTCAATTTCATACCAGACAAGGATAATCTTTGGCTATTCCATTCCATCTGTTCGAACATGACTCCAGTTACACCATATATATGCGTATATAAACTCTTTATATATAAAAATTAATGAAAAGATTGGAAAATGCTTTTATCTTTAATTTATTCTGAAACTTATTGAGAGAAAAGTTTGGAAGAGAGTGCGAATTTCGAAATTGTAAGACCATGTTCAATAGAGGGGTTCTCATTTTTGCAATAAAAGAAAAAAAAAAAGTGGATATTTCAAAAAGTGGAGAAATTCGCTCAATAATTTATCAATTAAAAGATTTTAGATAAATTTTTCCAATTTTTGAGATATCTATACATTTTTGTATTAGTATTTTTTTTGTTTGAAAAATTGAGAAACCCACTAAAAGACTACCATTGTACAAACTAAGATTGTGGCAGTCTTCTCAATCACATGATTTGTGTGTGCTTTTGTAACTACTAAGCACCTTTTACTTTGACAGGTAAAGATATTATTGTTTTCAATAAGTAGATTATTAAAAAAATTCAGCAAATCCACTATGTATAAAATATTAATGGACCTTTTTTTTCCTCAAATTGAAACTTATATTATTAATGGACCTTTAAGGCATAGACTCAAAGGGCCTAAAAATTTGTTTACAGGTAATTCAATTAGTACTTGTGTCATCACCATCATGCCAACCCATAAGGATTAGGAAAAAAAAAGAACTTGTAAAGCATTTGGTCATAGCGTGTACCTGAAATCAATCATGAGAATTCCATAGATTGTTATATTTTATAATCTGTGAAACAATATTGCGTAAGCATATCAATACATCAGTATATTGATATCGTGTTTTATGTGATATAATTGCATGGATACGAGAAAATATCTAATTATGTGTGACAGTCAAAACCAATCGGTCTATATATCATTTTTTCTTCTTTGATTTTTGTCTACATATTATGTTGAAACTGTAAGCTTTTTACTTCTAAAGCATTACAATTGCTTAAGCTAAATATCAATAATGAAATTTGGACGAATCATTTAGTATCACTTAGTTTAGTTTAGGCAAAATATGTACCACTTCACATGATTTAGCTTAGTCAAATAATATAGCGCCAAGTTTTAGGGGGGTTTATTGGTTTTGGTATTTTAATGGATTTGAAAATCTATATATAATTTACAAATCTTTGTGATTTTCAAATCCAACATGTGTATTTTGATTAGTATTTGAGAATACCAAGATTAGTATTTGAGAATAAAAAAGTTTTCCAATAGGTTTGAGTCTTTGTATTTTTTAACATTAGAATTCTTCCAAATCCACTAAAATCTATTTTAAAATCAAATCCATAAGTAAATACGTAAGGTTGAATAAATGGTGATTTTGATTTGTATTTGAGAATCACAAATTGAATAAGAGATAATTTTGATTTGTATTTGAGAATGACATATTGAATAAGACATGATTGCAATGCGGATTTTAAAATGACTAATTGAATAACATAGGATTTGGTTAGGATTTTCAAATCCATTGAAATACCAAAACCAATAAATCCCCCTTAGTTTATCTCTTGATTACTACACTGATTTTAGAGGTGTTTGAGCCCGATCATTCTAATATTTCGACGGGTGAGGCCATGTTTTACTTGGACCCCTGATCGCTTGGTAGCGTGACCACGTTATTGAGTACATGGAACCTCACACATGAGTGATTAAGAAGCTTGAGGACATCATACTCATCTCAGTCAGTTATATGATTCTTGTTTAAGATCCATACCATGTAAGTCATCCTTCTTCTTAAGGATTTATGAGGTACCTCTAAGGGGGGAAATTCTATCATGTTTCTTAAAAAAAAAAAAAAAAATTAAATCATGTATGAATCATGGAACTCTTGCTTGATTTAACGTGTGTCAAACCTCTATTTTGCATGAATTGTATCTCACCAAGAAATGATAAGATCGATCCAACTAAATTGATGTCATTGACAAAATATAAAACATAAAGCATGCAAATACATAAACTCTACAAATTAAATAACCATATTCATTAACTTCTGTCTAAGAATTCTTTTTTTTTTTACTAGCTGGCACGAACGGCAACAAAAAGAGATGGTCCATTTAATATAAGAGTGCATGACATGTATTTCCTATATAACCAACCATTTTCTTGTGAAAATGGGAACCAAATACTAACACTTCTCTATGGTTTTCAACGGAAAAGTACTCCTAACTTTCTCATCTCTTTGGAAAGTGATTCTCAAATATACGTACGAGAAGAGAAAAACTAATGGGGATACACATAGCCAATGGCGTATGTACAAGATTTTTTTTTTTTATAAAAAATAATGATTGGTTCATGTTTGTTGGACAAGAGTGAGATCACAAACAGAAATTGAACAAGCATTGTAATAGAAGTGTATGTTTCTTAACCACTCTTCTCTTCTTTCATTTTTGTAAAAATGAACTCAATATATATCCATTTAATATGTGTTTGTGTATATGAATATCATAAAGTGTATGTATTTAGAGACGCACGTATGGATGTAGAGCATATGCATTGGTAGGGTAAAATGGGGATGCATGTTGTAGATAGATGAAATCATGAAAGTGAAATATACAATAAGACAGCAAAACAAAAGTGGGTCACTTCGAAAAGATCCCAACGTAGAGAACATAATATATTACATGTCTCTTCTTTGTTGGACACCAACCCCAGTTCCGCACACTTCTTTGTCGTTCTTTCCATCTCCTTAGTTCGTACTTGATATGGTCAAATTTCCCTTTGTCATACTCTCTCAAATTAAGAGATCGATTGTAGTACTTGAGGTTATCGAATCCACAGGGAATCAGATTGCACAATAGATTTAGACTTTTGGATTAAACTAAGCAAATAAGGTTGTAAATAAATTGCAGGAAAATAAATCAGGATGATTGCAGAAACTTTAAATCAATAGGAAACAAACGCTAAGCTTTAGGGAATTCGCAGGAATAAATCCAAGTTACAGAATAAGATTACTATTGGGATTGATGAAGTGCAAATTCTAGAACTCGAAACACTGTTGTAAAGTAAGTCAACTGTCGTTGCAAATACTATCTATGTTTAAACCCTAGACAACCAACTGTCGTTGCGAAATCAAGTTGATCTAAACAAGCATTTAAATTCAGGTTCGATTTGCTCACAAAGATCCAAAGCCAACTGTCGTTGCGAATCAGATCTTTGCTCACCTATGATTCAATTCAGAAAATTCAATAATGATGTCTCATCTATTAAACAACCTAGGATATCTAATTCAGGCCTAAATCAGAATTCAAAGCAATCAAGGTGAAGAATAATAAATATCAATGCAAAATCCCATAAGTAATCAAACTCTACAACTCTTCATTAAACCATTGAAAAATCTCTAAAACCTAACTAGGGAATTACTCAGACATAGACATGAAAGATAATTCCTTAGTATAAAATATCTAATAGAAAATAAAGCATAGCCTAAACAATGGCTGTAAAAACGTATTTATAAGGTACAAAGTCGGCTAGAAACTTAAAAGTAAACATCTGGCAACTTCGGGCTTCGAACGGACTTTTCTGATAAGAATCTGGGCTTGACAGAACAGGGTGTTGATCGACACTCATCTGCTCCTTTTGCTTCTGAACTCATCGTGTCGAGCGACACACTTGCTCACGTCGCTCGACACAGCTTCTGGAACTTCAATCCGAACTTGCATCTTCGCCACTTCATTTCGAAATGCTCTGAAACCTCCAGTAAACATATTTTAAGCTCTAATCGTCCTAGTACCTGTAAGACTCTAAAACAATACTAAAAACACCAAAAGACTCTAAAACACAGACTTATATCGTGGTCTTAAATGGGTAAAAACCACGATATATCAACTCCCCCAGACTTACTCCTTAAGGAACCACATACCTTTGCAAAGTCATCCGGTGATACTTTGATGTTTCCATAGAAGTATAGCAGTCCTCCAGATTGAATCCAAATCCCTTAGAGAATCTCAGACTTTCAGTCGCAAACCCCTTTCATTTATTTAGGTGCGGTCTCATCGAGGGAATATCGATCACTGGACCTTCTAGATTCTTTCACTTCCTTGAACACTTTCCTGCGTTTTACCCTCTCTCTTCCCTCTGAAACTGTATCCAATTAAGGATATCATAGAGATGCAGTGCCCTTTGCTGGACTTTTTCTTCAAGATTTTTTTTTTCTTCTGATTTTCGGACTTGCACTTTTTTGTAAATTTTTTATTCGATCCTTGGCATCTCTATGATCACTTACTATTGTTCTATGGTGGGAGACAGGGTCATGAGACTTTTTTCTTTTTGATCTAGGATAGTTGTATTCGTCATTCGGGAAGAAGTTTCAAGAGTGGTCCATCCTTGCTTTCAAGTGTTTGGAAGCTGAATCAAGTCTTGCGATTTCCAACGCCCTTGACAAGAGATTAGAAATTCATTAGGGCGGGGTCTGCAACGTCTTTCTGGCGTTCTCCAGAAATCTTAACTCGCCCCGTTAAACTGATCCACCTCCAGTTACCCACCTCAGTAAAACCAGCCAACTTGCATCGGAAATTGTCCTTGAGTGTTGTTTAAAGCAAGTCTAAAGGAGGTTTTGACTCTAAAAATTTTAAAATTGACTCAAAAATGCCAAAAGAAAACACAAAAGTCACCGACTACCTCCCCCAGACTTAAACAACACTGTCCCCAGTGTTATTAAGCCTAAGATTGGCGAAACAAGATAAACGAGAAACGAAACGAATGAAAAATAGAAGGAGAAAGTGGTACCTAGGGGTCGTGTCGAGCGACACGACCCAAGTGTCGATCGACACTTCTAGATTTGGTCGCGTCGAGCGACTTGGTTACTGCCGTTGATCGACATGTGAAGTTCTTGGTGTCGAGCGACACTGCTTATGGCGTCGCTCAACACAATGGTCTGTCACTCATTCTCCTTTGCATTCATACGCTTATTCTCCTGAAAATCAACACAAAAACAAAAACCAAACATAAAATTGAAAAAGAAAATAAAAATAAAACAAAAGAAATGGTTAGAAGACTCACAAGTGGGTTTCCTCCCACTAAGCGCTTGTTTTAAGTCCTTAGCTTGACGTTGTTAGGACTTCAGGCGTCAGGTGGATCTGCAAGGAGATTGGTATCTCCCTTATCCTGTAGGACAGTTGCAGCGTTGCTCTTCTTAGGACTCCTCTTTTGAACTCCCCCAGACTTATCAGAAACTATTCCAGGGAAAAGTTTCATCGTATTCTGGAGCATTTCGTGAAGGACTTCTTCTCCCTTCTCCTTCAAGTCTGAAGGTATGATGATCCGGAACTTGGAAAATTGCTTTGAAGCTTTCTTCCATCTCCAATCTCCTTTCTCCGCGTCTTTGCACTCCTTAGGAATTCATGCACATTCATCAGAAGAAAAACCAAGCATTCTACGAGAAACTCGTTGCTTGCATGAGTGCGTAACCGCGTTTTCAACTATTAAATCCTGAGGAAGAGGTTCGGAATTAAGAACAGGAATTGCGTACCTTTGTTTAAAGGGATGCTTGAGGGTTGGGAGACTTGGAGGGTCTAGCTTTTCCCCTTTAACGACCGTCCAGCAGGAGAAGTTATCCATCAGAATAGCTGGGTAGAAGACCTCTTTGTTGATCTTGGTGAAAGATATTTTCTGATTCAGATAATCCAAGATCGCACCAATAAAAGTGAGGAAAGAGGCTCCAAGGACCATCGGCTTTGTGGTCTCGATGATATGGAAATCAGCGGGCACGAGACAGTCTCCTATTCGAATCTTCAAGTCAGGAATGAAACCCACAGCAGCTACCGAAGAAGAATTACCAGAGCATTTAAAGGTTGAATACTCGAGATTTCCAGCTTCTTCACAACATCATTTGATATGACGTTCACGTTTGCTTCAGTGTCTAGAAGAGTACCTTCCAATTCCTTTCCATTAACCGAATAAGGAATGATGAATTGCCATGGATTTTCTATTTTGGTTAACTCTCTCAGGACCGGTTTCTCGATTACTGTTGGCTCTTCCTTACTGATCTGAATGCTAGCTGACTCGCAAGGCTTCACAGAGGCTCTGGGGAATGGAAGAGGAGGCTTATAGAGGCGTTCAACTGTGCAAACAGAGGCTTTCGTGGAATCTGGTCGAATCTAGGTCTGGTGTCGAGCGACACTATCTTGCTGTCGCTCGACGCTTGATTCTGCCTCCAGTCGATCGACACAGAAATCCTCGTCGATCGACACTCCTTTTCCCTTAGTGTCGATTGACACGATCTCAATGTCGATCGACAGGGACCCTCTCCCAAAAATTTCAGCTTCTTCCTCTTCCTTAAACTGGTCGATTCGCCTCGGAGCTTGTTTCTTTTCTGTTCCAGATCTCAGGCTGGGCATATTGGAGTGATGCCTCTTCACCTATTCGCTTGTCTGAGCCACTTGAGTATCAAGCTTTTTTACATGGATGTTCAAAGACTCGATCTTTCCATTCAAGTCCATGTAGATGGAATCCAGCTTTCCATTTAAGTCGACAGTCAACTTCTGCTGTCCTTCCAGAATTCACTCCATCATAGACTCCATTTTACTCTCTGCAGATGGCGGTGGAAGTTTCTGATAGGACGAGGATCTGTAGTCTCTCTGATAGTTGCTCTGGAAGGGCTTCTGATAGGCTGAAGGACTGTACCCTTGACTGTTGAATCTCTGATATCCTGAACCATTGACGTAGTTCACATCTTCAGGCTTGAATGTCTGAACTTCCTTAGCAAATTGAACAGTCTTCTTCCCAGCCAAAAGATCATGCATGGAATCTAGCTTCTTTGTAACTTCTGCGAGCTGATTACCAGTGACGTTCTGTCTAGATTTGCTCCTTTCAAAATCGAGGTTCTTCGTACTGTTGCTGTTAGCCAAGTTCTCAATCAACCTCAAAGCAGCCTCTGGAGAGTTCGTGTTGAAGTCTCCTCTGCTGGCAGCATCCAGACTCACAGCGTATTGCATTGCAGTCCCTCTGAAGAATATGCTCATAACTGAACCTCATTGAAGCCATGATGGGGACAGTCCCTCTGGTAGCCCTTGAATCTATTCCAGGCAGCCTTGAACGCTTCGCAATCACCTTGTTTGAAGGTGGTTATCTTGTACCTGAGATCCTCGGAGTTTGAATCATCGAAGAAATTGCTTAAGAAAGCATTCTTCGTATCTTCCTAATTCGTCAGTGAGCCTGGAGGAAGTGTCCTTAGCCAATGCTTGGCTTCTCCATGTAGAGAGTATGGGAACAACTTGCAGAACAAATAATCTTCAGAGACTCCATTAGCCTTGATGCTAGATGCCAAGTCCTCGAATTTCTCGATGTGATCCATCGAATGTTCATGTGGTAAACCGCAGAAAGGATCTTGAGCAACTAAGGAGAAGTATGCAGGCTTCAACTCGAAGTCGTTTTGCTGGAAGGCTGGAGGTAGAATCGCGGCTCGATTCGCGTAAAACTGCTCTGGACGGTTGAAATCTGCGAGTGTCCTAATCTGAGCAGGGTGTCGAGCGATGCCAAGATGGTGTCGCTCGACACCATCATCCTCGTCGTGTTGAGCGATCTCTATACCATGTCGCTTGACGCCTCTGTTTTCGTTGTGTCGAGGGATGCCTTCTCTGTGTCACTCGACACGACCCTGTTCTTCGCGAACTCGCCTGATTTCTTCGTCGCGTCTCTGCTCCAGCTCGTCGATCGGCCTCTGTCCAAGCTCGTTATAGGGATTCCCTTGAAGATCAAACAATCCTCCATCTCTTTGAACGAGGATCTTCTGCGCTACCATCTTCGATTAGTGCGCCTGAAACTCAAAACAAAATGAAAAACAAAAGAAAAAGGTAGTAAAATAAAAACAAAAAGAAAAAGCACTTAGATAAAATCCTAATAATGAAAATCTAATGGCGTTGACTCCCCGGCAACGGCGCCAAAATTTGATATGGTCAAATTTCCCTTTGTCCTACTCTCTCAAATTAAGAGATCGATTGTAGTACTTGAGGTTATCGAATCCACAGGGAATCAGATTGCACAATAGATTTAGACTTTTGGATTAAACTAAGCAAATAAGGATGTAAATAAATTGCAGGAAAATAAATCAGGATGATTGCAGAAACTTTAAATCAATAGGAAACAAACGCTAAACTTTAGGGAATTCGCAGGAATAAATCCAAGTTGCAGAATAAGATTACTATTGGGATTGATGAAGTGCAAATTCTAGAACTCGAAACACTGTTGTAAAGTAAGTCAACTGTCGTTGCAAATACTATCTATGTTTAAACCCTAGACAACCAACTGTCGTTGCGAAATCAAGTTGATCTAAACAAGCATTTAAATTCAGGTTCGATTTGTTCACAAAGATCCAAAGCCAACTGTCGTTGCGAATCAGATCTTTGCTCACCTATGATTCAATTCAGGAAATTCAATAATGATGTCTCATCTATTAAACAACCTAGGATATCTAATTCAGGCCTAAATCAGAATTCAAAGCAATCAAGGCGAAGAATAATAAATATCAATGCAAAATCTCATAAGTAATCAAACTCTACAACTCTTCATTAAACCATTGAAAAATCTCTAAAACCTAACTAGGGAATTACTCAGACATAGACATGAAAGATAATTCCTTAGTATAAAATATCTAATAGAAAATAAAGCATAGCCTAAACAATGGCTGTAAAAATGTATTTATAAGGTACAAAGTCGGCTAGAAACTTAAAAGTAAACATCTGGAAACTTCGAGCTTCGAACGGACTTTTCTGATAAGAATCTGGGCTTGACAGAACAGGGTGTTGATCGACACTCATAGATGGTGTCGATCGACACCAATCTTCAAATCTGCTCCTTTTGCTTCTGAACTCATCGTGTCGAGCGACACACTTGCTCACGTCGCTCGACACAGCTTCTGGAACTTCAATCCGAACTTGCATCTTCGCCACTTCATTTCGAAATGCTCTGAAACCTCCAGTAAACATATTTTAAGCTCTAATCGTTCTAGTACCTGTAAAGACTCTAAAACAATACTAAAACACCAAAAGACTCTAAAACACAGACTTATATCGTGGTCTTAAATGGGTAAAAACCACGATATATCAGTACTCACCATCACAACTCATTTATTTATATTTTTCAACTTTACTATATATATGCACTTGAATAACAATGTTTGTTACTTCAAATTTTGTTAATTTTTGCTTTTATACTCAAAAAGAAAAAAATATTATACTCGTAGAATTGCAAGTCGAATTCTAGATTAGTTTTGGAGTTTTATTGTCCCTACATAAAATTTGTAGTCGCTGAGAAAAAATGTTCGTTTTCGATTGATCCACAACTTCGCCCAACATAATGATTACTATGTTAAAATATTTATCGGAAAGTAATAAGTTCAGGTAGCTGAATAACTCGAAATCAATGGTTTCAACTCCAAAGGAAGTACTATAGTGAATGATATATACTATAGTTTAAGTGAAATGGAGAAATAAATTTTTACGTATTTCCTAAAAGACCACCTCCAACTCCATACATAGTAATTTAAATTCTCGAAATGCAAATTTAAATTTAAATTTCGTCCAAGAGTTTTGAATGGAGAAACGAAACAAGGACAAGTTGAACAAGAAGGCACCAACTCCTATGGACCTACTTGCTTTGCATCAATGCTCTTCCATCTTTCAATACTGATCAATGCTCTTCCATCTTCCATCTTACAAGGTATTGCGTCATCCTCACTTTCCTCTCCCTTTAAAGTTATATTTTTATTAGTTTGGAAAGAAAAATTAGGGTTTATACTTTATTATGGTTTAATTTATTACTGAATAACAGACATTAATAAGATTCATAAATCATAATATTGGGTAAATCACAACGAATTTAAATCATTACAAAATGCGTGATTGTTAGAATATGTATCTACTCAAAGATTAAAAAGTATCTACATTTGTAATTCATAAAAAGTATCATTGTCGGGCCTTTCTCAAACTGTTTATCGGCAACGATACATATAATCCAGGTATGTACATAAATGTGTGATAGTTATAAAACGAGTGAGGGAAAAACTTTTGTCAGAAAAGGAATGACGATATTCAATGTTATCATTCAAATCCTAGCGGAAGAATTAAACCGGGACCATTTCGTGATTATACTTTCTAACAATGATATCAATTAATTCCGCCTCAACTATATGACTACAACTTACACGAGAATCAATGTGAATGAGTCCAAAATTTCGTTACCATCATACCATGTCGATATTTCAATGTTCAAATTCTTAGAGTCTAACCAGATAGTTGTGGCGTGGTGGTAATAGACCTACGGTTGTGAGTATCACAATCTGGGTTCGACTCCTGGCCACCGAGACTTTTTACATGGCTTTTTTCGGGCTTCCATGACTATGGTTATCAAATACTAAAAAGTAATTTTTAGAGTAAAGATTGAATCTATGTAATTATTAATTCACATAGAGGCTTATAATTTTACGTTCATAGTCATAAATTTCTTTGATTTTGTTGTGGAATTTAGCGTATATAGAGTAAACATTTACTCTTCTTTTTGAAAATCATTCGAACCTAAAACAAAAGTGTCAAGAGTTGATAAGAAGGTACTCCCTCCGTTCTAAAAAAAAAACAACTATTTCTAAAAGATTGATTTTTTACATTCTCAATACATTTTTAATGAAAAACAATGATGAATTGTAAATTCCAGGACACATTAATTGGTTTTATTGAATTACTATTGGTTTAGAGTCATATAAAATTGTTTACTACAAAAAACAAGACATATATAACTAAGAATTAATGTGTTTTCTTAATAGTTGTGAAAATTCTACAACATTAATCTTTTGAGAACGGAGGGAGTATTAATAGCACGTGGCAACATTAATTTAGTGTCCAATAAATAGAAGACAATGTCGTTGTCTTTCCCAATTCGGTAGTCCTAATTTTAGGGCAAGAGTATGTATGACTCAATGCTCTTGTCGTTTTCTCTTAGGTCTAATTTGAAACCATTGACTTGTATATTACGTAACTTTCGTTCTCAAGTAAACAAATAAACAAAACTTACAATTAAATGGTATAATGAAACCAATTTTTTTTGAAAAAAATGTTTTAAGACGAAAGATTATTATATATTATTTTAAATCGTTTAATTCTTCATATTTTTTAAAAGTATAATTTGTTAAAAAGTCCCGAAAACATAAAGCATAAATTGCCGTTTATGTCGTCACCGCGATACTGCGAATGTGTCGTTTAGACGTCTTCATCACAAGTCGCGTTCATTTTCCTCGCGCTACACCACGAGGTACTTTTGACTTTCTATCTAAAGGAATTATGTGTGTTTGGTTTGAGATTTGATTATAATTAAGTATTTTATAGTTATTCTTTATACTTAAATAGTCTCATTAAATATTTCTTGGAACTTACAATTTATTAAATCTATATTGATTAAAAAATAGAAAAAATCTAGAACATCAATCTTTATGGAACACCAAAAAAACTAGAAAATCAATCTTCAAGGATCAGAAAGAGTACAATTTTAGGAAAAACTAGCTAGCTAAGAATTGATGGATCATACCTAGACCGAACAATATCAGTAATGGAGCCTAAATTTTTTCCTTCATGAGGCTTAGAGTAGAGAATTTGATGAAGAAAACGGAGTGCGAGTAACCGATGATTTATAAGGATTTAGGCTTGTTTAAGTCTTTAGATTAGTGTTCTTTGTCTTTACATAGGTAATAAATGTCCAAAGAATGGTTGTCAAAAAAAAAAAAAAAGTCAAAAGAATCATCCCTTCATCTATAGGTCTAACGTAAACCCAATTTCCTAGTATCATTTAATATTTGATCAGCAAAAACCCAAAAGGCCTATTTAGGCCTTAGTTCGAATTTGCTATTTACTTAACATTGGGCCTTAAAAAGTGGTTGAAGTAATCTTTAAATTTAAAAGATTTCTTTCAACTTTTTTTTTTCTTTCAAATATTCACACTTATCACTTACAAAGATCATACCTACCAAATAGTTTTTCGACACAACATAACACAAAAATCTATATAAAAACTTGTTGGCGATCCCATTTTCTTAATTATCAAAAGAAAAAAAATAAAATTAGTCAAAAAATCTGTGAATTGATGAATACAAATAAAATTAATTTTCTTTTTCAAATTTTAATCAATCCACCATCTATTCTCAACTGATTTCATTGATGTAGAAGTTTTTTATTTATTTTTCATATAAAATATCACAAATATAGTAAAAATTGGAAAAAAAGTAAAGCTGATGACTCATAACAGACTCGGCGTTATGAAAAAAGAAAAGGTAAAATAGTAATTTCACGACAGAAAAAAAAGACCGCCTCTTCGCGAGAAACGAACCCGAATAAACCTCTCTCCACTAAGGCCATGTTAAGGCCATGTTCAACCATAATATTTGTGAGTATCATAAGATAAAAAAAATGTAAGCTTTTGGCAGTTAGAGTATTATGCTCTAAGCTTTTTGCAGTTAGGAAAAAACAGGTACAAGAATAAACCCAGAAAATTAAAAAAAAAAAAATCATTTTAATATTTTTGTTTCAAAATCTCGTAAAAAAAAATCCATGGAAGGTGAAGAAACTAATCAATCGGAGCAGTTACGGTTACCATCATCGGCAGATTCCGATGAAGGAATCAGCGCTGCGATTGAGGCGGAGCTGGCCGAGTTAGCTGCCGGAGATTCAAGCGGCGGTGGTGGTGGTTGCGGCGGTGGAGCGATTAAGAGTAAAGTGAAAGGACCTTGGTCTACGGAGGAAGACGCGGTTCTTACGAAGCTTGTGACTAAGTTAGGTCCAAGGAATTGGAGCTTGATCGCTCGTGGAATCCCAGGTCGTTCTGGGAAATCGTGTCGATTAAGATGGTGTAATCAGCTCGACCCTTGCCTCAAACGAAAACCTTTCTCCGGTAAAGTTACCAGAAACCCTCGATTTCGGTTAGATTCTTTGGGTTTTGATTTTGTTCTGAAAATTTCGGTTTCCAATTTGGGTTAGATTATTGATCTTCGATTGTTTTATTTGTTGGAATGAATTTGAAATTGGGGTTTTTAGAGTGGATTTGGTAATCTTTTGTGATTTAGTAATGTGTAAATTCTGATTGTGAAGTGAATTGAGAATTATGTTTGGATGAGAAGTATTTGCTATTCTGATGAAATTCCGTGAAAATGTTGATTACTAGTGGCTATAGAGTAAGATTAGTCATTTAAAAGTATAATGAAATTGAGTTTTGAGGATTAGTCATGAAGCATTTAAAAATTTGAAGAAGAGATTATTGAACATGTTATAATGAATATCATTGATTTGGTGCAGATGAGGAAGATCATATGATAATATCACTACACGCGGTTCACGGAAACAAATGGGCTGTGATTGCAAAAATGTTACCTGGGAGAACAGATAATGCTATCAAGAACCACTGGAACTCGACGCTAAGACGTAAATACGCAGATCTATGGAAGAGTGGTCAATGGATGGCGAATTCAGTTACTACCACTTACATCAAGAACGAAAACGTCGACGGGATACCTAATCCATCCTCAAAACAACAGTTGCCTCAACCAGAAATCGATTCACCACCAAAGCCTCCACAAATTAACGATGTTACGATGGATGATGCACCCAATGAACCTGAAGAGCAAACCCCGGTAGACAGTAACAGTAACCCTCCAGTAGACAGTAATGGTCCAGAAGACAGTAGTAAAGTGTTTCGCCCAGTGGCTCGTGTTGGTGCATTCAGTGTCTATAACCCAACCAGCCAGAGAAATGGATACAGGAACCACAATATAGTTCCATGTGAAGGACCGTTGATACAAGCGGCGAAACTCGATTCATTGGCTGGAAAATTTCTACAATCTCTTTGCGATGAGCCTCATGTACCTTCGAAATGTGGTCACGGTTGCTCTACTTATCCGGTTGAAACCAAGTTTTCGGGTAAGTCGGTATTGGGACCGGAGTTTGTGGATTACGAGGAGCCTTGTGCAGTTTTCAATCAAGAACTGATAGCTATAGCAACCGATTTGAACAACATTGCGTGGATAAAGAGTGGCCTTGACAATACCATTGTTAGAGAAGCAGAACAGAGTTTGAAGATGGATAATTTCAATTACAATGATCCTCGAGTCCAGTTTTCGGGAATGATGCCTAGACAAGATTACTTCTGTGCAAGAAGCTGAAACTCAGAAGAAAGGCTTTTAGATTCATCTTTCCTTTTTGTCATTCTTTGCGCTTTGACGCATATAGATGGATGATCTTCATGTCGATAAGTACCTGGCTTGTCGCAGTTGTTTCTGATAATTTGAATTGGATTTGATGGAAGAAGAGAGATTAAAACAGACTCTGTAATGATCATTATAACATTTTGGTCAAATTCTTCTCTCTTATACAAATACAAACATTCCCAAATCCTAGACATATCCATTTTTTATTGTTTCAAAGACAACTTATGGTCTAACCATATGAATATCCTTTAGAAAGAAAGGAAAAAGGCTTGCTTGCTATTTCTTTATGATGTTATTTTACAAGCACTATTCTCCTTAAGGATCACATATTTACAAACTAAAAATAAATGAAGATGAATTTACAATCAAAAAAATATCTTCACCTTTTTATCCTTCAAATTCTCCAAAATCTTCAATAGCATTGACTTTAGAGGATTTGAGATTCCAAGAAGTTGTGCTTACCTTCAATGGAATCATCATAGGACTACTATAATCTCCAAAACAAAACCCACTTTCTTCTTCTTCCTTGGCACGCAAGTCACCAGGAGGCAAGAAGAAATCAGAAGACAAACCCTTGACATTAAAACCTACTTCTTCAATCTCCCAACTCTCTTCCATTGTAGTCTTTGAATGGCTCTCTAAACTCTCGTCAAGCCTCAACAACGAGACACGTGTCCTTCCTCTGTGCGCGATCTGAATCCCATCTACGATCTTATAATCTTGGATCATTGTCTCAGAAGTAGTCTCCCACAAGACCACATCTTCTTCTTCAGGACCGGTCTTGATCCGCACGAGATAAGTGTCTTCTAACTGAACCAAAAGTCCTGTTCTTTGACTAAAACATCCCCACACGGTATGCTTTATAGTCTCTATACCGGTCTTGCTTCTCGATTTAAGCCCCGAAGGCTGTGTTTCGAGCTTAAGCATGAAGCATTCTTCGTCGTTAACTGCCTTTTCGCCCACGCAAACCGATCCAGCGAACAAATTAGCTGTGGTTTTAGGATCAAGTCCTTGAAGGAACCTTCTGAGTGGTCCAGAAGATTCATTAGAAGCTTGAGATTGTGCGAGCCAAGGGCTTTGTTTCCAAGCTACGTTACCCTCACAACCAGCACTTACTTTACAACCCGAAACCACAAGCTCTAAACTCCATTGCCTCAAACCTTTCTTCCATAACACGAAACCTCCTATTTCTCCTCCGTTTCCGTTGTGAACGTTTCTGATCCTCACCATCTTCTTCTTCCTCTTCCCGATTAGGGTTTTCGCTGCACAAAACTCGGTTACTCCCATTTTAACCTTTCCGATCGCGTACATGCTCTCTACTCCAGCTAACGCCTTGTCTCCTCCAGCTGCTGCAGTGTATTGCTTCACTATATACTTGGCCATTGCTGATTCCTGAAGATTAAACACACAAAAACAGAGCAAAGTTATATCAGCAAACTTGTCTCTCAAGTAAACTTGCTTTTATTTCATATAAACTAGTCTAATCTATATTAATTTGTATAGTTATTTTTTTGAATACTAAGAGGTTATGGGCTTAAGTCCGTACATTCCTCCGGCCAAGGACCAGAGCATTTTATATGGTTTCTCACAAGTGCCACTCGAACATAATTTACTAGCTAAGCTAATGACTCTTGGTCTAAATAAATTTGTATAGTTACTTACAATAGATTGGTTTTTGATGAGTTTGGAGATTGGATGATCAAGAACGTCGAGATCGGATGAAACTTGAAGAGGGATGGAAGGAGCCCCGACGATTCCAAGAAGCATCTGAATCTGAGAGTCACGGCCACCAAAAAGAGTGGCGAGGCTGCTACTATTATCCGGTGGTGACCGGAGCAAACTAGACTTGACACTTTTCCAAGCCCCGGACTTGTTGTTGTCGGAACAAAACAACTCCTCCGGCATCGGAACTTCCAACACCGTCTCTAAACCATCTTCTCTATCGAAATTAGGACAAAGAGTTCTCATTTTTTCTTCACTCTTTCTAACAAATCTTGAAAATACTCAAAAGAGAAAAGTGATTGTTAGGGAAAAGATAATGGAAACTTTTTCTCTCTTCTTTGGTTACAATATTTCCAGGAGATGAAAGGGTTCGATAAATATTGTGAGAGACTGAATTACATAAGCTTATGGGTTTGGCGATTTATATATATGAAAATATATTAAGAGAAAGAGTAAACGAGATGACCAACCGACCGAAGCCGATCTTATACTCTTTGTGTATTGTCGTGTTCGCACGCTTCATGTTACTCTCTATCGAATAACATATTTTTTACAATTTTTTTAGTGTTGAGATTTGAGAACTTATATACATTTCCACAAATACAAATAGCATTATTTCTTTTGTCGACAATGAAGAAATACACTAGAGCTTTTGTCCTTTCTGATTAACAAAATATGATTGAATAAAAAACTATATCAGGCCTAGAAAGCCTTTGGGGAAACTGTGTATAATTCAAAAAAAAAAAAACTATATCAGGCATTTAATTGGTAAAAGAGAAGTTTGTCCCTTGGTGCAGTTTAATCTATTGTCAATTTGGTTTGATTAATAGTTGTGTTTAATATACGGCGCCGATCTGAACGGAGATTGAAGTACATTAATTCAACGGTGGTTTCACTTCTAATTGATAAATAATTAATTTGATTTACATAACAACGTAGTCTCAATTGCTAATTGGTGCTGTTATATGTGTAGATCACAGCTAAACTAACTTTAACTACCAACACTAAGGTTAATTAGTCCAATAATTTTTCTAAATTTCCCATGCTTTGATTTTGTTTTGCTTTGTTTGGTATCTCGCCGAAAAAACTAAATTTATATAGATTTTTAGTCACTAAAAGTCAATGTGAAATCTTTAATCTTTTAATCCGGCTCACAATTTATTTCTTTGTTAAAAAGGAACTAAAACTACTAAACTTTAATATCATTAATCTTTTACTTTTTGAAGAATGGAAACCAAGAAAGGTTGATTTAAATTTCAAAAAAAAAAAAAAAAAGGTTGATTTGGCAAAGATCGTGCGTCTCCTTTTACCCGTTTCCTCTTTTGACTTCTAAGTGCAATGTTTTCTCATTTAGTGTTGCATACGGTTCAATGAATATCGGTTTCGTTTATACTGTTAATAGTAAATAGTACTCTTACCATTGAATTAAGCAAAAGTTTTATAAAATTTTAAAGCTACGGTTTTACGATAGATGATTTTATTAAATATATTTATTTGTTTATTTATTTCTAAGTGTGATATAATTTATATACGTTTGAAGGTGAATGGGTTATATTTGAAAAAATTATGAACGTAATTTTTTTTTTTTTTTTTTGAAACTTTACTTTAAGTTATTCAAATATGAACGTAATTTTTGAACATATAGAAACATAAGAAATTCCCTAGAATACAATCATTTTTTGAAAGTTTCAAAAATATCACATACCAAAATTGATTTTCAATGGATTTGTAGTTTAAACTTTTGAGTTTGAGTTAACTATTCCCAAATTAGGATATAGTTTTAGAGGGTAAGATTTGATTTTAGGATTTAGGATTTAGTTTTGAAAGTTGAAATTTCATTTTAATTTTGTGGTATTTTTGGAATTTTGAACAAAAAATGTTATTTTTGAAACTTTTCAAAAAAGGGTGGTATTTTTGAGAATCATCCTAGAAACATTAACACAAATATATGCAGTTTAAAACAATGAAATCCTAGGTGTATCACTCTCGCTCTAAAGACATAAGACGAGAAGGAGAAAAACAAAGAGTAAAGAAATTTAGAAATGGAAAGCCCTTAAAAAAAAAAAAAGTTTAGAAATTTTCCTTTATGTTAAAAACTCAAAATCTTGCTTTAAGTTACCTCTAATAAAAAAACCAATAACGTGATACGAAGTACCTTAAAACTTGTAAATTATTCCCTAAGAGAGGTGATTATCTAAAATTAGATACACGAGGGACGTGACTTCTAAGTCGTAAGAGGGGGAGGTTTATTATTATAAAACATATTCTCTTTTTTTTTTAGTCTGAAAACATATTCATAAAATATAACTTACATATACGTATTAGTAAGAAATGAATTATGAAGAGACGACATTTGATTGGCAAATGAATTGTCGGCCGAACGTGGCTGACGGCGTTTTATCAGACCGACTATAAATATTTCCCTTTAATTTTGTTGATTTGCTTGCCGTTACGGTTACATTAACAAATCAAATCTTTTTTAAAAAAAATTATAAAAATGTGTGTGTCCATTAGTTGCCTTCATCATTCACCAATTGATAGAGTTCGATCTGTATCTTATTATATAAAGCTTGATGCGTCAAACATAATAATTAACATGATTATGACACATGTCAATCGGTCGATTTAAATTTTGACATATGTAAATTATTTTTCCAATTAGATAACATATAACAAATTTGATTATATTTTTAAAATTAAAGTAACTAATTGATAAACATGAATGAATACATGAGCAATATCCTAATCTTATCTTATTATAAAAAAAATATGTATTTATGTATTCTAAGAATAAATAAATCTTACTTTGATTTGTAATTGTCATATCCGATGCTATGAATCGTGAGCAATATCCTAAACTTATTATATAAAATATATATCTTCATGTATTTCAAAAATAAATAAATCCTACTTCAATTTGTAATTGTCATATCCGATTCTTCACAACTTTATTTTAAACATAAGATATGCATTCACTTTCAAAACTGTAACAATTTTGCCAAACTAAAAGATATGCATGTGAATTTATATGATTCTCATGACTTTTAAATTATGATTTTATCGTATTACATCTGCCTAACTATAGTTTTTTTCCTTAGATGCAATCAAATATATTAAAGATATGAAAAATTCATGTTCGTACGTACAATACATCGACTACATCAACTTTGACATTATTGTTAGAAATATATGTTCTCATCTGCACAAATATACATATACGATTCTAATTGACTTATTGTTTGTGACATGAATGTTTTTTTTTTTTCTTACACCTTTTTCGTTTTTTCTCCAATTACCATAAGCATTAACTAATTAAATATACAGTTCATGTAAATTCCACTGTTACATGTAATAGTTACATGCATATATTATTGTTTCATGATTTTGAATCTATTAGTACTGTTTTCTTTCAATAAGTAGTGGAATCGAAATACCAGCAACGATATGGACCGAACAAGCAAAACAATTTGAAGAAAAATATTGTGGCATTAAAAGCGATAAGATTGTCTTGATTATGATAAGTGTTTTGATTAAGATGTATGAATGTGCAATTAATTTATCAGCATTTTCTTCAAATAAATTTTATTTAAATCAAGATTTTGATTTAGTTATTACGTTTCGAAAAAGATATGTAAATAGTATTTTTCCCCCTTACAATTTGCTAGATATTTTTGGACAAATACAATTTATTAATTAAATAAATCTATCAAACTAATTTTGTATTGTATTCAATTAATTATGATAGACCATCGTTCAACGACTAACAGCCGCGGGTCTAAAATTCAGCATTCAATTCAATTAATGATATTTAAGATTTTTTCTCATATTCTAAACTTCTGGTACTACAACTATTTCTAATTAATTGATTAATTCTTTTAAGAAGTTTGTATTCAAACCAAACCCGTGCAACGCACGCGTCCTTCATCTAGTATTATATATGATCTTAACTATATTTGTGATTTTTCCACAAGAGCAATGTATCGTATAACATATTTACTTATTTAGCATTATTAGTGAATAATCATGACATGCACGCTGTTGGGAATCTCTTTTGCCGATATGCAATTTGTCTGCATAACTCATTATTAGTAGAATAAAGATCAGTTCTTGATATCAGAAGAATTAAAAACAATTATGGAAGCTCCAAAAACAAAATCTGAACATGATATCCTAAAAGATTCGACAGGTGTAAGGCTGTTACAATAGTTCAATGTCTAAAACACACTTATGTTTTATGTGGCATGTACATAGTCATTGTTAAGAAAAAAAAATTGGCCGGACAAAGATTCTATATGAAAGTGGTATATGTTGCAAATGCAACAGTGAAATTAGGTTTTGTGATAGGGAAATATATCAGCTTATAAAAAAGACAGACGATTTATGGAAATGTTTTCTTTTTTATTTATAATCTGATCGATAATTTTGGTTACATATAGCATTATTATTTTTTGTTAATATATATAGAGCTATGGGATTAATAAGTTGAATATGAAAATTTGAAGTTCATATTAGAAATATAAAAAACTGCAGACTAAGTGTTTTGTGGGAGCGGTTTCGTTTTATTTTGTTGTTGAAGTTCAGTTCATTGGCCTAAGCTAGAGAACGAACTTTTTTTATCAATCATCATTTTTTTAAATAGATCTTCTTGATTGGTTACTCAATTTAGAGCGGATACACTTACAAAAGAAAATTCAAACAATTTTACTCGAGAACGAATTTTTGCAATGTAACTTTTTTAGTAAATTACTTCTATTAGTTATTTTATACGTTTTTTTATTTTAAAAAAAATTATTTTAGACGTTTTAAATGATAATAGATATGGACTTCAAATGTCTCGGAAATTAGTATGATTTCGATTGAAGATTTATCCGGTAATTAAAAAAAAAATTGATCAGATTTTTTGTTTTGGACTATGTGTCGCTGATTGCGGATGGTTGACGGAGCTGACACGAGCGCAAGCACTGACGTGTTCCCAAAAACCATAATCGCCTATGACAAAGGTTTGCCTTCTTTCGCACGTGGTTTTTGTCTTTCTCTCACGTGTTTTGTCCGGCGCCGAATCGGCCTTCATATAAATATCCAATATTTTTGTCTACTTAAAGCAAAAAATGAAATTTATCAAGAATCTCAAGCCCTGTTATATTTTAGCAGGGTTGTTCTATTAAAAGAAGGCATTCACCATAATTGTAGTATCATTTATAAGAATCATAACCACATTGATACCTAGCACCTTGACTTTTTATTAGCATGGCTAGATTTTACAACCACGCATTTTTCTCTAGATAGAATAAATAGATGTTTTCTGGTTAAAACTAAAACTATTCTCTAGCATGCTGAGAATCTTTGGAATATGGGAAGACTCCGAATCAACATCACCATTGCAATTTGCATGAAATTCTTCATCAACAAAACTTAGCTTATATACTAACAAATTATAAAATTCTAATTAGAATTTATTGGAAAAAGTTCTCCATAACCCCTGGCTAAAAATCCAAAGAAAATGGAACACATTAGAAAAATAAACCAACAAATAAAAGATAAGAATATGAAACTTATCATATAAAATCGATAAGTCATATGCACTCGAAGATTTGCTCACGACAACGCGTGAATAAGAAAACATATATTGGAATAGACTTATTAATACCGAAGAACAACAACAAAACAAAACAAAACAAATCATAGAAAAAAAACATAAATTACAATATGAATGTTATGTAATACTATTTAAAAAAAAAGGTTATGTAATACAAATAGATTGTTTAATAAAAATAAAACCAGAACGTAAAAAAGTAAAAACAATAATGCGACAGACCATGGACAAAAAAAGAGAGAACAAAACAAATTGGATTGGACTATAAACGACGTTAAACAAATGTATGTAATACAGAAGAAACCCATCATAAATAAGAATAAGAAAGCTTATGTTCCCTATAGTCTTCCTCTTTCTCACCACTGTTTTTCATTCTTGCAAAACACAAGGATGAAAACAATTTAATACCTTATGTTCCAAATGGTGTTCCCAATCCCCATACAGCTGATGGTGTGACTGAGTAGAGTCTTGTGTTAGTTGTTGTAGTGACTCTTGTCGAAGTTGTGGTCGTCAATATAGTTATGGTCTCACTAACACTGCATCAAATGGTACAGAATAACAAATAAACAAACCCATCTCAAACCTGTAGAGAGATTTAAAGATTTAAACATTGCTCAAGGTCATCCATATCAAAGACACTCTTGTCAGGGAGTCCTTACCATTGTCTTGAATCTCTTTCGACACTCTTGAGGTTGGGTCCTTTTGGAGCCGTATAACCACACAAAATAAAATCTATACTATATAAAAGTATATCAATAAAATAGAGTTTTGCAAACCCTTCTTAAAAAAAAAAGTTTTGATCAAAATAGAGTTTATAACTTGGGACTCAAGTACGTCAATGATCAACAAATATAAGTTTTAAACGCTGCATATATAATTTGTCAAGTATTTTAATGGTTCGAGAAACCATGATGATTGACACATCACATTCGATACTTTCCTCTTTCCCGTTTTATCTTTGTATTCTTCATCAAACAAATCAAATAAAACATAATACAATCAATAACGAAACTCATACCTCGATTGATCAACATGAAATCTATGGGACGAAAGAATATATCAAAACCAACGAAAAAATAAAGAACACAAAAATAAAAAAGTATGAAAATCATTAATAAGAATAAGAAACTAACATACGGTCGAAGATCTGCTCACGATACCACATGAATAAGAAAATATACATTGGATAGGAGTGGTTAATAAAAGAACATTTAATCATCTAACAATTCAATAAAGGGTTGTTTAAAAATTCTACCTTGCATAAGAGTTTTTGCGGATCCAGAGTCCCCTTCTCGGCTTGCATCACCAAACACCATGCCCATAGCTAACTGCATTTATTTAACATTATAATTAAGAATCATAGAAAAAACTAACCATAAACCAATAAAAAACAAAAAAGACACACATATTAGGAATCAATAAAATGGAATTAAGAATAAAATAGAAATAAAATTTCATAACGTTCTGGCTTCACATAATAAAAGCGATCTATACATTATAACCCAATAACTTGTAGCTGAAGCAAAAACGTAAAGAATAAAGAAATAAAAATTAAATTCAAAACCTTTGATCTAGGCCGTTGTTGAACCCAAAAAGAGTCTTCCAACTCCAGGAGCTAGCTCTTAATAATGGCGTAATATTATAGCACATAGTTACCACACTGTTTTTGACAACAAAGAAAGATTACATGGCTATATTATTGTTCAAATAATAACCTTGAAAAGGAAAACGTTATTAAGAACTTGAAATTTAGAATATCGCAATATATATAACAATATATGAATTTTAAATATGCAAAATTCATATTTTCAAGAGTCAAGAGTCAGATTGTATGATCCAGTGCGAATTTTAGCAGCTTTAATGGAAAAGAAAAATAAAATAAACAAAAATTATCAAAAGAGTTTTCAAGAACATATTAAGAAAAAAATCTAAAATAAAACACAAGCTATGATAATGAGGAAGCTCACCAGAGGATAACCGGTGGTTGGAGGCTGCTGTTGCTGCAGAGGTGGAGCTTGGTAGTTGGAAACGCCTAGAAACGGAGGAGGAGGCTGCTGGTGGTGCTAGTGGTCCATCACCACTGATTGGTTCCATGTCGTCTTCTTAGACAACGCCGCGGGTCATATCTCTATCTCAGATCAAAGAAACAAAAACAAAAACAATATATCTCTGATTTGGATTGGTTTTGAATCTTTTGATCTGATGATGAGACCATAAACATAAATCATAAAAACAATGAATAAGAAGACAAAAACTAACATAAGGTCGAAGAATTGGACAAATAATCCGCAAATAAGAAACAAACAATAACAAAAACTCGTAAGAAACCACTAAAAATATTATAACGTGAGTAATACATGAAATATGTAGCATAAAAATTGTAACACAATAGCATCAATTTTGATCTTTTTTTTTTGAATTATACACAATAGCATCAATTTTGATCTTCGATGGGTAGAGAAACACATGAATATATTATATACACAAATAAGCTAGGGTTATTAGAATTCTTATAAAAAAATTTAAAAATACAAAAAAAGTAATCACCTTTTATACAACAAAAGGTTAGCAAACATAGAACTTATAGGCATGTGAATGTAAAACAATTCGAAAAATATGAGACGATCAAAACCCTAAACGCACCAGAGTAATTTATAAAACTAATTTCATATTATCAAACTAATTTATAATTTAGAATGTTTTCTAATTTATGTAATTAATCACATGTCTTAATACTATTGGTTGATTTACTATTATGTAATATGAATGTTTTCTATTATTGATTTTAAAACAGTCGATAATATTGATTTTAGAAAGAAAAGAATATTGTAATTAACTAATTATTGATTTTAAAACAGTCGGTAATTTTTTTAAAAGGAATACAGGAAAATATTGACATTTTGATGGAAAAGGAATATTGATAATTATCAAGTTTTTTTTTGTAAAAGGGAAAGATAATAAATTACATAAACAATTAAATATTAATTACGAAAAAGTTAATTAACGATGTGGACCAATCAAATCGCGTTTCTAAAATCCTATGTGGACGCCTCTAGAGCGCTATAACATCAACTTTTATATAGTATAGATAATTTAGAAAAGGAAACTATAAAAATATACTATACATGTTTATTAAAATGTTGTACGATATATTTATGGTGCTTATTACAATTTTTGGTACACATGGGCTATGCTTCGTTTTTTTCAACCACGAACCAAGTAAACGGTTGCTAAAAACCGTAAAGTGACTTACACACCGAAAATCTTATAATTAACTTTCAGAAGCATATAAATCAAAAGACAAGACATGACTCATAAGTTTTTCTAAATGTTTGGAAGAAGACCCATCTTGACATAAGCAAGCATTAGCTCTCTTTTTCAACGTTAAACACCTCTCTCTAATCCCATCTTCTTTCTTTATCATTGCACTTCTTACTACCCGTTCAATCTCTCTCTTATCGATCTTACTTCGTTCCAACATTACCCCGACTCGCCATACATCAACAATGTATCTCGCGTTCACACGTTGGTCCGTGAAACACGGCGTACATATCATTGGAACACCTTCACATATGCTCTCTAGTGTCGAGTTCCATCCACAATGCGTCCAAAACACTCCAATCGCCGGGTGCGCCAATACCTCTAATTGATTCACCCATTTCACAATTATTCCATTAGAACCAATGTTTTCAACTAACCCACTAGGCAATGACTCGATCCACTCGGTCCCTCGGACAAACCCTGGCCTAACCACCCACAAGAACGGTTGTTCACTGTTTCTTAGACCCCAAGCAATCTCGAGAAACTCCTTCTCCTCTATAGCTGCAAGGCTTCCAAAACTCACATATACCACAGACCCTAGGTCTTGCTTGTCAAGCCAATCGGTTGTTACATGGTCTTCTTCGTTCTTTGTCATCAGTAGAAGACTATCGCTATGTTTGTGAAACGGTCCAATAGGAAAAGTGGGAACTTCAAACTTGCTGCTAAAGTCCATGAGTCAAAGTCTTTCAAGATCTTCGAACGTGTTCCATATGACTCCTGAAGAAGAGTTCGCTCCTTTCACCATGTTATTAACTATCCAGTATAATTCCTCCGGCTCATTCGTTTCCATTACCGGAAGATCTTTCACTTTCAAAGGTGGAAGCTCTATGACCGGCTCATCTAATCTAGAATCTTTAGCAAAAGAGTAGCATGTTTTATGTAAGCCAAAAAAGTAGGGTGCTTTATCCAAATGAATATTTGATCATGCTTTTTACCTGTTTTTAGCTATAAGATTAATATTTTTCGTAAAAAAATAAAATTGAAAGCTAAGTTTTGTACATACATTATTTACCTTTTATAGGGAGATAAGCCTTATCTCTAAGGAGAGGGTAAGCGGCGTAAGCACAAAACGACGCCACACCACTTGTGATCAACACCAACCTTTGAATCCCAACTTCTTGCGCCGCAACCTCCGTCCCCCAAACAAGGTCGGAGACCAAACAACACACCGTCTTTCCTCCGCTTACTTCCACCGCAAGAGACTCACGAAACGGTTCCTCGTAACTTTGTTTCAGCTGACGAATGAATGCAACGAGGTCCATACTCGAAGCCTCTGGCTGAGACAAAGGGTCTTGGTCTTCTCCTCGTTTTTGTGATGTATGGTTCGAAAAGTGAAGTTAGGGTAGTGAGAAGGATCGGGAAAGTTGTAAGAGGTGTGGAGGATCGTGACGGAGAAGCCAAGGTGGTGGAATATTCCGGCGAGTTGGATGGTTGGGTTTAAGTGTCCGGGAAATGGTAAAGGGAACATGATAATTGTCATCTCTTTTCTATCTTCCAATTTTTTCCTTCTTCTTTAACTTCCTTTTTTTTGTTCTCTCTTAAAGAGACTTCGAGTATATATATTCAATTCGTTGTTGTGGTTTGAAATTTCGTCGAGTACAACTTGTGCAACTAGCTGTGCCACCTCTACAAGTTACTAGAGCACGGCTTGTAAAAAAATTTCATAGTGGGATTAGTTGACTAATTGGAGACTAGCATCTTTTGCAAGTATATAACTATAGATATTGGTTTGTGTGTAAGGTTAGCTCAAACTTTAGAAATTCATTTTCGGTTTGACGAGTGCTTAAAATTTTAAAACATTATTCAGTATTTTTTCTAACTTGCAAAATCATATGAATCAAAAGACAAGACATGGGTCACAAGTTTGTCTAAATTGTTAGAAGAAGATCCGTCTTTACCTAAGCAAATATCAGCCTTCTCTTTCAAGGCCATGCACCTCTCTCTCATACCATCTCTTTTATCTATCATTGCACTTCTTACTACCCGTTCAATCTCTCTCTTATCGATCTTACTTCGTTCCAACATTACCCCGACTCGCCATACATCGACAATATACCTTGCGTTCACACGCTGGTCCGTGAAACACGGTGTACATATCATTGGAACACCTTCACATGTGCTCTCTAGCGTCGAGTTCCATCCACAATGCGTCCAAAATGCTCCAACCGCAGGATGAGCCAACACCTCTAATTGATTAGCCCATTTCACAATTTTTCCCTTATGTCCAATGTTTTCCATAAAGCCACTAGGCAATGATTCGAGCCACTCGGGCTCCCCGACCAACCCCGGCCTAATCACCCACAAGAACGGTAGTTCACTGTTTCTTAGACCCCAAGCAATCTCGAGAAACTCATTCTCTTCTATAGTTGCAAGGCTACCAAAACTTGCATAGACCACGGACTTTGGGTCTTGCTTGTCGAGCCAACTGGTTATTGCATAGTCTTCTTTATTATTTTTTTTCGATGGAAGATCTTTGCTGTGTTTGTGAAATGGCCCGATCGGGAAGAAGGGAACTTGGAAGTTGCGGCTCAAATCCATGAGGTTGCGTCTTTCAAGATCTTCGAAGGTGTTCCATATGACTCCTGTAGAAGACTTGGCTCCTTCCACCATGTCGTTAATTATTTGGTATAGTTCCTCTGAGTCGTTCGTTTCCATTACCGGAAGATCCTTTACTTTCAAAGGTGGAAGCTCTATCACTGAATCATTTAATTTTGAATCTGGAAAAATAGGATTTATTTTTTAGAAAAAAATAATATAACACAAAGATAATTTTACTTAAATATCTATATATATAATCTACAATTCCGGTTTTACATGTAGTTATTTTTGTTTTGTTTACATTAAGTTTAATAAGACTCTTTGATACAAAAAGGAAGAATATTTTCGTAACTTAGAGATAATTGTATTTACGCTAATAGCTTATTTCTTTTAGGGTTAATTTGCCTAATAGCAAAGAAAAAAATTATAACTTAAAAACTAACCAAAAAGGGGTATGTGGCAAAATCTTAGGGGTTTTAGTTAGTTTTTGAGTTATAATTTTTTTCTTGGTTATTAGGCCTAATTTCCCTTTCTTTTATTCTCTTCAATTTATTTTCAATTGCTAATAGCCAAAAGGCCCAAAACCAAAAGCCAAAAGCCTAAAGCTTTTAGATTTGAATCCTTAGTCTAATTTCTGTCTCCTCTTCATTCACATATATAGATTTGGTGGTCGCTATCAAAGCTTTAGATTAGAGCCAAAGGACTAATATCTTATTATATAAAAGAAAAGCCGGTCGACGAGAATTCGACACGTAAGCAAAATTGTAATTTACGAGATTGCGACATATGTCTAAGATTGATCGGATGATGACAAGTGTTAAAACTTAAATTTAATTAAACAAATTAAAATTAAAAATGGGAAACTTCTAATAGTCCAAAATAATGGAAAAAGGAAAATTTCTAATAGTTAATAACTAATAGAAAAAAGAAAAATTCTAAAAGTTAAACTAATTAGGAACAAAGAAAAAATGTAGTAATTCAAACTAATTATAAAAAGTTAACATAAAAAATAAATAGTATATAAGCCGTCAAAAAATAAAGAGAATAAAAATTTCAATTAAGACAAATAAAAAACAAACGATGACATAAAAGAGATTATATATATTTAAAATTTTAAGATATGCATAGCCAAGCAAAAGAAAAATGAAATATATTATGAAAATAAAGTCAAATTAAAAATGGCAAACTAACAAAATAATTATCATGTAGTTCACCAATAGAAAAAAAGGAAAAATTATAATAGTGAAAACTATTTAAGAAAAAGAAAAATGTAGTAGTCTACATGAATTATAAAAAAATTAACATAGAAAATAGAGAGAGCATAAACTGTAATGAAAATAATAACTGTATTAAAAAAAGATATAGAGAGAATACAAATTTCAATTAAGAAAAAGAAAAAAAAATGGATGATAATACAAAAAGGTTATAAAAGTTAAAAAACAAAAAATTAAAAAAATATTTGGTAAACTCAATCTAAAGTTTTATGATATGGATAAAAAAGTTAAAGAAAAAAAGTAAATTTAAATCTATAAGAATATTCATAAAACAAAGAAATTGAAAATCTTCGACCTATGTTGGTATTAGAAAGATTCAAAAATGTTTAAAAGTTTGCGTCTATGAATCTCTATGAGAATTAATAAAAGAACCGACGAGATTTATCAATCATGAATTTATATGTGTTGTTAACAAAATTATTTATATTTTTACGGGTCTTTCATGAGATTATTTATCTATAGATCTTTAGTAAGTTTAATAGATTTTATTTTATATTACTCTAAATTATTTGAATTATTTTATAATTTTATTACATATTTAATGGGTAAGAATATAATTCATTTTTTATTATTAAGAATATGATATGAATATTTTGGGTATATATATTTTTGGATCTGTGTGATATTAGTTAAAACAATATATAAATTAATCTCACTTCAAGATTTAAAATCCGTATTTAAATAGTATTTCTAAATCTTTTGGTAATTTAGCTGGTTGCTAATTTAGAATTTAGTAAATTTTATTATGTTTACCCGCGTATTCACGTGGATCCTATTCTATTTTTTCATAAGATAAAAAAAAATTGAAATTGTAATTGAAACGCTTTGTCAAAACTCAAAAACAAAACAAAATTGAAATCGAAAGATAAAGGCCGTATTAACCTAATTACCTTGTATAGGGAAGTAACCCTTATCTCTTAGTAGAGGAAAAGCGGCAAAAGCACAAAACGACGCCGCACCACCAGTCCTCAACACAACTCTATCAACTCCAACTTTTTCCGCCGCAACCGCCGTGCTCCTCCCCCAAATTGCGTCGGAGACCAAACAACACACCGTCTCTCCTCCGCTTACTTCCGCCGCAAGAGTCTTACGAAACGGCTCGGTGTAACTTTGTTTCAACACACGTATGAGAGCCACTAGGTCCATACACGAAGCCTTTGACTGAGAGAGAGGGTCCTTATCTTCTTCTCCTTCGTTGTTGTGATGGATGGTTCGAAAAGTGAAGTGTGGGTAGCGAGAAGGATCGGGAGAGTTGTAAGAAGTGTGGAGGATTGTGACGGAGAAGCCACGGTTGTGGAATATTCCGGCGATCTCGATCATTGGGTTGAAGTGACCAGGAAATGGTAAAGGGAACATGAGTATTCTCCTCCCTCTTCTCTCTTCCATTTCTTTCTTTCTTCTTTCTTTGGTTTCTTGATTTTATTTTTTTTGTGTGGATTTGTTGTTGTTGGTGTTTGTGGTTTGTAAGTTTGTAACTCCCACTAGAGTTGTGGTCCGCTTTATACAACAAAAATGTAAAATAATATTTTGGCATTGTTGTTAATAAATTTCCCCCAACGGTCCTTTCTGATTAGATTAAGGATTTTTTAGATTAATGCAAGTGAATAGTGATTGTCCTTTTTTTTAGAAGAAATAAAAAATGTCATGATTTTTTAGAAAAAACTTATCACATGGGGGTAGTACCCAAAATGATGCTATTGTAGCCTTGCAGGGGAGATAGTACCATACTTGCGGTTTTGCTTCTTTTTGCTTCTTTTTGCTTCTTTCTAACAACTGTCCAAAAACATAGAAAAAATTGTGCAGTAATTAGCCTCGGACAAAAGTTTTCACTGTCCTTGTGCTAGGTGACTTGGGTCTCACTAGATTCCTAAACTCAAAACCAAATTCTTTCAATAAAAAAACGGCTCCATTTGGATGAGTTGAACCCGTTTTAAGTATAACTTAATATGTATATTGGTCAGTTTTCATTTCTCCATCTACGTACATATCTGGGATTTCTGCTAAAAAAACCTCAAAGTCATTAGGTTTTGCAATTATACCCTTCAGATCAATTAAATGCAGATCAACTCTCAAAGTGATAGTCAACCCGCAATATAACCCTCGTCCGTATATATGTGTATAAGAGCGTGTATTTTTTTTAACGGTTTTCAAAACTAAGTTGTTTTTGTTTGGAGAATAAAACTGTAAAATTTTTACTCGAACACATGATCTCATGAAGGACTTTGCACAGCCACTACCATTTGAGCCGAAGGAACTAATGATAAATTAAGTAACATACATTTTTATATAGCTAAATAGAAAAAATTCTAAATTCTTGTATACCACCACCGTCATCCACGACCGCTATGACCAATATCACGAACGTCGCTGCCATGACCTCTATCACAAATAGTGATTTATGTTCATGGTATATCTTCATTTCCAATCATAAATCATTTTAATTTGTTTTGCTCATACTTAGGAGCTTGAGATGATATGTGTAGGGGTTAAATCTCCCCTAGAAGAATCGATAAGCCTAAATCGACTAAGAAAACGTTCAATCGGCCCAGTAGTCAAGCCCAGAAGATGAAGATTTATTAGAAGCCCATTAAAGGCCCGTTACTATTTGTCTCAACCGACTTATTTCTCTATAAATAAGCATGTACCCCCTCATTTGTGAGGATCCGAAATTTCTTAGAAAAACACTGTTTACAGCTCTGATCTCGATTAATAAGAACAATCTCAAGAACTCTAAATCTATCTCTTTCTAAGTGTTTGAAACCCTAAAGAAGCTCTATTTCGAAGAATCTTCACAATTTCTATTTTGTGTAAATTCCAGCACGCACAATTTGGCGCTAGAAGGAGGGGATCTACTCGCAACACTAGCTTCATACACGAAACGAACACTTAGACGAATTCGCAAGATTTCAAGAACAAACCAGCAAACCACAGCAAGTACGCCTTCAGCTCGCGGGGTCGCAAGGATCATACGCCTCTCAGAGATGGGACTGCTCCCGTCGCGGGCGCGACTAACGGCATCATCGAGATCGCAGATAATCTGGAGGAAAACATTAGGGAAAGACATGAAACGCGCTTGAGAGGCCTAGACGGCAGCTCTCCTCATCGTCTTGCTGCTCGCCTCGTCGACTAGCCCCTCGCCTCGTCGACTGGCAGCTCTCTTCATCGTCTTGCCGCTCGCCTCGTCGACTAGCTCCTCGCCTCGTCGACCGGCAGCTCTCCTCATCGTCTTGCCGCTCGCCCAGTCGACTAGCTCCTCGCCTCGTCGACTGGCAGCTCTCTTCATCGTCTAGCTCCTCGCCTTGCTGTCTGGCAGTTCACCTCGTCGACTGGGTCAATTCGCCAAACTCGCAGATTTGCAATAGAGACAAGCTCTCTCTCCCTCTGTAAGAGACTACTTTGATTTTTCACTCTGAGACTAGTTCCTCAAAGTCTTTTGACTTTTGAGTTGTGAAAAACTTCAAAGTGCGCCTCTTTGTGCGAGACTACTTTGTTAAAAGCTCGCAACCTCGACGGGACTCGGTGACCTCGCAAGCTCGACATCATTTGGTCAGCTTTCCAACGCCGTTTGATTCGCATCGTTTGGAGTGGTGGTTGGGGAGATACGACTAATTTTCTAACGACACGTCAACCTGGCGACCTCACCCTCTCGTCGACTTCGTCTCCGATCCATCAAAAATCAGGTGAAGTTACCTCGTCGTCTTCTCCATCCAAAATCGTCCTTGCGGCAAAGCACAACGACAAGAATCAACACGCTTCACGTTGCCACCGTTGACGCATCGATCTCGGCCTCGCCTGCTTCACCTCGTCATTTCAGATGGCAGAAGTCGCCTCGTGGCCTCGCCGTAATCACTCATGAGCTCGCTTATTCGCCATAGTCAAACTCGTTAGCTCGCCTTCACCACATAAACACAGCACGAGCTCCTCTCTGTGGTCAGTTCATGTTCACCTCGCGAGCTTACGGACGAACCAAACCACCTCAAGATAACCGCGATGTCTTCTTAATCATCTCGTTCCTTCAAATTCACCTAAAGAGCTTACGGAATCAAGTCGCTTTGTCCAAATTGACGAGATCACAGGATGATGAGAAGAGACTCACGAGCGTTTTAATCAAAGAGGGAAATGGGCTCTCTGAGGCCTAGTTGATTTTCAATTGACGATGGCGTCTTCTTCTTTGGTCGAGCTCGCAACGCTGCCACAATCTTCCCAAATCGAGCTCCTCTCTCGTTCTCAACCACCTCGCGGCGTCTCTGTCTTTTCAAAGCTTTACCTCGCTCGTCCAAGCACAAGCTTCACCAGAGAAGCTCGCTCACCTCATTACTAACACGGACAACGAAATGCCACTAAGCGAGCTCACCGCCACCGGAGACGTAACCTGCGATCTCGTTTTAATCCCAAAATCCGCGAGATAAACTCACCACACAATTTTGACGAGCTCATCTTCGCCTCCACTGAATCGACCATGTGAACTCGCGAGATTGGTGGAATCAACTCGTCAAGTCAACTAGTCGACCTAACAACATTGATTTCATCATCACTTCGCCGTCTCGCTCAATATCACTAGTCAACCTCCTCGTCTAGAAGACAAGTTAAAGTCCCAGTAACGGTGAAGAAGAAATCCAACAAAAACAAAAGGTCACTTCGCGTTATCCTCGCCTCGTCGCCATAGAGCTTCGGTTTGACTTAGTGGACCTCGTGTCACCACAATTGGAGAGACTAACCTCGGCGTTACTTCCGTAAAAAGAACTCTACTTCAGACCGTGATTGAGCCTGCAAGATGAGAAGGAACAAACCAAAGTGTAAGAGATGTGTTGATGGGCTTGGAGAAACAGTGACGGGCCCAAATTCAGCCACCTCGTTTGATCTCTACCTCAATTCACCTCGTGTCTTCACAATGATAAAGGAACTTGGTTTTGTCCTATCCCAACGAAGCAGCTCCGCATAAAGATCTTCATCAAGTCGCACCTTGTCGCACCACGCATGCTTGGAAGAGCTCAAATTCACCTCGTAGCACCAAGAGTCTGCTCTTTCCACCTCGCTACACAAAGAACCGCAACCCTGTGAGCTCGTCGGCCAGAGCACCTTGCCGAAGTCGAACGAATTCTTCTCTCGAATTGAAGTTTTGAGTCCAACTCGCGATTTCACTTCACGCCTTCGTTCCCACCGCACAGCTTGACGTCGCGAGCTTTTATCAAGCTTAATCAACCTCGCAACTCGCAGCAACTCACCGAGTCAGCTGGCCACACCTCCGATTGGCCTCGCAAGCTCGACGGGATTCGAATCCGCTTCGTCGCAGCTTTGGAAATCGACTGAGTTAACTCGCCTAACCCGCCAAGTTATTTTCTCTTGTCGCCAAAAGTTCTTCTCCACCGAGTTAACCCTGTGAGCTTGAAAGTTGGCTGCAAACAATTCGTCGAGTCACCTAGTCACCTTGCAAGATCTCTTTACCCCGCAGCTCTCGGGCTCGCAACAATAAGAATCGATCTCGCTTCAAGTCAACTCAACATCGACGGTGGTAAACTCGTCCAACTCGTTGTGATTCGACTCGCTCATCTCCTCCGACTCAACGCCGCAAGCTTTATTCTACTCAAAATCCACCTCAACAAGCTCGCGGTTTACGGTTTGGAGCACAACATATTCACCTTGCGAGTTCACGGACGAAGTAGTCTACCTCGCAATCTCTCCGACCCGACACACGGCTCGCAGTCTCTCCAATCTCTTCAACATTGGCCTCGCGAATCTCAATCTTTGAGACACGAAGATTGACCTCGCCGAAGTTTTGTTTCTTCACCAAGAATCAACAATACTTTAAAGCCAAGCAACGAATCAAAAGAAGAGTTCGCGAGGTGGTGGAGAACAAAAATAATTAAATGAAATGATGGAGCATGCCCGTACTAAAAATGGGCTTGGGAAAATGGAGTTCGTGGCCCAAATAAGTTTGATTTTGTTGGAGCACTTCACCACTCAATAATCGTCACTCACTCGGCTCACCGAGTTAAAGATCAAACTTTGTCACTGGGCTCGCCGTTATCATCAACCTCACCTCGCCGGATCAACTATCTAGCCAACCACGATCCTCACTCGAGGGTACGTAAGCAGCTCGTTTTACAACGAGTTCCGTTGCCTCCTCAAAAAGGGGGGGAGTGGGTCCGTATATTCATACTCCCACTCACAGTATGTAACGACTTAAGGTTTTAACCAAGTCTCGTTACGATTCGATTCAGCTCGCAAACGACTCTGGTCTAAACGCGACAATCGATAACGACTTAAGGTTTTAACCAAGTCTTGTTACGATTCGATTCAGCTCGTAAACGACTCCGGTCTAAACGCGACAATCGATAACGGCTTAATGTTTTAACCAAGTCTTACGATAAAAAGCTCGCAAACGACTCCGGTCTAAACGCGACAATCGATAACGGCTTAAGGTTTTAACCAAGTCTTACGATAAAAAGCTCGCAAACGACTCCGGTCTAAACGCGACAATCGATAACGACTTAAGGTTTTAACCAAGTCTTGTTACGATTCGTTCAGCTCGCAAATGACTCCGGTCTAAACGCGACAATCGATAATGACTTAAGGTTTTAACCAAGTCTTATTATGATCAATAAAAATTCGGCGTCATTATGGCCATAATGGCGACCTGATTAAAACTTCATCATCATTATGAAGTATACTTATACATCCTCAACGGATAAAGCGCGCTATATAAATTTAGAGTTCATTTCTGGGATAGACATATTCAGTGTGAGTATGTCCGTTAGCCGGGATGTCCATCTCGCGAGTCCATCTCGGGATAGACACATTTAGTAGAATGTGTCCGTTAGCCAGGATGTTTGACTCACAAACCCAGTTAAACTTAACACTGGTCGAACTTGACAAATATAATCTGGTCAGAGATTATAATCGGGTAAGAGATTCTTTAGAATTCATCTATACTCCGAAATTTGTTTAAAGTAACAAACTATAACAGACCTAGCCTGATCAGCTAAGTCTAAGCGTCTTAAAACCGCATCGCCTCTAAGCGTCTTAAAACCGCATCGCCTCTAAGCGTCTTAAAACCGCATCGCCTCTTAGCGTCTTAAAACCGCATCGCCTCTTAGCGTCTTAAAACCGCATCAACTCTAAGCGTCTTAAAACCGCATCGCCTCTAAGCGTCTTAAAACCGCATCGCCTCTAAGCGTCTTAAAACCGCATCGCCTCTAAGCGTCTTAAAACCGCATCACCTCTAAGCGTCTTAAAACCGCATTGCCTCTAAGGGTCTTAAAACCGCATCGCCTCTAAGCGTCTTAAAACCGCATCGCCTCTAAGCGTCTTAAAACCGCATCGCCTCTAAGCGTCTTAAAACCGCATTGCCTCTAAGCGTATTAAAACCGCATCGCCTCTAAGCGTCTTAAAACCGCATCGCCTCTAAGCGTCTTAAAACCGCATCACCGCTAAGCGTCTTGAAACCGCCTCGCCGCTAAGCGTCAACATATCTGCGGAACAGTTCGCCAACTAGCATTTTTGGATCAGCTCGAATCCGAAACATCGTTAATGAGCTCGCCGTCATCTATGGCGAATCTTGTCGCTCAGCTCGTCATTATCTTAAGCAACACATCATCGCCTCCGGGCTTGCCAAACTCGAAGGCAAGTCTTTACCGCTGGGCTCGCCATTTTTCCTCAATCATCATGATTCTTTGGAACTCACCCAGTCCGTTATTATCCACACCATAAGACGTCTTCGAAGCAACTCGCTGCAAGATATCTCCATCAGTTCGACCACCTCGCTTAAAGACTATCATTGATCAGCTCGCAAAAATGTCGTTGGGTAGATCACATGTTCAGTCAGCTCATTGAGAGAACTGATCAGGACCAAGCAGGGCAGCTGTCACCGTCTCGACCGGTCCGCAGATAAAATGCTCTGAAATCATGTCGACCCGGTCGCATTCACATCTTCGGACCAGATCGCCACAACGTATTTTTTCGACCACTTCGCCCAAAAACTTGAAGACGAATAAGCTCGCCGAATATCTTCATTAAAACGCCTTCGATCGAATCGCCGCAAGATATCTGTGATGATCTCGCCACTTGGTCGTCAAACATTGGGTCGTCAATAAAAGCGTCACGCTTGGTGATATCGCTACAAAGCATGCGCTAGTCACACGATTTAAGTTCAGCTCACGGTCAAAACTTGGATACCTCGCCGACCAGGCAAGCTCGTCCTTAACGGAATCAACGATGCGAGCCAGTCCCAAGCTCGCAAAACCTCAAGTCCGCATCACAGTTGAGCTCGTATCTTCAACATCGACCTCTCTGATTCAACTCAAGCTCGTCGATTCGTCCTTGCTACCAATACTAACGTAGCTTTGTATCAAGACTTTCACGAACAAGCACCTCTGATTGGCCTCACGTCTATCTGACTCGACTAATTCGACTCGTCAAATTGCATAATCTCGCCAGAAGAAAAATTAGAGGTGGTCACGAAAAGAGCGCAAAAAAGAAATGGTTGTTCTTATGGGCTTGGAAATAAATCAATGGCCCATTGACTTCGCAAACCCATAACATCACCTCGTCGTGTCTCTCTCTCTCACCACCTCGCTGACTTCGTTTCACTTCGTCAATAGAAAACAACAGACTTGTTGCTTCAACTAAGACGCAAATGAACCTTGCTGCTTCAGAGATCAAGCTTGTTACTTTGGAAGTCAAGTTCGCCGGGCTCGATTAATCCTCACCACTCACAGATTTGGAATCAAACCACTTCTCCACCTCGCGGGCTTGAACCAAAATCCAATCGACTCGCCGCAGCTCCTACAATTCGCCATCTGTGACTCGACTGAGTTATCCTGCGAGCCATTTTTCCTTCGAATCGGCCTCGCTTTCAACGCTATAAGCTCCGCTTCGCCTCACATAATCGTATCGCTCAACTCGCTCACCGAGCCAACTCACAGGTGAGCGAGTCGATTTGGCGAGTTAGGCAAGTCGACTCCAACGAGTTAGACGATTTGACTCCGGTTATGTACATCACAACATCATCACGCAACTCGACCCTATCTTCGGCGATGCATCTTTATCCAGCTCGCTATTTGTTTGTCTGGGCTCGTTGCAATCTGAGCTGAAAGTTGGCAACCTAAAATTTCTTTACAAGATGACTCATAATGTCGAGCTGAACATATCAGCTCGCCGCGATTGAACCACAAAACATGACGAGCTCGTCGTCTTCTCCACTCAATCTCGACAAGCATCTCGCTTCACCAGTAGCGCCGGACTCGTAGCCAAAGCTGGAATCAATTTCCCTAGACCAGCTCGCGACTCGCAATTTCAATCTGCCTCAAACCCGCTTCGCTGGCTCGCAATTTCAACGACGATAATTTGACCGAAAACTTCTCTCTCGACCTACTCGCAAACTTGTCGAGACAACGCAAATCAAATTTGCTCCGAGTCAGCAAACTCAACCTTGTTGCCCTTTGTCTCAAACGGATCTTTGAAGAATTAAGTCTATTTGGGCCTTGCAAAGCCCACTATGAAGTCCAAGACATCCACGCTACTCATCTTGTCCTCTTTGGTTCACCTCGTGGACTCATGTTCACCTTGATGTCGCTCTGAGTCAATCACCGAGCACACCTCACCATCTTACAACTCATTCATCGAATCAACCTAGACATGCTCGCGGTTCGTGACGCAACAAATCAACAAGAATCAACATTGTGCCGAGTCAACTCATAACCGGCATGGATCAACTCGTCCGACTCGCTCACCTTCTCCGATTCAACCTTGCAAGCTCTCCACCTCGCATTTTCCCCAATCCAACTCGGAAACACGACAATGCGACGAAGGAGCAGCTCGAGCATTATTCAACGAGGTAATTTTGAAGACTGACCAAGTAAGCTTGAGCTCGATTGAATCGTCCCTCGCAAGCTCGCGTGACCTCATATTCACCTCGCCCCACTCGCAACCACCGTTCCGGTCTCGCGAGCTCCACGACATGACGAACCAACTCCGTTGGCTCGAGAACTCGTTGTTAACCTAAGAGCTACCTCGCGAGCTTACTTCCTCTAACAAATCGACCTCGTAAGCTTACCACGACAAGAATCGAGTTTGTTCCGAGTCAACTCGGTGTGAGTCAACTTGTTTAACTCGTTCCAAGTCGACTCGCTTACCAAGCGAATCAATCTTCACCTCGCCGAACTCAATGCACCTCGCCAATGTCGATTCACCTCTAAAGACAACCTCGCCGCAGTTCCTCTACTGAATCAACCTTGCCGAGTTTGATTACCTCGCCGACCTCGATATATCTTCGCTTGACCTCGCAGAAATGGAGACAGACAAAGAAGAAGATGACCGCGGTCTTGAAACGCTATCTCACCCATCAACTTTGCGACAATAAGGATCAATCTTATTTCAAGTCGATTCAACATCAACACGAGTGAACTCGTCCGACTCGTTGTAATTGGATTCGCTCATCTCCTCTGATTCAAACGTCGCATTCTTCTCCAATCCAACCCCGACAACGCAAGCTCTGAGCGAGTCGACTTGATCACTTTGCAATGAGTCCGCTCGGTCACCTCGTCCGCCTCACAAGCTTGTTGAAACGACCAAGTTTCACTTCGCCAAATCAAGCTCGGAAATCCAAAGTTCACTACAACGAGCTCGTTGTATCACCTTGCGACCTCGTCACTATCAAGTCGAGCCCCACCGAGTCAACTTGTCCACTGAGTCGACGTGTTCACCTCGCGGCTCGCGGCACAATGACTACCTTGACCTCGCAAGCTCGAGCTTGACGTCTCCAAGTTTAACAACTACACAAGATCGTCGATTCAAGCTCAAATCAACGCTCAAACAGCCTCGCAATCTCGATCTCCGTTAGCAAGAACAAGCTCCTCCAAGTCTACTCACTTGATTCCTCTTCGTCAACTCGCCCACTTCGCCGTCTTCTTCGACTCGCACCTCGCGAATTTGAAATCACCTCTCGGGTTCGCAACAACAAAAATCAACCTTTGAAGTCGACAATGACGAATTGAACGAGTGTGTGACTTGTGCTCTTTTTCCCTTGATCTGGTTTTTCCCATCGGGTTTTCTAGACAAGGTTTTTACCGAGGCTTGTTCACACACTTATACGTCGTCATCATCTTCGAGCGGCTCGCATATTTGGAACATCCATCTCGTCGCCTCGCATCTTCAAGCGGCTCGCGGATAACTAACGCGATCAGCTCGCAACTTCGCCAGACCGAAATCGACTCGCCGCTAAGTGTACTCGGTCAGCTCACCGAGTTGAGTGCAACCAAGTCATTTGGGCTCGGCAACGTTGGTCAACACGTTAACAGTCTAACGGAAATCGAGTCTTCGTCCGGACACCCTTACTTCAACACTTTTTAATTAAACTGTTGAACTGGGGGGCTAACTGTAGGGGTTAAATCTCCCCTAGAAGAATCGATAAGCCTAAATAGACTAAGAAAACGTTCAATCGGCCCAGTAGTCAAGCCCAGAAGATGAAGATTTATTAGAATCCCATTAAAGGCCCGTTACTATTTGTCTCAACCGACTTATTTCTCTATAAATAAGCATGTACCCCCTCATTTGTGAGGATCCGAAATTTCTTATAAAAACACTGTTTACAGATCTGATCTCGAGTAATAAGAACAATCTCAAGAACCCTAAATCTATCTCTTTCTAAGTGTTTGAAACCCTAAAGAAGCTTTATTTCGAAGAATCTTCACAATTTCTATTGTGTGTAAATTCCAGCACGCACAATATGTAGCAATCTATAGCTTTGTAGAAACTCTTTACAACTAGCATTTAATGATAACAACCACAGATGGTAACTTTTACTAAGTTGACCGGAATTTCAACAATAAGTTTTCGTTCTCAAACTTTAAAATGAAATTCCCGAAGTTCTACAATAAATCTTGAAAAATCGAGACTAGTTCCAAACTCGTAAGACCATAATTAAGAAAGCCCAATAGTTTATTTCAATATCAGAGCATGTCTGATTTTCGGATATGAATCTTCGAAGAGGATTTACGGCCGCATTATTAGGGAATAAAGTCCCATATCGGAAGTTGGAAGAGAATCTAAGCAATATATAAAGGATATGGGCCAATCTACTCACTGTCAATTGGTTTTGAGTTGAAAGACCATATTCTAACATGGTATCAGAGCCCACGATCCACACAGTCCAACTCGATCCATAATCGATCTGACCCAAAAGTTGGTCCATCGATCCATGCCCGAATATACCGAGATTAATGGCCAAAAAAACCATCATCACGAGGGGGCGTATTAGGGACCAAAGTCCAACATCGGAAGTTGGAAGGGAATCTAAACAATATATAAGGGATATGGGCTAATCTACTCATTGTCAATTGGTTTTGAGCTGGAAGCCCATATTCTAACACGCATACATTGGAATTTCGAAATTCAAAGACTTGATTTAAAATCTTTTTTATGAGAGGGCTTCAATTAGATATATAATTCTTTATGGTTTGACAAAGGCGGAATACTGGCGTTCAAAGTTCACGATGGTGATCGAGATTTTAAATTTATCTAGTTAAATATATAATTATGTATGTTTGATAAAGTACTATTAGTTCCTTCGGCTCAAATGGTTGTGCAAAGTCCTTGAGATCGTGAGATTGAATCCCTATTTTACAGTTTTATTCTTTCAAAAAATAGCCAAAAACGACGTAGTTTTGAAAACCGTTAAAAAAATATACGCTTTTATACACATATATACGGCTGAGGGTTATATTGCGGGTTGACTATCACTTTGGGAGGTTACTTGTATTCAGGACCGGCCTTGAGGGCAAGCGGGCAAAGCCTATGCTTGCGGCCGTCATATCGATCCTCATATTTTTTACAACAAATCGGCCATCAAATCCTAAAAAATTCTTTAGCTTAATGGTCAAATCGGCCTATTTTTTATTTTTAGCTTGCGGCCCATTGAAACTCAGGACCAACTTTGCATGTATTTAATTGACTTCAAGGTATAGTAGCAAACCCTAACGACTTGGAGCTGTTTTTAGCAGAAAATCCTACATATTAATAACATTTATATGCATAAAAAAGGTTGAGAATTCTTTCACTAATACTAAAAGAGATGTTAGGATTAATGTTATAAAAAGAGACTCACAGAAACCAAAACAAAGCTCATTTTTCTTTCTTCCTTACGTATGTATAAACAAATATGTAAAGACTAGAATTTTGTGTGTAAGTTTGGATTCAAACTTTAGAATCTCAATTTCGGTTTCATTTGACTTAAACCATATTGAGTTGGTTTGAACAATTTTGCCATCCTTAGATGTAGTACTCATTTTCACAAGGATAAACCAACATTACTGTTTCAAGAGGAGCGGAAAAAAACAAAACATCCAAATTTTGATGAGAATGCTTCGAATTTTAAAAACATTGCTTTGTAATCTTTCTAACTTGCAAATCCATACGAATCAAAAGACAAGACATAAGTCACAAGTTTGTCTATATTGTTGGAGGAAGATCCATCTTTGCCTAAGCAAATATCAGCCTTTTCTTTCAAGGCCATGGACCTCTCTCTCATACCATCTCCTTTATCTATCATTGCATTTCTTATTACCTGCTCAATCTCTCTCCTATCGATCTTACTTCGTTCCAACATAATTCCGACTCGCCATACATCGACAACATACCTCCCATTTACACGCTGGTCTGACTGACACGGTGTACATATCATTGGAACACCTTCAGATATGCTCTCTACCGTCGAATTCCATCCATTATGCGTCCAAAATGCTCCAACTGCGGGATGTGCCAATACCTCTAGCTGATTAGCCCATTTAACAATTTTTCCCCTATCTCCAATGTGTTCCATAAACCCACAAGGCAATGACTCGAGCCACTCCGCCCCTGGGACCAACCCCGGCCTAACCACCCACAAGAACGGCTGTTTGCTATTTCTTAAACCCCAAGCAATCTCGAGAAACTCCTTCTCTTCTATAGCTGCAACGCTACCAAAGCTCACGTAGACCACAGAATTTTGGCCTTGCTTGTCGAGCCAACCGGTTATTGCATTATCTTCTTTCTTATTTTTCATCGATGAAAGATCTTCGCTAAGTTTGTTAAATGGTCCGACCGGGAAGAAGGGAACTTGGAAGCTGCGGCTCAAATCCATGAGTTCGGGTCCTTCAAGTTCTTCGAATGTGTTCCATATGACTCCTGAAGAAGACTTGGCTCCTTCCACCATGTCGTAAAATATTCGGTATAGTTCTTCAGGATCCTTCGTTTTTATTACCGGAAGATCCTTCACTTTCAAAGGTGGAAGCTCTATCACTGGATCTTCTAATCTTGAATCTGGAGAAAGAAAATTTAAAAATCTTTCATACTCTTAAAAAATGTTTCGAAAATAATAATTAGATTCTATGCCCCAATCACATTTTTTGCCTCAAGTATTATAGCTATTTAATAATCGTATAAACATATGTTGACAAAAAAAAAACAATATAATTAACTTAATGAGTTGGCAATAAAATAAAATTTATTGTAGATCGATTAAGTAAAACTGTTCATAAAATTCGGAAAAAAAATTCAAAACGATTAATATTGTTATTTTAAATAAAGATATATTCATAAACAATTCTGAAAACAGTAAATTTATTTATTTACATAAATTTTAGAGAAATCTTTAAAATAAACATATGACTATTTTTTTTTTGTACCTTGTGCAGGAAGGTAACCCTTAGCCCTAAGAAGAGGGAACGCAGCAAAAGCACAAACCGAAGCCGCACCAGTAGTCCTCAACACCAATCTTGGAACCCCAACTTCTTCCGCCGTAATCTCCGCGTCCTTCCCCCACATAGCGTCGGAGACCAAACAACACACTGTCTCTTCTCCGGCTACCTCCGCCGCCAGAGCCTGACGAAACGGCTCGAAGTAACTTTGTTTGACCACACGAATGAGAGCGAAGAGGTCCATACTCGAAACCTCTGATTTAGAGAGAGGGTCTTGGTCTCCTTCTCCTTCGTTCTTGTGATGGATGCTTCGGAAAGTGAAGAGTGGGTTGCGAGAAGGACCGGGAGAGTTGAAAGAAGTGTGGATGATCGTGACGGAGAAGCCACGTTGGTGGAATATTCCGGCGAGCTCGATCATAGGGTTCAAGTGTCCAGTCCATGGTAAAGGGAACATGACTATTTTCCTCCCTTTTCTTTCTTCCATGTCTTTCTTCTTCTTTTGGTTGGTTTCTTGATTTTTTTTTTTTTTTTTTGATTTCTTTTTGAAAGAAGTGTTTGAGGTTTTACATTTCCACTAGAGTTAGGGACTAATTTATAGAACAAATGATGGAGTATAATGTTTTGGAATGCCCAATGGTCCTTTTTGATTAGATAAATGCAAGTGAATCGTGTTGACCTTATAATAAACACATGCTTCTTCAACGGGATAATACTATATGATTAATCAAAATAGTTGTTGACAAAAAAAAAATCAAAATAGTTTGTATTGATTTCAGTTTACTTTATTTTATCACTAATGGCATGGGGGATATAATACATATATACTAGGATTTGACGGGATTATGTTTTTACTAGCATTTATTACCCCTAAATTATTTAAATTATGCTCAAATCTACTAAATTATTCAAATCAAGTGTTTTACTTCATTCAATATTTTACGTTTGTGTGTGAGGATTTATGCCGACATCTTAAAGTTTAGTATTTCTTTAAATATACTAAATTAGTCTAATAGAATGTTTGAATTATACAATATTGTACACTCGTTTGTGAGGGTTAAGGCTCCGATACTTGGGTTTAGTATATTTTCAAATCTATAAGTTTAGCCAAATCGAGTGCTTGAAATCATACAATATTTTACGTTCGCTTGTGAAGGTTTATGCTAGAATTCTGTTCAAAATTAAATATATAATTCTGAAACTAAAAGATTCGGTACTCTATAATTCTTAATATGAAAATATAATTTTTGTGATTATTACAATATATCTTCAATAACTAAATTATTATTAACTTTTGAAAATATTTTTTATTTATTTTAAATCTTCAAATATCAAGAGATTTTTGTGTTTTTATTCAACAATAAAGTTATTTTTCAAAGTTTTCTTAACAAGGGTTATTTTTCAAATTTTATATATATTTTTGGAATATTAAACCAATCCTCCCTAAAATAAACATATTTTAATTTCATTTATTAGACAAATAAATTTTAATTCGAAATTTAAAATATTAATCAGTCACAAAGAGACAAATGTTTCTAATTTTTTTCATGATTTCTCATATGAAAACCGATTTTACCCTTTCTCTTATTTTTGTATTTTATTTCTTTATTTTCTCTTATTTAATAGTAAGATACTTATTGAGATACTTCTGTTGGAGTTGCTCTGACATCTCTTATATATTATTAGAGAAGTGATTTTTTTAAAGAATCCTACATGTCATCCTCACATTCACTCTCACAATTTAAATGTGACATGACATCCTCTAAAATGTGACATGGCAAAAGTGAAAGTTATAGTGGGTCAAATCTCCAATAAATTTTAAGAAAACTAATACAATTAGTGGGCTAATTTCACAAATTCATTCAAAATCTAACCTAATCTATCACACCAAATGTCCCCTATATATTATTAGAGAAGTGATTCTTCTAAAGAATCCTACATGTCATCCTCTCATTCACTCTAACAATTTAAATGTGACATGGCAAAAGTGAGAGTTATAGTGGGTGAAATCTCAAATAAATTTTAAGAAAACTAATACAATTAGTGGGCTAATTTCACAAATTCGTTCAAAATCTAACCTAATCTCTCACACCAAATGCATTTGTTATTTGATATTTTTATTAAAATACAAACACAAACCAAAATTAAACCAAACAAAAAAAATCCACTTTTTAAAAAATTTCATTTTAGACTAATTAAATAAAAACTATACTATCTTGCTATATGTTTTATTCTAAATACTATTATGAGAAATTTCAAGATATGCCACTTTTGATATTCCACTTTTCAAAAATGCCACTATCACTTTTTCTAAATTTTTAAATCATTGATGTTTGGGTTAACTATGTTATATTAGAGTTTTAGTTTTTTTGGTTTAAGGTTTGTGAAGGATAAAAACATTTTTTTAAATTGAAAATTTTGAGATATAAGGTTTTTAAACGGATTTATAAGTGGCATGTTGGTAAGAAAATAATTCAAGAGTTGCATATTTGGAAAGTCGCATGTCAAAAGTGGCATTTTTGTAAATGTCTCTACTATTATTCACAAAAAAACTTTAAAAATCGAAAATATCCTGAGGACAAAAAATAAATTAAAAATAAATTGAACGTATAATTCCTGAGGTGGATTTTAGGTTGTATTTGGTGTCTGGTTTTTAATTCCTGAGGTGGAGTCGTGGATACTAGTTATTTTCTTGCGCAAACGTCATGGAGACAACAAATGTACAAATAATATTTTCGCATTGCTGTTAAGTAATTTCCACCAACTGTCTATTCTGATTAGTTTAAGCTTTTATTAGATTAAGGGAAGTTTACTCAAACAACCTCGGAAAGTTGGTTTTGCACTAAAACAAACTTCCCCTCGAAAAGTTGTGTTTTGGAGAATTTTTGCCCGTTTTACCCTTATTTGCCTTCATAACAAAAAACGTATTTACGAAACTGCCATTAATGAATCGGCGGAAAAAGTTCCCGCCAAAGAAAATAAATCTACCATTCTGTGATGGTAGATTTATATACGAACGGTAGACTTATTTTTTGAGCGGTAGATTTATATACGAACGGTAGACTTATTTGTCCCCTTGGTGGTAGAGATGTTTCCGAATGGTAGACTTATTAGAGTGATTGGTAGATTTATTATTTCCTGTGGTAGATTTATTTTGGATCAGTAGACATATTTTGTGATTGGTAGATTTATTTCCGAAGATTGGTAGATTTGTTTTCTTTAACGGTAGAGTTAAATTTGCGTGGTAGATTTATTTTTGCGATTGGTAGACTTATTATAGTGGTGGTAGATTTATACTAGTGGACTATAGTGGTAGACTTATTATAGTGGTGGTAGATTTATACTGAGTGGTAGATTTAATATTTTCGACGGTAGACTTATTCAATCTTTTTTCCGTTTACTAGAACAACTTCCCGAAAAACGTCGGTAGAGTTATTTTTTCTGTTTACCTTATGGTAGATTTGTTTTCCAAATGGTAGACTTATTATCCGAAGATGGTTGTCATAGAGTTGTGGTAGACTTATTATCCAACGATGGTTGTTCATATAGTTGTGGTAGAATTGTTATCTGACATAGGTTATTCAAACAATGATGTTGTGGTAGACTTGTTATCTGACCTAGGTTATTCAAACAACCCTGTGGTGGTAGACTTGTTATGTGACTTAGGTTCTTCAAACAACAATGTTGTGGTAGACTTGTTATCTGACTTAGGTTCTTTAAACAACAATGTTGTGGTAGACTTGTTATCTGATTTTGGCTCTTTAAACAATGTAGTGGTAGATTTGTTATCTGAATTTGGCTCTCTAAACAATGTAGTGGTAGATTTGTTATTTGACTTAGCTTCTTTAAACACAGTTGTGGTAGACTTGTTATCTGACTTAGATTCTTTAAACAATGTGGCGGTAGACTTATTATTTGACTTAGGTTCTTTGAATAATGTTGTGGTAGACTTATTATCTAACTTAGGTTCTTTAAATAATGCTGTGGTAGACTTATTATCTGACTCATGGATAAAAGGTGCATTGGAGACTAAGATGGAACGATACAAGCCAAGGAAAGAACACAAGTGTTCTAATTGTCGTCAATACGATCATAATCATAACACTAGTGAAGCTTAAATATGTGTCTTTTCAATTTTAACTTGTTTTTCCTATGTTTAATGTTATAGTAATTGATGCTAAAAGCATTTGAAAACATATTATATAGCGAGCAAATTTCTAGAGTACATAAATTCTGCCAATTCATTACATTGAACAGAGAATAAATCTACTATCAAAGAAAAACAAATCTACCATCAAAGAAAAACAAATCTACCATACCATTGAACAGAGAATAAATCTACCATCAAACATAAATTTGTAAGTTATCCACCTCTGAAGCCTCCATGTCCACCAAATGAACCACCATCAGCGGCGGTTCCTTGAATCGGAGTACGGTCTGATCTAGTGTGGTCCGTCTCGACATCGTAAAATATCAAAATAAATCTACCATGGAACATAAATAACTCTACCATGAGACACAAATAAATCTACCATTACAGAACAATAAATCTACCATGACAGAACAAACTTTCTACCAAATTAAACTACCACCACCATCTCTGAATCCAACAAATCCACGATCTCCGCCTCTTCTGCCACCACCTCTGAAGCCTCCACGTCCACCTGATGAACCAGCATCAGCGGCGGTTCCTTAAACCAGAGTATCGTATGGTCCATTGTGGTCCGTCTCGACAACATAAATTGTCAAAAGAAATCTACCATGGAACATAAATAACTCTACCATGACACACAAATAAATCTACCATTACAGAACAATAAATCAACCATGACAGAACAAACTTCCTACCAAATTAAACTACAATTACCAACGCCGAATCCAACAGATCCACGACCTTTGCCTCTTCCGCCACCACCTCCGAAGCCTCCACGTCCAGCAGAATAAATCTACCATCAAAGAAAAATAAATCTACCATCAAAGAAAAACTACCATACCATTGAACATAGAATAAATCTACCATGACAGAACAAACTTCCTACCAAATTAAACTACCATTACCACCGCTGAATCTAATAGATCCATGGCTTCCGCTTCTTTTGTCACCACCTCCAAAGCCTCCACATCAAAGAAAAATAAATCTACCATCAAAGAAAAATAAATCTACCATCAAAGAAAAAATCTACCATCAAAGAAAAAAACTACCATACCATTGAAGATAGAATAAATCTACCATGACAGAACAAACTTTCTACCAAATTAAACTACCATTACCACCGCCGAATCCAATAGATCCACGACTTTCGCTTCTTTTGCCACCACCTCCGAAGCCTCCACGTCCAGCAGAATAAATCTACCATCAAAGAAAAATAAATCTACCATCAAAGAAAAATAAATCTACCATCAAAGAACAAGAACCTAGAAATTGAATCGGAACAAAACCACCGAAATGAAGCCGGAATTGTAATTACATGTTGTTGAATGCACCAGAACTTTCGAAAAGTGCACAAGAACAAGAACAAACCCAGAAATCAAACACGAACAAACCCGGAAATCGAACAAGAACAAATTACAAAATCGATTTGTATCTATATTATGAAAGGAAGAAAAGAGAAAGGAAGAGAAGAGAAGTTAAGAGAAACCCAAAACTTACCTTTGAATCGCCGGAGAAGATGATGAGACACGAAGGAGAAGAGTTGCCGACGGTTCTCTTTTTTCTTTCCCCGACTTATGTTAAAAAAAAAGTGTTTTATTAGGTTTTATTAAAACAATTACAAAAACCTAATTTTTTTTTTCGATGGCAATTTTGTAATAAAAAGAACATCACAAAGTTTAAAAGACTTTTCATGTCATCTCATCTCTACAGGTTGTTTTAGTTATTAGTGGACTTTTCAAGGTTGTTTTAGTTATTATCTCTTAGATTAATGCCAGTAGCATTTTTATAATAAATAACTAAAGAGTGTGATTTTTTTTTTCCGGTAAAAAGCGTGATTGTTATTTGGTTATCGAAAGATTAAATTCTGAATTAAAACAAATTCATTATGCTTTGTCTTTTTTATCAACATTATGACACAACTGACCGATCCATTAGTCTAATTTCTAAATTCACAGGAAATGAAATTCGATAGTGTAATGGTGCATGTATGCAGTGGACTTACAACATCCACTAGACGTACGCAAGATATATGACCGTACTCATGACACGATATGGGATCACACATAGGAGAAGCCCTCCTCCAAGGAGAGGGAACTGATGTCGCAAACAAGAAGGTTCTTTTTTACACCAAAGAGAAAACATACCCAAGTGCTCCATGCCTTGGATAATGATTAAAGCTTAACAAAACCAATTCCGAAGAAACACTTTAGCGCCTAATTTTGGCGTGTAGAAGCAACCAGCAGTACGACATGCAACACAACATATTCGTATGGTCGACAAAGTGGCACAAGAAGACAAATAAAATAAGAAAAAATCACTCGAGTGCACCGTACTACTCTAGATCTGATAACTCGAACTCCAAGTCGTGAATCCGATACCCGAACTCGGGCATATAAAACTCTACAAAGACTCTCCTATCTACTCTATAAGGAGGATCAAATCTTTTCATCGATTCCGACTAGTCTTTGGCTGAAGCTCCAACGATATCGCTTTCTTAATCTTTCTCGCCCCTAAATTTCGTCAGCAAATGCTCAAATACTCCGTGGACCATCTCTATTCGGCATGGAGTCACCATCTTTTTTTCTTGTTTTTTCGACTCTTCTTTTTTTGATCCAATCCTTTTTTATTCTGACTAGGGGTGGGCAAAAAATCTGAAACCGAAAAACCAAACCGAACCCGACCCGAAATTACCAGAACCGAACCGAACCCAATTTTTAAAAATAACCGAATGGGTGCTAAATATCTAAAACCGAAAAACCGAACCCGAACCCGAACCGAACCGAAAACTAAACGGGTAACCGAAATACCCGAAACATAAAATTAACCTACATATATTTAGATATAAGATAGGACATGTTCATATACTTTAGGCAAATTTTATAGTTTTTTAGTTATTTTTGGTCAACTCGGAAATTATAGGTATATTTGGGTTAAAATAATCAATTTAGTTAGGTATATTATTTGAAATTTTCAATTTTTTTTTTATCATTTTCGGATAACTCGAGTTAAAAATAATTAAATCGAACCAAAATCGGGAAAATTTTACGTAATTATGAGTATCTTGGATAACCGAAACCGAATCCGAAACCGGTACTAACCGAACCGAAACCGAACCGAAATTTTAAAATACCCGAATGGGTATTATATTCCTAAAACCGAAAATTCGATAACCGAATTAACCGAACCGAAACCCGAATGGTTACCTGAACGCTCATGCCTAATTCTGACTTAATTGTCGGAAAAATATCAGAAAACATCCAATCATGTTTTTTGTGGCCTTCATGTGTTTGATGACTGAACAGAGTGGATCCTTTTAGTAGTTGTTTCTAACGAATAAAATCCTCAAAAACAGCTAGGATTTGATATGATTCTGCTTACTTATTATATTTGATTAATCAAAGTATTTTGTATTGAATTTAGTTCAATTTAACACTATCAAATTGGCAATATAATATATGTACACTAAGATTTGACGGGATTTGGTTTAGCTAAAATTTTGAATTATATTTGATTAATCAAAGTATTTTGTATTGAATTTAATTTATTTTAATTAAACACTATCACAGGGGAGACATAATATATATACAAGGATTTGACAGGATTATATTTATTTAAAATTTTCAATTATATTCAGTTTATTTTAGTTGTAACTATCACATGGGAAACATAATACATATACTTTGGTCAGTTTACTTATTTTTTTAATGGGAAAATTTTCAAATCTACTACTTTTTCCGTCTTTATCGTTGTCCACGATCACTGTTTATGTCTGTCGCCGCCGTTTACAACCATTGTTTTCGGCACCATATCCACCATCATTGTTTTGTACACGACCATCGTTTTTGTCTCCGTCGTGACCGTTTAGACCTCTGTCTTTATTGCTGTCTACCATCACCGTCTCTGTCATAACTGTTTACAAACACCGTCTCCGACATCATCTCTATTTTTGCGGCGAGAAGCTTTGTTAACATAGAGAGAAAGAGAGAAAGAAGGAAAAGGAGGAAAAAGATGTATAATGGGTATATATGTCATTTCAATAGAATGTGTGGTAGATTTAATAAGGTATTTTAATATGTGGTAGATTTTATAAGAGATTTTTTTAAAAAGTGGTATAAGATATAATTTTCTCTTTTTTATCTATCTTTTGCATTTGTCTTTTGTGGCTGGAGTTTGTAGTTTTTAATTCATAGTAGAGGTGGGGACCGGTGGGGACCGGTGGGGTCGTGGAGACTGGAGACTAACTATTTTTTTAGCGCAAACGTCGTGGAGACTAATTTATACGAGAAATCCTTTTAAGTTGCTGTTAAGTAAATTTCCACGAACCGTCCTTTTAAGTTGTTAGATTAATACAAGCGAATGGTGATTGTCCCTTTTTTTTTTGTCCTTTTTTTATCTTATAAGTAATCATAAAAAATGTTATGTTTCTTAAAACATTTATCACATGGACAGTCGGCCTTCAAAATTTGGTAGCTCGCCTCTACCTAAAATATTTTTTCACCCACTAATTTTTATTTTTATTAAAAACATAATACGCATTTACATCCTTGTTTCTTCCCAATATTCCCCAGTATCCATGGTTGGAAGCAGAGCTAAAGAGTTTTTCCGAAAATAAATGGACGGCTCCAAACAAATGTTCGATCTGCTTTTAGCCAGGTCTGGTTCTGCACATATTAGGTGTTGTAGTACCAAAAATGATGTTACTGTAGACGAAATGGTACCATATATACATATCGTTTTGCTTCTTAACAATTGTCCAAAAGCATAGAAAAAGTTGTGAAGTTTTGGACAAAAGTTTTCATTATATCTTTTAAGGAACATTTGGATTTGTTTTCATAAAAAGGGCTCTCTTTGGATGAGTTAAGCCCATTTAGGTAAAATAACCTTTTTAAAAAGAAATATGAATTTTAAATTTTATACCATCTTCTTCTGATTTTGAGTTTACAATGTCGTTGAAACAACTTATTACAAAAAATTACAGGTGAAATTAAATTTAATTAATTACAAACGACATGCAAAAAAGTAAAAGTGCATGTCTAAGAGAGAGAAAAACTTACACTTGCAGCATGAAAGGATACGACGATCGATCTCTCATCAAACGGTTAATGGCTTAATGCCAACCCGAATGGTCGCCACTTGCGAGGAGATATATCCATAGAATATAAACACAAACTTGAAAGAGTACCTTACAACTACACTCTTACTCGAGCGAAAAGAACCCGATCGTTCAAGATTGTAGATGCAAGCAAGTGGATATCCAACGACCGAGAAAAATTATGAAGAACTAGTGAAACGGTTCTCAACCTACGAGGAGAACTGACACGAAAAGAATAAAGGGGGAATTGCTAAAAATGGCCCATAATTTGATTTCATTAGCAAATATAGACCCCTTATGTTATATTTGGCAAAACTAATCCAAAAGGAGTGTGAAAAGACAATTACACCCCTCATGAACAAACAAAAAACCGGATAACCAAATTACTATATTACTCTTCAGAAGTCTACTTTTCAGTAGTAGAGTCTGCTAGTAGTGTTTCGATAGAAGTCTATCACGTAGACTACGAATAAAGTCTATATTGCATTTGTGTAGACTTCTCTTACCGTCTACTGTATAATTAATCATAATATTTAAATTAACTAATTAAAAAAAATAGTTTGATTGAAATATTATATTTATAAAGAAACTATAATCAAATGTGAGGTATGAAAATAAAATTTAAAGAAACTGAAACAAATTAAACTTGGTAAGACAATTTAGATTGTAATGGAATATATATATAGTAATAATGCAATGCATAGTAAACAAATTCATGAAAGGTTCTATATGACCATATTTTTAGATATTGATGAGGTGACATGTTAGTAGTTATAGTTGTCTGATATTTATTAATTTCATGAGTTTATTGTTGTAATTGTATTTGTTTGGTGGGTTGAGGGGTTTGTATTATGGTTTAGGGTTTAGAGTAAACAACTTTGTATACATAATAGTGTAGGGTACAATTTTTAAAATTGAGTTAACTATAATATGATGTTAAATATTGACTTATGTATGTTTGCTAGTGTATGTTTCCAATTTACGAGTTCGGAATATGGGTAATGGTTTGACCACTACACCAATACCTGGGTTTACCTACTGATTTTTGCTTCTGAATTTTCAGTCGGTAAATTTACCGACTGATTAGCTACTACTTACCGACTGATTACCTACTGTTGCATATCAGTCGGCAGGCAGTCGGTAATTAGCGACTACAAAAATTAGTCAGAAATCAGTAGGTGTTTTGCCGACTGATTTGCTACTTCATATTAACAGTAGCCATTTCTCCGACTGATTTTACTACTGAAATTAATCAGTAGCAAAATTACCTACTGATTTGCCGACAGAAATCAATCTTATTTTTTGTCAGTTATTTACCGACTGATTACCGACTGATTACCGATGAAATTTCAGTGTGTGTATATCAGTAGCAAATCAGTCGGTAAAAGTAGGTACAAGCACGTGGAAATTATTTGGTGGTTGGTGTACCTAATTTACCAATCAGTCGGTAAACAGTAGGCGATCAGTCGGTAAATTTTCTTTATAAATGCCAAACTCGGGTTTGCTTGCCACAATTATAGAAACACATAAGAAAAAAAGAGTTTACAAACACAAATCAAAGAGAGAATAACCTTTTTCAACTCATAATGTCTGGAAATAACAATTGCGGTAATTTTCGGGCGTGGATGTATAATAGGCTCGATGAAGCGACGGGAAATCTCTCGGAAGATTTTATAAGGGGGGTGGAGCAATTCATGCAATATGCAAATAGCCTGGAACTAACGCAGAGAAATCGCGGTAAGTTTTATTGCCCTTGTCTTCTTTGCGAGAATGAGGAATTTATATCGGGTGATATAGTGATGAGGCATTTGTATAGTAGAGGATTTATGGAAGATTATTATATCTGGTATAGACATGGTGAAGAACTAGATATGGATATAGGACCGAGTAATGTTGATAGGAATGAAGATGTGGGCAATGTAGAGGATAGATATGTGGATATGGTGAATGATGCGTTTCGTGATAATGTGAGTTTTGATAACTACTATCAACAAGATGCTAGTTTTGAGAGTGTCGAAGAACCGGTTCGCAATCATTCAAAAAAATTCTACGACTTGTTAGATGAAGCAAATACATCATTATATGATGGTTGTCGTGAAGGTCAGTCGCGGTTTTCGTTAGCTGCTCGAATCATGCAACATAAGACAGATCATAATGCGAGTGAAAGGTCTGTGGATTCACTTTGCGGAATCTTGAAAGATTTTTTACCTGAAGGAAACCAGGCAACCGGTTCAAATTACGAGACAGACAGAATGATGCGCAATTTAGGGCTCTCTTGTCATGCAATTGATGTTTGCATTAATAATTGCATGATCTTCTGGAAAGATGATAAAGGTTTAGAAACATGTCGGTTTTGTCACTCGGAAAGATGGATGCCTAACGAGCAAAACCGTAGGAATAGGGTGCCATATAGTCGTATGTGGTATATGCCTATTGCCGACAGATTGAAAAGGATGTACCAGAGCGAGAAGACTGCAGCGGCAATGAGATGGCATGCGGAGCACGAACCAAATGAGGGGGAAATGTGTCATCCTTCTGATGCGGCGGAGTGGAAAAGTTTTCAAGATAAACATCCCGAGTTTTCAAAAGAACCCCGTAACGTTTATCTTGGATTGTGTACAGATGGGTTCAATCCATTTGGGATGTCAAAAAATCATTCGTTGTGGCCAGTGATCTTGACTCCTTACAATTTACCACCTGGTATGTGCATGAACAAGGAGTACTTGTTTCTAACAATTATGAATTCTGGGCCAAATCATCCGCGAGCGAGTCTTGATATCTTCCTCCAACCTCTTATTGAAGAGTTGAAAGAATTGTGGTCTACTGGGGTCAAGGCGTACGATGTGTCCTTGAATCAAAATTTTAATCTAAGAGCAGTGTTGTTGTGGACGATAAGCGACTTTCCGGCGTATGGCATGTTATCAGGATGGAGCACACATGGAAAATTAGCATGTCCAATTTGTATGGAAGATATAAACTCATTTTATTTGCGGAACGGAAGAAAGACGTGTTGGTTCGATTGCCACCGAAGATTTCTGCCTCATGGTCATCCTCTAAGGAAGAATAAAAAAGACTTTTTAAAGGGAAGAGACGCGAGGAATGAGTTGCCACCGGATTTTTTGACCGGTGAGCAAATTTACTCTTACCGTGTGCAACGTGTGAAGCCACCGAAAACAAAGGATGTTGGTGGAAACGGTCACGAGAAGAGGAAGAAAGGATTTGGGACAAATCATAACTGGTATAAAGAAAGCATATTCTGGGAATTGCCATACTGGAGCGACCTCAATCTTCGACATAATCTCGATCTCATGCATGTAGAGAAGAATTTTTTTGACAACATTATGAACACTCTGATGCGGTTGCCAGGTAAATCAAAAGACACCGTCCCGTCAAGATTGGATATAGAATTATTATGTCATCAGCCACACTTACATATTGATAGTCAAGGTAGTGCCCCTTTTCCTGACTACTCTTTGACAGACGACGCAAGAAGAAGCTTATTGAAATGTGTGAACGACTTGGTGAAATTTCCGGATGGTTATGCTTCGAACTTAGCTAATTGTGTTGATCTTCAGAAAGAAAAGTTTTTCGGGATGAAGAGTCACGACTGCCATGTTTTTATGGAGCGGCTACTTCCATTTATCTTAATTGATCTCGTGAACCGGAACATACACACAGCGATATCAGGTACTAATTGATTTTTTTTAAAATAATTAAATCATGTAAATATGATCATAGTGATTGTATTAACCATCTGCTTTTTTAATTAAAAAAATCGTAGGTGTTGGAACATTTTTCCGTGACTTATGTGCGAGAACTTTGCAAACAAATCGCGTCCAAATTCTGAAAGAAAACATAGTTTTAATCATATGCAATTTGGAGAGGGTCTTCCCACCATCCTTTTTCGACGTGATGGAGCACCTACCGATACATCTCCCCTACGAAGCTGAATTAGGAGGCCCCGTGCAATACCGGTGGATGTACCCATTTGAAAGGTATTTCAAAAAGTTGAAAGCAACAGCGAAGAACTCAAGGTACGCAGCAGGATCGATTGTTCAAGCATACCTAAGGGAGGAGGTATCTAATTTCACACAACACTATTTTCCCTCGAATGTACAAACAAAATCAAGGTAAGCGCTGTAAATATTCTCATGTTCATTAGTTAAGCCATTTCATATTATAAATTGATGTCTTCGCTATAATTGGTAAGGTTGACCAGATTCACTCCGGGTGAAGTCCCTCTGTATCATTTCGATGGAGTGCCCGATATATTTACAAAGGATGTAGGTCGACCTAGTGGCGAAATGCAAGAAAGGTGGCTCTCAGAGAAAGAGTACCAATGCGCACATTCATATGTTTTGCGGAATTGTGGTTATTTCGACGAACTTGAGAGGTATAATTTGGATTAATGTCTCTCACTGAAAATTAAATATATAGTCCACATTAAATTTCTCATATAATTTTCCGGTGTTTCTATATAGTTCATTCGAACATTATATTAGTGCAAAATATACGGACCTCCCCGAGGAAGAAATCTTGGCCAAACGAGTCGAAGAGTATACAGATTGGATCAAAGAATATGTATGTCTATTAAATATTTGACAATTTTCTTGATCATTTACCTTGAAATATCTCATATTGTCTAAGAATATCTATGTCCATGCAGGTTATCGCGTGGAAGGCTGAGTTTCCTTTTCCAACGTGGGTGCTCGACATAATTCATGGACCAGAGATGATGGTAAAGACTTGGCCCATCTATTATACAAGAGGATATTTGTTTCATACCCAGACTCACAGCGAGGGAAAAACTACCTGTAACAACGGTGTTTGTGTTAGCGGGGTAGATTATAGCAATCCAGATGACCGAGCTGAATATCACGGTATCGTAACTGATATCCTAAAACTACAATATACGGGGGCGGTTGATTTGAGAATCACACTTTTTAAGTGTAAGTGGATGGATCCTGTGATCGGTAGAGGCACTCGGAGGAGCAATGGTGGCCTTGTAGATGTTCTTCCAAAGAAAAGATATCCTAAATACGACCCTTTTATCCTAGGTACGTATGCTTGTATCCTAGGTTGCTTTTATAATCAATTTCTGTAAAAGTCTGATTTTCACATTGAAATTGTACAGCATCTCAAGCCGATCAAGTTTGTTATATCCCGTACCCATACAAGGGCAGGAAACCGAAGGATCTGTGGCACAATGTTGTTAAAGTCAACCCAAGGGCAAATATTTCAGGAGATTACGAACACACCGAACCTACTCTTTTACAACAAGAAACTGATGATAATGTAATCCTAACTACAATTGAAGATATCGTGGTCGAGAATTCGGGTCCAAGAGTAAACCCAGTAACTCTCGATTACGAAGTCGGCGATGCGGAACAAGATGACGAATTTGAGTGTAACTTATCAGATTCGGACGACGATCTTGAAGGTGTTTAATTGTGCTAATTCCAAGATTTGGTGGTTTCATGCTGTATTTTGTATTATTACGTATATTGAGTTTGTTTCACTAATAAAAAGGAACACTAAAATTTCACAACTTAAAATTTGTTTAATAAATCATAAAATGAAAAAGCCTTAAAATGTTAGATTTTTCCACAATCAGTCGGTAAATGGTCACTGATTTCCGACCATTTGCCGACTGATTCAAAACATTTGGGCCAAAATTTTTGCCTCCAAAACATTTGGGCCAAAATTAAATTTGCCTCCTTACACAGAGCCTTAACGAATTTGAGGAGTCACAAAACACATTTGCAAAATAATCCCAAAGTCTTCTCTTCTTCTCCGAAACTTTTCTTCTTCTGCGATTCCAAACCCTAATTTTCCTTTTCAATCTTTTCTTCATCTGCGATTCTCTGTCGATTTCAATCTCTCAATCCCTCTATCTCTCTAATCCCAGTTTTCGCAAACCCTATTTTCATCGATTCCCAGTTTTCGCAAACCCTAATCTCATTTCAAACCCTAATTTTTTGTTTCTCTTCATCGATGCTCAAAGAAAAGAGGAAGAGGGTTCATCTGAAACCAAGAACGGAACTGGTGAGATCACCGGCCAATCCACCCAGGCGACATGATTTCCTTCTAGATACGGTACCAGAATCTCCACCGCCGGTTCTCCGTAAGACCAATCCAAAGCCGTCTGTCAAAGATTACCCTCCACCGACGCATCTCTTTAAAACTCCAACAGTTGTACCTTCCACTTCTTCTCTTACTCAACGGCGTGCATCCACTCACTCGGATCCACTTTCTCGGCCATCCCCTTCTGCGGAACCTCAAAGGTCTGCACCTGCATCTGTACGACCTCAAATCCGAGCCCCTGCATCTGTACGGCCTCAAATCCGAGCCCCTGCATCGTCTGGGAATCGATAAGCCTCAACGCCTCAACGTCATCAAGTTGAACCTACTGATTTGACTACAAGGCGTGCATCTCAATCGCCTCGCAGTTCTCAAGACCAGACTTCACCTCTGGGATTTGAAGAAGGAGATTCAGAAGCTGAAGAGGGAGAGTACTCTGATGTCGATGCTCCAGTTGAGCCTAATCTCGCCGAAGACCAGCTGGAGTCTCTAAACGCGATTCTGCTTGGGCCAAGGCCAAACAAAATCACTATCCTTGACCTGGATCTCATTGAGCCTAATTCAACTTGGTAATTTCTTCTTTGTTAAAATGTGTTTATTCTGTTTAAGTTAGGTATTGTTCTTAGGTTATTAGGTTATGTTAATAGGTTATTAGGTTATGTTAATAGAGTAAATTGAGAACTTTTATTGAATGGAGAAGCTGAATATTGATGCTAATTAAATGTTGGTTTTAGAGAGATGTTAGCTATTATATTAAGCTAGGAGAAGGTGAAGAAGGTTTTAGAGAGTCTTTAAATACGGTTGATTTGGTTTTGAGAAGGTGAAGAAGAGTTTATCCATCTTTGATTTCTTGTTCTCTGTTTCAACAAATCACTAACTGTCAGTTATTTTCTCTGTTTTTGCAGGTTTGGTTTTGACGATTCCAAACTCACAAGACAGGTCACTAAGTGTTTCACCCATAAGTTTGATGGCCCCTACTACAGTATCTCCTCTGTGCCTAGGGATAGAATAGAACGATGGTTCGTTGAATTCGCGGTAACAGTACTCTTACTCTTACTTGACCATTATTTTTACTCTTACTTGTGTGTTTTATCTTGTCTTTTGTCTAACACCAATCTTTTTCTTTTGTCTTGTAGAAAAAACACAGGTGGGATCCATCAATAACAGGTTTGGTTCAACAGGAGTTTGAGGCAGTACTTCAAAATCGCTTGAAGGACATGGTCAGCAATGCAAGGAGTCTTGACGAGCAACCTAAATGGATCATTGATACGATCTGGGAAGAAATGAAAGCACATTGGGCCACTGATCACCAAATAGCAAAGAGAGCGAAGACCTCAGAAGCTCGGATGTCTCAGCGAAAAGGACTCGGTCCTCACAAACACACCTGCGGACCGAAGTCATACCGACAACTCGGACGAGAAATGGTAAGTAGCTGTTTCACTACTTGTTTGTTAGTTGAAATCATTATATTGAAATGCTTATGATCTTAGACTGCTTTTGATTACTTCTGATCTTAGACTGCTTTTGATTACTTCTGATCTTAGAAATGGTAAGCATTTTCTTTGAGTTGCATATGATTACTTCTGATCTTAGACTGCTTTTGATTCGTTGTGGTTGTTGTGAATCATTTGTTAATGTTTGTGATGTTGACTGAGTTCGTTTATTTTGTTAATGTTATGTTAGTAATCTGAGTTTTGTTTCTTCCTCCCCTTCCTCTCTATCTACTGATTTTGTGCAGGAAGTAGAATGCGGCAGACCAGTGGGTTACGGTGAGATTTTCATCAGAGCAAATACCAAGAAAGATGGAACATTTGTCGATAAAAAAGCGGAGGAAGTTGCTGACTCCTATTTGAAGAAAAAGGGGGAGAAGTTGTCCAACCTTGGGTCTGAGCTTTCTGATGGTCGTGCTCCGGAGCTACCCGTAGAAGAGGATAACGAGCTCTTTCTGCAGGTTAAGTGGTTATTCTGTTTTGGATTGTCATTTCTTGTTATGCTTATTCTTTCTGCAGGTTTGGATTAATTTTCTTTCTTATTTCTGTGTAGTCTACTCTTGTGAATGAAAGAGGACATGTTTTTGGGATGGGAAGCCTACAAGAGGATCTGGTGGACAAGGGTAAGGGAAAAAACCGCTACTTCTCAGCCTCTGTCCTGAAGATGCAACAAGAGCTTGAAGAGGCTAAACGTCTACTGAAAGAACAAGCAGATCTTATCAGTCGGCAGAAAGAAGAGAATGGTCGAATTGTAGCTGCTCAAAACGCCCAAACCCTTCACCTTAACAGGCTGGACAAGTTCTTGAAAACCGACGACCGCTTCCTCGCATTCCTTGCCGCAGAAACTGGTACAGAAACTACTACAGGTACTGGTTCATAGGTTTAGAAACTGATAGTCTAAGCCTTTTGTTTCTCACTTCTCTAGCTCTCTTATAACTTGAAACTCATGCAATGTGGTATGCAACTAAACAGTTGGTGTATATATGTTTTTGTTTTGGTGTGATTTCGAACTTGAATCTTATGTATGTTTTTGGTGTATATATGTTTTTGTTTTGGTGTGATTTGGAACTTTGAATCTTATGGTTTGTTTTGGTGTGCTTTGCTTTCTAATTGATTTTGACGTTTTAATTAGAATCAACAAACCAATTAGCATCTAAACAGAATTATTTAGATTCATAATATCATCTCCAGTAGCAAATCAGTCGGTAAATATATTACACTATCAGTCGGTGAACAGTAGGAAATCAGTAGGAAATCAGTCGGTAAATCCTACCCAAAATGCAAATGCGAAGCTTACATCAGTCGGTTATCAGTAACCATTTACCGACTGAGTTTGTATATATCAGTCCCTAATCCGTCGGCAAATTTACCTACTGATTGCATACATTTGATGCAGTAGCTAACTCCAGTCGGTATACAGTCACGAATCAGTCGTTAAACTTACCGACTGTTTTGTAACTGCTTAGAAACAGTCGGTAAAATCAGTCGGGAATCAGTAACCATTTACCGACTGATTATTTTACCGACGAGGGAAAAAGCTACAGCACAAATCAGTCGGTAATCAGTCGGTAAAGGGTGTTTACCTACTGATTTCCGACTGATTTGGCAGTAGTTAAAAATCTGAATTCTTGTAGTGGACATTATTAGTTGGAACCATGTTTTTACATTTAGGGTTAGAATTAGGGTTTTAAAATTTGCATAAAAAGTGTTAAATTATGAATACATAAAATGTTTGAGCGTTTGATACAAGTTTATTATTTAGGTTTTGAATAATCCATTGAGAATAATAGAATTAGATTTTCAGGTAGTAGACTTCTGGTGAAGTCTATTCCTTTTGGAATACTTCTTTTGAAGTCTACATAATGTTTAGAGTTTCGTTAAGGGTTTAGTGTTGAGCAGAGTACCAATGAAGTCTACTAAACCAAAATTTTTAAATAAACCGGATGTTAAACCAAAAATTATTATCCTAGCCAAATAATTTTGGCTCCATGTATAAAAAAAATTTGTAACCCTAATTTTGTAAAAAAAAATTCATTTAGGGGGGGTTATTGGTTGATGGATTCTTAAGGATTTTAAAATTTTTTAGAATCCATTGTTATTAATTTATGGATTATGACATTCTTACTGAAATCCATTGTTATTGGTTTGATGAGTTTTAAAGTCCATTCAAAATCCACTGTTATTCAAAAAGTTTAGTTTTTAGGGATTTTATAAATCTATTAAAATCTATTGTTATTGGTAAATGGATTTGTTCTAATTTTACTCAGTAAACAAGATTTTGAGAATACCTCATAAAACCTTTGATTTTTTAGAATTCAATCTAATCACCAAATTTTCTAAATACACAAAACTCTCTACAAATTTAATAAATCTTTGGATTTAAAAAATTCATCGACTCTATGAGAATCAGCCCCCCCCCCCCCCCCCCCCCCCCCATCAAAGCTCCAAAAACAAGACGGAAGGCGAGGAGTTTGAGACATCTACTTAGCGAGAAACGATGGGACTTAGACGTGGATAGATGGGTTTTCCGATCGCTCACAATCTAGCATATGGAGATGCACTTGTTTTCCAGCTAGTTTGACCTAATGCCTGATGTATTGCATTTTTGACGCATTCTAACTAATGTTTTCAATATTTTTTCGAGTCTTTTCTTTTTTTTTTGGAGTCTTTTTAGGATGGAATACGTTTGGATGAAAACTAAGACAAAAGAACAAGGAATAGAAGGAAATGAGCAAACAATGTCAGAAGTTTGGCATTCGTTGAAGGTTTTTCTACCGATGGATTGATTTGAGATTTCAGCACAAGATATAGAGCTGAGTTAGGTTTCATTTGAAATTAATTTGAAGACATTCCAACGGTGGGATCGAGAGTTATCAAAGTTTTAGTGAAGACGTGTCAATCTGGCGAGTAAAAGAATGATGTGCAGAAGATAAAAGGCCAGCCTGATTAGGATAATAACACTCAGCCAGAGTGGGCCAAACATGAGATATTGTTGCAAATTCGGGAGAGAGTTCAGTGAACCGACTAGTAACTTATCCAGAGTCGGCCAGTCCTTGACGAATTAAAGGCAATTTCGAATTTTCCTATTTTGCCTTGGAATCATCCCAACTTATTTTAGGCTAAGCTTTTATTAGGCTAAGCTTTTATTTTCTATTCATACTTTTGTTTTTGTAATATTTGGGGAGACGAAGCTCTGACTCTACATCTTTGAAAAGATTTCTGAATCCCTTTGGATTTCTATTTATTTGATTATGAGTTTTTCTTCATCTTCTTCTTGTTTCTTTGCATCCATGTCCGAATAATTTCATAGTTATGTTTTAGGGTTTTCAATGGATTTTATGAATCATTGAATCAGATATAGATAAGGATTTATATCTTTTGTTATCTTCATCTATAGTCGTTTATAATGCTTGAACTAGATTGATCACCTTGTCTCACGATCTTAAGTGAACTAACTCATCAAAAGTTTTGTTAGGTTGCTAGAAAAGAACATAGATGAGCAAATTGTCCTTAGCCAACGAAAGCTTATGCTAAGGCAATTTGTGAACATATTGAACCCGCTCGTATTGCTTGTCTACAATTCTAAGTTCAACGGCAATTAGGATTTTAGGTTGCTAGATAAAGTGATTGGAACCACGACAGTGGAAAAATCATATATTCATGTTTTAGTTCTAGATTGTGCTTATCTACTCCCTGAATAAATGTCTGGTTTATGATCTCTGAATTCCTGCGAATATCCCTAAAGCCTAACGCTTGTTAATTCATTAGTTTCATCGTTTATTTATTTTCTCATTTAGATTATTGCATTCAATAATCCATCTTTTCGTCTTAGCTTAATTTTGTTCATATAAATTCGTAGTGTAATACTTGGTCCTTGTGGATTCGATCCCCAAAGTACTATTTCGTTTGCTATGCACTTGCAGTAGATTTTATAGGGTTAAAAACCTCTGTTATCAACGCCTTTGTGTAAACTCATTAGTTACCTAACACACCAACTTTGACAAGAAATGCTAAAACTGATGATTGATGTTCTTGTTTTTGATGTTAGGTTTACATTATCAGAGTTGCAAGTGATTAAGAAAGCCCAAAGATATGAGCTGGCCATGTTAGCATAGTGAATGGCGTCCAAGATTACGCGATCAGAGCCTGAGAAGGATAAAGGTAATCTAAACACAGTTTTCCACCTTTGTTTCATTATTAGTTATTTTGGAGATTGGTTTTACTTTTGGTTTGGAAAATATTGTATTTTTAGGAAAACCATCCTTATAACTTCTCCATTTTATCAAACAAAGTTTCTTATTTTGATCGGTTACCTATTTTTTAAGTGATTTCAGATTTGTTCAAGGTTTTAGATCTGCACACGGCGACAATCTCTTTTTCTAATTGGTTTCAGATTTGTTTATCGAATGCTCGTTTTTAATCGGTTACTTCTTGGTTCTAGAAGCGAAATATGGCGGAGATATTTGACGGTTCCAATTTTGAAACCTCTTGTTTGAATTTTGAAGATAAAAAGAGAGATCCAAACAATGCAAATGTTAAATTATCCCAACATTTTCAGATTACATTAGGTGCTCTCCAATTTTTTATTCGTTAATTTTGTGTAATTATTTAAGTTAATCTTCTTGGATTATTGTATGATTCTTTAATTACATAATTAGTATACGAATTTGGATGTTCTTATTTGTTTGGTTTTGAGATAATCCCAAAAGGCTTTGAATTGGTTGAGTTTGTATAATCCCAAAATCGAATCTTTGAATTGGTTGAGTTTTGTTTGCTTTCTTATTTGTTGTGGTTTTTGATGATAATTTCAAAGAATTTATCTCAAAGGTGATATTCAAGTATGGAATCGCTTTGTATACTTTTTATCCACTTTTGATCCACTTTATTCTCTACTTCTTCATATTAGCTTAAAGAATCTATTGCTTGAAACAAAATCAAGATTTGTAAATACAAATTGTAATCTTTGGATGTTAGGATAAGTTTTGGGAGGAAATGACTATGCACCTAAGGTTTAGTTACTTTAAACTGAAGATCTTTGACTTAATTCATATTTCATGTTAGGTACGGAAACCATACACGATAGCAAAAGAAAGAGAGATGGACAGATGAAGAGCACAAGATTTTGTTTTAGAGCAAAAGATTTTTTTTAGAGCTTTGAAATTGTACATCCGAGCATGGTCTAATAATTGATCTAATAGTATCACTTTTTGAAGTAGAAACTAGTTGGCCTCTGTAACGCGCTGACCGCCGTTGTAGGGGAAATCCTCATCCCCTCGAGAGAAATCCTCATCTCCCAATGGGCCCCACGTCCACTCTCGGCCCATGGGCCCACTCATGTTAGACGGTCGGTGAGTTAGTCCGGGAGGCTGGGAAGTCATGTTTACTGACCCTGCAAATCACCACGCAATTTTTTCCCGTGTATTGACCTCACTCAAACGGTACTAGAAATGATTTCCCAGTAGGTTACCCATCCTGAAACTCCTCCAACTCAAGCACGCTTAACTCTGGAGTTCTCTCAAGACCTGTGACCGAAAAGAAAAATGCACTTTAGTGATATAGGTTGCTAAATCAATTCTTTTAAATCTCTCTGTATATACCGCATATACCATATATATGCCGGGTGTCACAATCACTCCCATTAACAGATCGCAACGTCCTCATTGCGCATACCAAGATCGTTACCCCGACAAACTGACTTGCACAGTTGTCAGGGCTCGCTCTGATACCACTTGTAACGCCCTGACCGCCGTCGTAGGGGAAATCCTCATCCCCTCGAGAGAAATCCTCATCTCTCAATGGGCCCCACGTCCACTCCCACCCATGTTAGACGGTCGGTGCGTTAGTCCGGGAGGCTCGAAAGTCATGTTTACTGACCCTGCAAATCACCACACAATCTTTTCCCGTGTTTTGACCTCACTCACACGGTACTGGAAATGATTTCCCAGTAGGTCACCCATCTTGAAACTACTCCAGCTCAAGCACGCTTAACTCTGGAGTTCTCTCAAGACCTGTGACCGAAAAAATAAGTGCACTTTGGTAATATAGGTAGCTAAATCAATTTTTTTAAGCCTCTTCGCATATACCATATATATGCCGGGTGTCACAGCTTCGGTCTCCTGTGTATCGTTATACGCTGTAAAAACTATGAGACATGATCTACCAAAAAGAAGTAAATTGCCTCTTACATTTCGTACTTCATTGTTATGGCTCTATACTGGATTATGATTACGAAGGAGACTTCACCTGTAGTCACCACGAATGAGATAGAAAGTTTTGGAAGTTATTTAGCTAAAAACAAGTTAAGTTCTTGCGCAGATTTTCATACGAAGTCTACACAAACGAGCTAAAGGCTAATAAAACAAGAAAATTAATTCTCAGATAATTGTAATACATGATTATGTTAAATTCATACCAAAGCAAAAACAATTATTAAGATATATTTTGGAATCACATTAAAAAAGACACATGTGAGAAAAAAAAAAACTAGAGCTAAGCAGACTACACTCGAAGTCTACTCCAAAGCAGACTTCAAAAATAGTTTATGCAAATGATCTAAGTACACATCACACATTTGAGACCCAAAAAATAAAAAAAAATTCATTATACATAAGTCAAAAATGTCTTTTTAAGAAAATTTATAAAATAGACTTCCAAAAAAGTTTACGTGGTAGACTTCAAAAGTAGTCTACATAAATGATTTAAGTACTAGCCAAACAAGAAAATTGAATTTTCACATAAATATTGCACCATATCATAACCAACTTATACAGTAGGACACCAAGTACACAACACACATTTGAGACCCAAAAAACCTAAAAACTTCATTATACATAAGTCAAAAAACCATTTTTAAGAAAACTTCTAAAATAGACTTCTACAGAAGTTTACGGAGTAGACTACTAAAGAAGTCTACAATGGGGGTTAGTTTTGCAAATATGACACACCAGGGGCGTCTATTTAGGTGTGCAAGTAGTGCGGTCGAACATGGCCCATATTTAGAAGGGCCCAAAAATATTTTTTTTATATAAGTATATGTTACTAAAAAGATTTGAGTTTGTTAACCATTAAAAAAATTTAAAAACAAATTAATTCTATCTAGAAAACCAAATAAAAAAGAACAAAATTAAGGATTCCTTACCTTTGATATATATAATTAACATAGGAAAATGATGTAGGAATTAATATCAATTGCTAATATTAAAGGAAAATGGCTTTTGAATATTAATTAGGTAAACATTTTTTACTTACTACATTTAGATATTTTTATTAATTAGATTTAGTATATATATCAAAAAATCAAACAAACTCTAAAAAAAGAGTTTTTGCAAAAACTTTTATAACAAAGCTATGAATAAAATTGATTCGAGTTTCATAATATGTTGTCTTTAATCATTAATGACAACATCTTAAAGTACTTTCATGTTTTTATTAATTTACTTAGTGATAATTGAAACAACCAAGCTCTTTTTTTTTCTTTTCTAACAACCCTACTACGAAAATCCATAACTCTTTAAATCAATAACCAATTAAGTACCATAAGTCAACAAACAACCAATTCCAGAATTCCAATAAACAATTAACATTTCTAACAACCTAACGGTTCTACAAAAATGCAATAACCACAACATCCTATCATCCTCCTCCTATTGCCATGATTCCGCGATCACACTTTGCTTTACCTGCAACACATGGAAATAAGAGTTGCGTGAGTATTATCACAAATACTCAGTGAAGCGGTCATCCCGTCTACCGGTTACAAAAATAGGGAAAATAGAATGCCAAAAACTACACGATCAAACAACAATCAACAATATTCCCAAAATTCACAAAAGAACTGATGGTGTCGATCGACACACCACCATAGTGTCGATCGATACTAGAATACGCAAAGCACAAATCAAAACTGGGTGTCGATCGATAGCACCACTAGGTGTCGATCGACACTCCCAAAATGAACCAACAATATCGTGACACAAAAATGGGTGTCGATCGACACTACCACTAGGTGTCGATCGACACTCCTCGCAGAAACCTAAATCGAGTCAATCCTCTCGCGACTCGATTCCATTTCATCATGCGAGCCGATTTCACACAGAAACCACACAATATTCACATATAAACAACACTATAATCACACAGATAAACACAAGAAATCAATCCTAAACCATATCACAATCATCCGATAACCTAACACTCTAATCCTGTAACCACGATCACGCACTCACTTCGATTACGCGATTCGAGAACAGAACGGTTAGGAACACGAAATCAGCGAGGAACCCTTCCTCAATTACCGAGAACACAAAACTTGGATTTTCCCAAAACCCTAATTTTAGATTTCCAGAAAACAGAACGATGCACTCAATTAAAACGATCACAGGGATCAGAGCTTACCTCCGAATTCAGATCGGAAACCTAATCTAAAAACTAGACTGATGGGGCTTTTCAACGGTACCTCGCTCGTCCTCTGATTCCCTCTGAAACGCCGGGAAAACACAAGGAGACTGATTGAATCCAGAAACTGCGCAGACCACTCACGGGAAAACAATCATAACTCACAAACTACCGATCCAAAAGGCAATCGGATTTTTTCTATAGCTAGCTAAGAGGAAGAAGAACATACCTACAAAAATCATGTCAATCTGACTTGATTCGATTGTCTGTTCTTCCTTTCTACCAGAACAGCCAAAACTGCCTTCTCTTTTCTCTTGAATTCAACTAGCAAAATGCTCAAATCTTCTTTCTCTCTTTCTTCCCTTTCAACCACGCTTTCTCTCATCAAAAACACGGCCAAAAGGCTCCTAAACCTTTAAATACCCGAGCCCTAGGACTCTCCCTAAACTGCCTCTGCAAACCGAGAGATTTAATTTAACCCAAAACAACCCGCAGAACATGGTGTCGATCGACACCCACACCTGGTGTCGATCGACACCCCTTTCAAAAATCCCCATTTTGGTTTCAGAACACAATCTCCACAAATGAGTTATTAGGGGACAACACACCCCTAGAGTAATAAATTCTGAGATGCTCATAAACATTTCCTGACTAGGATTACCTCTTGTGGTCTAAACACGATATTCCCAACCCGGAATATCATCACAAAGGACCACCACTGGTCCACACTAACCAATAATGAGAACACACATCTCATCTCACAGACATATAAGAAATCTCATCTTATAAATCTCAGAAACGTATAGTTGTTACCACAGAATAAGAATACACAAAACTACACAGTACCCCGCTCGCACAACCGAGCTGGAACCACAAGAAAGTGAAGCTCGGATTGCAACCTCGCGAAAAACTTCCTGAAATTCAACTCCCTCCTTGCCTCAGGTTCCCAGATCTCCACATCTAAAAACCACATAAGCCCGCAAACCTTTTAATAAAGCAACTTTTCCTGACGCATCACCTTAATTCTCCTCTCGAGAATCCACAAAGGTCTCGTCGCCAACGACAAATCTGGCTGAAGTTCCACTGCGAACTTGGCCACAACTTCACCGAAGCACACATGCACTTCCTCAACATCAACACCTGGAGATACCCACGATCTCCTACTTTAAACTCCCATTCTGAATCCCTCTTATCAGCATCACTTCGCTGCCAAACTTGAGCCTCCCTTTTGCTCAACTTACAAACACGGATGCTTTCCGCCGTTTCCTACACTAATCTGCACCCACCATGTTCCTCTCCCCCACTTGGCTTCAACATATAGGTGATTCATACTGCCTCCCATACAAAGCCTTGTATAGAGCCATCTCGGTATTTGTCGGAATCCATCAAAATCCTAATCTGCTTTAACTAGCTGTCACTTATCGTCTGATGCGGTCCACTAGCCGATATTACCAGGTTTACACCCACGAACCCTAAGATCCATGTTCTGCCTTATACTTATGCCACGATCGGACTTTGATTACTCATTCTTTTACCGACATCATCACACTCTCACGACGTCTCCTTCGAGGTAACGATACCGATGATACTCCGCTCTCAGAACGTCTCCCTTAAGCTCTGGTTATACATAGGAAAAACACTTCCTATAGAGTAATCAACTTTGACGTGCACAAGCATCTGAAGACTAGAACCACCTACTGGTAATAATCTGCTAGTCAGACTCCATCATAACATCGCTGCTCCCATTGAGCACTTGCCATACAACGATCTTCCTCAAAACTCATTTATGACCTTCAAAGCACATCACTAATCCTATGTTTATTTGGCTGTTCCAGACATCTATTGCTCTTAATTCGTTTCACACACTGACACTCGTAGAACGCATCCTATGAGTTATCAGGAACATACCGCTCGCACTCTCGGGACGCATCCCTCGAGCCAACGATATCTGGGGAACACATCCCCGCTGAGAAAACACCATCCCTCACAATCATATCGCTCGCACTCTCGGGACGCAACCCTCGAGCCAACGATGTCTGGGGAACACATCCCTGCCGAGAGAACACATCTCCCCCTACTTATACTGGGAAACACACTTTCCAAATAAGTATGTCTGGGACCTCTATCTCCACACAAGAGAACACATCTCCCTCTAGAGCAATAAATTCTAAACGCCTATAAACATTGAGATTAGAACTGCCTTGAGGGGTCTAAAACCAATTCTTGAAACTACGGTGTACCCGCATAAGGCTTACTCCACCCAGATCCGCCCGGAACAACCTTAATGCAATGTTTCTTAATCCGAACTAGGTTTGCCAGATTGACCGCGCAACAATCAAACAAGAACATACACCGCCAACCGTATACCCAAAATTGGATCAATCAATCATGCAATAAACAAACAGGAACATGCACGACCATAAGACGCTACATCCATTACCAGGGTCGTCTAAACCGAGTTTCCAACGCGGGATCAAATCAAGGCTTGACGCCAACTAAATTGTCTATCGAAGACCAACACCTAACCATAACCTGGACACAATACTCGAGATCTCCACTCGACTCTCATAACCCGCCCAACATAGGCCCACATCCTGACCATACCTGGCCAGTACCATAAGAGATCATCGCCTGATCTCATAGACTCGCATCTAATCCTATGTTTATACACACGCTTGCAGACATTTACTACTCCTAACTTATTATCTTGCTCTTAGGACGCATCCTTAGCAACGAATATACCAACCACCCATGGTATACCGGGAAAACAACTTTCCCTCTAGACTTATAGTGAGATCCACCCGTCTCAAATAAATCTCTGGAGACCACCAACTCCCAAAAGAATGCAGGGAAAACTCACTCCCTTCAAGAGACCCATACATCTCCTAATAGTTATCCTGAGACCCACCAGTCACAGATAAGTAAGCATCCCATGATACTACACCGAGATCCACGCGTCATCGGCACGTAAGACTTGGTACTACACTGTGATCCACCCGTCACATGTAGAACCGCCGAAGACCCACCCGTCTTCTCAAATTGTCATGAGTTATTCGGGAACACCATTGTCCCTAGAGTAATAAATTCTAAAATGTCTATAAACATCTATGACTAGATCTGCCCCACCTGGCTAAACTCAATACACCAACGCAACTGCCCACTAAGATCATCATACTGACCCAATCCGGTCAAAATAATCCGAGATCAACTCCCGATCTCCGAGGCCCCCATCCAGTCTCAAGCTTACTTATGTTTTCAGACATTAATTACTCTTACTCATTCACACACTAACCTGCTCGCACACTCAGGATGCATCCTTCGAGCCAACGGTATCTGGGGAACTCACATCCTCGCGAGAGAACTCAGAACCCTCGCTACTTATTCTGGGAACTCACATCCCAAATAAGTATACAGGAGAACTCACATCTCCCCCGGACAACTCACATCTCCGATAATGAATGAGTTATTCGGACCGCCGCCCTTAGAGTAATCAATTCTTAAACGTCTCTAAGCACTTATTGACCAGACCTACCTCATATGGTCTAAGGCATGATATTTCCTACTCCGAAATATCGACATTAATAATATGAACTGCATATCTTATTAAACACATGAAATAAATAAGGAAGACTTCATCTTATAAATTTCCAAAACGTAGAGTCGTTACAACACCAACGAAACTACAAAAAATCCAAAACACCAAAACCAAAGCTAAAAATTCTGAAACAGACAATAAAAGAACGACAACTGGGATAAAAGAACCACAACTCAATCCTCGTCCTGCTCCCTTGTTGAACTCGGATTGAGATCGACATTAAATTTGTAATAGGTTCGGGGATTCTTTGATAAATGGAAGAAGGAAAGCTTTTTATGAGAATGTAGGAGCCCGCTCGGATGAATAGTAACCGAGAGGGAAGTTTGGATTTTAGGGGGATTAATTGTACTAGGCAAAGAATAATGTGTTTCTAGCAAAAAGAGTAGTGTATTTCACCTTTTCTGTACATAAATGATGGTACAACTATATATAGTACATTGAGATTAGGGCTTTTGATACATATGCTTACAATTTAACCATATTCTCATAAAGTAACCCCTAATGAGCATAAAGTAACTATACTAGGATTTAAAGTAATCAAGCAGAGTTAACAAAGTAATGAGTTGGGCCTTCCTGCTTGATGGGCTGGGAGTAGGATTTTGCCTTGGGCCAAATCCATGGTGCAACAGTAGGCCCCCACCGAGTCAGCGAATTGAGCTTGCTGAGTTCGTCGGGAATAGGCGAGCAGGCAAGAAAGCAGGAAGATGAGGCTCGTCCTTCCTCCCAGGGGTTTCGGCGTACCTGGCCAAACATAATGATGAGGGGACGAACGAGTCGGAGAGTAGAGCTTGTTGAGTTTGTCGGGAATAAGCTAGCAGCCAGGAGAGCAAGACGGTCGGGCTTGTCCTTTCTCCTGGGAGTTTTCCCGCTCGTTCAGACGACTTGGGTACGTTAGCTTGCGTCAACGCGTGGATGCGACTGGTCATGGTGCTAGCACGTACTTCCTCAATTCTCGCCCTAGTGATGATTGCGCTTTTTGTGGTTATCGAGATGAGTTAGGATTTCAATGTTGATATGACGCTTTGGCGTGCCGCCCCTTTGACTTCTGCCTCGTTTCTGACCACGTCTTTTTCGTGGTTCCCTATATATAAAGCCATTCCTTTCCTCTCTTTTATCCTTTACTTCGTATTCTGAAGATCCCAATCATGTACTTTTCTCTTTCTAACCCGATTTCCTTTCTTGTCTGCCTTTATCTGTACCCTTTTATTTCCCGAGTGTGAAATCGATTCAAAGAGTTTTCTGAAAGCATGGTGTCGGAAGAATCTTCTACTAGTTCCTATAGTGGGGCGTTGGTTCGCAAGAGCAAGAAGAACGTGGACCGGCTCATCGTTTCGTTTTCCCCTTCTGTCGACGCTGAGCCTTCGTTTGGTGTGAGTGATTCGGAGAGCGATGGTAGGGTAGCTTCGCCGTCCCTTCGTCGCCCCGAACGGAAAACCAACAACGGCGACGGTTCTTCCGAGAAGGAAAACATATCGCTTGCTACTATAAAAACGAGGAAGGTTGAGACGCAGAGCGATCTCAAAACTGCCTGGGCGAGGAAGGAATCGGCCGACCAGGCGCGAAAGAGAGAGGCTGATCGTAAAAAGAAAGCGAAGCGGAGGGAACAGTTGGAAGCCTTGAAAACGGTTCCTGTTTTTGGCTTGGATCCTGGTCGCTGTCATTTCATCGTGTTGGAGCGTCATGATGACAAACCGTCGTCCTCCATGCTGGAGAGTGTTCTCGGATGTGGTAGTGGGAAGAACTGGCCCAGGATAGAGTTCGTTATCCCCGGGTCGGACTACAGGCCGTGGGCTCCCCCTGAAGGCTACTTATTGTTAGGATATGTATATTTCCATCTCTACCCTTTGATGTATACCCTAGTACTCTTTGTAACTCTATATATTGATGTCTCTAATATGAGAGGAGACACGGCAATTGATTATCCAACATGGTATCAGAGCCTTTGCTCTTCTAAAAAAAAAAAAAAAAAAAACACCCTTTTCGTCTCCTCTTTCTCTCTTCATCTCCCTTCTTTTTCATCTTTTCGTCTCCCTTCTTCTTCATCCTTTTCTCTTCATCTTCCTTCTTCCTCAAAGCAATCCTCTTTCTTGTTTTCATCTCTAATTCTCTCTATTCTCAACGATGGCCCTTTCTCCTCCCACCAATGACAAACCATTCTCTATAAGCCAAATCAAAGCTTACATACCCATCACTCTTGACATGACCAAACTCAATTATGATACATGGAGAGAGCTTTTTGAAACACATTGTAGCAGTTTTGGTGTTCTTGGTCACATCGACGGCACCTCCTCCTCCACGCCGGAAACTGAAAAGTCTTGGAAGGAACACAACGATCTTGTCAAGATGTGGATCTACGGGACAATTACGGAGTCCATCCTCGAAACTGTTCTCAAACCAAAGTGCTCCGCTCATGACCTTTGGACTGCCATCGAAAGCTTGTTTCGTGATAACAAGGAAGCACGCGCTATGCAATTAGAGAATGAACTGCGAACCACAGTTATTGGAGATCTATCTGTTCATGAATATTGTAAGAAGCTCAAGTCCATCTCCGATCTCCTTGCGAATGTTGATTCACCGATCTCCGAACGTGTCTTAGTGATGCACATCCTCAATGGCCTGTCAGACAAGTTTGATAGTATCATCAACGTCATCAAACACAAATCGCCTTTTCCGGGTTTCATTGAAACACGGTCGATGCTACAAAGCGAGGAAGATCGCCTATCGAAGCACGTGAGGTCTGTCCCTAGTAGCGCTCCTCCTTCTGGTTCATCTTCTTCACCTACTCTTCTCTACACTTCATCGGAGCCATCACAGAATCATCCTTCTACTCACGGTTCCGGTAACCATTCCTACTCCAACAATTCTAATTATGGTGAAAATCGTGGCAACCGTGGCAATCGTGGTCGTGGCCGTGGCGGTCGCGGATATCGAGGTCGTGGAGGTCGTTTCTACAACAACAATTATTGGCAGCCTCCTTATCCATCATGGCCTTCTCCTCCTTACGCATCTACACCACCTCCTCTATTTCATGGATACTCCGGCTACTCAGCTCCTCCTCGTCATGTCTCCATGATGCAGCCTGGTCTTCTTGGTCCTCCACCACTAAGGCCGCATTATGAAGCCCACACCTCTCATATCATGTCTCCCTCACCGCCACAACACACCTTGCTTCCGGCTCAAATCACTCATGCTTTCAATACTATGTCTCTCCAAGATCCGACGGATGCTCAGTGGTACATGGACAGTGGCGCGACTAATCACATCGCTTCTAGCGCAGGTAACCTCCGTCCTACTTTTAATTCGAGCTTTATACCTGCTCTTACCGTTGGCAACGGATCCTTGGCTCGAATCACGACCGTTGGACAGGGAAATCTAATCACTCCTTCTCGATCTTTTCACCTAAACAATGTTCTAGTTTGTCCTTCCATCATTAAAAATCTACTTTCTGTTCGTAAATTTGTTACAGATAATTCTTGTTCTATTGAGTTTGATCCTTTTGGTTTTGTTATTAAGGATCTACGTACTCGGAACAAACTTCTCCGATGTGACAGTTCCGGTCCTCTCTATGCGGTTCCTTCCTCTACAAATTCTTCTCTGCCTCTTGCTCTCTCCGTGTCTTCTGTTGACGGATCTCTTTGGCATCGTCGTTTGGGTCATTGCTCTTCTTCTACTCTTAAACACATTCTCTCTTCTCTCTCTTTACGTTCTAATAAGACTGCTTTGACGGATTTGTGTCAAGCTTGTCAACTTGGGAAACATGTTCGACAACCTTTCTTTTCTTCTACTACTACAGTTTTTCGTCCTTTTGATATTGTGCATTCTGATATTTGGACTTCACCAATTACGAGTATTTGTGGGATCAAATATTATATTATTTTTCTCGACCATTTTTCTCATTTCGTTTGGGTCTATCCTCTACATCGTAAAAGTGATACTTTGTCCAAATTTATTCATTTTTCTACTTATGTGCAGACTCAATTTCATTCCAAAATCAAAATGTTACAATGTGACAATGGTGGAGAGTATGACAATCGGGCGTTTCATCAATACATGGATTCCATGGGGATGCAATTCCGTTTTTCGTGCCCTTACACATCACAACAAAATGGCCGTGCTGAACGTATGCTTCGTACCATCAACAACATCATTCGTACGCTTCTTATCCAAGCATCAATGCCACTGGCGTATTGGGTCGAGGCTTTACATACGGCTGTCCACATCATCAACCTTCTCCCATCTTCTGCGATTCATGACGAAGTTCCCTTCACCAAGTTGTTTAACAAAGAAGCACGATACTTGCACCTCCGTACTTTCGGTTGTCTTTGTTACCCGAACATGTTGCCGACTTCTCTTCACAAGTTGGCTCCCCGCTCCACTCCGTGTGTCTTCTTGGGCTACCCTACCGATCACCGCGGCTATCGGTGTCTTGATCTCACTACCCGACGTGTCATACTCTCCCGCCACGTTACGTTCAACGAGTCTGTTTTTCCTTTCTCTATTTCCAACTCTCCTCCATCTAAACCCGAGGACGTGGCCATTCCGCCCATCATTCGTCCTCGTATTGCTCAGCCGTCTTCTCCTCCTCCACCATCACCATCACCTTCTCCTCCTCCTTCACCATCACCTTCTCTGTCGCCATCTCCTCCTTCAATCTCTAATCCTCCTATGGTACTTCCTTCTCACACTTCTTCTTCTACTTCTACTCATCCAATGCAAACTCGTAGTAAAAGTGGTATTTTCAAACCACGACAACCATTGTGTCTTCACACAGATACTTCTATTTCTCCCCTTCCACTGTCACATATTCAAGCAGCCAAGGATGGTCGTTGGCATAGTGCCATGACGGAGGAATATAAAGCTCAAATTAAAAGTGGTACGTGGGACCTTGTGCCCCGTCCAGTTGCTACTAATATCATTCGTTCTATGTGGATTTTCAGGCATAAATTCAAGGCTGACGGTACCCTTGCTCGTTACAAGGCCCGTCTTGTTGCTAATGGACGGTCTCAACAAATTGGTGTCGATTGTGACGAGACATTCAGCCCGGTGGTCAAACCGGCTACCATTCGGACGGTTCTTGACGTGGCAACTGCTCGTGACTGGCCGCTTCACCAACTCGACGTTAAAAATGCCTTCCTCCATGGTGACCTTGAAGAGACGGTCTATATGCATCAACCTCCGGGATTCGTCGACCCGACTAAACCTGATCGCGTATGTCTTCTCAAGCGTTCTTTATACGGGCTTAAGCAAGCTCCTCGGGCTTGGTTCTCTCGGTTCGCCGCCTATGCTAAGAAGATTGGTTTCAAACAAAGCAAGTCCGATTCATCTCTCTTTATTCTCTCCACTGGTACTGCCATCGCTTACTTGCTTCTTTACGTTGATGACATCGTCTTAACCGCATCGCAACCAAGTCTTCTTTGAAAGATTATTGATCGTCTAAGTTCTGAATTCGAGATGACTGATCTTGGTGCTCTACATCACTTTCTTGGCATTCTGTTTCCCGCGATGCTCACGGTCTATTTTTACATCAACAAAACTACGCGGCTGATATACTTCACCGGGCTCAAATGACTAATTGCAATCCGGTTCTCACTCCTGTCGAGGTTGGTTCTAAGCTTGCTGCAGCTGATGGTCCTAAGGTTGCGGATCCTACTCTCTATCGCAGCTTAGCAGGGGCGCTTCAATATTTGACATTTACCCGTCCCGACATCTCTTATGCGGTACAACAAATTTGCTTGTTTATGCACGACCCTCGTGAATCGCATTTCCACGCTCTTAAGCGCATTCTACGGTATGTCAAAGGTACAATTTCCCATGGGCTTCATCTTTACAAGTCTTCATCTCTGAATCTTGTCGTTTATTCCGATGCTGATTGGGCTGGTTGCCCCTCCACTCGCCGTTCTACCTCCGGCTATTGTGTCTTCCTCGGCGACACTTTAGTGTCTTGGTCATCAAAACGCCAACCCACTACTTCTCGCTCTAGTGCGGAGGCTGAATATCGCGGTGTCGCTAACGCAGTCTCTGAGGCTACATGGCTCCGTACTTTGTTACTTGAGATGCATATCGCGATTCCTAAGGCAACGATCGTTTACTGTGATAATGTCAGCGCCATCTACATGTCTTCGAATCCTGTTCAGCATCAACGGACAAAGCATATAGAGATCGACATACACTTTGTTCGAGAACGTGTTGCTCTCGGGGAAGTCAAGGTTTTACATATTCACTAAGGGTCTACCATCTCCGCTTTTCACGTCTTTTCGAACAAGTCTTAGCATTAGACCACCCGACGCTAAGCCTGCGGGGGGGTGTTAGGATATGTATATTTCCATCTCTACCCTTTGATGTATACCCTAGTACTCTTTGTAACTCTATATATTGATGTCTCTAATATGAGAGGAGACACGGCAATTGATTATCCAACACTTATGCGTCTATGAGTGCTTCTTTGATCAAGGTGGGCTCGGTTTCCTGATTACCCCGGTAATTATGGAGTATTGCGCTCGTTACAGGGTCTCCATATCTCAGCTGACCCATGCGAGCTTTCAAAATTTGATGTCGATTCTGATGTTAAGTTACGAGGCCCGCCGGGTGGTTACATGCGATCACTTCGAGGAGGCATGCGAGATTACCCGTGGGAATACTTTCGATTTCGGTCGGTTACAGATCAAGATGAAGAACATGCTTGTTTTAGTGAACAACTTAAAAAACAGGCTTGAGGGCAACTGGCAGGAGAAGTATTTCTTCGTGAAGATAAACAAGGACTCAATAGGGGACTATCGCGGGGAGATTCGAATAGGCTGGAACAAACAAATTGGTATGATTTCCCTCTCGTCTTTTGTTCATGGCTGATAGTTGATTTTGCCTTCTTTTCTGCAGATCCCTATACGCGGCGCTCCCGGACAGTTCCTCCAACTGCGTGGTCGGCTTATTGCCGCGATATCCTCCTCAGGACTGGCCGACCTTCTTTCACATCCAAATTCGTCAAGTATACAGCCGGATTGTCTCAGGTTTGTCCGTGTTTTACGACCATCCTTCCTTGGCCTTCGCGAATTAGTTCCTCGGTTTTCACATTTTGTTTCCTAGGTAATCCCACTCTTGGTTACGACATCTCAAGGCGTATCGCTCTCAAGTCTGATCAAGGGAAAATTGCGAAATTGAACCTAGATCAGCCTTCACTTCCCAAGCCTAAGGCTGGTGCTAAGACGAGCTCGGTGGTGCGAGAACGAACAAATCCGTGGCTTCGGTAACGGATAAGTCTCCTGGCAAGTCTGCTATTTCTGGCCACACGGGCGGGACACCAAGCAGGGTGCAGAAGGAACCAATTGCCAGAGACGCGATTGGGACCACTTTAAAGAAGCGGTCAAGGGACGAGAGCGCTTCAGTCGTTGTCAAACACGGGGCCGGGAAGGATGTTGCGGCAATGTTTGCCCACAAGCGTGCTCGTCAAGGCTCCGAAGGGTCCTCACGAGACCTTGCAGTTTTGACGGCGGACGATACGGGCACTGATGTTGAAGACAACTGGCTCGTTCTGCGTAGCCGTGACGAGCTCGACTCTTCCGACGATTTTCAAGGGTTTTGGCGGGCATATCTTCGAACATCCTGAGGAGTGCGCCAAATATATTAACTCCATTTGAGGGGGTTTAAGGGGTTCAAACCCTGGGTTGGATGAGATATTCGACCGAGAGGGCTTCTGTCAGTCCACTGCGAACCTTGTGGGGGTGAGTTTTTTTTTTTTTTTTGTCTTGATCTTCGTCATTTTTGTCGGTATGATTTGGCTCATGCTCTAGTTTTGCTTCTTTGCAGACTATAGTCGATTTCAATTCGGTCTGGAGGCGACTTGATTCTGCCATGAAGTGGGAGGTTAGGCTAAAGGAGGAGAGGGACTTCGGCAAGGCTCGCATTGAGATGCTCGTTAAGGAGAACGAGTCACTGAAATCCGGAGGCATCACGGAAGAGCTCGAGAGATTGAAAAAGTACTCCGAGGGGCGGTCAAAGATGTTGGCGGATGTCTCCGATCAATATCAGGCGGAGAGGAGAGAGAGGAGACATGCAGAGCCGAGGTTTGAAGATATCAGGGAGCGCCTCAAAAGAGCCGAAGAAGTGAATATTGCGTTGATCGAGCACGTCCGGACGCAGGTATCCCGTCTGTGGTCTTCTCGGAGAGAGCATGGTCTTTCTTGTGCCAAGCTGGCTGCTGAGCAGTTCCGTACCGAGCTGGTCGGACAGGCGCAGTCCTCTCCCAACCGAGCCCGTGAGTACTGTGTCGAACAGCGGGAGTGCGCTCGTCTCAACTGCATGGCTATCGGCGTACGGGATTGAGGTTGATTCCGAGGGAGTTGAGGCCAGCTTTGAGGACTATCAGAAAAATATTGAGGTGATGCAGCTGATGGACTTCTCCGAATGGGATAATGAATACAATCCTGGAGCGAACGTTCTACCGGAGAGCTATGAGGAGGATAGTTCCAAGTCTCCACTCGGCAAGGATTTTGGGATAGAGTGCGGTTGGATCCTCGAGCCTTTCGTGAGCGAGTGGTCCGAAAGTGCTGATGATGGCGAGGGAGACGCTCAGGATAATGTCCGGGTTATCGGGTCTGAGCAGAGTGTTGAGGTCGTACTCACGACAGCGACCTCAAATTCTCCTAGGTCAGTTAAAATTGTCGAGCATTTCTTATCCGGTATTATTTTGAAAGTTGCCGAGGGTCTAATGGATGAAATTGCGGACAGGATTTTAGCTGAGCCCACTGCTGCCGATCAGACTTTGGCTGAGGCTTCGGCAAAGGACCCGGGAGTTGGCGCGTCTGGCGTTGTCGGCCAGTCTGAAGTTGAAGCTTCAGCGAAAGATCCGGAGACCAGGGATGATATGATGCCTCTCTTCGCTCCACCCCCTTCAGCCTCGGTGCCGAGTGATCGGCGCCCAGAGTAGTGTTGCGTTATTTTCTTTTGTTTTATTGTAATCAGGCCGAGTGTGGCGGTTGAGCAGTTGTATAACTCTTGTTTATCTTTCTTGAGGAGCAGATCCTCTCGATTTTTAATGAGATTTCAAAGTTTCTTTTATGCGATTAAATTTTTTAGCTTAAGCATTTTCGAATGTTTTGATGCGGCTAAGTTTTAAAGCTTAGGCATAGCGTGTCCAGGGAGGTCACCCTCGAATTTGCCTTTTCTGTTCTTGTTTCTGCGGCTAAGTTTTAAAGCTTAGGCATTGATTCGTGCGTCCAGCGAGCTGGTCCCTGGGTTACTTTGATTTTGATCCGATCGGGTTCGCATGATGGAGTGGTCGGATCGAGTTATCTGCGGGTCGGAACCCGGCTTACGACTAGAGTCCGTCTCATGGTAAAGCGTGCGAGAAGTGTTCGGCTTAAAGTTCTTACACGTTCTTAGGGACTCATGCGGGACTGGGCCCGGCTTTTATCCTATTCGAGAAAGTTATGGTGGACTTTTCGAGTTTAGATTGTAGATTATTTCGCTACTGCATCTTTGGGAGACGCGTGATTTTATCCTACTCGGGTTTAGCTATGGTGGGCCTCCCGAGTATGACCTATTGATCGAGTACTTGGCCAGAGTATCGATGTAAATGAGCTCGGAGCTTTTTAGAATTCGAACGGATCGGTGGCAAGTAAGCTCGGAGCTAATAAAATTTTATTGATTATAGCTGGACTTCCGAGGATGCCGCCTACGTACCCGTTAAATAGGGATCAAGCCAGACGTAATTCATATTACAAAGGAAAAGCTAGATAAGTCATCCGGAGACGAGCGAGTCGTTCAGAAACGAAAAAAGCATACGATGCTTAGTTTTTTTTTTTTTTGGTGGAGATCAAGCGATGTATTGAGCGAGCCCGTGGTTCGCCGGGTCGGGCCGGTTTTGTGCTGCGATCTTCGTTTCTCCCTAGGGGCTGATGAAGAGATTTACCGAACAGAGCTGTTTTCCCGCGATGAAGCATGTCCTCGCCATCTTTTGGTTTCCGCGGATCGTGAAGACCCCGAGCGGGGTTGGGAATTTGAGGCATTGATGGTACGTTGATGAGACGGGTTGGAGAGAAAATAGCCATGGGGTTCCCATGATTACGTTGTACACGGTTAGTTTATCCACTACCATGAATTTGATGTTTTGGGAAATTCCCCCAGCGTGCACCATCAGCTTGATCGACCCCACTGTCATTATTGTGACGCCGTTGAAACCGGTGAGGGGCCTGACACCCGGCTAGATACGATCGACCGAGCTCCCGGTATCGACCAGAACCCTAGTCACTTCGCAATCTTCGATTTTCAGCTCAACAACGAGCGGGTCGTTATGGGGCATGGCCAAATTCTTTGTGTCAGCCTCCATGGAGATGATGGGCATGTCGACCTTACTCCGATCGGGACAACTCCTGTTGGCGGTTGCTTCCTTTTTGTACTGCTTGAGGGACCGGACCGAATCGCGAGTTAGGCTGAGCCCTCCATGATCATCAGAACTCTCCTGGTTGGGTTTTGCTTTCCAGACTGTCCTTTGTCGGATTGAGCACGCTTGGGTGGAAGGGGTGAGTCGGCGTTGCCGCTCGGCTTCTGCTCGTTCCCATTTGGTTCCTCCTCGAGCTTTCGCTTCTCGCCTCGGTCGGCTGGAAGTGCAATTTTGACTGCTCCCTTCTGGTATTACGCGAGCAGTTGTTCCTTTAGTTGTCGACATTGCGAGGTCGAATGCCCGTGCATTTGATGGTAGTCGCAATAAGACTGTCTGCTCGTAGGTTCATGGACCTCTTCTGGTTGCTAGTATTTGTTCCATTGTTTCGGGGGAGGGCTCGACGAGCTATTTACGACGTTGGTTGCTAATTTCTTCCTGTATTCATAGTCGAAGTGCTGTCGGGGTTCTTGGTATGACTCTTCGTCTACTTCCTTTGCCTTTGCCTTTGTCTTGGCTGCTTGGGGCTTGACTGGCGAGTTCTTTTGGGCCTGCCCAGCTTGATCCTTCTCGAGTTTAATGAAGTCAACCGAGCTGTGCATGGCTTCTTCGATTGTCCTAAGCGGGTGTAGGATTAATTCCTTCCGGAACTTGGACGATCGGAGCCCCTGCTTGAGGGCAGCTACAGCAGTGGTGTCACTCGCCGTGACTCGCGAGATGACGGCTTTGAAGCGGTCCATAAACTTCTCTAGCGTCTCCTTCTCGCCTTGGACCAACCCCCACAAGTCAGCATCCGAGACGCCGTCCTCAATATAGATGGCGTAATGCTTGAGAAACATCATCGACAGTTGCTGAAATAAGTCGATCGAGCGGGACTCCAGCCTGGAGAACCAGTCTAAAGCAGCGCCTGAGTCATACTCCTCGAGAGAGAAGTGCACCCATCCCATCGCGATGGAGAAGGCGGTGAGGTGCTGCTTCAGATCGGAGTCTTCGGAATACGGTTGAAGTCGCAGTTTGGCGGTATGCCTGATCGAAACGGATGTTATTCCGACAGAAAAGGGGGTCCACTGAGTCTCGGCCAAAACTCAGTCGATCTCCGGGGCCGAGCTCAGAGCTTGACGCATCTGTGAACTCATTTCCCAAAGTTGGTTCCTCATGTCCTCAAGCTCAGAGTATTGAGTATGAGTCATTCCGCGGTCAGGGACAGTTCCCTGTCGGGCGGCGAGGGTTTGCCGCAAATCCGCAGTCTGGCCGAGCCTCCCGAAGATTGAGGGCGAAGAGCTCTCTCGGACTGTTGGTGACTCGAAGGTGGCCCGTCGCGGGCCCGCCTCGGTCCGCTCTGGGAGTGGCCCCCGTGATGCGAACAAGCTATCGAGTCAGATGTTTGTTAATCGCGCTCGCTCTTCCTGCTCGTCGAAGCGACGCATGAGTGCTCCGAGGAGACGGGCTGGATCCAGCTGAGGTTCCGGCTCGTTTTGATTATCTGTTTGGGCTCGGTTATCCCGGGTAGCATTAGGTTGGGCGGCCAGTGTTTGCCTCAGGTCAACTGTACTTCCGAGCATGTGTCGGAGGTCAGTTGGCTCTTGTATCCTCTGGAAGACAGATACGGGATTGGTCGGATGCTCGATCCTCTCGAAGACCGAGGAGGCGGCGGTTGGCCCCTCGACTCTATCGGGAGCTGTGGTCGGATCGGCGGGCAGGTCGTGGTCGCTGGGGATGAGAGCGGGATTGTCCGTGTTCACGGGGTTAGGGTTTTCCTGCTCGGGAAGAAGGGTCGCTCGTTGGGCCACCGGAGTGTTAGTAACCTGAGCGCTTGTTCCCGCCGAGTGCGTTCTCATGCTCGCTTCCTTGTTGAGATCCATGGTTGCGTGAAAATATATCCTCTTGCAGATGCGAGAAATAGCAAATCCCCCTACCTGGCGCGCCAAATGTTGAACTCGGATTGGGATCGACATTAAATTTGTAATAGGTTCGGGGATTTTTTTATAAATGGAAGAAGGAAAGCTTTTTATGAGAATGTAGGAGCCCGCTCGGATGAACAGTAACCGAGAGGGAAGTTTGGATTTTAGGGGGATTAATTGTACTAGGCAAAGAATAATGTGTTTCTAGCAAAAAGAGTAGTGTATTTCACCTTTTCTGTACATAAATGATGGTACAACTATATATAGTACATTGAGATTAGGGCTTTTGATACATATGGTTACATTTTAACCATATTCTCATAAAGTAACCCCTAATGAGCATAAAGTAACTATATTAGGATTTAAAGTAACCAAGCATAGTTAACAAAGTAAAGAGTTGGGCCTTCCTGCTTGATGGGCTGGGAGTAGGATTTTGCCTTGGGCCAAATCCATGATGCAACATCCCTCAGATCCTACTCGACCACTGCTTCGGCCTACCGCGGCAACTGGGGACATTCGGCCTTGATATGACCTGGCTCCTTGTAGTGATAATAAACTCGAGCTCCCCGAAACTCCGCTCTAACAGGACAGCCCGCAACATGATGCTCCCTGCTCCTGCACCCGTAATAACTACGATCATTCGATTTCAGCTTGGAAGGGTTTTCCCTCTTCCTCTTCTGCCCTTGCGCAGGCTTGCTGGTCTGATTAGGAACCTCATGACGCTGGTGCGTCCTCGGCGAAACAGCTGAAACAAACTTTGGTTGGACATCCACCGTTGCCACCGGATACTCTGCATAAACTTTCCTTCCTCAACACCCACTCCTCAGCTTCCTCAGGTCTCTCTCTTCTAGATAAAAACATTGAACTCGAAACCCGCATCCGCCTCATCCTTACATGATGAGTCGAATGCCGGTAACCGCTCTAGTATCTGCGTCAAGAAACCCTCAAGACGATCCCAACGATCCTGAGCGAGAGCAGCACTCCCACATGGGCCCACTCCACAACCAGTTAACCCGGCACCCCACCTGGCACCTACAACACCAACACTGGCACTCGCGCTAGTCTCACTCATAGATCCTGCATGATACGTCTGAGACTCTGACGCCTGCGTAGCACTCGCAGCCACGCCACTGGACGACTCAACCAAGCGCCCATGACCCCGACCTCTACCTCTACCAAGACCTCTAGCTCCAGTATCCATCACTCTACATTTCTCAAAACACAGACAAGGATACTATAACTACGGAGAATAGAAGTCACAAACAAACATAAATACTTATCGCGGAATCTCTTTAATGGCCCTAGGAGGATGATTCTAAGACTCTATTAAATTGATTAAACACAAAAATCAGTTTAAACACATAGTCTCAGACATCCAATTCACCAGTCCTAAAATCGTCTAGGCTTTTATACCAAAATGAAACAACCAAGCTCTTTTTTTTTTCTTTTCTAACAACCCTACTACGGAAATCCATAACTCTTTCACTACAAGAAAATAGTGTTATTGCAAGAAAAAAAATTGTTGTATTATGTCAATAAATTGTTGCAAATATAGAACTTGCAACAAAATTGCAACATATTATGTAATGTTGCTATTTGAGGGTTGCAAATTCGAATATGTTGCACATGTATAGCAAAATGTACAATGACTTCACTCGTTGCTTATTTGTCGCATGAATGCAACATAAAATTCGAAACAAGTTCGTGGTATAGTTACGACAATATTTTGTAACTCTAAAGTGTTGCAAGTCATTGCTACGTAAAATACATAGCAAACAGTGTTGCGAACTTACAACGCGTTAATTTATTGCTATATTTGTTATAAAAATGTAACAATTTATTGGCTGCAAAATTGTAGTATAATTATGATATATATATATATTCTTGCAACTTTAAATTTTCATTAAATTTATTTACGTAAAAGGAAAGTAAATATTATCTCTACAATATTTATTTCTGAATAACTGGTTTATGATTTATTAATTTATCATAATTGTTTTTGGTCAGTAATAATTTATAATTTTTTATTTCTAATATAGATTTTCAAAAAAGCCACCAAAACGTAAAAAGAGCTAGTTTTTATTAAATAATTAAAATCTAACAATGCATAAATAATAAAATGGTAGTAAACAACAGGCGGTTAATTGTTGGTCTCGATATCCCATCATTTTCTCCACGCCTTCAAGTTTATTGAGTCCTTCTTTGATTTCTACATTGTTTTGCAAACATCTCTTCAACCTTTCACTTGAGAACTTCATTGTTGTTGATTGCATTTCAATGGTGATCAAGAATCAACCGTTGATTGAGAGTTTACTATGAAGAGATCCTAAACATAATACACAAATTTTTGTTGTGCCGAATAAATCTAAGAGATATAAAAATGTAAACAAGACAATTAATTTATAATAATAGAATATTTTACCATAATGTATCATTAGGTTTGGCTTGATTAAGAACACATTTGAAAGATATTGATTGGGCTTCTTCACCTTGATTTTGAATTTTCTAATTTGCTTCGGATCTATCTCATTTCTTAAACTAAATAGAAAAAGAACTCATAGAAGATAGAAAAAACTTTAGCAAACGATTTATGTTATTATTTTCCTTGTGCAAACACTAAGCCTCCCAGATCAACAACACTTCTCCAATATATATATGTATATAGCAATTGTATTTATTAAATATAGGAACAATAAAATCCAATAGTATCTTTGATTTAGAATCTATCCGAATCCAAACAATATTTTTATTGAAGCTGAAGTTACTATCATTCTATAAAAGTGGGATGTATCTCTAATTTGGTTCATTAGCAAATAAAAGCCATAAACATTAAATTTATTTATTTGAAAGATTAAACGTTTAAATCTGCACGTAATATAGTGTACATGTACATATATACTTAAGCTTTAAGTAAACTATGTTAAGTATTAGGACTTGAAGAATTCATTAAAAAAATCGTGACCAAGTACAAAAATCACGTTTAAGTAAAATAAACTTTAAAAAATATGCCAACATGGTATTTTAAACGAAAGAGAATACATATGATTAGCATAAATAATATTTTTTTTTCCAGAGTTTTTTTCATTCCTTTTCTTTTCCCTCCAAGAGAGACATCGTTTAGAAATATTACAACTGAGGAATAGAAAAGAGTAAAGAAATAAATAAAAAACGCGGTTAAGTAAGGCATAGTAATACATAAAATCTCATGTGAGAAAAACGTTTTTATCGTTGGATGAACTTAAACCAATTGTGTATGTAGTTTTTATGATCCGAAGTTAAGGAAGTTGAAACTCTCAAGGGTGACAACATGTCGAGCATATCCAAGACGGCAAGCTTCGCTCTTAAAAGGAGTTCGACTGATAATCTTGGTTGCTTTAGAATCATTGGATACACAATCATCATCTGGATTTTAATCTAATTCTTCTTTAATAACATTATCGAGATAATAAAATGTCCTTATTTCAAAATTATTTTTTAAATATTCTTAAATAAATGAGCAGAGAGATTTGAATTTGATAAATTTTCGTACTAATTCCAGCGGTAGAAATGTTGCAAAAGAGTTAATAAATATTTCAAAATGTATGAAAAATATCACTTATTTGTCACATATTTTTAACATAATTATATTGCAAAATAGCTAGGTTTTACAACCGTTGTATGATTCTTGCAAGTTTTGCAATGAATTTTCACATTTCGTAAAACAAAGCAAATTGGTAACAAAATTTGCAACAAAAATTATTTGTTGTTGTTTTGCAATGAATTAGTAATAAAATTACCACGTGTATTCACCATTGCATTAATATTGCAAAAATTGTTGCAAAATTTTAACAAAAATGAATGTTGCAAGTATTATGTTGCAATAACACTATTTGCTTGTAGTGTTTAAATCAATAACCAATAAAGTACCATAAGTCTGCAAACAACCAATTCCATAATTCCAATAATCAATTAACATTTCTAACAACCTAACGGTTCTACAAAAATGCAATAACCACAACATCCTATCATCCTCCTCCTATTGCCATGATTCCGCAATCACACTTTGCTTTACCTGCAACACATGGAAATAAGAGTTGCGTGAGTACTATCACAAATACTCAGTGAAGCGGTCATCCCATCTACATGTTACAAAAATAGGAAAAATAGAATGCCAAAAACTACGCGATCAAACAACAATCAACAATATTCCCAAAATTCACAAAAGAACTGATGGTGTCGATCGACACACCACCATAGTGTCGATCGATACTAGAATACGCAAAGCACAAATCAAAACTGGGTGTCGATCGATAGCACCACTAGGTGTCGATCGACACTCCCAAAACGAACCAACAATATCGTGACACAAAAGTGGGTGTCGATCGACACTACCACTAGGTGTCGATCGACACTCCTTGCAGAAACCTAAATCGAGTCAATTCTCTCGCGACTCGATTCCGTTTAATCATGCGAGCCGATTCCACACAGAAACCACACGATATTCACATATAAACAACACGATAATCACACAGATAAACACAAGAAATCAATCCTAAACCATATCACAATCATCCGATAACCTAACATTCTAATCCCGTAACCACGATCACGCACTCACTTCGATTACACGATTCGAGAACAGAACGGTTAAGAACACGAAATCAGCGACTTTGCAGCCTCTGATCTCAACCAAAAACACCGAGGAACCCTTCCTCAATTACCTAGAACACAGAACTTGGATTTTCCCAAAACCCTAATTTTAGATTTCCAGAAAACAGAACGATGCACTGAATTAAAACGATCACAGGGATCAGAGCTTACCTCGGAATTCAGATCCGAAACCTAATATGAAAACTAGACTGTCGGGGCTTTCCAACGGTACCTAGCTCGTCCTCTGATTCCCTCTGAAACGCCGAGAAAACACTTTCCAAGGAGACTGATTGAATCCCGAAACTGCACAGACCACTCACGGGAAAACAATCATAACTCACAAACTACCGATCCAAAAGGCAATCGGATTTCTTCTATAGCTAGCTAAGAGGAAAAAGAACCTACCTACAAAAATCATGTCAATCAGACTTGATTCAATCGCCTTTTCTTCCTTTCTACCAGAACAGCCAAAACTGCCTTCTCTTTTCTCTTGAATTCAACTAGCAAAATGCTCAAATCTTTTTCTTCTCTTTCTTCCCTTTCAACCACGCTTTCTCTCATCAAAAACACGGCCAAAAGGCTGCTAAACATTTAAATACCCGAGCCCTAGGGCTCCCCCTAAACCGCCTCTGCAAACTGAGCGATTTAACTTAACCCAAAACAACCCGCAGAACATGGTGTCGATCGACACCCACACCTGGTGTCGATCAACACCTCTTTCTAAAATACCCATTTTGGTTTCAAGATGTTACAATAATACTTAAATTCTTCGCCAATTCTCTAAAAAAAAGAGTTTTCCAAACACTTTTATAACAAAGCTATAAATAAAATTGATATGAGTTTTACAATCTGTCGTCTTTAATCATTCATGACAACATCTTAAAGTACTTTCATGTTTTTATTTATTTACTTAGTGATATGTTGTTTATGATGTCTAATATACTAAACATTCTTTTTACTAAGTAAATTTATTCTTCAAGTTACAAACTCAAAATAAAAAAGAGTCTACGTGATTCTTCTTTGATCGATAAGAAGAATGACTTTGTTTAAAAATAGTTGTAATTGTATGAATGAAACAATTTTGAGTAATAAAATTTTATTTGTTATAAAAAAATATATTTATGATCATAAACTATTCATTACGATAAGTTATATGTAATTTTTTTTATAATTAACGTTTAAAAATTAATAATATTTAGGACCTAATTTTGATATTTGAAGAGGGCTTCTATAAAGTTTGAGACGGCCATGCGACATACAGAGAGTAGACTTCAGATGAAGTCTATTCGTCGGCAGACATCAGATGAAGTCTATTCGTCGGCAGACATTAGATGAAGTCTACTCTTACAATTTGGGTTATTATAGCATTTGACCAAAATGTTGAATTTTTCAGAGTAGACTTCAGCTGACGTCTACAAAAGGGAAAAAAGTTAGTTTTGCAATTGACCATTCTTTGACTTTTAAAGTAGATTTCATATGTAGTCTACCAAAATACAGTAGACTTCAAATGCCGTCTACGCTTGGTAATAGACTTCATCTGAAATTTACCTTGTACGGAGAGGTTAGATTTGGAATTGACTAAAGTTTGACTTTTGGAAGTAGACTTCATTTAGAGTCTACTGCCAATGCAGTTAGTTTTAGGGTTGACCAAACATACTTAATGTGAAGTCTACTAAAAAATTGACTTCATATGAAGTCTACCTTTAAATGTTTATGGTGGTCAATTGTTCGAGAAAATGTTCAACCACAAAACTAACCTCTCTGTACAGAGAAGACATCAGACGAAGTCTGCGGTCAACATCAAAATTTAGTCAATAGCAAAATTGCCCTATATTATTTGACAGAATAGACTGCACATGAAGTCTGTTAGAAGTAGACTTCACATGTAGTCTGCTCGATAAGTCAGAGTTTTGGTCAATTGCAAAACTAACCTCACTTTAAGAAGACTTCACACGAAGTCTACGCGGATACTTTTTGTTTCCAAAGGGAACGCATAGACTTCACATGAAGTCTGTTACGATATTTTTTCTTAAACGGTCAATTGCAAATCTAACCTTTTGTTGACCAGTAGAAGTTAGGTGAAGTCTACTATCGCGAAACAGATTTAGAATTGGTGAAATCACATTTTTCCGTCGTTGAAGCTCGTTTTTGGCTTCGTCGACCACCCAAAACTTTGAATCTCACTAGTTACGAAGAAGCCCAACCCTATTTTATGCAAAAACCGTAATAAAACTTGAGAATATGAGAGGAAAAAAAATAAAATGAAAATTAGAAAGAGTTTTGGATGAAATTGGAGAGGAAATGGAGGAGGTTGAGGTTATGAGATCAAAGATTGAGCATTTAGAGCTTCAAAAATATTTAGATGAGCATTTAGAGCTCAATTTTGGTTGTTCATTATGGTTGAGAAAATTGAAGAAGATGGCATTCTTGTAAATATGTTGATATTTTGAGGGTTGTTGTGTCTTTATGCTAAAATCTGAATTTTCAAAAAAAAAAAAAACTAATGACATTTTCGTGAATAAGTAAAGATAGTAAGGATATTGTGGTGAGAAAGTGGGTAAATATGAACAGGAGAAAAAAGGATGTTATATTTGGAGTTGACCACAAATAATAGGTCACTTTTGCAAGTATCCCAAGAATAAATAGCTATTAGTCTCTTTGATGCAACGAATAATCATGATTATTTCTATTTATTTTTATTTTAATTATATTGATATTTTTAGTGTTTATCTTTTAAGTTTTCTAGAATATTCGAGAGCTTTCCTATGATTTTTTTCTTTTCTATAAGTAAGCTTGCCTTCTATTATATTCAGTTTATGATTTAATTAATAGAAATTTTTTTTTAAGGAGAATATTCTCTAGTCCTATTTTGATTCGATTAAGTTCATCAAACAAGAACCATGTTCCAAACGAGGATTCTATCGAGGCCATGGACCTCTCTCTCATACCATCTCCTTTATCTATCATTGCATTTCTTACTACCAACTCAATTTCTCTCTTATCGATCTTACTTCGTTCCAACATTTTTCCGACTCGCCATACATCGACAACATACCTCCCATGCACGCTAGTCTGATTGACACGTCTACACAGTGGCGAAGCTACATGATTGTGAGCAGGGGCAAATTTAGGACATAATTCAGTGGGGGCACTATATTTTTAATAAACATGACAAAAAAAAAATATATATGAAATGTTATAATCATATTCTTTTTTTCATCAAAAATATAGAAATGATTGTGTTATATTTTATATATTCTAATAATACGTGTGAGTTTAATTGAAAAACATTGTAAAACTTCTTGTTTTCTTAAATTTTATTCTATAGATATTTAGTCTTGAAAGAAAATTATGATATAGAAAAACATAAATTATGGCTTAAAAAAAATCAGAGATCTACTTTTGATTATAAAAGGTAGAGGATTATTTTGGAAGAATGTAAAGATTTAGTAAATGGAAAAGCATTTGAAAAATAAAGTTTACTAGATAAATACACAATTGCAAATAAAGAAGCTAATTAAGAAAATGGGAAAATGGAAACATGACTCGATTAATTAATGCAAAATTTATGATAGGCAAAAAGTAAAAAATATGTAAATAGTGAATGCATTATGAGATTTGGACGTGGAATTAGTGGGGGCACTAGAGCAATTTAATCGCTAAACTACCAATCCCTTCACATAATTACATTTATAAAAAACAATTGTTGAAATTTAACTGGGCCCCGTGCCCCCTTTTCTTCATGTGGAACCGCCCCTAGTTGTAAGGGGGTCAGCTGACCCCATAACTTTAATAAAATATTGTTTGTAAAACTATTGAATTGGTGTTTAGTGGATCATGTCTCATGCCGCCTTTTTGTTAATTTTCCCACTTAACCACGTTCTTATTTGGGCCACTTCTGATATTGTATATTAGTTTGCATATTTTGCATATTAGTTTTTTTTTTTTTTACAGTATTTCTATCTTATTAATACTATGTAATGTTGAAGAAAGCGCTAGATGCTAAGTCGACAGTAACCCAGAGCCTAGCCCCTATAACGTCTAATCGGGACATTGGCGATTTTAAGCATTTTAGGCATTTAAATCATATAAACGTTCTAACTATGCATATGGACTTAAAACTTATAAATTTAAATTTATGTAGTTGGAAACTTAAAAAAAATACAATAAAACGAGTACTATGCATTTTTAACCGGTTAAAGCGGTCGTTTAAGCATTGCTTGAGCGCCTAGCGCCTAAGCGGGGCCTAGACGATTTTCTACACCGCTTTTTAGAACACTGATAACTAAAATGCAACTACTTTTAATTTATTTTTTTATGACTAAAATACAACTATTTGATTTTGTGTTCTATCTATTAATTGTTTAGTATGTGTTTACCTAAACAACATGAATAGATAATTTAATATTATTATTGACCCCGACAAGTATGGTATTGTACACCTTCATATATGCTCTCTACCGTCGAATTCCATCCATTATGCGTCCAAAATGCTCCAACCGCGGGATGCGCCAATACCTCTAGCTGATTAACCCATTTCACAATTTCCCCCTATGTCCAATGTGTTCCATAAACCCACAAGGCAATGACTCGAGCCACTCGGCCCCTGGGACCAACCCCAGCCTAACCACCCACAAGAACGGCTATTTGCTGTTTCTTAGACCTCAAGCAATCTCAAGAAACTCCTTCTCTTTGATAGCTGAAACGCTACCAAAACTCACGTAGACCACAGACTTTTGGCGTTGCTTGTCGAGCCAACCGGTTATTGGATTGTCTTCTTTATTATTTTTCATCGATGAAAGATCTTCGCTATGTTTGTTAAATGGTCCGACAGGGAAGAAGGGAACTTGGAAGCTGCGGCTCAAATCCATGAGTCGGGTCCTTCAAGTTCTTCGAATGTAAGTTTCAAAAAAAAAAAAAAAAAAAAAAAAAAAAAAAAAAATTCTTCGAATGTGTGCCATATGACCCCTGAAGAAGTCTTGGCTCCTTCCACCATGTCGTTAAATATACGGTATAGTTCCTCCAGATCCTTTTTTTTTAATTACCGGAAGATCCTTCACTTTAAAGGTGCAAGCTATCACTGGATCTTCTAATCTGGAATCTGGAGAAAGAAAATCCAAAATAAAAAAATATTTCACACTCCTAAAAAATATTGGATTAACTTATACAAGAGAGAAAAACTAAGTTTTTTATATATGAAAAGCTAACTTTTTATACAAGAGGATGGATGCTCCACACGGCACACATTGTGCTTATTTGAAATTAATATAATCAAAATATGCAAAAAAAAGAAAGCAAAATGTATATTAAGTATATGTTTGGTTTTTTTTTTTTTTGACATGGATGATTTTATATTTTATATCATAAAATATGTGTTTTTTTAGTAAGTAATTTTGTAACTTCTAAGACTATATTGTTTAAAGCAACATATTTCTATTGTTTTTATTTTATTAACAAAAATTAGTTATACTAGAATCATTTTTCTTCTACGATATCTATATGGGAAGCATAGAAAAAAAAAAAGGGTAAGATTCTATTTGTGGATATTTGAATCGATTAATTCTGTTGTAACACTATTGCATGTAACACTAAATATTTTCGAAAGTAGAGACGTAAACGTGTACATTTTTTTTGTTAACAATTTTTAAATCGGCCTTATGAGATATTGAAATATAGGAATACAAAATTATTGAGATATATTCATCGTTTATTTCATTTATTTTCCCCATCGATCGCTCCTATTTTATCTTTTGGTTGTCAACAATGGAAGATTTAATTATTAGATTGGAGATTTGGAGTTGTGGAGTTCATAATATTTTTTTTTGTAAATTAAACATATGACTATTTTTTTTGTATCTTGTGCAGGAAGGTAACCCTTACCCCTAAGAAGAGGGAACTCCAACTTCTTCCGCCGTAATCTCTGCGTCCTTCATCCACATAGCGTTGGAGACCAAACAACACACCGTCTCTTCTCCGACTACCTCCGCCGCAAGAGCATGACGAAACGGCTTGAAGTAACTTTGTTTGATCACACGAATCCGAGCGAAGAGGTCCATACTCGAAACCTCTGATTTAGAGAGAGGGTCTTGGTCTTTCTCTCCTTCGTTTTGTGATGGATGCTTCGTAAAGTGAAGAGTGGGTGGCGAGAAGGATCGGGAGAGTTGAAAGAAGTGTGGCCGATCGTGACGGAGAAGCCACGGTGGTGGAATATTCCGGCGAGCTCGATCATAGGGTTTAAGTGTTCAGTAAATGGTAAAGGGAACATGATTATTCTCTTCCCTCTTCCATTTCTTTTTCCTTTGGTTGGTTTCTTGAATTTTGTTTTTCTTGGGGATTTATTGTTTGTGTTTGTGGTTTAAAATTCCCACCACAGTAGAGTTGGATACGTGGAGACTAGTTTTTTTTTTGGGGGCAAACGTCGTGGAAACTAGTTTACTTAACAAATGTAAAATAATATTTTGGCATTGCTGTTTATAAATTTTCACCAATGGTGACCAAAGCAAGGCTCAACAAAACAGAGAGTATCGTGACGTCAATCCTCCATTCTTGTAAGGCTGTTACTGTGGTTCTGGAGTACCTTTATATACTTTCTTGAAAAAGAACCTTTATATACTTTCACAAGCCAGCTACTCTTTCTGATTAGATTAATGCTTTCTCAGATTAATGCCAGTGAATAGTGATTGTCCTTTTTCATAAGAAATCATAAAAAGAATGTCATGTTTTTTGAAGAAAACTATGACATGGGAGTAGTACCCAAAATGATTTTATTGTAAGCGAAATAATACCATACTTATCATTTTGTTTCTTCCTAACAATTGTCTCGGACAAAAGTGTTCACAACTCTTTGGGCTAGGTGGACTTTTGTCTCTCTAGATTCCTAAATTGAAAACCAAATTTTCACCTTGACTCATCTAGATTTTGTTCATAAAAAAAGGCTCTCTTTGAATGATTTAAGCCCGTTTAGGTACAAGAACTTAATATGTAGGAGGTAACATGTGTATGCATTAAAAAGTTGAGAATTCTTTTAACAATAGTAAATGAGGTGTTACGAATGTTATAAAAAGAGACTCGCACAATCAAAACAAAGCTATTTTTTCTTTCTTACTTACATATGTATAAACAAATAGAGGCTAGAGAGTCTTCCAATTTATTTTGTGTGTAAGGTTCGATTAAAACTTAGATCTTAATTTGAGTTTCATTTTATTCAGGCCATATTCAGTTGGTTTGATTATTTTTGCCACCCCTAGATATAATACTCATTTTCACAATGATATAAAACTCAGAAAACCAGCATTCTTATTTCAAGAGAAAAAAAAAACAGAACATCCAAAAGTTTGATGAGTGCTAAAAATTTAAAAACATTGCTCCTAAAGTGTTCTAACTTGCAAATTTAAAAACATTGCTCCGAAACAGGGCATATTCCTACGGCCAAATCCGTCAGAAATCCGTCGGAAATAGGGGGTTTTCCGACGGATTTCTGACGGATTTGGTCTGTCGGTTCTATCTCGTCGGAAATACTAATCCGTCTGAACCCGACGGATTTCAGACGGAACATGGATCGCCGGATTCCGTCCAAAATACGTCGGAATTCCGTCGGAGCAAAGAATTCCGACGGTATTCAGACGGAAACAGGAACTGACGGATTTCTGACGGTCAAGGAAGGCGACGGCTTCCTTCAACGTCGGAAATCCGTCAGTATAAGTTTCCGTCTGAATACTGTCAGAATTCTTTGCTCCGACGTATTCTGGACGGAATCCGGTGATCCATGTTCCGTCAGAAATCCGTCGGGTAATCCCGACGGATTTCTGACGGATTTGCTATTATTTTTTTAAAACATTATTTTTATTTAAATATATGTAAATTAATTAATTATTAAGAAAAAATTAAATTAAAAATCAAATTTAAATTAAAAATAAATTGAAATTGTTTTAAAACCAAATATAAAGTTTGACATTAAATTTAAATTGTCCAAAAACATTTACAACCCATGAGAGCGGAAGAAGTCGTTCATCTTCTCCTCCATTGCACGATATCGGTCGTCCGCCTCCGCCTTCTCTCTCAGGCACCGTTCCTCCGCCTCCGCCTTCTCTCTCAGGCGCCGTTCCTCCACCTCCTGAAGCTGTCTCTGCAGCCGTGCCTCCGCCTCCGCCTGCTCTCTCTCTCGTACCGTTCCTCCAAAGAGGTAATATAGGGGTCGGATTCCACCCCTGCGAGATCGATGCAACGAGAAGAAGAATTTTGCCAAGTCCAGAAGAAATCATAAACAGGCTTTCAAGGGCCCAATTTGTAATTAGGCCCATAATAGAATTAAATCCATATTTAAAATGGGTTTAATTAAATTATGGGCTTAAAAGCTATTTTATTGCTTAATGGGCCAAACCCAAATGTATTATTAACCCTAGTTTAAAAAGCTATATATAGCTCATTGTATTCACCCAGAAAAAGCGGATCAGAACTTTTCAGACAACAACATCAATAAAGCTTTCTTAACAGCTACTGCAACAGTCTCTACATTTTCTACATTGTGATTCACTCAGAAGTCTCGCACCTCTCCTACAACCCTTACAAATTCAATTGTGTGAGTTACGACTCCTACAATTTGGCGCCGACTAAGGGGACACGCGAGACGTTCTTACTCAAGAAAACCACTCTGCAAGCTACGCAAGCGAAGATGACTGGAGACGATAATCAACAACTCAACGCTGAGCAGCAAAGTATCGCTGAGGAACAACGCGACACCGGGCAGCAACGCATCGCTAAGGAACAACGCAACATGCATCCCACCAGCAACGACAAGAAGCGCAACGTCAATTGCAACAGCGGTGACAAGCAGCATAAGATGGATTGCACCGGCGGCAACCAGGAGCACAACGTCGACAGCAGCAGCGATAAACATTAGCGCAATATGGATCGCACCAGCGGCGATCAGGAGCGCAAACATCGACAGCAGCAACGGTGGCCATCAACGCAAAATCGACAGCAGCAGCGATAAACATTAGCGCAACATGGATCGCACCAGTAGCGACCAGGAGCGAAACATCGATAGCAACAGTGGCGACCATGAGCGCGACTCCACATAATTAGCGGCGATCAGCAAGTTAACATCAACTGAACCATCAATGACTAGCAGCGCAGCGTGGATCGCACCAGCAAAAACTAATAGACAAACGTCACAGCGACTACCGCGACTACTGCGCAGAAACCTAGGGTCGAGCACACTACAAAAAATGCAAATGCTGGGAACATAGCGAGTAGAGTTGAATGAAGCAGCGGTAACACAAAGCAAGAACACTATTCTCTCAAACACATCGTCGCTCTTCTCATAAGCGGATTGTCACTTCCTCTCGCAAACGAATCATCGCAAATGGATCGTTGCTCTTCTTCGAAGCAAAAATTCGCTCCTCTCTCACACCCATCGTTGATTCTCTCACAAATGAATCACTGCTCTTCTCCAAAGTAAAAATAACGCTCCTCTCTCAAGCAGATCTTCGCTCCTCTCGTAAATGGATCGTCACTCCTGGCTCAAGCATATCTTCGCTCCTTTTGCAAACAGATTATTGTTACTCTCGCAAACAGACCTTCACTACTCTCGCTAACTCGCTTACCAACTCTCCTAGCAACCTAGCTCGTCTGTTGTCTAACTTATCTACTTAATAGTTGCTGAAGCTGTTTCGCTTGTCTACTACATGGCTGACTTGCCGAACTCTTCGTTTACCTGCTCTCCTACCTGCCTGGCTCACTGGCTGACCAGCTCATCACTTACAAGCTCGTCACTTACCGGCTTGTCAAATGTCAAGCTTACTTGCTTACCAACACTCTTAGCTGCCTAGCTCACTCGCTACCTATCTGCCTCGCTTACTAGCTCTCCTAGCCGCCTGGCTCGCAAACTCGCTTACCGGCTCTCCTAATTCGCCACTTATCACATACATCCTTAATGGATTATTCAAAGTCCTACCTAAAAGGACATATCACTTACATCCTTAACGGATTATTCAAAGTCCTACCTAGACGAACATATCACATACATCCTTAACGGATTATTCAAAGTCCTACCTAAACAGACATATCTCTTACTTCACTTTCTCGTGAAAATCCAACAAAGCAAACTTATCTGAAACAATTCTGCTTGTAAAATCTAAGTCTTAACAAAACAGACTTCTTTCAAATCAATTTTTAGTTCCATCCCCCGTGGTTAACAAAAGTCTTCTCAAAAACAGACATAACACCTCGCTGCTGGCCACAGCGACGGTCTACTTCACAAGCTTCAGATCTGATGTAGGGGTCGGATCTCCCCTGGAAGAATCGATAAGCCTAAATCAACGTCGTATACGTTAAACGGCTCAACGGTCAAGCCCAGGAGACAAAAGCCCATTAAAGGCCTATTACTGTTCACCCGAACCGACCTATTTTCTCTATAAATAAGCATGTACCCCCTCACTTGTGAGGGGATCCGAAAATCTTTGTAATAGAACAAAAACAGCTCTGATCTTGATAAATAAGAACAGACTAAGAACCCTAATCCGAAATCCGTCTTCGTGTTTGAAACCCTAAAGAAGCTCTATTTCATAAGAATCTTCACAAATTCTATTGTGTGAATTTCCAGCTCGCACAATTTGGCGCTACAAGGAGGGGACCATCTACTCGAAACACTAGCTTCATACATAGAGCGAACGCTTAGACGAATTCGCAAGATGTCAATAACAAACCCGCAAACTCCTGCGACCGACTCTGCCGACCCGAGGGAACCAACTGTGGATGGGCAAACCAGTGTAATCGACCAGTCCGCGTTGGAGACGGAAATAGACAGACCTATCCCGGTAGGAGACCGGACAACTATCCGTACAGGCTCGGCCGACCCGGCTACGCCGGAAGCTTACGGTCAGCTCAAAACAATGCTCAAACAAATGCTCAAGCATTCGCAAAATCAAGAAACTATCAATAGCAACTTGACCGCCGAGATCAGAGCCTTGTCGACGGCTCGTCAGCCTCAAGGACTATCTCACAATGCCGCGCTTCGCGTCACCTCGATCGCTCTTAACTTCTCCCCGGCAGTCTCACCCTCGGCTCGCAGGACTCGCGAGGAGAATACTCCAACGCCCCTCAGAGACGGGGCCGTCCTCGTTGCAGACGATTCGGAAGGATGTGAGTTCGGAGCCGCTCGACGCAGTCGACCGGCCAGTCATATCCAGAGCCGAGAAGAGGGTGAAATCGCAGAGAATACACGATGGGCGGAGCAAGCCGAAGCCCCGACCAATCGCCGAACTATCGCTTCGCAACAAAGGGAGATGGACGAACTCAAAGCCGTCATGCAGCAGACAGCCCGCTATCTCAAGGATATGAGATCACAAGTCCATCGCGCAACCAGCAAGGCGCCAGAGATCGACCGTGTTCTTGAAGAAGCTCACACAACTCCTTTTACCGAGCGAATAACAAAGACACGTCTATCCGATCCGGGGAAGCTCAAGCTCCCTATTTATGACGGAAAGGGCGACCCCACGGAGCACATTAGGGCTTTCTCAATCGCAATGGGGCGAGCTAATCTCCGACTCGACGAAATTGACGTTGGTTGCTGCCTCCTCTTCGTGGAGCACCACAAAGGGGCAGCCCTCTATTGGTTTACGGGAATGAAAAAGAACTCTATCGACAGCTTCGCACAGCTCTCCGAAGCTTTCATGAAGCAGTACTCCATCTTAATCAAACGCAGGTCGTCCGAGGCGGACCTTTATACCCTGTCGCAGGCGGCCAGCGAACCCTTAGGAGTTTTCATTGAACGCTTCAAGGCGATGCTCACTCAAGTGAAAGGGATCGACGACCAGTCCGCACTTAGTGCACTGCGAAAAGCCCTGTGGTATAACTCAGAATTCCGAAAGGAAATGACCATCAACAAGCCCTCGTCAATTCAGGATGCGCTTCATCGCGCTAATGGCTTCGCAAAGAACGAAGACGAAACCAGAATCCTAAGCCAGAAGTACGGGAAGGCAAGAAATCCTTTTCCGCAGGAAGTCCCGGCTCCAAGAAAGAAGAAGCAAGGCAACTACGTGCTTCACAAGGGTGGTTTTAAAGGCGCCCATAACTATCAGGTCGACTCGCCCGGCTATGGTCGAGGAAGAGGGAGAGGTCGCGGAAGCGGCACTCCAGGTCGCAGTTATGGCAACACTTGGACGAGGAACTCGCAGTTTGACGAGTCCGCGTATTGTGACTTGCACAAGATGGGCGGGCATTCGACGGCTAATTGGGAGAGTGCTCGGCATGAGACTCGCAGCGAAGCTAGCCGCCGGAGAACTCAGAGGAAACATAAGTGTCAACGATTTTCAGCTCGAGCAGTTCGACGATGCAAGAGAAGCAGACGGTCCGTCTGAGGACAATAACAAGAGTAATACGCGGGACAGGCGGAACGACAACGAGGTCCACCTCGGCAGGCGAAACGATAATGAAAGCCGAGGCGGCTCGAAACAAAAAATCTGCAACATGATCATGGGCAGCTCGTGCTATTGCTCAAACACCGTCTCGTCAATCAAAGCTTATCAGAGACGAGCTGAGATAGGGGCGAACAAACCAAACCCGTCTAAATTCCCAAACGATGTCATCCAGTTCGAAGAGAATGAGATTGATGACATCGACAAACCTCACGATGACCCGCTCGTTATCCGACTCTCCGTTGCAGGATGGGACACGGGTCGTGTTTTGATCGATACTGGAAGCACAGTCGACATCATTTTCATAGATGCTCTTAAGCGTATGGAAATTGACCTCGCTCAAGTCGAATCCTATCCTAAGCCTTTGACCGGATTCAATGGTGAAACTACAATGACGCTCGGCACGATCAAGCTTCCTGTGTGTGCGAAAGGAGTGACTAAGATAGTCGAGTTCGCCGTTTCGGACAACCCGGCAATTTATAACGTGATAATGGGAACTCCTTGGCTCAATTCGATGCGTGTCGTCGCCTCGACATACCATCTTTGCCTAAACTTTCCAACTAAAAGCGGAGTCAAAACTATCAGAGGGAGTCAGGCGGCGTCGCGATCTTGCTTCATGGCCGCGCATAAGCTAAGGAGTCAATCGGCAACCTCGATCCCAAACGAAAAGCGCAAAAAGATTAAAACTGACAGGGAGCCCGTCAAAGACCTCTCGAACATTTTGTAGCAACTACAGGTTGCGGAAGCCGCCGAGGAAGAAGGAGCAGGTCCGACATGCGAACCAGTCATATCAGTTCGCATAGACGACGAGTTCCCGGAAAAATGTGTAGAGATAGGCGCAATGCTCGACGAAGCCGTCAGACTCGACCTCGTCGAATTCCTTAAGAAGAATGTAAGCACATTCGCGTGGGCGGCCGAGGATATGCCTGGGATCGATATCGACATCATTAGTCACGAATTGAATGTCGATACCACCTTTAAGCCTATAAAGCAAAAGCGAAGGTGACTCGGGCCGGACAGAGCTCAAGCAGTAAATGATGAAGTCGAAAGACTCTTGCGAGCCGGGTCTATTGCCGAAGTCAGATACCCGGATTGGCTCGCTAACCCAGTCGTCGTAAAGAAGAAGAATGGCAAATGGCGAATCTGCGTAGACTTCACGGATTTGAACAAGGCACGCCCGAAAGACAGTTTCCCTCTACCTCATATCGACCGCCTCGTCGAGGCGACATCTAGGAACAAACTATTATCGTTTATGGATGCTTTTTCTGGCTACAACCAAATCTTTATGCACCCCGGCGACCGCGACAAGACGTCTTTCATCACGGATCACGGAATCTACTGTCACAAGGTCATGCCTTTTGACCTTAAGAACGCTGGGGCTACGTATCAGCGATTGGTGAACAGGATGTTCCAAGACCTCCTCGGCAAAACAATGGAGGTCTACATAGACAATATGCTCGTCAAGTCGCTCGAAGAGAAGGATCATGTCGGCCACCTCGCAGAATGCTTTGCGCTATTAAACAAGTATAACATGAAGCTCAATCCGGCTAAGTGTCGGTTTGGCGTAACATCAGGCAAGTTCCTCGGCTATATGGTGACTCGTCGCGGAATCGAAGCGAATCCAAAGCAAATCCAGGCACTCGTCCAGATGGCCTCGCCTAAAACGAAAAGGGAAATCCAACGATTAACGGGGAGAGTCGCAGCATTGAACAGATTCATCTCGCGTTCGGCTCGACAGGTTTTTGAGTGGACGGAAAAGTGTGAAGCAGCCTTCCAGGAGTTGAAGCGATACCTTGCGACTCCACCTGTTTTGACAAAATCCGTAGCAGGCGAACCGCTCTATCTTTATATCGCCGTCTCCGCCTCGGCAGTCAGTGGAGTTCTAATTCGCGAAGACGGCACCGAGCAGAAACCGGTTTTCTACATCAGTAAATCTTTGACCGATGCGGAAACAAGATATCCTCTGACGGAAAAGTTAGCATTCGCGGTTATTACGTCGGCTCGCAAGCTTCGACCTTACTTTCAATCACACTCGATCATTGTTCTTAGTACTTTTCCGCTACGGGCTGTTCTCCATAGCCCGACTCAATCCGGGCGACTCGCCAAGTGGGCTATTGAATTAAGCGAGTTCGATATCGAATATCGCAGTAGGACGACAATCAAGGCACAAATGTTGGACGATTTTCTAATCGAATTACCGGAGGCGGTGACCACGACGGAAAACGAAGACTCGTCCCAAATCTGGCAGTTACACGTCGACGGCTCGTCATCTAAACACGGTTCGGGAGTAGGCATTCGACTATCATCACCAGACGGGAAATCTTTGGAACAATCATTCCGCCTCGGCTTCAGAGCATCAAACAACGAGGCAGAGTACGAAGCTTTACTCGCGGGTCTTCGATTGGCTAAAGCGCTTAAAATGACACGGATAGAAGCCTTTTGCGACTCTCAACTCGTCGTGAATCAGTTCAACGGCGAGTACGCAACAAAAGACGAGCGCATGGAAGCCTACCTCGCCCTCGTCAAGACATTAGCAGCGAATTTCGAAATTTTTACCTTGACAAGAGTTCCAAGGTCAGAGAACTTGCAAGCTGATGCCCTCGCATCACTCGGTTCATCGTCGCAGCCAGACAAAGCTCTTCAAAGAATCGTCAAGAGTTCCTCGAAAAACCAAGTATCGAAGTCGCCAAAGAGGTAAACGTGATGACAAGATCTCAAGCCGCAAAGCGAAGAACGGATCTGAGCAATGGTTCACATACTCGTCCCGAAGCAGATCCAATGGACCTCGACCAAATCGAAGGGACTGCTGATCCAGTTCCAATAGATTTTGACCAGTCCGACTCACTCGCACCAGACGAGACGACGGATGTAATGAAGGGAAGCAACGAACTCGATCCGGATAACACGGCCTTTAACCGCGGTTTTCTCCCTGATCAAGTCGAAGACTTGCCCGAAGATGCTTACCCATGTAACGAGGAGCCACCACCAGAGCATGAAGTCGTCGACATTCCTGTTGACGACGAGACGACAATTTACGGTTGCGACACCAAGTGGATAGTTGATGTTCGCGAATACCTCGCAGACGGAAAAGTGCCAATAGACAAATGGGCGACTCGAAAGTTAAAAGCGCAGTCGTCTCGCTACGTTTTATTCCGCGACGCTGTCTTCAAGTGGCGACTGCCTGGGCCACTCCTCGTCTGCGTCGAAGGGGAAGCAGCTTGCAAGATAATGCACAAAGTTCACGGTGGATCCTGCGGCAACCATTCGAGAGGTCGCTCACTCGCCATCCGAATTAAAAGACATGGATATTTTTGGCCGACAATGATAAAAGACTGCGAGTTGTTCGCGGCAAAGTGCGAGAAGTGTCAACGTCATGGTCCTTTCATCCACCAGCCTACGGAATTTTTGAGCTCGGTGACCTCGCCTTATCCATTCATGCGATGGGAAATGGATATTGTCGGCCCGCTCCATCCGTCTCGGCAGAAGCGATACCTGTTGGTCCTAACAGACTATTTTTCGAAGTGGATAGAAGCCGAAGCGTTTGGGTCGATCAAGAACAAGCACGTCGAAAAATTCGTCTGGAGAAACATCATTTGCCGACACGGCGTTCCCTACGAAATAGTGACCGACAACGGCTCGCAGTTCATCTCCAAACGCTTCGAACTTTTCTGCGACGAGTGGAAGATCAGGGTCAGCAAGTCGACACCTCGCTGTCCACAAGGCAACGGTCAGGCGGAGGCATCGAACAAAACACTTCTTCACGGCTTGAAGAGTCAACTCGACGCGAAGAAAGGCTGTTGGGCAGATGAACTCGAAGGCGTTTTATGGTCCTATCGAACCACACCTCGTCGCGCTACTGGCGAGACGCCTTTCGTCCTCGTATACGGAACGGAGTGCGTGATTACTCCCGAGATTCACTTTCCAGGAGTTCGCCGACGACTCTTTCCAGAACAAGAAGGTCTCAATCATCTTCTCATGATCGACGAGCTCGACCTCGTCAACGAAAGGCGCGATCAAGCTCTTATCAGAATGACAGAATATCAAATAGCAGCCGCCAAGTATTACAACTCCAAGGTGCGAGTTCGGCGTTTTTACGAAGGAGATCTCGTCCTTCGCGCGGTATTTCAGAACACAGTCGAGACGAATGCCGGCAAACTCGGCGCTCATTGGGAAGGACCTTACCAAGTCACAAAAGTGGTTCGTCCGGGCGTCTACGAGATCGCCAACATGAAAGGCGAGATGATTCCGCGTTCTTGGAATGCGCGACATCTGAAGAAATACTACTGCTAAAAATACTAAGTCATATGACTTGAACTACGACGCGACTTGATCCCTTTGCAGGGTACGTAGGCAGCTCGTCTTCTGACGAGATCAGTTGGGCCCCCTATTTAAAAAAGGGGGGGAGTGGGTCCGTATATTCATACTCCCACTCGCAATATGTAACGACTTAAGGTTTTAACCAAGTCTTATTACGGTTCGTTCAATTCGTAAACGACTCCGGTCTAAACGCGACAATCGGTTCGTAATAAGCTAAGGTTTTACCAAGTCTTATTACGGTTCGTTCAATTCGCAAACGACTCCGGTCTAAACGCGACAATCGGTTCGTAATAAGCTAAGGTTTTAACCAAGTCTTATTACGGTTCGTTCAATTCGCAAACGACTCCGGTCTAAACGCGACAATCGGTTCGTAATAAGCTAAGGTTTTAACCAAGTCTTATTACGGTTTTTTCAATTCGCAACCGACTTAAATGTCTACACGCGACAGCTCGCTAAACGACTTGAAACGTCTAAACACGTCAGCTCGCAAACGACATAAATGTCTACACGCGACAGCTCGCTAAACGACTTAAAACGTCTAAAACGCGATGACATCAGTTCGCAAACGACTTAACTGTCTAAACGCGACATCTATGTCAACTCGTCATTACTAGCTATAATGACGATCTATAAAACTTCATCAAAAAGTTTTCTTATACATCCATAAACGGATAGAGCGCGCTATATAAATTGAGTTCATCACTGGAGCTTACGTATTCACGGGAATACGTCTGTAAACCAGGATGATCATCTCGCAAAACCCAGTTATACGTAACAACTGGTCGAACTTGGCAAATATAAAACAGGTACACTGTATACTGAATTTGCTTAAAGTAACAAACTATAACAGACCTAGCCTGATCAGCTAAGTCTAAGCGTCTTAAAACCGCATCGCCTCTAAGCGTCTTAAAACTGCACCAGCTCTAAGCGTCTTAAAACCGCATCGCCTCTAAGCATCTTAAAACCGCATCGCCTTTAAGCGTATTAAAACCGCATCGGCTCGCAAAACAAAGCTCTAACAGGCCTTGGCAAAAAGGGTAAATCGTAAAAGAAATTAAACAAATCGCAAGAAATCTGAATTTCTCATAAAAATTTGGGTTCGACCAACTCGGCAGATAAAGTGTCACAAGTTGGATAAAGCCGTCTAGGCACAAAATAACAAGTCTCAAAAACTTAAACAAAAAATGGGATAAATCCTAAAATATATTACAAATCTAATTTAGGCGACCAGCTCGCCTTCTTCAACAACCTTTTCTTCGGCAACCAACTAGCCCTCTTCATTTCTATATTCGACAGGAGCAAGAACCCCAACAGAGCTCGCCGCCTCGCCGTTTTTGGGATCTCGTTCCAAAGCAGCTGACTCGCGCAGGGGTTCAGTTGGTACAGCTGGGATCGGATCAGTAATCTCGTCGGCCTCGCCCGACTCGCTCTCATTCGACTCCTCGCTCGCGCCTCGCAGTCGCATTCCCAAAGAGCCGTCGTTGGATCCCGAAGCTACATTAACACCGACAGATTTAGCACTGACCTCGACTCGCGGTGATACAACTAAATCCACGACATTAATAGGGACGACATAGTTCATACCTAAGGTCTTTCTCAACTCGAGGGCTATCGCATCGAAGAATTCATAGGCTTCTCCAAGCGATGCCTTATTTTCAACTAGAAGAGCGCGCTCGGCCTTGGGATCAAACGGCTCGTCCGTATCGGGCTTCTCCATGTTGTCAAGAAGTTGGATGTTGGCATCCGCTTGTGCGAGATAGACCATGTTTTTGATCGGCTTTTTCATCATCCGACTAAACAGCTCGTAAGCACTGTCTAGTTTGGCTTGCACCTCGGCAGCCGCGGATCGCCTCATAGCTGAAGCAGTCGCTTCAAGATCTCTCTCGCGACTCGCTTTCAGAGCTAATAATTCTGCCTCCAGCTCGGCAGTTTTCTCCTCGGCCTCTTTCTTCTCAAGACCAACTCTTTGAAGAACCACGCCCAAGTCATGATCGCTCTTCTTATACATATCTCGCTCAGCAGCGAGTAGTTTCATTTGGGCCGCGACCTGTTCCCTCTCGACCTCTTCCTTCTTCCTGGCCTCGTCAATGAAGAGCTGCCTAGACCTCGACTCTTGATTATATGATATGATCAACCTATTGAAATGGGCGATAGCCTGCAAAGGAGTTGGAAATATGAGAGATGAAGCAGAATGAAACAGAGAACAATTTGGAATTTACCTTAGCCTGACGAGACGCGAACTCCTTGTAGAGCTCGCTCTTTACCAGCCTCTCCGGGATCGGCATGTTATCACCCGGATATGTAACCTTAGCCATTAAGGCAGCCGCGGCTAAGGGATCATTGTAGAGATCGGCAGAATTTCCAGATCGCGGACCTGGAGGAATGGACTCGCCTGGAGACAGAGTCGGCAGCTCGCGGCGAGATTTCTTCTTATCGCCGACTTTTCCCTTGCCCTTATCAGCGGCAGAGTGTTTTTGTTTACGGCTCAGCTGATGCTCAGGCTCGGCGAGCTCGGTAGAAATGGTAATTGGCTGTGAAGTAATAACAGCCAATGCACCACTCGCGGCTACAGCAGCCCTCTTCGCCTCCCTCAGCGACAGCAGTACTCTCTTTGTCAACACTCCGCTCGGACGTCTCGACAGCGGAAACAGTGGCCTTCGGATCGACCTTCTTCTTAGCCTTCGCGGCTTTCTGCTTGGCGATGTCACGGAAGGTAGGCTTGGGCGGCATTATCTCAAGATCTGCGGACTCGTTTTGGTTGGGCTTGTCCTCCTCGTCGACTAAGGTCTTCTTGCGAGCTAAAATGACTCTCTGAAGACTGAAGTGGCGCTCCCAAAGACACCTCCGAGCCTTTAGCCTTTTGCAAAAATCGGAAATTTCGGGGACTGGAGTTCCTAGCGGTCTCCGAGCTGTAAAAACAATTGAACAGAAAGTTAAGAAAAGCATATGGAGAAAACAGCTCGCGCGATAATATTCTAAGGAGTTCTACCAAGAGTCCCCCACTTCGCCACCACCGCGTGTTCTTCTTCAACAGACGCGGTTGTTATCGACACGAAGAAAAACTATTTCCGCCAACTGTGGTCTTTGTTCGGGAAGTCGTCCAAAACCTTGTACAGGGGTCGACTCGCCACATTGTAGAGCTTCTTGCCACTCGGGTCTTTGTTCTTGCGGATTTCAAGAAGATTATGAAGGTGACGGACCCCGATGGGCTCGCCACATTCAGCAGCTCGCGTCAGAAGACCGACCAGTTGACGAACTCCTCTTGTATTAATCTACGCGAGTGCGATGCAATGGACCAGCATGTATCGCAGAATCGTCGCAGGGATGGGGAATGTAAGATAACAACTCCGAAACCAACATTCGTACGCAGTGAATGTGCCGACAGGCGGGTCGTCTTCTCGCTGTCCAACGGCTGGCACAATCATCTCGACCGAGTCGGGGATCCCGCATTCTAGACGAAGATCTGCTAGGGAATCCTCGTCGCACCATGAAGAGCCTGGAGGTGGGCGCTGCTTTCGCCTCGACTTCTTCGTTTTCTTCTTGATGACCTCGGCAAATCCAGATCCGACCCAGGCATCCAATCTTTCTGCTTGTATGAGGGGATTGTACTCCCAGTTGCCTCCTTCAATCTTTACTCGGGCAATCGGCTCGGCAAAACTAAGCGACTCGTCACGAAGATGTGGGATTTCCACGACTAGCCTTTGCTCATTAGCAGCGAAGGTCTCGCCAGTTTACGAGGGGCGCGAGGTCCCAACTCCCTCTTCGAAATCAGTTCGCGCAGCTCGCATCGATGAAGCAGACTCCCCCGTCTCGCGACTTTGCCTTGAGGTAGAGGATGGATAGGTGAACAAGTCGGCAAAAGGAGAATGGCCTCCGGTCAGATCCTCTCGCCCAGAAGGCTGCACCTCCTCGCGGCCCGAAGTACTCGCGTCCTCAAAACCGTGGAACCTTCCACAACTCGAACTCACATCGACAATCGACTCGCTATTAGCAGAGTACACCCACATTAAATTTTTGTTTTCGGTGAGCTCGGCAGATCTCGCAGACTTGATCGAATTTGTTGACGACATTATTTTTTGGATCGAAAAGAAGTTTTCTTCCGATTTCCTCTCGAGATCACGACGGCGGCGATGAAGAACACGGCGGCGGCGAAGTGATGGGACAGCTAAAAACCCCAAAAACTTGAAAGGAAAAACGAGAGAGAAGGGAGAGAAAGCAAACCTGTTTTTGGAGAAATGAGAATTATGGGAGATTTCAAAGGAGCATCCCTCCTTATATAAGCAAATTACGGTTCGAGTATCGAGGTGGGCCTCATTTCAAATTGGGCCGAGGACCTGGGCTCAAAGGATCCTGATTTCGAAAGGAGATCAGATTGACTCGTAATCTTGCAACTTCGTTTTAGCCAGAATCGCGACCTCGCGAGTTCACTTCTGAATTAAAAGCACGTCTTCAAGACTTCGTGTTCTCGGGACTTCAATCCTCAGCGATTCCCATGACTTCGCAAATATCCACTAAGTTGATCGAGTCGCATCCTCGCATCTTAGTCGGGTCGCTCTCTTCACCAAGTAAGATCGCGACCTCGCGACACTCTACATCAAATCGGCTCGCGACCTTACAATTATCTTCACTTCGGCACTTCATGGTTTGTATCTCGAGTCGCCTCGCGCATAGCGAGCGCCTCGCAAATATATGACATGTCTGTCTAGTCGCCTCGCGCATAGCGAGCGACTCACAGATTTGTTATTTATCCCTCTCATCGCTTCGCGCATAGCGAGCGACTCGCAGATTTGTTATATATTCGTCTAGTCACCTCGCGCGTATCGTGCGAACTCGCAGATATATGACACTCTCGAACGTCATACTCGATGAACTCGCGACTTCGCAATTTAATCAAATCATCTCGCAAAGATCAGTACGTGACTTCGCTTCGCCATCTCGCCACCAACCGTGGAAATCATCTCGCTACCTCGTGTAACAACTCACCAACGAAACCAAGTTCAGAGTTCGGCAACAAAGATTATCTAAGCAAGTATGCGACTCGCGCTCTTTTTCCCTTAGCCTGGTTTTTTCCCATCGGGTTTTCCAGACAAGGTTTTTACTGAGGCTTGTTCACATACTTGCATTTTCAACTCGTCGCCTCGCGTCATCAAGCATATCAGCTCGCGACTTCGCAAGATCGAAATCGACTAGCTCATCTCGTCACTTCGCGACTTCAGGATCGACTCGCTGATAACGCCACTCGGACAGCTCGCCGAACTGGGAACAACCATGTCGCTTGGGCTTGGCAAAAATCAGTCAAACACGTTAAACGTCTAACGGAAATCGATTCTTCATTTGGACACCCTTACTTCAACACTTTTTAATTAAACTGTTGAACTGGGGGGCTAACTGTAGGGGTCGGATCTCCCCTGGAAGAATCGATAAGCCTAAATCAACGTCGTATACGTTAAACGGCTCAACGGTCAAGCCCAGGAGACAGAAGCCCATTAAAGGCCTATTACTGTTCACCCGAACCGACCTATTTTCTCTATAAATAAGCATGTACCCCCTTACTTGTGAGGGGATCCGAAAATCTTTGTAATAGAACAAAAACAGCTCTGATCTTGATAAATAAGAACAGACTAAGAACCCTAATCCGAAATCTGTCTTCGTGTTTGAAACCCTAAAGAAGCTCTATTTCATAAGAATCTTCACAAATTCTATTGTGCGAATTTCCAGCTCGCACATCTGACTATTACATCCTTAGCAGGATTAAACAGCGCGCTATACAAATGTATTATGTTCATTATAGGAGTGTGTGTGTTAGAGGAAAATGTATGCGTAAACCCAAATGTTCATTTCGAAACCCAACAGACTAAACGTTGGTTGCATCGCTAAAAGTGATCATTACAGGAGCGGACGTGTTCTTGGGAACATGTCTGTAAACCCAAATGTTCACTCTAAACCCAACTCACTGAATCGTTGGTCATAACGCGATAACATGTTTATTACATGAGCAGATGCGTTAGAGGAAAACGCATCTGTAAACCCAAATGTTCGTGTCAAAACCCAACTAACTTAACGTTGGTAACTTCTCTAGACAATATTCAATGACGGAGCAGACATGTTAAAAAATAACGTATCTGTAAACCGAAGTGTTTATTAAAAAAAATAAAAAATCCAACTATCTGAAACGTTGGTCTTAACACAAATAACCGCAGTCAATCTTTTGGAGCAAAATTGTTAAGTGATGATATTTTTCGTAAACTGAAGTTGTCTAGGACCACCTGCAGGAGCGCCCAACTCACCGGCTGAAATTTCAGTTGCACCAGCTTGCAAACCTCCAAGGATCTCTTCAAACTCGCTGATGTGCTACTAAAACACCTCTTCTACATGCGACGGATCCGCCTCCTGATTCTTGAAACTAGCATTGCGTGACTCCCCTCGCCGCGCTTCTTCCATATTCCCTCCTTTTTAAGGAGGGGGCAGCTGAACCCATTCGAAGATGAGCTGCCTACGTACCCTTTGCAGGGATCAAGCCGCCTCGTAGTTCAAGTGAGTAACAGGCAGTCGCTCCTCCCAGGCAGACAGTCGCTCCTATCTCCAGCAGGAAGTCGCTTCTCTCAGGCAGGCAGTCACTCCTATCTCCAACATGCAGTTACCCCTATCTCGCAGTCGCTCCTCTCACAGATCGTCGCTCTTATCTCCAGCATGCACTCGCTTTTCTCAAGCAGACTCGCGCTCTTCTCAAGAAGGAACTCGCTCCTTCCAACCAAGCAGTCGCTCGTTTCACGAATCATCGTTCTTATCTCAAGCAGGAGGTCTCTTACTTGAACATCTTCAATGTCGAGAAAGATTGAAATCGGATCTTTGGATCTGCGCCGTCCTCAACATCTTCAATCCAACATCTTCGCGACACTTTGACGGAAATTCAGGACAGCAACCGGTGGCAACAGCGATATCTCGCTCAAACTCATGACGAATCGGCTTAGGCGCAGGAGTGGCATTAGTACAAGCTCTAAGGATTGATGATGACGATCTCCATGCGTAATCGGCTGCGCACAGCGACGATGACTATCTCCATGCTTAATCGGCTGCGCACAGCGACGACTTCGATCTCCTTGCTTAATCGGTTGCGCACAGTGACGATGATGATCTCCATGCTTAATCGGCTGCGCACAGCGACAACGATAATCTCCATGCTCGATCGGCAGCATACATTGATGACTTCGATCTCCTTGCTTAATCGGCTGCGCACAGCGACGACGATGATCTTCATGCTTAATCGGCTGCGCACAGCGAGGACGATGATCTGCATGCTCAATCGGCTGCGTACAGCGGTGACTTTGATCTCCAAGCTTAATCGGCTGCGCACAGCGACGACGATGATCTCCATGCTTAATCGGCTGCGCACAGCAACGACGATGATCTCCATGCTCGATCGGATGCGTACAGCAGTGACTTTGATCTCCAAGCTTATCCGGCTGCATACAGTGATAGAGGCAGTGACGACTCATGACGACGATCAGTGGTAACCTTTCGCTCGAGCTCAGGACGACGCGACTTAGACGCAGGGGCAGTAGCAGCACAAGGTCTAGGGACTGACGACGATGTTCCAGCTTCTAGCGGCGCCCTCGTACTTGTGTCAGCTCTAGGCTCAGCAGCTCTCTTCTCACGCGCAGACAAGTTCATCCCGCTACTTGACATTTTCGACAACAACGATGTAATCGGAATATAGATCAATTAAGTCTTCATGAAGCTGCTCGACGTGCCCTGGAACTGCAATACAGTAAACAAGATCAAATCGGTTAGAACTTGTTGACAAAACAAACGAGTCAATTTCGACAAAATTAAAAAATAAGCGATCAGAAGAAAAACGGTTCAATCAGATCAGCAAACAGCTCTCCGGAATCATCTAAGTCTGAGATTGTTCCCGAACCGCTTCTACCTTTCTGACGATCAAACCGGGAGTCCATAAAAGTTATTGTTTTCACGTTACAGCGTTACCACAATAAAAGCCCAGAACCCGAGTCAAAAACAAAAAATAGCCAAGAACAACTGCGTTGACTTGTTGACTTCTGTTGACCAGTTGACCAAGTGACCAATTGACTGAAAAGTCAAAATCGAAATCTACTGGTTTAGTCTCAATCAGCTAGTTTAGCATAAACCAGAACCAGCCGAATTGATTGTTGACCAAACCGGGTGCTGACCAATTGTTAACCGAACCGGGTGTTGACCAAACCGGTTTAACTGTTGACCGAACCGGAGACTCGATCTCACTCGCCGGAGGCAGAGACGCCGTCACCGGAGAGAAGAAGATCGACAGAAATCCGAAGCTAGGCTCGACGGAAACCTCACCACCGCGAATCTCCTTCACCACACCAGAGCTCCACACCGCGCAAGATCCGGACTGGTCATCACGAACAGAGCCGCGCAAATCTCCTCTCCGCCTCACAAGCAGATCGGGCGTCCGATGGTGACGGCGACTGCGGGGCTCGACCGGCATCCAGCGACGACTCCAGCCTCCCGAATCTCCGGCGACGGACTCTGATTCCAAGCTCCCGAAGCTCTGATCCTCAAGCTCCGGCGTCTCGATCTCGGATTCGGCGACGACTCCAAGCCCCCGAAGCACCGGCGAGGAAGCTCCAGCGACGACTCCAAGCCCCCGAAGCACCGGCGACCTCCGGCGGCAGATCAGACCGGAGAGAAGAAGAACAAAAAAAAAAATTCAGAAAAAGACAAAGAAAAAAAAAACCTAATTCGCTACAAGACAAAAAAAAATTCGGGATTTTACCTCTTTTATTGCAGAAAAAATGACTTGATGAAAAAAATCAGTCTGCAAAGAGGTCTATTTATACTTGGAGGATTTCCTAAAAATCCCTGAATATTTTCAGGAAATCTTCTAGATGATTTTCAGGAAATATCTCAGATATTCTTCTAACGGACTTCAAAGTTCAACAAAGCAAAGCCCATCAGTCTCATCAGCCCGCTAGGCTCATTTTTAACAAAAGAAGTCAATCAGGAAAACATGGTAGCATCGGCTCAACATAGAATATCTGAAACTTCCCGAGTTCGATGATAAGACGTCAACGCCTGGCTACTTCACGGTCTATCACATCAATCTCAAAACTTTGACACCTTTTACCTCGGTATCATCAAAACTTGATACTACCAAGCTGGGGGGCTAACCTAACTGTAGGGGTCGGATTTCACCCCTAGAAGATTGATGTAACGACAAGAACAATTCTGCCAAGTCCAGAAGCACGCGAGTCAATCTAACAACAAAACAACTTATGTATTCCACCTCGGCGACAAAGAAAGTCAAATCTCATCTGAATTTCAAGTTCGCCGACTTATCTATCTCGACAATGTCTCAAAACACATCAGCACTGTCTCGCTAAAGACTCGAGCACATCTTCGTTGTCCAATAAGACGATATCTTTCCAGACTAGAATGAAAGTATCAGAAACCCGTCCGTCGAGCTGAACATTAACTGAAACATGGGAGCTCGGCGAATCAACAATAATCTCCGTTGGTGAGCTGAACATTAACTCAAACATGGGAGCTCGCCGATAATGGCAAAATCTCTATTGGCCGAGCTGAACATTGACTGAAACATGGGAGCTCGGAAAACACGAAAACCTTTCGAAGAAAGTAAACTACAACGAGTCGAATCATATCAGCCGAGTTGAACATTCACAGAAACATGGAAACACGATGGCGATAACTATAACTCCAATGAGAAGTGTGTGACTTGTGCTCTTTTCCACTTGATTTGGTTTTTCCCACTGGGTTTTCTAAACAAGGTTTTTACCGAGGCTGCTCACACACTTACGTGCCTTCCTCATTTACGACAAGTTGTTCCAAAACACGATTCCACAAGGAGTCTTTGCCAAGCTAAGCATTTACAGAAACACGTCGAGCTTGGCAATATTTACAAGTCGGCAAAACAAAGCTTTATGATATCACCTCGTCAACACATCTTGGAGGACAATGGCAACATATGCGACATATCTTCTTGTAGCATCGACCTCACTTGCTACTTTTTCTACCTTGACACTATCATACCAGACACTGCCAAGCTGGGGGGCTAACTGTAGGGGTCGGATTCCACCCCTGCGAGATCGATGCAACGAGAAGAAGAAATCCTAAACAGGCTTTCAAGGGCCCAATTTGTAATTAGGCCCATAATAGAATTAAATCCACATTTAAAATGGGTTTAATTAAATTATGGGCTTAAAATCTATTTTATTGCTTAATGGGCCAAACCCAAATGTATTATTAACCCTAGTTTAAAAAGCTATATATAGCTCATTGTATTCACCCAGAAAAAGGGGATCAGAACTTTTCAGACAACAACATCAATAAAGCTTTCTTAACAGCTACTGCAACAGTCTCTACATTTTCTGCATTGTGATTCACTCAGAAGTCTCGCACCTCTCCTACAACCCTTACAAATTCAATTGTGTGAGTTACGACTCCTACAGGTAACCCGCTAGGTCAGCTCAGCGTTTTGTGCTACCAAACTGCTACTCCCGAGATAGCGAACGGAGGAAACGGATGAGGAACTGTCTTCGGGGAGGCCGTAGACCCGACCTCTGCTCTTACGGGTCGCCTAAGAAAAAAAAATCAATAAATTTCAAAATGTATTAGTATTAAAAGGTATTTTAAATGTGTTTAAAATTGACACGTTTACTAACCTCGTAAGTGAACTTGTTGATCTTGTCGAATGGAACTTCGGTTGGCGGCGAAGTTCCATCGACGGTCTGTTGCGATTGGAGGTACTGCTCCCCGAGCTTCTCCACGCTCTCCACGATTTCCCGAGCAATCGTATCTTGGATTTCACCCGTCTTTCTGTTGGTGTGGGCATCTCTGAGGACATCAAGATTTGAAAGACGCACACCGGTCTTCTCGAACTGTTACCATAGTCAAGAACGGAAAATTTTTTGAAAAAATAGGATAATTACCAGTTGCTGAACACGTGACGCCTTGCTCGTTGCACCGAGGTTGTGGGTCGACGGTCCCTTCCCATTCCGCTCGCTCTTCCGGTTAGTCGAGTTTTGGACGGAGGTCGCTTGAGTGTCCTCCCGGTTCCAATGTGCAAGTAGTGCACCCCATAATGCCTCGTCGTTTTTAAGAACCTTAGGCACCTTCCCCTTTCTTCTCCACCCATCCTTCCACTCGTTGATCTTCTGCGAGTACTTTCTCCTCGCCTTTCGGTCAAAACAACGTCGGACCGAAACAGTAAGCTGTGGGTCCCACGTAAATTCTTGCTGAAAAAAACCAATACTCGAATTATTGGCAATTGTGTTTAAACAACCCGCAATACCGTTTCCCAAAAATTGGAACCTACACGGTATTTTGTTGCATATTTTTGTAAAAAAATTTATTAAGCTAATATAATCATTTAAATTTTTAAAAGTAGTCATTACTAGGTCGTGTTAGGTGGTAAATTCGGGTCAAGGCGGGTCAACCTATCCCGACCGGGTTGCGCCACAAACTCCTCGATGGTCATTGCCGTACGAGCAGCAGAGCCAGTTGTACCCATAAGAAGAGTGTTGGGGATATGCGACTCATTCGGAGTCCCACCTCCCCTACTGGAACCACCGCTTGTGCTAGACTCATGAAATCGGCCATAATCCCTACGATTTTTACATAACCTTTTAATTTCCTTACATATTTAAATGTAGTTTGTCAATTATAGATATAAAAGTTACAAACTTTATTACGTAGTTAGGGCTTTTGGGAATTAGGATATTGAGTTTGTGAGAATTTAGAATGTACAGATTTTTACGATTTATGGTAATTTGGTAATTTGCGATATTGGAATTTCGTGAAAAAATAAACACGTAAATTTTTAAATGGTTTAAAAGTTTTTAGATATAATGATTTTTTTATTTTTAATCTTATATATGTATATAGATTTAGGGATTTATGATTTGTTAAAAAAAATTTTAATACATTAAAAAACATTTAAAACAATACAAATTAAAAAAATTAAGGGACTCGCTCAATGTTGGGAGTTCATGCAACCGTTATTGAGAATGTTAAGGAATTAGAGATTTATGAAAACCAAGGCAACATAGATAGAACTTCTGGGATTCACGGCCTTGGATCTTTGATTGGCAAAACATAAATTATGACGGATTATGTTGCCATTCGAAGAGCCAATCCTGTGAAAACCAGAAGTTCTACCCATGCTGCCTTGGTTTTCATAAATCCCTAATTACTTACCATTGTCAATAATTCTTTCATTCAAATCCCAAATTTAATTATTTAAATTTGTATAGTTTTTAAAAGTTTTTAAAAGTTTTACAATTTTTTAAAAAGTTACATGTTTTTTTTAAAAGTTACATGACATTGTCAATAATTCTTGCATACAACTGGCAACATTGATCGAGTCCCATAATTATTAAAATTTGTATAGTTTTTAAAAGTTTTAAAACAAATTTTAAAGTTAAGAGTTTTTAAAAGTTTATTCAATTTTTTGAAAAGTTACAAGTTTTTAAAAGTTACATAATTTTAATTTTTTAAAAATTTAAGAGTTACATGTTTGTCAAAGTTTTTTAAATTTTAAAAAATTTAAGAGAGTTTTATTGTTTTCAAATTTTTACAAATTACATATTCAAAATGTCAATAAATTACAAACACTTGTTATAATTGGAATTCAATTAATTGCAAATGGTAAGTTCAAATTATCATAATACATTAATCTATATATCAAAAAATCCCTATTTTATCATAATTCCAAAATTCATAAATTTTTCTAAATCCCTAAATTCTAAAATTTTCCTAAATCCCTAAATTCATACAATTTTCTAAATCCCTAATTCTTAAATTCCTAAATAAATTACGAAATCCTTTTAAACAATGTTTCAAATTCGACATTTACCCATTCCCAAATGAATATCACACAATTTCAATGACGGATTTGAACGGATTTAAAGATTATGAACGGATTTGTTCATAATCTTTAAAACAAACAAGAACTTACATTGATTTGGTGAGTGGGGTCGTGAATCGGGATGACAGTGATTCGGCGGTGGTTCGGCGGCAAATCGGTGGTGGTTTGAGAAAATTTTTGGATCCTCTGCTTCTATCTGCGGGGAAGACGAAGTGTGGGATTTAAAGAACTATGTGACGGAATGCCGACGGAATTATGACAGACCATTAAAATCCGTCGGAATTCCGTCAGATGTTCCCGCTTTTTCGATGATATCGAAGTGTTTAGGCGGGATTAAATTAGGGTTTCCCGTCAGAAATCCGTCATAATTGAATGACGGATTTCTGACGGATCCTTAGTTTTTTATTAATTTTTTTGCGGATCCGACTAAAACAATTATAAAATTAATAATCCGTCAGAAATCCGTCAGCATTTATGACGGATTTCTGACGGATTATTAATTTTATAATTGGTCTATTAATTAAAAATCAGTAAAAACCCACAATCGGTTTACATTATAAAATTTTGTAGATTAATTATATTGTAAATTTGTAAAAAATCCTTAAAAATTACAAACACTGATAACATTTGAAAATCAATGCATTGGAAACAATCGGAAAATTGTTAAAATATCGTAATTCCTAAACAAATATTGATTTTATCTGTATGCGACTAAAACAAATATAAAATTAAGTATCCGTCAAAAATCCGTGTATTCGACAATTGTTTACACGAGAAATCCTTAAAAGATCAATACAAACCCAAAATCGGTATATGTTTTTTATTTTTTAAATGTAATTTAAGAGATGTATGAGTTTTTTAAAAAATTGTTAATATATAACTAATTGTAACAATTTTTAACTTATAGAATTTTGTACAGTAATCATATTATAAATTTGTATAAATCCTTACAAAATAACAAACACTTATAACAATTGAAATTTTAATAAATTTCACTTAACAACATTTTATAATTTTAATTAGAAAATAAGAATCCGTCAGAAATCCGTCAAAACATTCTGACGGATTCTTAATTTTTTATTATTTTTTTGCTATCTTCGATAGTAAATTAATAAAAAATTACGGATCCGTCAGAAATCCGTCAAAATGTTTTGACGGATTTCTGACGGAACCTTAATTTTTTATTAATTTTTTGAGGATCCGACAACACCAAGAATAAAATGAATAATCCGTCAGCATTTATGACGGATTTCTGACGGATTATTCAATTTAAAAATTGGTCTATTCTGACATTTAAAAAATCTATTAAAACCCACAATCGGTTTACGTTATATAATGTTGTAGATTAATCATATTTTAATCTCCTATAAATCCTTAAAAATTACAAACACTTATAACAATTGAAAATCTATGCATTGGAAAAAATGGGAAAACTTTTAAAATATTGTAATTCCTAAAAAATTATTGATTTTATCTTTATGCGAGAAAACAAATATACAAATTAATTATCCGTCTGAAATCTTTGTATTCGACAATTGTGTACACGAGAAATCCGTATAAAATCAATACAAACCCAAAATCGGTATAAATTTCAATTAACAACTTTGTATAATTTTAATAAAAAAAATAAGGATCCGTCAGAAATCTGTCAAAACATTTTGACGGATCCGTCAGAAATCCATCAGCATTTATGACGGATTTCTGACGGATTATTCATTTTATAATTGGTGTATTCGGACATTTAAAAAATCAATAAAAACCGAAAATCGGTTTATGTTTTTTTTGCTTTAAAATGTAAGAGATTTATGTGTTTTTTTTTAAATTGTTAATAAATAATTGTAACAATTTTTAAGTTATACAATTTTGTAGAGTAATCATATTATAAATTTGTATAAGCACTTCAAAATTAAAAACACTTATATTAATTGAACACAAAATAAGTTGGAAATCCGTAATATGTCATATAAAATCATCGATGGTACATACTAAAATCAGCTAGGGTAAACGATTACACATAACAACATTATCCGGATAAACTCGTACAATTGATAGTCGGAAAATATTAAAATCATGAACGGGTCGGATGTTTATTCATCATCTTCTGAGTCTCGAACTGTTTCATATTCGTACCCAGTAGTTCCTTCATCTTCATCATCGATGGTAGATACTTCTGTTGGTTGGTATTCAACAGTCATCGAATTACAACCGATTATCTGTTTGAAAAATGAATTTAATTAGTTAAGCCTTCCCAGAAATATTTAGAAACGTATGATATACATCTACCTTAACAATCACTACAAGAAATTTGAGTATATATAGCATTAAAATATAGCGTTCTTTGTTTTTCTGCTATAATAAATATCTAACATTTTTTATTATAGCGTTTGCATAAATATAAACGCTATAAAAAAGTGGACAGAATTTTTTATTTTGTGACGTTTTTTGGTTAATATACAATACATAACACTTTCTTCTCTTAAACGCTGTGTTAGAGTTTTGGCGGAAAAACCTAAAAATTGCGAGCCCGCTAACTTACAAAAAAATAATAATAATAAGAAAGTAAAAAAAAATTGAATCAAAAATCAGATCCCCTTTTGCAAATACTTAGGGTTCTTCCTTCTCTCTCTCGATTCACTCTCACTCTCAGGCTCGATAAGTTTGGTCGGTCGTGACGGATCCCTCGCTCACTCCGCATCGACGAGTCTCATCTCCGCCGTTGAAAATTTCTTCTTCGCCAGGTTCTGACTCTCATGATTTGATATAGGATCAGGTGGCGGCGGTGGTGGTTCTCTGTGGCTGTCAGCGAATCCGAGCAAGAGATGGGGAGAGCTCTTCTTCCTCTTCTACACTCCTTTCTGGCTCACTCTCTCCTTGGGCTTACAAGCTCTACGAGGTCTCAGGATTTATTTATTTGATTAGTGTGTCATCATCATCTTTCTTCTACTTTAACTTCTTGATTTTTGTTTTGGCAACAAAGCAGACGTTCACTGAGTTGGAGTATCTGCTTCTCTCCTTGGTTTCAGCTCTCCCTGCTTTCCTCTTTCCCATCTTACTCGTTGGAAAGGTTTCTTTTCCATTCTCTCTTCGATCTGCAACAATTTAGCTTTGTTAGTAGTTATTAATATTTCATAGTGTTTTTGTTTTCATTTTCTGATTCCACTAATGGTTTGAAGTTTGTCATACAATGATTTTGGTTTTTACAGAGAAGGATCTAAGTCTTCGATTCAAGCAAAAGGTATGGCTCTTAATATGTAATTTGTGTGTAATCTTATATCAATCTTTAAGTAGCTCAGTTTAAGGTTTATGGTTCTGAAGTGGATTTGATATTATTAGATTTCTCATTTTGCATAGATTTTATTCCAGTTTGATCTGTGTTCTTGGTTTTGGTCTGCAAGGGGAATCTATTTTTGTGTTTATGATTACCGATTGAGTGTGTTGATTCTTATAATACTTTTCTTCTTCTCTTCTTTCATCCATAAGTAGAGTTTGACTAGGGTCTTCTTGGTGAATAGGACTTTCAAGCTGTATTATTAGAGTTTCAGAAGCTCAACAAAAAGCTCAACAAAACAAGTGTGAATCACAATTTGTTGCTCAATTTTGCAGACTTAGATTCATGTATAGGTCGAGTGTCAGTAAGCTAGCTACAGATTTGTTCATAATTTCAGTAAGCTATATGATAAAAAGTTAGCTAAACTCCGATGTGGAAAAAGCATTTGGAGCTTTGAATGTTGTAAATTTTCTTAATACACATAATAAATCTTTTTAATAATCTCATAACTTGTTCCCCGTTTGTGACCATGATGATGCTGAGATTGTATATTGGGATGGTGCAAGAAGTGCTTGGTAAAGATAGGTTCAAGGCAGATGAGAAGATGGGTCATGCTCCTTCAACCGATGACCCCTTTAACCGCTAATCTCAGTAGCAAGACTTAGAAGTATAATGATTTGAATTGTGTAAATTAAGGGATTGAAAATTTGTATTGTTACTATGTGTATATTTTTGTTATATATATTTACTTTTGTTTTTATTAATGTTTCCAAGAGTTTAATATTGTAATGATTTAAATTGGTTATATATTAGAAAATATTAATATAAATGAAACAATTTGAATTTTTTAATTTAAATAATGGGGTTTAGGGTTTAGGGTATCAAAATTATATGTATAAATGAGTGTAAGCTTTAGGGTTTCACAAACTATATAATAATACAATAAGTTATTGGTATGTTACTACTTCATGTACATCTAGTTCCTTATAAATTTGTTGACAACAATTTAGTGCTATTAACAATAGGATATAATAATTTTTGTGTGGATTAATGGGGTAATGAGTCTTTGATTTAGGGTATAGGGTATAGCAGTACATACAAAAATGCAAAACCACTTAACCAAGTAACTATGTATTCATTCTCAAGAGTTAATGTAACAACAAAATTCAAAGGTCTTAATATTTTAGAGTTTAGGGTTTAGAGTTTAGGGGTTAAGGTTTAGGGTTTAGTTTAGGTTTACGGTATTTTGATTTGTTTTAACTATAACTTATTAAAAATACAATAACATTCAAGATAAATCATTAATTGTGTACATAAATATCACTATTATTGTGTTTTCACAACATGTTTTGTTACACAATGAAGAGATGATTGTATATGTTTTCATATGTAACATTGATGGTTACCATAGGTTATGATTTTGAATATTAAAAAAACATTGTAATTTTTTTTTAAAATTTTTTTAAAATAAAGAATAATCCTAGTCTCTCTAAATAATTTAATTAGCCAACACTTAATTATTCTTCATTATTTAAAATTGCAAAAAGCCATTAAAATCACATTTTCATTATTTCAGCAACAACATCCAATTAAAAAGAGTCACTAGGATCAATGACGTGGCAACTTTGGCGAGCTAATCCTGACCGTTCAAATCTATGAGAACCAATCTTGTCCGTTTAACTCTTCAAATCTCTTAACCTCTTCTTTGTTTCCTTCTTCGCCGACAAAGGAAACAAAATCAAAAGAAAACATCATCTTCCTCAAATCTCAAAAATTTCACAGGCAAAGGAGGGCGAGAGAGATAGTTAACTCATCAGAGAGAGGTATATTGATATGATATCCGATTCGATGGAGAAGAGAGCTTACAGGAGATGGATCTGGTGGTGAGAATCAACTGCGATTCCGATAGCTCCGATGGAGACGACGAAGCTCCGCGATTCTCTGATAGTGAGTATATCATCAGACAAATCCCTTGAGTCTTATGGTGCATTCGTGGTCTCAGATCTCATGAGGTTTCTTAAATCCGTCATTTTTGTGTTATTATTTTCTAAATTCGTTGTGGATCTATTCTTGTTTTAGTTGAGGTTTCCTTTGTTAAAGATTAGTGTACTGGGTTCTTATGAACCATTTCTAAGGAGATGACTCTTGATAGATCCACATTTGTCTAAACATGTCACCTAATATTGCAATTGACAATCTCTTATCACAAAACGTAGGATCATCAAGTTTGACTAGCTTCGTTTAAAATAAGTTATATTGCAGATTAGAAATCTCTAATAACCTTACTTGTTAGTATAAGACTGATTAAGAATCTTTGAATTTGCATAATACAGAACTGTTTCTAGAGAAAGTGCATTCGCAAACCAGAGCTAAAGGCTGCTCCACGGCTTGTATCATCGCTTTGACCGATAAGGTAGTATTATTGCTTGTGAGTGAACGACAAAAACGTGTTTTAATTTCTAGGTACTAAAGTGTTTGCTGTTTCAGGGATTACACGCGATTAACCTCGGAGACAGTGGGTTCACGGTAGTTAGAGATGGGACTATGGTGTTTCAGTCACCTGTTCAACAGCACGGATTCAACTTTACTTATCAATTAGAGAGTGGAAACGGTGGCGATATGCCTAACTCCGGTCAGGTCTGTTCTCAAAGCTTACTCATTAGGACACATTTCGGTTGTTGAATTGGTTCGGTTTAAACGGATTTTGAACAACCTGCTAACTGGTTGGGTATTTGAATTAGGTTTTCATGATTGATGTCGAGTCAGGCGATGTGATTGTGGCGGGATCGGATGGTGTTTATGATAATCTATACAACGAAGACATCACAGGTGTGGTGGTTAGTTCGGTGCCGGTTTAGACCCGAAAGCCACGGCTAAGAAGATTGCGGATTTGGCTCTTTTAGACACATTCGTATTGGTTTTGGATGATTTTTTTACAAGTTCAGATACAAATGTTTGTATGTTCAATCTTTATAATATATGTATTTTGTATCATGGTTGGATATATTAATATAATAATTTCTCTTTTAAATCATTTTATCCAAAAACATGTAGCAATTGTACATTTTAAATAACAAAAAAATATGGCAATGTAATCTGATTTAAGTAGCAACTATGACGTTAAATAACAAAATAATAACAGAAATAAAGCGCTATTGTATAATATACAATTGCATTCAATGAAACGCTATTGTAAATAAATATCTTATAGCATTACAAAAAATCGCTGTGTAAAGTGTCTTATCTATTATAACGGGCGTAGATAGAGCGTTTACTAAACCGCTATAATTGTGATATATAGCGTTTATCGGGTGCTATATATACTCAAATTTCTTGTAGTGAATGTTTCGCTCTGTGATGTTCAGGTACTTTGAGTTCCTGTTAAAACGGCAAAAGGTAACATTCTTTAGGATGACCACCGCACCTACACCAGTGGTGAGTCTGTACTCGTCCTTCTTGAAGATGTTATGGTGCATGGTTCCCTCGATTTTTCCAGAAGGATCTTTAAAGGTTACTAGCAGATCTCCCTGGTCATTGGGGGGTTAAACTAGAGACCATAGCCATAATCTGATAATGAAAAAAAATATACTTGTCAGATAAATTGTATGTCTAAATGTTACTAAAATAGGTCGAAAACGTAAACCTTTTTCACTTTCACAAATTGTGAATGCGGGGAATGAATTTCTGCAAGCTGGGTCCAGAATGGTGTGCTCCTATTGTTATAAGAACCTACATGTATGAATGACACATTTAGTATTTGTCAGCTACAATCATTATTGTAAAAGTAAAAGCGGTAATTATATATATATATATATATATATATGTTGATATACCTTCACGGATTATGTAATCGATAGTAGAAGTCCACCGAGGACTACTAAAATCCTGGTCGGCCTGTGGTGCCTCATTAATAACCTCACGAATAAAATCTTGTGTTGGGCGTGGCTGAAAACTTTCACCTCGCATCACCTTTGCATCATGAGACCTCTTTCGAAACAGGCCTCGCCGTACGACTTGGCCAGGTCCCGGTATTACGGGCGTTTGGTTCTGGGATTGTTGAGTTGGATGGAGTGAAATAGTCGGTTGAACATCAGTAACATTTAAGTTATCGTAAGGAGGGCTTGAAGGAACAAGAGTTGGGGTTGGATGGTTTTGACGGGGGCTCGGTTTTGCATATAGTAATTCCACAGATCTCTGTTTGCCATTACGCAATTGTATTTTTCTGTGTTATGAATTTCTGTTCAAAGTTTTTTATGAAGGCATGAAAAAATGTGCAACTTATGTAGAACGGATATCCATCGAATTTCCGTCGGAAAACCGTCAAAACACTCTGACATAACACCCCACCAATCACATCGGACACTGCACTTGATATGTTAACCACTCAAAATTTGCCAACATCGGAAACCGTCGGCAATCCGTCAAAAATCCGTTACATAGTTATGACGACATAGCTCCGTCGGAAATCCGTCAGTACAGCTGACCAATCAAACTTTGCCGACATCGTGTAGTCGGATGGATTACAGACGGAATACCGACGGTTTAAACATAGCTCCGTCGGAAATCCGTTAGTACAGCTGATTTATCAAACGTTGCCGACATCGTGTAGTCGGAAATCCGTCAGTATAGCTGACCAATCAAACTTTGCAGACATCGTCTAGTCGGATCGATTACAGACGGAATACCGACAGTTAATACATTTATCTTCTACTATAAATACACCTGATGGAGTGTATATCTTCTACACCTTTGAATAACAAAAAAATATGTCTTCTAGGGATCCTAATGAAGACGCAAAAAAAAATTCCGATGCTAAATTTTTTTATGTTCCAAAATACTCGTGGGAAACCGAATCTCATTGCGACGAATTCACTCAAGAGATTCCGACTTACTCGTGGGAATTTGATACGTGCTCACCAATCGATGCAGAAGATTCCACATCAACAATAGTGCCTGACAGCCAGTGCTTGCCAAACATCCAGAACATTTACGATAGGCAGCCACAATGTCCTGATCATGAGCGGGTTATCGAAGCTGAACAACCTTGTCAATTGATGAAAAAGTCAGATACTTACGTTGCAAGTACTTCAAACGTATGTAAGGATCAGTACTATGGTTATGAATTCGCCCAAAGCCCAGAAAAGCCAAACTTAAATTTAGATATTGATGCCATCAAAAGTGAATTGTGCGACGGATTTATAGATTCTCCACCAAATGATCATTACAATGATTTTGAATTCGCCCAAAGCCCAGACAAGGCAAACATAAATCTAGATGTTGATGCAAATCAAAAGGGAATTGTGCGACGAATTTGTAGATTCTCCACAAAAGAAAAAAAAGGGAAAGAACATCACTAAATGGTTCTAACAAATGGTAATTTCGGAGTGGAAACCGACATATGAGGAGTTTATTATGTACTTGTATCATAACCGTTGTGTGTTAAATATTAGCAAGTCTCTAATGTACCTGTTTAAGAATGTGTTTTAAATTTTATGTTTCATTAAATGTAATGTTTTAAATAAATACTACCAATACCAATATTTATCGTTAATTAATCATCGAACATGACTATATATATACTATTAAATAATATGATATACAAGATTTGTCGACAGCTGAAATGATTAAGCTTCCTTTATTTGGTTTTTATTTGTCTGTTGTAATACTCAGATTCTCGTCCACAATCGGTTTTCTTAATGAAAGGAAAAATATTATAGACAACTCACAAATGTGAGAGAAGAACATGAAAAAGCAAACATTTATTCACAAATTATTATTCTGAATCTCCGGAGGAACCTTCACTAGGGATGGAGTCTGAATCGTCGTCAAATTCTCCACGTGTTTCCTCTTCGTCCGAATGGACTAGATCATCCCCGACATGTGTGACATCAACGACAAGGTCAATGTTATCCATCTCCTCAACAGGTGACATTGGTACACTTCTCGATGGTTGTAGAGCATCTTGTTCTGGAACTCCATAGATTTTTCCTCTCGGGTTTATTGGAGTTACTGTGATCCACGGATCTGTACGGTAGGCAACTCGAGGATATGGAATGTAGCAAACCTATTAATAATTAGTAGATATTGTTAATATACATGAACAAGGAACCTTAACTATGAGTACATAGGTAAACATATTAGTGTATTGATACCTGGTCTGCTTGAGACGCAAGGATAAATGGATCGTAATACGGTAGTTTCCGGCTTGAATTTATGGAAATAACACCAAGAGGGTCAACTCAAACCCCTCGGCCATTGGATGGATCATACCAATCGCACATAAACACAATGCATCTCAAGTTCAACATTCCTGGATAGCGGATTTCCAAGATTTCTTTTAAAATCTCATAGTACATGGTATCGCCGGATTGCGCCGAAATACCATAGTCCGCAGTTGACCTTTGACGTCCTTCCTCGTTGATCATGAACGAATATCCCCTAGTGCAAAACTGGGGATATGAATTCGCGGTGCTGCGTAAACTATGAACAAACTCCACTAACCATGTCGGGAGTGATTGACTACTTGCTAAACTTTCGGAAACCTAAAAATGATATAAGTAATATATCAGTAACATATGAAAGCTAAAACCTGGAAAAGTAAGAGTACGTAATTATATTACACTTACATAACATTTCAACCACTCCTCAAATTCTTCGTCTTTCAAGACAGCAAGTTCAGCATCTGTCTTATCAGAATGGTAACCACGTGCGAGCGACATGTACATCCTGTAACATAACAGTCATTAGTAGATGAAGGCAACTAATTCCATAAATGTAGTATAATAACTGATATACCTTTCGTACTCCAAAATTTCGTCACAGTTTCTGAGGATATACGTATGCAAATGTGTGACCTCTTGTGGTGATAGTCTGCGTTTCTTTGCTTTTCCACTTGCTCGAACAACCACGGCATACACTGCTTTCTCACCTCTATCATCATGTCGGGGAGGCCGTCTCGCCTTAGTACTAACTGCCGGTGGAAAGTAATATTCGGAAAATTGTGAGACTTCCTCGTTTAGGCTTTGGGCGACAATAGATCCCTCAACCTTGCTCAAATTTTTAACCTTTTTCTTCAGGTGGAACATGTAACGCTCGAACGGATACATCCATCAGTATTGAACAGGGCTTCCTAAGGCTGCTTCGCGTGGGAGGTGAATAGGAAGATGTTCCATAACGTCAAAAAAAGACGGTGGAAATATCTTCTCAAGATTACAAAGGAGCACCGGGATATTGACCTCCAAGTTACGTATCCCGTGGGAGGTAAGCGTTCTTCAACATAAATCTCGGAAGAATGCACCAACTCCTACAAACGCAAATTAAACAAGTTAGCACATATATAGTAATAATATGGTAGTAAGAAAGTAATGGGAGTAAGAAATATACCTCCAATTGCTTGGTGGATAGGTTCCGGAAGAAGATATGCAAATACAAATGGAAGAAGACGCTGTATCACGACATGACAATCATGACTCTTCATTCCTATAAACTTCCCTTCCGTCGAATCCACACAATTACGTTGATTAGATGCGCAGCCGTCTGGAAATTTTACAAATTTTTTGAACTATTCAAAAAATACTTCTTTCTGCCCAGCGTCTAACCGGTACGCAGGCATCGACAATCTACCATTCGAAACATGAAGAGATGACCTCGAACAAATCAATGGCAAGTCGAATCTAGACTTCCAGTTGTCTTTGGTCTTTCCTGGGACGTTTAATATGGTGTTCATGATGTTGTCAAAGATATTATTTTCAACATGCATGACATCTAGATTATGCCGCAATAGATGGTCTTTCCAATAAGGCAAATCCCATAAAATACTTTTCTTGTGCCAATTGTGAAATTCCCCACAACCGTCGACGGGCTGATGGCCATTACCCCCATATTCGGGAGTCCGCTCTGCACTAAAATCTCGTAACTGTTCCAATATGCTGCGACCATCTATCTCAGGAGGTGGACCATGTAACACTTGTACATTCTTCCTGAAATGTCTTTTAGACCGACGATATGGATGATTTACCGGTAAAAACCACCTATGGCAATCAAACCATGAAGTCTTCCTTCCGTGCTGCAGTTGGATTGATGAAGTATTGTCTTGACAATAAGGACATGCCAATCTTCCATGCGTTGACCATCCAGATAACATACCGTATGCCGGAAAATCACTTATGGTTCACATAAGAACCGCACGCATGTTAAAATTCTGGTTGACTGAAACATCAAATGCCTCAACACCATGCTCCCACAACATCTGCAACTCACAAATCAATGGTTGGAGGAATATATCGAGCGACCGTCTTGGATGATCTGGCCCGGGAACTAGAATTGAGAGAAACAGGAACTCTCGCCGCATGCACATAGATGGAGGCAAATTGTACGGTGTTACGATGACCGGCCACAATAAATATTTTCTTCCATGCTTGCCAAACGGGTTGAAACCATCGGTGGATAAGCCTATGTATACATTCCGTCGTTCATAGGCAAAATCTGGATACACGGATTGAAAGTGTTTCCACGCTTCCGCGTCAGAAGGATGGGTGATATGTCCATCTTGACAATGCTCTGCATGCCATCTCATTGCCTTAGCTGTGCGTTCAGATTCGTACAGCCTCTTCAACCTCTCCGTTATGGGTAAATACCACATCCGTTTGAATGGAATCTTCACCCTACCACTTGTGTCCTGGAACCGTGGTTTGCGGCAAAATTTACATTTATTGCGGTTCTCGTCTTCTCTCCAGTATATCATACAGTTGTCGATGCACACATCTATAACCTGGTATGGCAAACCAAGACCGGCAACAAGTTTTTGGACCTCGTAGTATGATCCGGGGGCCATATTATCTTCTGGCAAAAGATCTTTCACGAACTCGGCGAATGCATCAACACATTCTTCGGACAAATTGTGATCAGTCTTTATGTTCATCATCCTAGTAGCAGACGATAACGGTGAAAGACCATCCCTACATCCGATGTATAGTGGTTGCTTTGCTGCGTCTAACATATCGAAAAACCTTCGAGATTCTAAATTAGGCTCTTCAACCCTATCACCCTCATACCCACCCGACCGGAAATTATCTCTAACCATCGCAACCGTACTTACCCCAACATCTACTTCCGTTGTAGGTTCCCCTACGCTATCCAGAAAATAAGGTGCATTACTACTACTACTACTACCATATTCATAATTCCTTTCTCCATGTAAATACCAAATCTTATATCCTGCCCTAAATCCATATCTATATAAGTGGTTCCAAACAGTAGGAACAACAACACTAATTCTATTACAGCAATTAGAACAAGGACATTTGATATCCTGACCTTTGTTGGCCGCCTCTTGATTTCTAGGTAACTACATGAACTCGCAAATACCTTGAGCGTATTCATTCGTTAATAAGTTCGACCCCTCTTCCATCATTGGCTCGTCCATCCAAGACCGAAAATATGAAAAACTCATCTCTAAAAATTTTTTTTATGTTTTTCAAATGTTGTTATGAACGTCGGAAGAAATGTAAACACTTATGTAGAATGAAAATCCGTCAGAAATCCGTCAGAAAACCGTCAAAACCTCCGACATAACAACACTTCAATCCCATCGGCCAACCCATCCGATATGTTAACCACACAATTGTTGCCGACATCGGAATCCGTCAGTATTCCGTCGGAATTCAGAAAAATCTGATTTCTGTTGATTTTCCGTCAGGATTACCGTCGGAATTTAACGACCGCTTCCAACCGTCGGTGAATATTGACGGATTTCTGACGGCATACGGACGGTAATCTTGGCCGTCAGAATTCCATCACAATAAACCGATGGAGTCCTGACGGATTCATTTTTAGTCGGAAAACCGTCTGAATTCCGACGGAATTGTCCGACGGAAAATCAGACGGCCGAAAATTCCGTCGGAATTCAGCCTGTTTTCTTGTAGTGAAATGAGTTTTTGTTTATGGGTTTAAAATATGTAATGAAAAAAGAACAATTTATAGTAAATCTAGTACTTTGAATTCAAAGACAGGTAAGGAATTTGAATAGACCCGAGTTTGAGGAGCCGGTCGGATCTTAGAGCTTTGGTTGAATTATCTTTAGATTGAACGACACCGTAATCGAGACTGAGGAGACGACGGCGAGTTGCGGTGAATTACGGCACTCTCGCCATTGCAATTACTTCAGTTCGCAGACGATTACACCGTCATCGATCCGTAAGCTTGAGACACCATTTCAAAAATGAGAAATGAGTTTGATGACGACGTTACCTCGTGCAGAAGAAAGAAGAATTATTGTGTCTTCCTTAAATTAATGGGCTTTATAAAACTTGAAAATTGTGAATAATTAACATATGAGTACATATGTGTTATTGTGTGGCTTTATTGTGAATTATTGTGTTGACCCAATTTTTGTTTAGTAAAAAGGACACGTGGCAGCCTCTCAGAGAATTTAACAATAAAACCTTAAAATATTATATTAGATTGGGTCAAGAAGAAACCTAATATTAGGGCCTTTTTTTTGAAGCCCAATTAAGGCCCACAAATGTATCGATATAACAGATGCATTCAACCTAATCTCTCTGTTGAAGAAACCATCAGCCGTCGTGTGCCTCCATCGATGAGTTTGAGTATGGAAGATGTACGGGCGTGCAACCGTAAATTGCCGGACTGCTTTAAAAGCTCGGGCGACCGTCGTGTGCCTCCGGCGATGAGCTTGAGTATTGGAGATTTACGGGCGGACGACGGTAAATTGCCGGACTGCTTTGAAAGGTCGGTCGGCTGCATCAGCGGTCGTGGGCCTCCGGCGATGAGCTTGAGTATTGGAGATATAGGGGCGGACGACGGTAAATTGCTGGACTCCACTGAGTATACGGATATGGATGACGGGTATACGGCGGAGGAGAGGGCTTTCTATTGGGCAGGCGTGCAGAAATCTGGAGTAAGTTTTCATCTTAATTGTTATCTCTTAGATTGATTTGTCCATAATTGACCGACAAAATCTAATCTGATCAGATGTTCGATGTGGAAGGTTTGATGAATAAATCTAACAGACCACCCTGTGGTGGAGTTACACCTTTCTATGCTAATTTTTCCACCGAAATCGTCCTCTTTGCTAAGTTTGGGATCCATTGGTACAATATGCTACAGGTAAATAGCTAGCTACACGTATTTTCCTTTTTTCTTTTGATTCGAGTGATTTTCTTTTCTCTTCAGGGGACGAACCTCCGGCTCAGCTGCGTACAGAAATACAATTATCGATCTGACGTTATATTCCGCACAAACTATATAACTTGTCTTGCAATGGATCCAGTTTCCGGTTTCATTCAAGATTTTCAGACGGGTATTGTGGACCAAGGCTTTCGCATCACGAGTGTTTGTTGTTTCTTGGCTAGACCCAAAGACGGACCACAAGCACAAGGTAATGCACTGCTTAAGGTTCTTCTAGTCCCGTTTCCCATGTGTTAATGCTTGGCTCCTTGCTTAATACCGTGTAGAAAACCCCCTAGAAGAAGAACCGCCATATAATTATGGCGATATTATATTGCCTGAGTGGCCGTCAGAGAATGCTCTCCGTGACAAAAGTCGATATTACTTGGTAAGATTGATTTGATTTGCTTTTTGCTCATTGACTGTCCCTCCTGCGGTGTAGTAATGCGTTTGCTTTTGCAGTTGAATAAATCAGACCTGCGAAAATATGACCAAGTTCGTCTCTACTTGGAAATTGCATTCGTCCAAGCAAATACAAAGCTTAAAAATGTAAACAAAAATGTCTTCTTTTTTTTTCTTTTTCCTTTCAGTCTGCTCTGTTTGTAATGTGTTTCAAACTGTTTTTGCAGCCTGATCTTACCAAATTGTTCATTACAAGGGCAGCTCTGGAAACTAGACAAGAATTCTTGCAGCCTCTATCTGAAAGACTCAAGGCCGTATACGCAGTGTTCTACATAAAGTACAAGTACCATCCCAATAAAGGTCGGGCTCGTAAGGGTGTTCGTATCCACAAGCCTCCCCGTGATCGCATTGCTATAATAGCAAGAACCCTGGACAAGCATACGGGACGCATCACTCTCACGTTCGACACTTGTTTATCAGACACTTTTCTATAAAGACCTCGGCCAGCACTGGAGGATGGCTCAAGCCTGTTACTCTGATTACCAAGTTTCTAATAAGTAATTGTGGTCATGTAGTACATCAATATGTTTATGCTCTCAAATGGCTGTTTGGATTGCTATGTGGATTGGTTTTGGACAGTCGATCTGTTGTGTTTCAAAATATTGTTGCTTTGGTAACAACTCTCTTAAATTATCACGTCATCAGGGACTCTGATATTATAATGCTTCTTTTCATGTCAAGGCAAGGTTTTCCTTCCTGATGCGGAGAGGCGTGAGAACAATTACAAAGGCAAAGTTTTCCTTCCTGATGCGGAGAGGCGTGAGAACAGTCACTGAGCCTAGTGCTTCATAGTTGTCCAAATCGAATTCGACTCTACTCATACAAATTGAATTCCTAAATGCAGCCGTGCGGATTGAATTCAACTTCAAACAAAGATCCTTGTTACATTCTTCTCATTCAATAACACTTTTTCAATTGATCGATTCGATATAATCAATTTTTTTTTTTTTTTTTGGATTATACAGGGTATCCTGGCCACCACCGTAGTGGGTCCAGACTAGCCACGATGGGAATTACCTCCCACGTGTCGTTCCCCTGTCGCCGGGGCTCAAAATATCGCCATCGAGCTCCGACTCAGCTCAAGGACTAGTGTGTTAGGATCTAGCTATAGAACGAATGTGTTTTATTGTTTTACCCTCAGGTCTTGACTGCCCGGAATTCCCTTCTGCATCAAAGTAAGAACATGGACAACACAAGAATCATGTCAACACAATTTGGCAAAACCAAGAACGTTGGCGCAGAGCATGAACTGATACGGATGCATCAAATAATGAATAATTAGCTCAAGTTATCATTTATTTGGATTAACACGAACAAAATCCCAAACAAACAAGTGGAGGAATGATTTGGATACCTTTTTTTATGCCAGATTTGTATAAACACACTTTGAGTTCAACATTGGACCATCCTTGAAAAGTCTAAGCTTTGTGTTTTAAGACTCATTTATGCACACTTATCCTAAAACCAGAGCCGAACCAATTTCAGAACAACGCGGATCATTGATATTCTCTCGTTCTTCATCTTCGACGGAGAGATTGTAACATCCCAAAACACAAAATTCTGTTTTTGGTAAGGGTGTCGATCGACACCATGGGAGGGTGTCGATCGACACCAAGTTCTGTGTTTCGGGTCGGTTTAGTTTTTAATCGCGGTTTGGCCCGGTTTAAGGGTTTTTACCCTAGGGTTCGGGTATTTAAGTGCTTGGCAGTTTGGTGGCCGTGTTTTTGAGAGAGAAAATCAGAGGAAAGAGTTTTGAGAGAAGAGAAAGAGTTTTGAGAGAGAGGAGATTGAGAGGAAGAGAAGACAGGTTCGTCTGTCTTGGTAGAAGCAAAGAACGGTCGATCTAATCGAGTCTGATCGACGTGATTTTTCATAGTTTCGGGATTCGATCAGTCTCATTGTAAAGCGTTTTTCCGGCTGTTCGGAGGGAATCAGAGAGCGATCTAGATACCGTTGGATAGCCCTGTGGGTCTAGTTTCCAGATTGGGGTCGTTGTCGGAATTCGGAGGTGATTGAGGAAGGGTTCCTCGGTGTTTTCGGTTAAGATCAGAGGCTGCGGGGTCGCTGGTTCTGTGTTCTTAACCGTTCGTTCCTCGTTCTTCCTGAAATCGAGGTGAGTGCGTGATCGCGGTTACGGGATTAGCTTGTTAGGAAATTGTGTGATTGAATTGTGATGTTTGTGATCGAATAATCGAATTGTGTTGATAAACAATTGATATTCCTGTGTTATTTCGTGTGTTTTGTTATGGCTGAATCGTGTGTGATCTTGTGAGGAACGAATCGAGTTTGCGTGAGGATTTTGACTCGGATTCGGTTTCTGCGAGAGGTGTCGATCGACACCTAGAGGCAGTGTCGATCGACACCACTCTTTCTGATCGTGAGGTTTAGTGCAGTGATTGGAGTGTCGATCGACACTCGTGTGAGGTGTCGATCGACACCACTTGTGTAAAAATATGTGGAAACTTGCATATCTGTTAATCATTGCATAACAGTTAATCGTTGCATATTTGTTGAGTGTTGCATACCTGTTAAAATATTGATTGTTGCGTAGTAATTGGCAAGTTTTTCCCTACTTTGTAATCGGTAGGCGGGATGACCGCTTCACTGAGTATTTCTGATAATACTCACGCAACTCTGTTTTTCCCTTTTGAGTTGCAGGTAAATGAAAGTGTATGACCGCGGAATCATGGCAGAGGAAGAGGATGATTAGGACGTGTTTTGGTTTAGTAGAACTGTTGTTAGGTTGGTAGATGTTATTATTGTTCTGGAATTGGAGTTATGGAATTGAATAGTTGTTTAATTGATTTAATGTTTTATTGATTCATTGTTAAAAAAAAAAAAATTGCGGGTGTTACATTTTGGTATCAGAGCTCTTACGGTTCTAGGGCTAGTAGTGTTTGGATGAACTGAGACTATGTGTTTAATTGATTATGTGTGCTTAGTCAATTTTAGTCTTAGAATCATCCTCTTCAGCCTTTAAAGAGATTCCGCGGTAAGTTGTTATTTGTGTTTTTGATTGTGAGTTCAACTGTCTTAGTGTGTACTTGTGATAAGTGCAGTGTGTGATAGTTAGAGTTCCGAGAGGCCGTGGTGGCAGAGCTGGTGGCCGTGGAGGCCGGAGTCTTGGTCGTGGTCGTGGTCGGGGTCGTGTGGCTAAGTCGTTCGAGTGGGAGACTCAGATTGAGTCATCGGATCAGGTGGTCGCCTCGCCTGCGTATCAGGAGTTGTCAGAAGGCTCTGTCAGTGTATCGGACAGTTCAGCTGGAGCAGGAGTTGTGCTAGAGCTACGGGTGCGTCGAGAGACCCAGGTGCAGGTGGGGCTTCAGGCGGAGCTCAGGATCGGGAGGATCACGTGTCTAAGATGCTAGCCTTGATTTTAGAGCGGTTACCGGGAACGGTGCAGTCACCAGTGGAGACCCGGAGGGAGCAATATCTTGCATGGTCTAGCGAGTTGGTGCTCATGGGGCCCTTGTCATTCTCGGGTGGTGGGAGGCCAGTGGAAGCCAATGAGTGGAGATTGAAGTTTGAGCGAAGACTTCGTATTCTCAGATGTCCTGAGGAGTTCTGTGGTTATCTAGCGGTGGAGTTCTTGGAAGGCAATGCTCGCCTTTGGTGGACCGGAGTTCAGGCCAGGAAGAGGCGAACATTGTGGTCTTGGGGAGAATTCGTGGGCGAGTTTAATGCAAGGTACTTTCCTCAAGCAGTTGTGGAGCAGTTAGAGTTGCAGTTCCATAGTCTGGTTCAGGGCAACCGATGAGTTCGTGGTTTTGATGTTGAGTTCAGTAGGCTAGTGGCCGATGCGAGTAGCGGCATGGATGAGGAGCGAGCCCAGATGGGCAAGTTTATGGCAGGACTTCGGATTGGGCTGAAGAAGCCTGGCATGGTTTCCAGGTATGCCTCGAGGGCAGGGCTAGTGGAGGCACTGGTAGCGGTCAAGGGCCTAGAGGAGCAGTTCGAGGATTGAGCTGGTTTTGTTCTTGTTGGTTTTGTTTCCAGTTTCAGATGTTGAGCTTTAGTGTTTTTGTTTCTGGATTATTGTATTATCGTTGGTGTTGAAACGATTGGCATTTTTGAAAATTTATAAGATGAAATTCCTTATTTATTTTCATTTGGTTTCGAGTTGTGTGGTTCGTGTGGTGTTTTAATGTGTGGACCATGGTTGGTCGGATTTGCGAGGTTATTCCAAGTTCGGAATACCGAGATTATACCACGGGAGGCAGCTCTAATCCAAGGATATATGTGTTCTCCTGTGTACTTATTGGGAAGCGTGTTCCCAGAATAAGTAGCAAGGGATATGAGATCTCTTGCGGGGATGTGAGATCCCCAGATACCGCTGGCTCGAGGGATGCGTTCCGAGAGTGCGAGAGGTATGTTTCGTGTGTGGATTAGAGGGAGCCTCTGAGGTCAGGGGAGGATCTCGTGTGGTATCGGCCGTGCCAGGTCGGGATTTCGGTCCATGATGGACGATTGCGGAACGAGTGGGAATCTCGTGGAGTGTTGGTTGGAGTAGTCAAGATTATGGTCTGTGATAGACGGTTCAGGAGGCTTGAGATGTGAGCCGAAATGTCGCTTGTCCGGTTAGGCCCGGGACTGAGTTCTGGTGACAAATGTAGCATTGTAAAAATCTGAAGCTGGGCTGACGGGTGATTGTACATGTTTTTGTTGATTGTTGCACTATCGACCGTCAGACTGGTTTGGATTAAGAATGTTGCGTAGCCGGGACTGACGGGCGGTGGTACATGTTCTTGTCTGATTGTTGTACGATCGACCGCCAGTTTGGACTAAAAGTGTTGCTCAGAATGTTTCGGGTGATGCTAGCAAGCAATGAGCATTCCAAGTTGTGGTTGTGTTCTCTTTGGTGTGACGGATATATATGCGGTATGCATGAGAGTTGTGCGATGTGATCAAGGGAATTTTGGAGAGTGTTCGTTCGTGCTCAGCGTTTATGTCTTAGAGTATTCGAGGGATCCTGAGGAGCTTGCAGTTCATGGTGTTTGGTTCTGGAGAGGATCAGGAGCAAAAGCTGGATGCAGAGTCGAGCAGTCCTGTGTACAAGAGCACCGGTTTGGTTGCGAGAAGGCAGATGGGAGTATCCAAAGGTTTCAAGGTTTATCACGGATGGCAGTCTAGTGGTTTTAAGGAAGTGTTGGTTGGTTGGTTATGGTGTGTTGAGAAATCCAATTCTGGGTTTACGACTGATCGTGCGTGTTCTTGTTTGATTGTCGCGCGGTCAATCCGTTGGACCTAGTCTGGGTTAGGGGGAAAATGTGCAGAGCGAGCAAGGAGCGTTCAGTTTATCGGAAGATTGTCTGGGTCATCAAAGGGAGCGAAGTTATCATGACCGAGAATCAACCGAAATTGCGTATCTCCACTCGTTCAGGAGTGCATAGAGCATTGTGGGGATCAGGAGAGGAATCCAAGTGGTGAATTGTTTTGAAGCCGTCAGTCAGTTTCAAGTCCCTTCGAACAGGACAGACAGGGTATCGGTCAATTGTTTAGTACGCTGAGGCGTCAGGAGTGGCTTTGGGCCCTTGTTGGGCAGTTCAGTTTCGTTGTTTGGTGCTCGGTATTTATTGCTCTAGGGACTGCGGTCCCGAATAACTCATGTGTTGTGAGGAGAGGTGAGCTCTTCTGTGTGTGGTTTTGGGATGTGAGATTCCAGTTTGCGTTGACTTGAAGGATGCGTCCCGAGAGTACGTTGGTATGTGTTCCTGATAGGTTGTAGGATGCGTCCTATGGGTGTCCGGAGTAGACTGAGTTAAGAGCAATAGATATCTGGGGCGTGCGAGAAGTTTGGGTTGTTGTTGTGCTTTGAGGCTGAGGTTTGGATCTTCTGGGAAGTCGGTTGTGGTTGCTAAGTGTTCGGTAGGTGTAGTTTTGTTTAGCTAGAATAGGTTGCGTGTTGCGTGTTGTTATCAAGGGAGGTATTCTTAGTTTCGGATGCTTGTTCACGTATGTGTTGATTACTCTAAGGAAGTATTTTTCCTATATAGAGCCAGAGCTTGAGGGAGACGTCCTGAGAATGGAGTGGCATCGACATCGTTACCTCGAAGGAGACATCCTGAGAGTGTGATGATGACGGTAAGTATGAGTAATCAATAGCTAACCGTGGCATGAGTATGGAACGGAATACAGACCTCGATGATATTCTTGTGCGTTCGGTTTCAACGACCGGGATATCGGATGTAGTGTCTTGGTTATGCATGTTCTTGTTTGATTGTTGCACAATCGATCGATCCAATTCTGGGTCTACAGCTGGGTGTACATGTTCTTGTTTGATTGTTGTGCAATCAGTTGGACAGACCTAGGCAGGATTAGGAATCATTGCATGTTGGTATTTCGGGCTAGGAACCTTGCGTGTTTCTGTTAGCGTTTTGTTTGTGGGTTCTTATTTATGGTTGGTAGTGATATTCCGGGTTAGGGAGTATCGAGTTGGCCACGCGAGGTAGTTCTAGTCGATAGATGTGTATATACGTTTTAGAATTTATTACTCTAGGGGCTGCGGCTCCGAATAACTCATTCATTTTATCTGGAGATGATTAGTTCTTCAGTGAGGATGATTAGTTCCTTAGAGGAGATAATTAGTTCTCCTGTATACTCTTTGGGATGATTAGTTTCCATTGCGAGTATCGAGGGATGATTAGTTTTCTCGAGGGGATAATTGGTTCCCCTGTGTACCCGGAGCTCAAGGGATGCGTTCTGCGAGTGGAAGGGACACGAGACACCGATAGCTCAAGGGATGCGTCCTGCGAGTGGGAGTGGTGTGGAATGAGTTAAGAGTAATTGATGTTTGAGAACGGACGTATAAACATGAGACTAGACGGGAGCCTTGGTGATCGAGTTTACGATCTCGGATTGTTTTGACCGGTTTGGGGTCGGGTTTTGGAGTTGAGGCCAGTAGTTGGCGGTTTTGTCAGGATTCGAGGACGAATCCATTGTTAGTGGGGGAGAATTGTAACATCCCAAAACTAAAAATTCTGTTTTTGGTAAGGGTGTCGATCGACACCATGGGAGGGTGTCGATCGACACTAAGTTCTGTGTTTCGGGTCGGTTTAGTTTTTAATCGCGGTTTGGCCCGGTTTAAGGGTTTTTACCCTAGGGTTCGGGTATTTAAGTGCTTGGCAGTTTGGTGGTCGTGTTTTTGAGAGAGAAAATCAGAGGAAAGAGTTTTGAGAGAGAGGAGATTGAGAGGAAGAGAAGACAGGTTCGTCTGTCTTGGTAGAAGCAAAGAACGGTCAATCTAATCGAGTCTGATCGACGTGATTTTTCATAGTTTCGGGATTCGATCAGTCTCATTGTAAAGCGTTTTTCCGGCGGTTCAGAGGGAATCAGAGAGCGATCTAGATACCGTTGGATAGCCTTGTGGGTCTAGTTTCCAGATTGGGGTCGTTGTTGAAATTCGGAGGTGATTGAGGAAGGGTTCCTCGGTGTTTTCGGTTAAGATCAGAGGCTGCGGGGTCGCTGGTTCTGTGTTCTTAACCGTTCGTTCCTCGTTCTTCCTGAAATCGAGGTGAGTGCGTGATCACGGTTACGGGATTAGCTTGTTAGGAAATTGTGTGATTGAATTGTGATGTTTGTGATCGAATAATCGAATTGTGTTGATAAACGATTGATATTCCTGTGTTATTTCGTGTGTTTTGTTATGGCTGAATCGTGTGTGATCTTGTGAGGAACGAATCGAGTCTGCGTGAGGATTTTGACTCGGATTCGGTTTCTACGAGAGGTGTCGATCGACATCTAGAGGCAGTGTCGATCGAGACCACTCTTTCTGTTCGTGAGGTTTAGTGCAGTGATTGGAGTGTCGATCGACACTCGTGTGAGGTGTCGATCGACACCACTTGTGTAAAACGTGGAAACTTGCATATCTGTTAATCATTGCATAACAGTTAATCGTTGCATATTTGTTGAGTATTGCATACCTGTTAAAATATTGATTGTTGCGTAGTAATTGGCAAGTTTTTCCCTACTTTGTAATCGGTAGGCGGGATGACCGCTTCACTGAGTATTTCTGATAATACTCACGCAACTCTGTTTTTCCCTTTTGAGTTGCAGGTAAATGAAAGTGTATGACCGCGGAATCATGGCAGAGGAAGAGGATGATTAGGACGTGTTTTGGTTTAGTAGAACTGTTGTTAGGTTGGTAGATGTTATTATTGTTCTGGAATTGGAGTTATGGAATTGAATAGTTATTTAATTGATTTAATGTTTTATTGATTCATTGTTAAAAAAAAAAAAAAATGCGGGTGTTAGAGAGATTATCTGTGAGAATCATAGAGAAACAACAAACAGAAAACGAACTGAAATCAAACGGTAAGGCGTAAACTGAATTTTATTTTCCTAATCTTTCAACTCTTTATAAAATGGAATTACTCTAATCAACGTTGGCTTCTATTGATAGCTTATACGACTAATTAGTGAATCATCTACAATTTTTTTTTTTTATATTTGTGAATGTCAAATACACCTTATAATTGTCGGTTGTTATTTCTAATGTATTAGGTCATTTTCAGTGTGGTTGTTTCACACTATACTCGATCGACGGCAGTTGACAAAAAACAATAACCATATATATATTTTAATAAATATAACCAAAGAAGTTTAGAACTATAAATCTATAGATTTTTGAGAACATGTTAATTTAATCTCCATTCCATCATATATTGATTTGTTATCACATAGTTCAACATTAAAGTTTAATGAAAATCTTAATGATTCACGACGAAATTTGAAAAACGCTATAAATTTTAGTGTTATGTCACATGTCGCTTAAACAAACTAACCATCTCTTCTCGCATATAACCTTTGCTTACTGAATACGAACATTGTACAATTCTCTGGATCTCAGCTACATTCTTTTCCATTCAAAATTTTAATCAGTTGTTAGTTTTTCATTTTTTCTTGTTTTGCCAAATTTTGAGGTAATCTCCGAGATATGTGAAAAATCTGATAATTTTGTCACTTAAAATGTTTACAATAATATTTATGTATGGTAAGACTCATTTCATTCACCCACACTATTTTACCATACTATTTCCATATATAGATGGAAAGATTGATTCTCATAATTTTCTGATTTGAATGTTATGTTGCATTTTGTTCTTTCAGTATTAATGATGTTTGTTGTAACTTATGAAAGTAGTATAAAAAAAAAAAGTAGTTTCATTGGAAAAAAGTAGTTTCACAAATCGTCGAAATAAAAACTTAAGAAAGTAATTTTTGTACATCAAAAAGCTTTATGGATCTACGGATCTCTAAAGTTTCAATTAACCAAAATATAAATTTTTAGACGAGTTTATTTATTAAGTTTCATTGGAAGAAAGAAAAAAAAACTAAAATATGAATTGATGGTAATTTTTTATAAGAAGAAATTAATGATTCCATTTTATAAAAACCCTGGAATTAGTGGGAAAGTCCGCATACAGTCCACCCATTACACACCTGTCTTTTCTCGTTTTCTCATTTGGTTTCTATATTTTTGGTCAAACATTTGGATTTTTCTATGTCAGAGCAAGAATTACGGATTTAATAAAATAATAATCAGAAACCAATACAATAATGCTTTTTAGCTGTCTCCTTAAAACCCTGAAAAATCTTAAGAAAGAGAAGCACATTTCACAATACCTCTCTCTTTACTCACTCGTCGTCATGGTTGCGCCGCCACTCACCGCCGTGTCTCCAAAACTCGTCGAAAAAGCCCTTCTCATCTCCGAATCAACTCCGAGTCAACTCCCGAACGAGTTCCCTTACGAGTTCGCTTTCACTTCTCCAGAGGACTCAACGGAGACGGAAGACGAAACCACCGACGACGAAGACGATTTCCTCGCCGGGTTAACTCGCCGACTCGCCTTCTCGACTCAGCGTCTCTCTTCTCCTGACAAGGTTTTTTATTAAAGCTTCGATATTTTGCTCAAATGTTGTCTCCTAAACTTAACAATCTCACCTTTTTGGCTGTTTCTTTCAGATGAAACCGACTGAGTCAACTCGGAGTGGACTGGGAAGTCCAAATGGTCCGTTTTGTTCAACTCCGTTTAGTGAAGAAGACTCTTTGAAAGTGATTTCAGCTGCAGCTGGAGAAGTCGCCAATATCAAAATGGCGAATTTCGATGCAAAACCCATTAGCCGCCCAATTGAACAAAACCCTAATCCCTTAATCCCATTTCCTCCTCCTCAAAACGCAGCGTTTTATGACTACTCTTACTACTACTGGCTATGGCAATCGCAACTTATTCACAATCATCATCAATTTCAATCGACATTGCAACCCGCTTTGAGCGCTACTCCTTATCCAACCGCCGTTAATGGCGTTTTCCCTGTTCCAAACGCTGTTAAACCGGTTTCTGCGGGTACCGGCGTTTTCACCCCTCTAAACGCCGTTAAACCGGCTTCTGTTGGTACCGGCGTTTTCCTTCCCCGGAAATACCCAAACCCTTCAGATTCCAAGAAGAAATCAGGTAAATCACCCAAATTCCGTTGATTTTACGTATTGGGTTTTTGTAAAGTTGGGAAATTTAGGTTAATTACGTATTTGGTTTTGGGAAAGTTGAGAAATTTAGCTTAATTACGTATTTGGTTTTAGGAAAGTTGAGAAATTTTAATCAGTTTTTCTACTCTAGAAGCTAAATTTGTGAAATTTCTTGAATATCAGGAGGTGGATGTGTTAAGATTCCGTCAAAGAAGGTTGTTCATTCTAAAACTGAAGAGGTCTCTGGTCGGTGTCAAGCAAATTCACAGGCTCATAGCAAATTCAATAACGGTACTAATTCAAACATCTTCTGAATCTTCAATTTGAAATCTTTGAAAAAAGTTTAGAGATTTGAATGTATATTCATTTGTTTGCAGCTGGTGGTGGCCATTTGAAGGAAGAAAAACATCTTCCACAAGAATGGATGTATTGAGATTTTGAAAGAAGAAGAAAACAGAAAATGGTCGTAGTTAGTTGGTTAGATTTGTAGTTGAGATTGTGATGGTTACTATGTGGGGGAAGTTGGATTGGGATTTTATTAGTTGGTTTGGTTTATTTAATGTTTCATTAGGAGAATAACAAAAGCACTATTTTAATAGTAATAGTGGAATATTTTTTTGGCCTTGAGAGATTTTTTTTCATAGGGGAATTCTAATGTGTATTTAGTGCAACAACATAGAGGATGTGTTGAGAGTACTTAAGGGTATTTTCTGATCTTTTTGGAATGTATGGGGTTTGCAATTAAAATTTATATGTAATTTTTTTGTTTGTTTTGTTATTGTTGGTTTGTTTTATTAAATGAAGCAAAGTGTATGGTATTTGTTTTCTTACATTGGATAGTTGTTACTCTGATGGAATAATTAAAGATGATTTTCAAAAGAGTTGTGTGTTGAGAAGGGTGGGTTTAGAGACTAATTTCAAAACAAAAATTGGCATCCGAAAGTGGAAATGGTAAAAATGAATAAAGATAACGAAAAGTGAAAAAGAAAGAAAAAGGAAAAGATGGTTATGCTTAGACGTGAAGCAGTCGACATATGGAACACACTTTTACATTATGTGGATTGAGGAAAATTTCAGTGTATATGAATCATATATTTATGATATGTTAATTTTTTTTATTTGTTGTTGGTTCCATTTAGAACAGCCATGGAAGATCTTGAGTCTATATGGTCTACCTTAGAGTTATAATGCACAACATATTGGCTTCTACACTCTTCTCAATCTTTTTATTTGTTTTTTGTATGATTAAAAGTGTCGTCTAAGTTAGATCCCGATTAGGTCACTAAACTTTAGTTTCAAGTGCTTGCTTTTTTCAGCCTTTCCCGCGGAGAAAGAGTGTTAAGAAAAAGAAAAACAAAAGACAAAAGAAGTGAGAGAAGGTAAGCCATAGATGTGAAGACATAACGAGTGAGTGATGTTTGGGTTGGGAATTATAAATTTTCACACCTTTCGAGTTTGACTGAGTCAAACCTTAATACAATAGTATACCATATTAAAAACCTGACATCTTTAAGGTTTCAAATGAAGCTGAGGCCGTAGGTTTTGTGTGGGTAGTGCATTGTTACATCTGGTTCTCTACCGTTTCCATTCGAATCTTAAAAGAGTTTATTATAAGGGTTCTTTGCTCAAATTCCACAGAAGTTAAGTAATATAACTAGAACCATATAAAACTTTTTTTTATTACTGGCATTTTTTTAATACCCAGCGTGCCCTTTTGTTACGTTGTGACAAAAAACGTAATTACAAAAATGCCATAGCCACGTAAGCAACCACGTAGGAAGTCGCTGACGTGTATTAATGAACTCAGCCGTAATGCGCTACGGCTGAGTTATCGTACGTTTCGGCTGATTTATGGTTACTTTGCGGCTGAATTAAAAAACGCGGCTGACTTATGAGATGATAGTAATTACAAACATAATTTGGCTGATTAACGAACATAAATCAGGCGTTAGTTACGGATGATTTACAGAAATCTGGCTGACTTATGAGATAACGGCTGACTTACGAACATAAATCAGCCGTTAGTTACGGCTGATTTACAGAAATCTGGCTGACTTATGAGATAACGGCTGACTAACGAACACAAGTTACGGCTGAGTTATACAACGGCGGGCTGATTTGTGGAAAATTAGCTGAGTTTAAGATAAGAGACGGCTGAGTTATGTTCTCCGGTTGGCTGACTTATGAGAGGTAGTTACCGCTGACTTACGTTACTCAGCCGTAATTGGCTGGGTTAACAATAACTCAACCTGGTTACGGCTGACTTATTAGCGAAAGATTAATTACTAGAATAGCATTCATTTGACGGCTGATTTATTTGACATTGCGGCTGACTTAATATTTCCTAGCCTTATTACGGCTGATTTAGAATCGAAAGATTAATTACTGAAATACTATCACGTTGCGGCGGACTTACATTATACTTGATGGCTGATTTATTAATTGTTGAGTTATGTGTTTGTTTGGCGGCTGACTTACCGATATTCCATGTCATCAGTTCCGATTTTCCATGTCATCAGGTCTTATTTTCCATGTCATCAGCTCTTACAAATTAGGGTTCTTCATCTACGACCTTCTTCTTCACCTACCTTTTTCATTATTTTCATTCATCAGAGATCTTATGGATCCGGTAATTATTGTTTCCGGTAACTGGGTTAAGAAACACAGATATGTATTCAACGCCGACGGTAGAGGGTGTAGAGTTGTGCATATAGATGAGAAAACAACACTAGACGAACTTGTGAAGATAGTACTCGATGATTACGGATTGAAGGAGTCGAGCCATCAGATTCAACTGAGCTACATGTTCTCGAATAAAGCTTTGAAAACAATGACGCACGATACTCCACCAGTTTACCTCTCCAATACTCGACAATTGCAAGTTTTTTAAGCTTCAGAAAAATTGAACACTTACGTCTTTGTGTGGAGATTAAAATTAGTCGGAATGAGAATAATAAAAGTTTATTCACTTATAGCTCAGAAGTTGAATCTAGATCCGAAGATTACGGTGGGAGTTATGATGCTTTCAATTTGGAGGATGAAGTAGAAGAAGATGAAGTAGGCGAAGAAGATGAAGTAGGCGAAGAAAATGAAGTAGTCGAAGAAAATGAAGTAGGCGAAGAAGACGAAGAAGATGATGAATTTGAAAGCCGATTTGATATGTTCGACGACTCGGATGGTGAGTCATCTCAAGATGATAACTTCAGTTTATACGAAGACGAAGATTCACCGACACTACCTCCTAAGAAGAGACCTCATAACTTGTCGACGAGCGGATCCAAAGGGAATCCGGAGGTTCCAAGGTTAGATATGTCTTCCCTAAATCTCTCGGTAGGGCAACGATACGAGAGTAAAGCCGATTTGGAGAAATGACTGAAACTTCTTACGGTGAGGGATCGATTTGATTTTGATGTAGACGTATCCGATTTGGATACACTCGTTGTTAAGTGTTGGGTTGGTGGATGTCTGTGGAGAGTTCGTGCTACTACACTAGGGGATCCCCTGGCATTTTATGTTAGGTGTTACGATACGGATCATACATGTTCTATAACTGAGCGTTCTGGTCGATCTCGAAAAGCTACATCGGCTATTTTAGGAGAGTTGTACAAGGACTTTCTCGGCGACTTTGGTCCGTCAGTTCGACCTAGGAGTGTCGGAATATCTATCCAGAAGCAATTTGGTGTAAAGGTAATTATAAAGTACGTTGCGGCTGACTTAATTTTAGGATGCGGCTGATTGATAGTTATATTACAGCTGAGTTATATTATAAACTTAACGGCTGAGTTATATTATAAACTTAAAGGCTGAGTTATATAAACGAGACGGCTGAGTTATATAATCTCAACGGCTGAGTTATATGATAAACTTAACGGCTGAGTTATTTAAACTTAACGGTTGAGTTACTATGCGGCTGACTTATTTGTATCATTTTCCATGTCGTCATATGGATTATTGGAAATTACATAGAACGCTAAGATTTACAAGGGAAATCGAGATGGGAACTCCTGAGAGTGGGTTTGAAGACTTGCCTTCTTACTTATACAAGATAAGAAGGGCAAATCCGGGTACAATTACGTGTCTTCAAATCGATGAGTTTGGAAGATTCATGTATGTGTTCCTTGCATTTGGTGCGAGCGTAAATGGGTTTTCTTTCATGCGCAAAGTTGTCGTTGTCGACGGTACGTTTCTTAAGGGTAAATACAAAGGGACGCTTCTCACAGCACTAGCCCAGGATGGCAACTTTCAAATTTTCCCAATTGCCTTCGGTGTGGTTGACACTGAAAATGATGATTCGTGGCACTGGTTTTTTACGCAGCTAAAACTTGTGATTCCTGACGATGAGGGTCTTGCGATAATCTCGGATAGGCATAACTCGATAGGGAAAGCAATTCGGAATGTGTATCCGTTGGCTTCTCGGGGAATTTGCACTTATCATTTATATAAGAACATTTTGGAACAGTACAAAGGAAAAGATGTCTTTCGTCTGGTGAAAAAAGCGGCAAGATGTTGTAGGATGGCTGATTTTACTGCGATATACGAGGAGATTGAAGCGATTAATCCTGAACTCCATGGCTACCTCCAAAGAGCTGATGTCCGACTATGGGCGCGTGTTCATTTCCCGGGCGAAAGGTACAATTTGATGACTACGAACATAGCGGAATCAATGAACCATGCATTGTCAAATGCTAGAAGTCTTAACATTGTTCGACTATTAGAATCGATACGGGTTATGATGACCAGTTGGTTTGTTCAACGGAGAGAGGATGCTAGATCGCAGCTAACCACGCTTTCGCGTGGTGTCGAGAAACAACTACATGTAAGTCAGCCGTAACATTGCATAAGTCAGCCGGAACATTGCATAAGTCAGCTGTAACATTTCATAAGTCAGTCGTAACATTGCATAAGTCAACCGTAACATTTCATAAGTCAGCTGTAACATTGCATAAGTCAGCCGTAACATTGCATAAGTCAGCCGTAACATATTTTTATTCTGTATTTATAATAGGGTCGTGTTATTGCCGCCAGACTTATGACGGCACAAAGGATTGATGATTATCACACTGAAGTTATATATGGATCTTCTGGGGATTCTTTGCATGTTGTGAATTTGGACGGAAAAACATGCACATGCCGGCGTTTCGAAAGAGAGAAATTACCATGTGTGCATGCAATCGCAGCTGCCGAGTACAGGGGTAAATGTCGTATATCCCTGTGCAGTCCTTACTATCACAACAATTATTTAGTAAACGCATACGCTGAGTCGATCATGCCGAAGGATTCAGAGCTCCAAGTTCCAGATAACATAGCTAACCAACCGTGCTTTCCCCCGGTTGTTCGTCAACCACCAGGAAGGCCTAAAAAAGGTAGAATGAAATCTGCTCTAGAAGTTGCACTTGAGAAGAAACGTCCTAGGAAAGAACACACATGTTCTCTTTGTAAACAAGTTGGACATAATGCAAGAACTTGTCCAATGTAGAATGTTTGTATTACGGCAGATTTATGGCGGATTTATGGCTTTAATTTTTTGTTGTATTACGGCTAAGTTATGGATTTTGTTTACATAACGGCTGAGTTACGATTGTTTACATTTGAATTACGATTGTTTACATTTCGTCGATATTGACGCCCAATTTGATTAAGGGTTCTAAAGAAACTGAATCGTAACATCGCATAAGTCAGCCGTAACATTGCATAAGTCAGAACATTGCATAAGTCAGCCGTAACATCATATATTCTTAAATCAGCCAACCCACGAATTTTTGATTCATAAATCAGCCAGTGAATTATAAATCAGCCATTACAGAATTACTTAATCATTATAAATCAGCCATTACATTATAACCCACCAATTTACATTTATAACCTATTCCTACTTAGAATGATACGTCTAATTTGGATCCTCCAGTTCTGGCTACTCCAAAAGAATCCACAATCGTCCCTGAAAAGGAGCTACTAGTAAATGTGAAGGTTGAGCTGAAAAGAATCCACTTGGTCTGATGATTCTGATATCATTGCGGTAAGTGATACTCCGTTTTCGGATGGAGAAGACACACCATTGGCATCCAAGAGCGTGGTTGATCTTGAGGAAGAAAGAAAAGAGGATGAAAGTATGTTTACAAAAGAGCTAATGGATGTTCTGAAAAAACCATAACTCAGTGTAATCTTTTGTTTTTCAATAGGTTCCGGTGTAACTTCAACCATGTATGAGAACTTTTGGGATTTGACAAATCTCCATCATGTCTGAAAACGACTATGTCACAGACTCGGAGATCATGACTAGTAATGAACTTTTGCCAGCCTTGAGTGAGATCACATAACTCACCATTGCGGTAAGTGATTCTCCTCCATTGTAGGGATGGAGAAGACACACCATTCGTGGCATCCAAGAGCGTGGTTGATCTCGAGGAAGAAAGTAAAGAGGATGAAAGTATGTTTACAAAAGAGCTAATGGATGTTCTGTAATTTCTTCTTCATGGAATACCATGTATGAGAACTTGTGGGACTTAACACCATGACTGAGGCAATTGCCATTCGCTTGCGGAGAGAAATCACCCAAATATGTGTTAGATTAAGCGCATAAGGGGAATGGAAACCACACTTATAACACTTTAATCTTAACAAGTTTAAAACCGAATACTCCAAATCACAAACACAAGAGCATTGCTCTGATATAAAAGAAGGACAAAGACTTTTCTCATTTTTATTTGATAATTGGATACATACAAATGACCAATATAACAAGTATATATAGGCGATCTCAAAGTTGGTATGTGGACAGAGATAGACGGACGTGTCATGCTTTGATGTGAGAACGTGTGGGTCATTGACTCATCGGCGGTAGATACTAGATACGGCTGAGTTATGGTATAGAAAGACGAAACGTCACGATACGGCTGAGTTATGGATTCATTATTATGGCTGAGTTATGGATTTTGGGCCCCAAAATAGAAACCCGAAAAGTCGTGACACGGCTGAGTAAAAAATACGAAACGTCACGAGAAGGCTGAGTTATGGATTCAGCCATTACATTATAGATAACCCAGCCAATTTCTTCTTCAAATCTTCAAGTTTGTCTACGGATGGTGAGAGTTATCTATAGAAAGATGAAACGTCGCGTACACGGCTGAGTTATCAATAGAAAGATGAAACGTCGCGTACACGGCTGAGTTATAAGTTATCACGCTGAGTTATAAGTTATCACGGCTGAGTTATCAAACAGGACGGCTGAGTTTTATTAAACTTGACGGCTGAGTTATGGATTCATTATTATGGCTGAGTTACGGACACGGTGTAGCGGCTCTTCGACATGTGTATAGGTCACTGCACACCAAAATAGAAACACGAAACGTCGTGAGACGGCTGAATTACGGATTTTGGGCCCCAAGATAGAAACACCAAAAGTCGTGACACGGCTGAGTTAGAAAGACGAAACGTTACGATTCGGCTGAGTTATGCATTCATTATTATGGCTGAGTTATGCATTCATTATTATGGCTGAGTTGTGGAATGTTTTTTGGAAATAGGGTTTAAATACAAGTATATATAGGCAACAATGCACTTGCCACATTTAATCTGGGCCGGTCAACTTGCAACATGTACTGTTATATGTTATGGCTGAGTTATGGTATTACGATACGACTGAGTTAAGGTATCAGAATCAAACGGCTGTTATGGATTCATTATTATGCCATTACAGAATTACTTAATCATTATAAATCACCCATTACATTATAACCCAGCCAATTACATTTATAATCTCTTCCTACTTAGAACGCAAATAAATCAGGCATTACATTATAGGTAACCATACAATTTCTTCTTCTATTATATTCTTCAAGTTTGTCTACGGATGGTGAGATCATGTGCTTTTCAATAGGTTCCTTCAACCATGTATGAGAAGCATAGGGTATATTAACGCGCATAACAACATCGGTTTGCTTTCCCTGAGCATCATGACACTCCATCAACTACTAGATCTAGATGATCAAGGTTCTAGTAGTTGCTGGAGTGTCATGATGCTCAGGGAAACCCGCATGTATGAGAACGCAGCCATTAATCTGCAGCTTATGATTCTCCGTAAGTGATGGAGAAGACACACCATTCGTGGCATCCAAGAGTGTGGTTGATCTCGAGGAAGATAGTAAAGAGGATGAAAGTATGTTTACAAAAGAGTAAAAACCAGTGACTCGATGTAGAGAACTGCGAAAGGTTACACAACTGGCCAAATGGGACCGATGTATCTCCACAAGTTCTCTGATTTCAAAAACCCAATATCATCTTCAGTTCCTCAAGTTCTTTAGGTTCTCATTCGCTTGCAGAGAGAAATCACCCAAATATGTGTTAGATTAAGCGCATAAGGGGAATGGAAACCACACTTATAACGATTTAATCATAACAAGTTTGAAATAAAATTTTTAAAAACTTTTTCAAAACCGAATACCCCAAATCACAAGCCCAAAAAGAAGAACAAAGACTTTTCTGATTTTTATTTGATAAATGGATACATACAAGAAAGGGCCATAACAAGTATATATAGGCTCAAATGAAACTTGCAACATTTAATCCTACGCTAGGTGTAGCGGCTCTTCGGCGAGTGTATAGGTCACTGTCAAATCGGCGCATTAAATACATAGATTCGGGTATAGAAACACGGCTGAGTTATGGAGTCATTATTATGGCTGAGTTAAGGATTTTGGGCCCCAAAATAGAAACACGAAAAGTCGTGACGGCTGAGTTAGGAAGACGAAACGTCACGATACGACTGAGTTATGGATTCATTATCATGGCTAAGTTACGGATTTACCACCCAAAATAGAAACACCAAACGTCGTGTCAAAACAAAATAAAATAGAGATTTCGTCGATATTCACGCCCAATTTCATTAACAGTTCTGAAGAAACTGAATCGTAACATTGCATAAGTCAGCCGTAACATTGCATAAGTCAGCCGTAACATTTCGTAAGTCAGCCGTAATACAACAAACTACTTAATTTAGCCAGTCCATTATAAATCAACCATTACAGAATTATTTAATCATTAGAAATCAGCCATTACATTATAACTCAATTACATTTATAACCTATTCCTACTTAGGAAGCATAGACTGCAACATCTGCACTATCTCCTTTATGTCAGCCTTCATATCGGCGATGTCCTCCTTAAGTTCACTAATTTCGTCGGACATAGTCGTATGCCTCTCAGAGATAATCTCCAATTCTTCATCGTGAGCTTCGTCGACCCACTTAAATACGTGATTTGGCCCAGATCCCATGGCGCAACGATAAAACTTTCGTCCCGGGTTAAATTTTGTCTTAGATATTAGCACAATTGTAACCGACCCACATCCACACCTTCTAGGTATTCCCCTCCCCAAATCCATATTATTTGATAGTTAGTTAAGAACCCGATTAACAAAACAAATAGAGATTTTGGATGGATTTTGATTTGATTGTTCACTTTGTACTCTTTAAAACATTTGGGCGGGATTTTGGGCCTTCATATCGGCGAGTGTATAGGTCACTGCACACCTACGCTAGGTGTAGCGGCTCTTCGGAGAGTGTATAGGTCACTGCACACCTACGGGGTAGGTGTAGCGGCTCTTCGGCGAGTGTATAGGTCACTGTCAAATCGGCGCATTAAATACATAGATTCTGGATTTTTGGCGGGATTTTTCCCGCCAAAAATATAAACACGAAACGTCGTGACACGGCTGAGTTATGGTATAGAAAGACAAAACGTCGCGACACGGCTGAGTTATGGATTCATTATTATGGCTGAGTTACGGATTTTGGAGTTCAAAATAAAAAGACGAAAAGTCGTGACACGGCTGAGTTAGAAAGACGAAACGTCACGATACGGCAGAGTTATGGATTCATTATTTGGCTGAGTTACGGAGAGAGGATGCTAGATCGCAGCTAACCACGCTTTATTAAGATATTGAAGATTAACTGTTTTATCTAGTTGTTCACCGTGTACTCTTTAAGACATTGCATTATAAATCAGCCATATCGGTATTAGAAGAGGGAAAATATAAATCAGCCATCATACATTAATAAATCAGCCATCATATATTCTTAAATCAGCCAAACCACGAATTTTTTATTCATAAATCAGCCAGTACAAAATTACTTAATCATTATAAATCAGCCATTACATTATAACCCAACCAATTACATTTATAACCTATTCCTACTTAGAACGCATATAAATCAGCCATTACATTATAACCCACTCAATTCCTTCTTCAGTTCTTCAACCCAGTTAATTCCTTCTTCACTCTTCAAGTTTGGCCCCAGACTGGTGGTGAGAACTTGTGAGATTTAAATCAGCCATCTCTGAGATGCAATCCATCCAATGCTTTCACCAAATTTTCTACATTGTGATCCAAAAGAACTCTGAAAATTTTCTACATTTTCATCATCATATTGAATCTCACAGCAGCTAGGTATATGACCCCGGGATGGTGGTCACATATCCGCAAGTGACAAATTGCAATTCGTAGACTTCTCATTTTTATTTGATAATTGGATACATACAAACGATAATTGAATCTCACCATCCTAATACTACCAACAAGAGCATCAATTCTTCAAGTTTGTCTACGGATGGTGAGATCCTGTGCTTTTCATTAGGTTCCTTCAACCATGTCAAAAGCATGCATCCCTCTTAGTACACTTTCGCAGACAATTGCCATTCGCTTGCGGAGAGAAATCACCCAAATATGTGTTAGATTAAGCGCATAAGGGGAATGGAAACCACACTTATAACACTTTAATCTTAACAAGTTTAAAACTGAATACTCCAAATCACAAACACAAGAGCATTGCTCTGATATAAAAGAAGGACAAAGACTTTTCTCATTTTTATTTGATATTTGGATACATACAAGTGACCAATATAACAAGTATATATAGGCGATCTCAGAGTTGGTATGTGGACAGAGATAGACGGACGTGTCATGCTTTGATGTGAGAACGTGTGGGTCATTGACTCATCGGCGGTAGATACTAGATACGGCTAAGTTATGGTATAGAAAGACGAAACATCACGATACAGCTGAGTTATGGATTCATTAATATGGCTGAGTTTAAATAAACAAACACAAAACCAATGGTCAACTTGCAACATTTAATCCGGTAAACTTGCAACACTTACTGTTGTATGTAATGGCTGAGTTATGATATTACGACACGGCTGAGTTATGGATTTTGTTTACATTACGGCTTAGTTGTGGATTTATTATTATGGCGGAGTTATGGATTTTGTTTACATTACGGCTGAGTTATGGAGTCATGCCCAATTTGAATTACAATTGTTTACATTTCGTCGATATTCACGCCCAATTTGATTGGGCGGCTCTTCGGCGAGTGTATAGGTCCCTGCACACCTACGATAGGTGTAGCGTCTCTTCGGCGAGTGTATAGGTCACTGTCAAATCACCGCATTAAATACATAGAGATTCGGGATTTTTCCCGCCCAAAATATAAACACGCAACGTAGTGACACGGCTGAGTTATGGTATAGTAAGACGAAACATCACGACACGGCTGAGTTATGGTTAAACCAAAAACATAAATTGTTGAGTTTTGGTATTACGATACGGCTGAGTTATGGATTTTGTTTACATTACGGCTGAGTTATGGATTTTTTTTCCATTACGGCTAAGTTTAAATAAACAAACACAAAACCAATGGTCAACTTGAAACATTTATGAGGTCAACTTGCAACATTTAATCCGGTCAACTTGCAACACTTACTGTTGTATGTAATGGCTGAGTTATGATATTACGACACGGCTGAGTTATGGATTTTGTTTACATTACGGATCAAAAAGTTTTGATAGTGCGAAAAAAATTGAAACTAAAAAATTCACACCAATTAAGTCTTGATTGAGTTAAGCAATTGATGCACAAAACAAGGAAATAGAAATTAAAACAGAAATAAAAAAGGAAACCCTAGTTTTAAAAACAAGAAAAGCACATTGGATCTAAACCACCGATGGGTGATTTCAAAGAGAATGCAACCTTTTGGTGCGCGAAAATCACCGAGTTTGGTATGCAGCCATTGTATGATGGCTGATTTATGAATGTATGATGGCTGATTTATGAATGTAAGAAAATCCAGTAATTAATTCAGCCGCACGGATGACAACTGTCCTGCGGATGCAGTGAGCCGGTGGTTTAGGTCCAAGTGTTTTTCTTGTTTTTAAAACCATCGGAGAGTGAAGTTTGAGGAGCAAGCTCGTTCGCTTACACAAAGAATCACAGAGGAGGAAGAAGAGACTTTAAACTTAAGCCACTGTGATTTCTCTCTGCAAGCGAAGTGCTTAGTCACAAACACGATTTTACAAAAAAAATAGGATTTTGATTTTGAGAGAGAAGAAAGTGTTAGTTTATATAGGAGAGGCAAAAGTAGGGTTTTGGAGGTGAGACACGCCGCTTTAAGTGAAGCCGATTCGAAAGACAAAACGTCGTGACACGGCTGAGTTAGAAAGACGAAACGTCGTGACACGGCTGAGTTAGAAAGACGAAACGTCGTGAAACGGCTGAGTTATGGTATACATAGACGAAACGAGACGATACGGCTGACTTATGGATTCATTATTATGGCTGAGTTACGAGAGAGTATGCTAGATCGCAGCTAACCGCGCTTTAAGACATTGAAGTTTAACTGTGTTATCTAGTTGTTCACTTTGTACTGTACTCTTTAAGACATTGCATTATAAATCAGCCATATCAGTATTATCTTATCTATATAAATCAGCCATCATATATTCTTAAATCAGCCAAACCACGAATTTTTGATTCATAAACCAGCCAGTGCATTATAAATCAGACATTACAGAATTACTTAATGATAAGAATAAATCAGACATTACATTATAACCCTGCCAATTACATTTATAACCTATTCCTACTTAGAACGCATATAAATCAGCCATTATAACCCAGTCATATTCCTTCTCAAGTTCTTCAACCCAGTCAACTCCTTCTTCAATTCTTCAAGTTTGACCCCCGACTGGTGGTGAGAACTTGTAGGATTTGACACCATGACAGAGGCAATCATTCGCTTGGTTAATCAGCCATCTCTGAGATGCAATCCATCCAATGCTTTCACCAAATTTTCTACATTGTGATCCAACAGGATGATGAAAATTTTCTACATTTTCATCATCCTATTGAATCTCACAGCAGAAAGGTCCAAAAGATGTCACCCCAGATTGGTGGTGAGAACTTTTGGATTTAATCTTGACTTCCTGAAGTTCTTTAGTTTCTCATTCGCTTGAAGAGAGAAATCACCCAAATATGTGTTAGATTAAGCGTACAAGGGGAATGGAAACCACACTTATAACGATTTAATCATAACAAGTTTAAAATAACATTTTCAAAAATTATTTCAAAACCGAGTACTCCAAATCACAAACCCAAAAAGCAGAACAAAGACTTTTCTGATTTTTATTTGATAATTGGATACATACAAGTATGAGCCATATAACAAGTATATATAGGCGCAAATGAAACTTGCAACATTTAATCCGGGTCATTTACTATTCAACGGCATTGTTGGCCGGTCAACTTGAAACATTTATTTGGTCAACTGCAACATTTAATCCGGTCAACTTGCATGTATGTTATGGCTGAGTTATGATATTACGATACGGCTGAGTTATGGATTGTTTACATTACGGCTTAGTTGTGGATTCATTATTACAGCTATGAGTTATGTATTTTGTTTACAATACGGCTGAGTTATGGAGTCATGCCCAATCTGAATTACGATTGTTTACATTTTGTCGATATTCACACCCAATTTGATTGGGCGGCTCTTCGGCGAGTGTATAGGTCACTGCACACCTACGCTAGGTGTAGCGGCTCTTCGGCGAGTGTATAGGTCACTGTCAAATCACCGCATTAAATACATAGAGATTCGGGATTTTTCCCGCCCAAAATATAAACACGCAACGTAGTGACACGGCTGAGTTATGGTATAGTAAGACGAAACATCACGACACGGCTGAGTTATGGTTAAACCAAAAACATAAATTGTTGAGTTTTGGTATTACGATACGGCTGAGTTATGGATTTTGTTTATATTACGGCTGAGTTAAGGATTTTTTTTTACATTACGGCAAAGTTTACATAAACAAACACAATGTTTCATGGCCAAAGATAGATGATCTCGGAATCTAACGACGGGACAAGCCGCTTTTGACTCCATACACCCGAGTCAGACGAAAACACACAAACTCTCCACTCATTGCTATCACTAGCACTAGTCTCACAACTCTTAACCACCTTAAATCTCGAGGCTTGACCGTGTTCCTCAACAGGGGTTACCAAAGCCGTGAACTTACATTGCTGAGGAGGGTGAGGGATCTCCACCCAGTTTTGTAAACCCGGATTACCAACAACGGAATTGAGAGAATCGCGACCAATCTCGACCAAAACCAATCCATTAGAAGAAGCTCGATAAAAAGTAGGGAGATTCGTGGGATTTGGGGTGACATAAGAACCTGGAGAGTTGGAAATGTTCCATAATTCGCAACCGTGGAAACCGAATTCGAGATGTGCGTTAGGGACCATGAGTGACCAGGTAGATAAGTCCATGTGGACAGAGACAAAGAGACGGCGGAAGTAGGGAGATTCGATTAGGGCTTTCCATGGTCTGGAGACGCTTTTGAATCTAGCCAGGGTTTTCAGAGGTATACCGGTGAGTACCATAGTCAGTAGCTCCTCTGGGAGTCTTCCTCTTGGTGTCGCCTCCATTTTTATGCTTGACGGCTGAGTTATTATACTTGACGGCTGAGTTAATGGATTATGTTGACATTACGGCTAAGTTGTGGATTCATTAGTATGGCTGAAGTTATGGATTTTTGGCGGGATTTTTCCCACCCAAAATAGAAAGACGAAACGTCGCGACACGGCTGAGTTAGGGTTACGACGGTTGAGTTATGTTATGACGATACGACTGAGTTCTGGAGAAACAGAATCGTAACATTGCATAAGTCAGCCGTAACATTGCGTAAGTTAGCCATTACAATATATAACCCATTGCATAAGTCAGCCGACACGCCCAAATTGATTAAAGGTTCTGAAGAAACTGAATCGTAACATTGCATAAATCAGCCAGTACAGAATTTCTTTATCATTATAAATCAGCCATTACATTATAACCCAGCCAATTACATTTATAACCTATTCCTACTTAGAATGATCCGTCTAATTTGGATCCTCCAGTTCTGGCTACTCCAAAAGAATCCACAATCGTCCCTGAAAAGCTACTAGTAAATGTGAAGGTTGAGCAAGAAGATGTTGAGTCTTGAGTCTTGGTCTGATGACTCAGTCTTCTTCTTCCTCATGGGTTCAGGAAATCATTCGCTTGGAGAGAGAAATCACACCATGATTGAGGCAATCATCCGGGATCCTGTGTGATAAGGGACATATAGCTTGCCCTTCTTGCTGTACTAAACAGTGCTACTGTCCTGCACAGTTCAGGACCGGCCGTCCCAACATATTTCCTTAACACCATGATTGAGGCAAACATTCGCTTGAAGAGAAAAATCAGCCACATATGTGTTAGATTAAGCGCATAAGGGGAATGGAAACCACACTTATAACGATTTAATCATAACAAGTTAAAAATAATATTTTCAATAACTTTTTCAAAACCGAATACTCCAAATCACAAATCCAAAAAGAAGAAGAAAGACTTTTCTGAATTTTATTTGATAATTGGATACATACAAATGAGCCATATAACAGTTATATATAGGCTCAAATGAAACTTGCCACATTTACTGTTAAACATTAAATCCGGTCAACTTGTAACAGTCAATCCGGTCAACTTGCAACACTTACCGTTGTATGTTATGGGTGAGTTATGGTATTACGATACGGCTGAGTTATGGATTTTGTTTACATTACAGCTTAGTTGTGGATTCATAATGATGGCTGTGTTATGGTTTTTTGGCGGGATTTTTCCCGCCCAAAATAGAAACACGAAACATCGCGACACGACTGAGTTATGGTGTAGAAAGACGAAACGTCGCGATACGGCTGAGTTATGGATTTTGTTGACTTTACGTTACGACTGAGTTTAAATAAACAAACACAATACCAATGTTTTCGGAATCAAACGGATTTATGAACTCGGAATCTAACAACGTCAAAAGCCGCTTTTGACATTAATAAATAAATAAAATAAAAGTAGAAACAAATCACATCCACATTATCCTTAAACATTTTCAAAAAACAAACCTATTTTGTAATCCCTAAAACAAATTTCACAAAATGAAGCAGAAGAAGTACTTATGTCTAAATGCATAGAATGACCATTCCAACCACAATTGCTCTTTAAAAACTTCTTCGTTGCACCATTGCATCTGCAATCTCCATAAGTATAACTATCTTTGAGCTCTTTCATCCTCGGCCTTCCATTCCACCAAATTTGATCACGAATTTTTTTCCGAAGTATCGCCATCTCGTCCATTGTCGTTGACAGCATAGGCTTGAATAACGAAGACAAGACTTTTAGACCTTCATCTTTCTTTGCTCCTTCTGCAATGCAAATCATTCCATATACATAACAAGCTTTTTCGTTGCCTTTCTTTGCAGCTTTAGCCAAACATGCCCTACCTCTATCTCCTTCTTCATCATGTAGAGAACCCACTATTAAACCTATGTCAAAAAAGTTGTACACTTTTCCGGTATAGAGCCTCAGGGTTTCCATTCCTTAAGCACATATCCAAAAACTTGTAAAATGTTTCGTAAGTATGAGGAAACCATGGCAGGAATCGAACGTCACGAAGTGTAACTCTTTCTACAACCCTTCTTTTGTTGCAACAATTTCTGAAAGCCTTTGACACAAAATGGAGATTATTGATGTCGGAAAGGGAAGAAGATCCAACACGTGCACATATCTCTTTGAGGATATCATTAGGCAACGAGTTGAGAGATGTTGTTGGTTTGGTAGATCTCTGTTTGAACAGAATTATTGCCAAAATAGGAAGAAGCAGAGCAAACCAAAACCACGCCATGATTCGTGAACACTTGATAGGATAGAAGATGATATTGGAAGTAGAGATGATATGATCTGCCAATGGATGTATATATATATATATATATATATATATATATATATAGATGACGATTAGTATCCTTTAATCATATCCATTGGTTTTGTCGAAACGTCGCAACTTAAAATTGGTTTTGGAAGACGAAACGTCGCAATAGGGAGAGAGACGAAGACGAAACGTCGCAACTTAAAATTTTACGGCTGAGTTATAAGAACTTGACGGCTGAGTTATGGATTTAGAGTTTAGGGTTTAAGGATGATGGTTTAGGGTTTAATGTATAACATTTAAAAAGTATATGATTTAGAGACTGAACTGAATCAAATTATACACATTCAATTGAAAAAATTGTATATGGTTTATTGTGTATGATTTTGGGTCAAAATTATCTATAGGTAATGTTTGAAGTACTTGTAAGACAACTTATATCTCAAGATCAAGTTAGATTACATTTTCGATTTCATACACATATCTTCTGTTGTATAAATTGAAGAAACTATGCACATTCAGTTGATTTATATTCATTTCATATTAATAAAAGAGCTTAATTATAATTTTGTAAGTCTTAAATCTTATATAAATGGTTTTAGGGTTTGGCTGAGTTATCTAAATGACACGGCTGAGTTATGAATCAGAAATATGTATCACGGCTGATTTATTTTTTTGTGATGGCTGACTTATGCTAAATTTAAATACTCTCTTTTAATCCATTTCAATATCCCCAGCGAACTCCATCTCCTTCCTCCCGGAAAACCCTAGCTAAGCTCCGATCGCCCTTTGCCATGGGGGACTTCAACGTATGTCATCAATGTCATCAGAACGATAAAGGGAGTCTTGTGAGCTGTCAGACTTGCCATATGAAGCGTTATTGCATTCCATGCCTCTACTCTTGGTATTCACTTCCTTCACTTCCTTCACTGTACTTTGCCCAGAAATGCCCATTCTGCCGGAATATTTGCAGTTGCACAGCATGCTTGATTCTACGTCCAAAAATGAATCCCCACATCAATCTCCACTTCTCTGACTATATTACTCATCTAGATCCGTCATCAATCTCCACATCTTCTTCCTCTGTCGTAAGAAGGACCAGAACAGAGCCCACTAATGAAGGTACCTGTTTTTTTTTCTGCACATGTTACTTATTTACCTTTTTCTTTGTTTCTAGGTATTGTGAAAGATATGGTTATATGGAATAAGAATATCTGGGAGTCTTCTCTTTAAACTTTAATTAATCTAAAAGCTGTCAACTATCTCTCAGTGTTTTTGTGTTTAGTTTTCATCTATTGACATTTTGTTACTGTTGTTCATGTGTATGTGTTTAGAAGAGAGTGAAAGAATGACAGCCGTATCACAGTTGTATAAGTTATGTGGGGTAAGGCATTGGAAACCACCTGTGTATGAGTGCAGCGATGACGAGGGTCCTTCCCATATGAGACTGTAAGGAGACATAATCTTTGCGGTTCTCTTACACCTTTCAGGTTCGTAATCTCGTAGCATGAACCTGGCTTTTTGTATTCTTGTTCAGATTTGCAGTTAAAGTTACGGTTGAAATCAAGGCGGATTCTCGGATAACGGTTTTGGAGTGTTTCGGGGATCCACACCACATGAAGAAAGTCGCAGCTGAGCGGGCAGCAGTAGCAGCGCTTTGGTATGTTAAGAATGTAGGTCATACCTGAAGCAGACAGCCAAAGCTTCTGGTCGTTGAGGGGAGATAATATGATGGCAATTTTATGTTTTAAGTTATGCCAGACTTATGTGTACGTGATGGCTGATTTATGCAATGTTTCACCTACATTCTGAAATGGTACAGCTGACTTATGAAATGTTACGGCTGAATTATGGATTCTGTTTACGGCTTACTTATGAAATGTTTCGGCTGACTTATGAAATGTTACGGCTGACTTATGAAATGTTACGGCTGACTTATGAACAGTTATAAAACCAGTGCATTATAAATCAACCATTACAGAATTACTTAATGATAAAAATAAATCAGACATTACATTATAACCCAGCCAATTACATTTATAATCTCTTCCTTCTTACAACGCATATAAATAAGCCATCCGTCCCAATCTATTTTCTTCTTCAATTCTTAAAGTTTGGTCCTTGGCCGGCCGTCCGTCCCAACATATTTTCTGCTCCATGTTGCAAAGTGCAGGAAGGGCATATGTACCTCAGTTTAGTGCAGCAAGAAGAGCAAGCTATATGTCCTCCAACTAAATGTAAAACGGAATTATCAATCAACTTAATGAGACTTAAAGGGTAAAAAAGATTCAAATAAAATCAGGAAACAGGGAAATCACCTCCTTTGCTGAACCCTCTCCCTCTCATTCATCGTGGCTCTTGAGGGTCGGTCTGGCCGGCCGTCCGCCCTGTGTTTCTTTAGTTCTTGAAGTTTGGCGGGTTCCGGACGGTTTAGGCAATCATTCGCTTGCAGAGAGAAATCACCCAAATATGTGTTAGATTAAGCGCATAAGGGGAAGAAGAAAGAATTTTCTGATTTTTATTTGATAATTGGATACATACAAATGAGCCATATAACAAGTGTATATAGGCTCAAAGGAAAATTGAAAAATTTAATCCGGGCCATTTACTGTTCAACGACACTGTTGTGGATATTTGGCGGGATTTTTCCCGCCCATCTACATATTTACTTCTTCTGAGATTTAAATTTAGCATAAGTCAGCCAACACAGAAACATAACAACAAGTCAGCCATCACATAAGTCAGGGACTAACTCATCAAACATTTCGATACGGCTGAGTTATGGTATAACTTCATGGCTAAGTTATGGTATTACGATACGGTTGTGTTATGGATTTTGTTTGCATCACGGCTGAGTTATGGATTCATTGTTATTGCTGAGTTATGGATTTTGGGCGGGATTTTGGGCGGCTCTTATAGGTCACTGCACACCTACGTTAGTGTAGCGGCTCTTCAACGAGGCTATAGGTCACTGTCAAATCAGCGCATTAAATACATAGATTCGGAAGATTTGTTGGGAAAAAAAAACTACATCCTACATAGAAACACAACGTTGCTGAGTTATGGATTTTGTTTACATTATGGCTGAGTTAAGGTATTACGATACGGCTGAGTTATGTATTTTGTTTGCATCACGGCTGAGTAATGGATTCATTGTTATGGCTGAGTTATGGATTTTGGGCGGGATTTTGGGCGGCTCTTATAGGTCACTGCACACCTACGTTAGGTGTAGCGGCTCTTCGGCGAGTGTATAGGTCACTGTCAAATCAGCGCATTAAATACATAGATTTGGAAGATTTATTGACAAAAAAAAAAAAAAAACTACATCCTAGATACAAACACGAAACGTCGTGACTTATGGATTTTGTTTACATTATGGCTGAGTTATGGTTTTACGATACGGCTGTCTTATGGTATTACGATACGGCTGAGTTATGATATAACGAAACGGCTAAGTTATGGTATTAAATAACCAGAAACGTAAATTTTTGTAAACGGCTGATTCATCATATACATAAACAAACAAAACAAAATGTTTAATAAAAGTTACATTCTCCATACTGAAAATTATCAGGGCCTAACTCATCAAACACTTCGACTAGACCAAGCCAAACTCTACTTGTCATCCAATCAGGCTTCTCGCCGCCATGAAACCATATCATCTTCAACTTGCGAATTTGAATGCGAAATACCGTTCAAGACAGTAGATTAAACTGTGTCCAAACTGTCAAATTATGCCTCGGATCCCATCTGTATTTTCGCTATAAAAAGAAACAAAAACTATTAGTGTTTAAGAAACAAAAAGTTATATCTAATAAGAATACATTATCGGTTAAGCTTACAGTTAGTTTAAGAAACCACTGTCCCTTAACATCATCGGGAATGAAGCGGTAAGTCGGCCACGGCTGAACCAATCCCTCTCAAAGAATATCCGGGATCGCCTGCGAGAGATTGTGTAAAAACTTAAACCACGTTGGTGTGGTTTTGTCACACCAGACACCCGCACCAGGGTTTAGAAGAGGGAGGTTATCCCGATCTTGCATGTTGTGTATGGCATTGACCATGCTCTCGAACTTGGATGTATATCCAGGGAAAATCGACATGATGAGATTAGGTTTTTTGGATGAGATTAGGTTTTGATGAGATTAGGTTTTATGATGAGATTAGGTTTTTTTTTCTTAGGTTTTTCTATAAAAAAAGTGATGAGAAGGGCTATATATATATAGAGAGAGAGAGAGATAGGAAGCCGAAAACGTCGCAACTTAAAATTTTATGGCTGAGTTATAAGAACTTAACGGCTGAGTTATGGATTTAGGGTTTAGGGTTTAGGGATCATGGTTTAGGGTTTAATGTATAACATTTAAAAAGTATATGATTTAGAGACTGAACTGAATCAAATTATACACATTGAATTGAAAAAATTGTATATGGTTTATTGTGTATGATTTTGGGTAAAAATTATCTATATAGGTAATGTTTGAAGTACTTGTAAGACAACATATATCTCAAGATCAAGTTAGATTACATTTTCGATTTCATACACATATCTTCAGTTGTATAAATTGAAGAAACTATGCACATTCAGTTGATTTATATTCATTATATATTAATAAAATGAGGTTAATTATAATTTTGTAAGTCTTAAATCTTATATAAATGGTTTTAGGGTTTGGCTGAGTTATCTAAATGACACGGCTGAGTTATCTAAACATACCATAAGTCTTCAAATTACATTTCCGATTTTAGGGTATGACTGAGTTATCTAAACGAAATGGCTGAGTAATATATCATAAAAACCATAAGTTATACACAAAAAAACATACCATTTACAGTCAAATCCTAATAATAAAAAAACAAACAGAAGGTTCATAATTGGTAAATCATTCGAACAGCCCATACAACATAGCATATCCTCCTCCATCAAAGATATCTACTGCCATCTTCACCCGTAAACCCTGAATATTTGAATCGTATATTCCATCAAAAGTTACACCAAGCGCTAGACACTCGACAAACTTCAGTGAATACACCCCACAATCGCCGGATTGGGTGTTTTGGGGAATGTTTTTGGCGGTTTTCCATCTGAACGCAAATGGTTTTTTGCCTATGGTTTTTTGGCCATGAATTAGAGCATTGATCATTGCAGGAATCATTTCCAGCAGCGGCCTAAATGCATCTACCCTAGTTTGTTCCTTTTCAGGATGTACATCTCCAATGATGGGATCGTAGACATCAATCTTCTCCTTCAGAAGATCCACGTGAAACACCACCCAATGACAGCCGCTAGTATTAAGAACTCCGTACAAGTGATCGACATCTTGAAACCACTTTTTCTTTGTCTCAAGGCCATGGGGAATCGCACCGTTTATGAGTTTCTCATAACCTGTGCCTTCGAATTTGAACAACTTTGGGTTGATCTTGAACTGAGTAAATTCCTTCATCCATGCTCCTAGGAACCATTGGTCCACAAAGGCAATGCGCTTGGAACAAAATGGGGTGGGTTCTTCCATGGACCTTCTGATGAGGACTCTGATATACGCAGCAACATGCTGTACATAGAATATTAAGTCAGCCATTGAATTATCATAACACAGCCATTATTAAACATAACTCAGCCATGAAACAACCATAACACATCTATAAATAATCATAACCCAGCCATAAATAAATTATGACTCAGCCATAAATAATCATAATTCAGCCGTAACTTATACTTACATCATCAGACAACCATCCATCGTCATTGTTACGCCATGGTCTTTCAGTGATGAGTACTCTGTAGAAATTAGCTTCCGAGCTCCTATCATCATCTTTTTCTGCTCATTGATTGCCAGTGGAATGTCCCTAACAATCAAACACAAGTCAGTTTAGGAAAATATTGCTAATAGCTGTATAAAATATAATGGTGTAAAACTCCATACTCGAATGTATTTAGATGTTTCTCAAAATTCCCCAATTTATACGTGTCAACAGGTGCGAAAGGATCATAAATTGCTGATGAAGGTTCAACATCCTTCCTCATGCACGTCGGCCCTTGGTCTCCAATAAGATAAGGAAAAACTCCACTTGTCCATCCACCAATTGCGCTCTTTGCTGCTAACCCAGACGGGAGTAAATGAACAACCTTCGTCCGACGATCCTTAATTCTTGCTAACCTAACCCTTTCATCTTCGTCCTCATCAGACTCCGGTAACAATTCATTTCTTTTTGCAATCTCTTCCTCGGTCACATCCTCAAGATCAGTTTCAGCTACACTCTTCCCCTTCTTCTTCCCAGGAGTAGGTAATCTTACCCTTATTCGACCCTTTTCTGGGACCTCCTTCTTTAACACAGCCGCCGTATTCTTTAACTCAGCCGCTCTGTTCTCTTCATTCCCCTTTAACTCAGCCGCTAACTTGTCTTCCTTCTTCTTAGCAGCATTCTCCCTCCTTTTGGCAGCCTCAGCCTTCTTCTTAGCAGCATCAGCCTTCTTCTTAGCAGCATCATCAGCCTTCTTCTTAGCAGCATCATCCTTCCTCTTTTGCAATTCAACCGCATTTTGTATTGGGTTTTGCCTCCTGGAGACTCGTCGTTGGTCTGGTATTTGCTTCTCCTTAGCAGGAGAAACACCTACGAAATCTGGCAGACCACTACCAAACAAATTCTTTTTCGCCTCAGGAGTACCCTTACGAATTTCGACATTATCAAGCTCATCAGCGGTACCCTTAGTCGGAATGCCGGCCTTCAATTTTGGAAAATGCTCCTGCGGAGTTCGACTTTCGGCCTTAGCATCAACCGAACACACAACATTTTCAGGGGTCTTAGAATCCGTGTTAAGGACCGCCGTTGGACTATTAACTGACTTATGCGGTGGTAATGTTTGCGGTTTTGGGCTGTTGTGGACACTTTCCAACAAACCCAGAACTTTCAGACGCTCATCCACTGCATCTTTGGCAGAATCACCAATTTTCATCTCCATTTCAGCTAATTTTCGGGTGAACTTTCCAAAGTTGGAATCAATCACCTTGTCAACATGCCCAATCAAAGTGGCACGGCTGCTCTGAAAATTATTCTCAATTCGGTCCAGCTTAGCGACTATGTTATTCAGAACCGCCGCATCGTCGCCCTTTGCATCCTCCTTCTTCTCTATAGCAGCACCTTCACCCTCGTTTTTCTTTTCTTTCTTCTGCTTCTTTTTGGGTGGCTGCTGCTCAGACTCAGAGTCATAAGGAACTAAATCCAACTTGGGTTTTTTCTTCTCCTCCTTCCTCTGCGCCAACTTGGGTTTTTTCTTCTCCTCCTTCCTCTGCACATCGCAATAATCACCTCGTACAAACGTACCAGAATGTAGGTCTCTTATCAGGTTATCCAGTTGTCGGTCATCGTCTTCCTCCGGCCACTAAGGAAACATGTCTTCTACCGACTCCTTCATAACCATATGCCTCACACGCACCTACAACAGTAACTCATAACTCAGCCATCGAATAATCATAACTCAGCCTTAAAAAGAATAACTCAGCCATCAAACAAAGAATAACTCAGCCATCAAACAAATCATAACTCAGCCATCAAATTACCATAACTCAGCCATCACATAAATAATAACTCAGTCGTAGAATAAATATTAACGCAACCATCAAATAAAGAATAACTCAGCCATCAAATAAAGAATAACTCAGCCTAAAACCTTACCTCACCATGGTCTTTAATCTCCCTCTGCAGGACACTATCAAAACTTGCACGTGTCCGCGTTGCAGCCCATCGAAGAACCGGAATTTCTCCTTCCCCAGCGACTTCTTTGCCAAAACGCTCTTCAAAGCACTTGACAGATTTAAACGCCCAAGCCAATAAAGCGTAACTCATGCCCTTGATGTGGTATGACTTTCCTACTGGATTCAACGACTGAATACAACCAACAAGAGCTTCAAATGCAGCCCGACCCCATGGATAATTCATCATGGCATTTTTATTGAATACTCTTATTGAAAACTCTTTCCTCTGATTTTCTCTCTCAAAAACACGGCCACCAAACTGCCAAGCACTTAAATACCCGAACCCTAGGGTAAAAACCCTTAAACCGGGCCAAACCGCGATTAAAAACTAAACCGACCCGAAACACAGAACTTGGTGTCGATCGACACCCTCCCATGGTGTCGATCGACACCCTTACAAAAAACAGAATTTTGTGTTTTGGGATGTTACAATCTCTCCGTCGAAGACGAAGAACGAGAGAATATCAATGATCCGCGTTGTTCTGAAATTGGTTCGGCTTTGGTTTTAGGATAAGTGTGCATAAATGAGTCTTAAAACACAAAGCTTAGACTTTTCAAGGATGGTCCAATGTTGAACTCAAAGTGTGTTTATACAAATCTGGCATAAAAAAGGTATCCAAATCATTCCTCCACTTGTTTGTTTGGGATTTTGTTCGTGTTAATCTATGACATGAAACGAAATAAATGAATTGCAATCCAGATAACTTGAGCTAATTATTCATTATTTGATGCATCCGTATCAGTTCATGCTCTGCGCCAACGTTCTTGGTTTTGCCAAATTGTGTTTACATGATTCTTGTGTTGTCCATGTTCTTACTTTGATGCAGAAGGGAATTCCGGGCAGTCAAGACCTGAGGGTAAAACAATAAAACACATTCGTTCTATAGCTAGATCCTAACACACTAGTCCTTGAGCTGAGTCGGAGCTCGATGGCGATATTTTGAGAGTTTGGTTTGTTGTCACTGACACTCAATCATTTCCTTGTTGGTACTTCATTTGAACCTTTAGTTTTGGAGTCATGAACAGAGTAGTTTTTGTTGTTACTGTATATACTTCCAATTTGGTTATTTCCTATCATAATTTTTGAGGATTTAGATGATTCACTGGCTCATCAAATTCTTAGAATTGGCAAATGTTTTTAGAAACCTAGTTTGCTTATGTGGTGGATATAGAAAAACTTCGAAGAAGGCTTCTAAACATTTAAACAGTAAACTTTTTTTTGGTTCCTAAAGTTCGAAGAGTAAACTTCGAAAAAGGCTTCTAAAGTTTTAAGCCAAAACCCATACACCTCACAAGCAAAGTTTGAATCCTAGGTTTTGGAGCTTTTCTCCTTTATAGGCCGGTTAACGACCAATAGAGCTACCAACATTTGGATTCAAACAGTAATTTAATTTAAATTTTATCTTTTTTTTTTCTTGTTCTTAAGGATTATAAAGGAGGTGATCCGTAGCGATTTATAAAATAATAGGCTTCGAATGTGGTTGTTTCCTATCATAGATTTTGAGAATTTGGGTGACTCAATTAAGTTTTGCACATGGGAGCTCAAAGCCATCTCCATGAAACAAAATTGGGCTAATGGAGTTAGAAACTTTTTTTACTTTTATGAATACATAACAACTTCATAGAAAGAAAGCTTTTTTTTTTGTCGAAAAAAGAAAAAAAGGAAGAAAGGATATGTTCCATTTATTAAGATAATTAATCATCCCATCCAAAACAATAAGGATATGTTCCATCGCGAGTTATACGACACATAGGGTGTTTATCATCTCTTCCAACCTCCCAAATACATTTTTTACAAATTGGAGTCTCTGAAAACTTACTATCGTCTCTCGATACTTTAAATATGTCAAAAAAGTGAAATCCACCTCCATACCACGTAAGGTGGCAACGAAACTTGGTAGTTTTCCATATGTTAACATGAAATCTGAAATCCCAATACTTATTCCAAGAGATATGGATCAAACCCAAATCATCTTCACTAGATTTGCAATGTATAAGCAGAGTATGTCTGGTATGTATAACGTTGTGGACTACGACATGCTTTCCTGCTAGAGGTAATAAGCTGGTGGCGTGGCTCGGTCCTGGTGATGGTGCTTCAGCTTCAGCATATGAGACATCTAACGCTCAGCATATAAGACATCTAACGCTGATACAAAAATAAAAAGAGCAAATAAGATCATAAACATCAATATGCAATGAAGCTTATTGGGGAAACCCATTTTTTAGTAGATTATGTAGAATGGTTAGATAAAACTTAAAATGCATATTAATTTCCTATTTATAGATGTCATGAACAAGATGTATATTTGAGATAGGAGTGTGACTAAAGATTCATGTGACGTTGAATGCATGTATCCAAAAATTTACAGTCAACGTATATAGTTTTAAAAATAGGAATTTTATATACTTTTCTTATATAATTCAAAGTAATTCATATATGTTATAATTCATCAATTAAGGAAAAAAAAATTATGTGACTTTGACTTTTGTAAAATATTAAAATTTTATAGGTTAATCATTTTTTTTTTCTTTTATGCCATCTCTAATTGATCTTCCTCACAACCGCTCAAAAAATATTTCACTAGTTCATTTAAACATGGTAACCAATCAGAACCTACAACTGAATATCTAATATTCTATAAATTAATAATCACCATAAATTAATAAATTTATCGGTTGAGTCGGGCCAATTTAAATATTAATAAAATTTGATAAAATGATAAACTAATAATGTTTTTAAAAATTTCTATGTAAAATATGGTCACAATAATAATATAAATTAATAGTCATAAACTTATATATATTCTAAAATAATTTAGTCAAATATGACTTTTGCATAATTCGTTTCTTTTTAAAACGAGATTCTTGTTGTAACCAATTTCTAATTTTTCTTCTTTTATAAAAAATTTATAGTGTTGTCATTTCTATTTGCATCCCAAAATCATAAGAACTTTGACTCGATAAATGTTTCTTTATACGTAACTACTTTGAATATTGTTATCTCGTCTTTATTTTTTTTGTCAACACTGGATCACAACTGGCCGGCCCATTATCCTACTTCTTACATTAAGTAAGCAGAGAGACTCGATCCCGGATGTGATGTTGTCTGCTCTCAGTGGATTTACCTCCTCCCACTAGACTTAGGTCACTTCACGTTGTGACACCCAGTTTCGTGTTAATCTATGAGATGAAACGAAATAAATGAATTGCAATCCAAATAACTTGAGTTAATTATTCATTATTTGATGGAATCCTTATCAGTTCATGCTCTGCTCCAACGTTCTTTGTTTTATCAAATCGTGTTTACATGATTCTTGTGTTGTCCATGTTCTTCCTTTGATACAGAAGGGAATTTTCGGGCAGTGACCTGAGGGTAAAACAAATAAAACACATTCGTTCTATAGCTAGATCCTAGCTAACACACTAGTCCTTGAGCTGAGTTGGAGCTCGATGGCGATATTTCGAGAGTTTAGTTTGTCGTCACTGACACTCAACCATTTCCTTGTTGGTTCTTCATTTGAAGCTTTAGTTTTGGAGTCATGAACAGAGTAGTTTTTGTTGGTACTGTATATACATCCAATGTGGTTAGATGATTCACTGGCTCATCAAATTCTTAGAATTGGCAAATGATTTAGAAACCTAGTTTGCTTATGTGGATATAGAAAAACTTCAAAGCAGGCTTCTAAACATTCAAACAGTAAACTTTTTTTGGTTTCTAAAGTTCGAAGAGTAAACTTCGAAAAAGGCTTCTAAAGTTCTAAGCCAAAACCCATACACCTCCCAAGCAAAGTTCGAATCCTAGGTTTTGGAGCTTTTCTCCTTGATAGGCCGCTTAACGACCAATAGAGCTACCTACATTTAATTTGGATTCAAACAATAATTTAGTTTTAATTTTTATCTTTTTTTTTGTTCTTAAGATTTATAAAGGAGGTGATCCGTAGCGATTATACAGTATGTAGGCTTCGAATGTGGTTGTTTCTATCATCGATTTTGAGAATTTGGGAGACTCAATCAAGTTTTTGCGCATTGGAGCTCAAAACCATCTCCATGAAACAAAACTGGGCAAATGGAGTTAGAAACTTATTTTACTTCGTGGATACACAACTTCATAGAAAAAATGCTATAAAACATTCGAACATAAAAACAAAATATATTATTTGTTCCATTTAGTTTAGATGGTAACATTTATTAAGATAATAGTAATAAGGGCGATTATTAATCATTCCATCCAAAACAATAGGGATATGATCCATCACGAGTTATACGACACATAGGGCGTTTATCGTTTCTTCCAACCTCCCAAATACATTCTTTACAAACTGGAATCTCTCCAAATGCACTATCGTCTCTCGATACTTTAAATATGTCAAAAAAGTGAAATCCGCCTCCATACCACGTAAGATGGCAACAAAATCTGGTAGTCTTTGACATGTTTATTACATGAAATCTGAAATCCCAAGACTTATTCAAGGGATATTGATCAAACCCAAATCATCCTCACTAGATTTGCAATGTATAATCAGAACTTGTTTGGTATGTATAACGTTGTGGACTACGACATGCTTTTCTGCTAGAGGTAAAAAGCCGCTGGTGTGGCCCTGTCGTGGTGATGGCGCTTCTGCTTGACCATATGAGTTACCGACCATTGATGCAAAAAGTACAAGAGTAAATAAAGTCATAAACATCATCAGTATGCAATGAAGCTTATTGGAGAAAACCATGGTTTGTAATATTATGTGGGTTTAGGTATTACTTAAAATGTATATTGGTACCCTATTTATAGATGTGAACAAGATGTATATTTGAGAGTGAGTGTGACTAAAGATTCATGTAACGTTGAATGCATGTATCCATAACTGTATTCATGTAACGTTGTATGCTTGTATCCATAACTGTAGGTAGAGTCAACATATATGATATACTCCATTTTTGGCGTATTCTAACCATTGTTTTGTAGGGTTTTATCGAGTCTTTCTCCTTTGTATTGAGTCTTTTTAGGTCCAAAGGTGGCTGGAATGAAGAATTGGAGTTTGCTAGGAGGTTTGGTGAAAAGGAAGGAAAACACGATCTTTTTGAGGTTTTTGAAGCAGAGAAAGGGAGCACCCGCTCCCCGAATGGATTTGACTGCTCCCCAGAAGATTTACCTAGAAGATTCCCAGATAAGAGTGAATATTCACCCAGAAGGTTTGAAGAAGGGAATATTCACCAAATCAAATATTCACCCAGAAGATTTGCAAAAGAGTTACTCATCAACCACTACATGGGAAGCCTTGAGACCGAGAGGTGATGTAAAGGACTGGGCAGACCATGTTTGGTACAAAGGGGCAATTCCAAAATTCTCTTTCACAATGTGGGTGGCCAACTACAACAGGTTACCTACACGATCAAGGCTAGCATCTTGGGGAATAAATGTCACCACAAATTGCTGTTTATGTGGTACACTTGCAGAGACTAGAGACCATCTCCTCCTCTTTTGTGATTATAGCAGGGAAGTTTGGCGGCGTGTATTACTTACCATAAGCACAAACGTCACCTTGTTTACAACGTGGTCTGAGCTACTCTCTTGGATTCGATCCAACTCTACCTCGGCCCCTACTCTGATAAGGAAGCTGGTCTCGCAAGCAACTATATTCCACCTATGGAAGCAACGGAATAATGTCCTTCATAATCATGTCTCTGTTCCAGCTCAAATCGTCTTCCAGGCCATTTTCAATGAAGTCAAGAACTCAATCTCAGCACGAAGACATAGAAAACATTTCAGAAATCTTATGTCTCTTTGGCTGAGTTAGTTTTATGTTTTCCCATAATCGTTTTTGGTTAATTAACACCTCCTTGTTTTTTATTCTTTTTTGGCAAGGTCTGGGTGTTTTTTAGATTTCACTTGTTGTAAAATCTACCCTTCATTTCAAATGATATTTACCCTTTAGCAAAAAAAAAAAGAGGATATTCACCAAATCGGAGATCTACCTAGAAGATTTATCCTGGATTTACTTCCTTATTTTCCGAGCTGCCGCTTCCTTTAAAAGAGGAAGTCTTCCTTTGAAGAAACACACGCCCCCTTCACGCATCTTTTACATAGAGACTTACACACGCTTTTCTTTTACTTCTTTTTACACGTTTTCAGAGATCCACGATTTACTGTTCATGAATCACTGTTCACGAATCACTGTTCACGATTCACTGTTCACGAATCACTGTTCATGTTCCTTTGTTCTAAGCTTTTGGATTTGCAGTTTGGAGATTCATTCCACAACTCTATTAAGAAGAATTCTAAACCCTAATCTCTTTCCATATCATCATGAATTCTCTTTATTGCTTTGTTGTGTTTGATTTCACCATGTGCGAGTAGTTCTCCTTGTTAGGTTAGGGTTTTTGATGGGAATTAGGGATTCTTGAACTAAGCATAGATAGGTTTTATATATGTTTTGATATCTTCGTCTAAGTTGAACTTATTGCCTAGACTAGCTTGATCACCTAGCCTTTGATTTTAGGTTGAATTTACTCATCAAAAGTGTAGTGAATTACTTGAATGAATTTAGATGGGCGTGTTGACCCTTAGCCAACGATAATTGAAGTTAAAGCAACTCGTGAACAAATCAATCCTATTCGTTGTGCTCATCGATTCTCTTTAGTCTCAAACGACAGTTTAGGGTGCTAGATTGATTGATGAAGTAGTTGATGTCACGAAAGTGGATCTTCTTGTATTTATGATTGAGTTCTAGATTGATACTTAAATCGATATCCTGAATAATTGTTTGGTTTCTGATGATCTATTCCCTGAGATATTTACCCTAGCTTAACGTTTTTAATATTATTGGTTTCATCGAATTTACTTTATTTGCTTCTTGAAATCGTGACAACTTAAACCAACTTAAATCGCTTAGCTAAAAGTGGGTTTAAAGGAATTAGAGTGTATTGCCGGTCCCTGAAAAGAACATGACTATTCTACATCTGATTATAATAGGTTTGAAATCTTAGATAGGATAAAAACCTGTTATCAATATACTTTTTATTGGTTTCTTTTTCAGTTGTATATTTATTCGTTTTTTTTAAATATGAATTATATATACTTTTGTATATATCATTCGGAGTAGTTCATATATGTTATAATTTACTGTATCAATTAAGAACAAAAAAATATGTGACTTTGACCTTTGTAAAATATTAAAGATTTTCTAGCCTTGTTTTGTAGGTTAATATTTTTTTTCTTTTATTCTGTCATTTCGAATTGCGTTCTTTCAATGATTTTTCTCACGACCGCTCAAAAGTTATCTCACTGGTTTGTTTAAACGCGATAACCAATCAAAACCTATATGGAATTTCTTCTAAATATAGGATTTTTAACTTGTATTTATAAATTTCTTTATTAATTTTTTTCATGAATTCACATTTTTATTATTTTTACTTTTATACTTTCATGCTTTTCAATCCTTGCAATGAAACATTACATCTTAATAAACCTTAACAAAACAAACTTCCGAAAAGCATAGTACATATAAAAAAATTATTTTGTTTGTCTAAAATTTGTTTGTGTAAATCTTATATTGAAATCCAAAAAGGTTTATAAACTTATTTGGTTGTCTTCTGAAGACAACGATGCAGAAAAATACATGAATTATTAACATGGTTCCAGGGGTAGATATATGAAATAAACTATGACGTAACTTGGTCGTATTTGGGTACTCTGGCCTGAAGAAGTTACTAAATTGTTCTATTTAAAAGCGCTCAGATGATTACAGTAGGTGTGGAATTTATCAGGAGAGAGATTTTCTTCTGCTCTTGTATCTAGACCTCCAATTTTTGTACCGGCATGTCAATCCTTTGGGAGAAAATTCGTCAAAGTGGAGAATGGACATCTTCTTGAATAGAACAACTTGTCGTGGGCCTAGATTGGAGATTTCAATGTCACTCTCTGTTCGGAGGAGCTCGAGAGAGCATGTACAGGTTGGGAGTTCAAAATGATATGATGGATTTCCAAGTTCTGGTGAATGATTTCCAAACTCGTCATTCAAAATTGCCATTAGGCGTATCTATAATGGTGCAGGAGATGCCAAAACAAATTTGCAAGATCTAAAAAAGGAAGCAGATTTCGATTATAAGAAATTTCTATTACAAGATAATACGGGCCCAACCGAACCAATGGATAGTGAGCTTGCCAATGTGCATGAGTATAGATGTTTTGAGGATATGGCTGATCTAGTGATAGAGAAAATCATTGAAGAAGATATTAAGCAAGCTATACATTATATGCATTTGAGTAAAACGCCAGGTCCGGATGGATACACAAAATAGTTCTTTGTTGCGGCTTGGTCAATTCTTGGTGCTGATTTTGTTACGGCGGTTCAATCGTTCATCCAAAATGGATTCATGCCCAGCGGAGTAAACGCAATGATCCTCATCCTCGTACCAAAACCGAAGCTTAGTTGATGAAAGAATTTGGACCAATTGCATTCTGCAGCACAATATATAGGTCATTTCCAAGGTTCTCGCATTTAGATTGAAAGCTCTGCTCCATGATGCTATGCTCAACAAATTACTTCCTAACTATAGTTTGCAATTTAATTTTAAGCATTGGAATTAATGAACATAATTAAAAGCCAAAAGAAAACCAAGAAAAACAAAACCGTGATGGAGACGTAAGAATAAAATACAACTTCATTTATAATTTATCCCAAACAAAGTACACTCAAATCATACAAGTTCCCTCTTAAAAACATTCAAATCATCAGCATGATAACAAATATTATTAATATAGTGAAGCACTGAATCTAACCAAAGATAACGGAAACATTTCTTAAACCCTATTAATTATATCCCAAACCAATGAAATGCACTAATGGAGAGTTAGGTTTTGGACTTAAGTCAGAGGGAAGATCTCAGGCAGCTCTTGAATTGAGTTCAAAGCTAAGACTTTTCAAGGATGGTCTAATATTGAACTTAAAGTGTGTTTATACAAATCCGGCATCAAAAGAGGCCACCAAATCATTCCAACACGGCAACACTACACTTGTTTGTTTGGTATTTTGTTCGTGATAATCTATGACATGAAACGAAATAACTGAATTGCAATCCAAATAACTTAAGTTAATTATTCACTATTTTATGGAATCCTTATCCATTCACGCTCTGCTCCAACGTTCTTGGTTTTGTCAGATCGTGTTTACATGATTCTTGTGTTGTCCATCTTCATTTATTTTATTTTTATTTTGAAACTTTTTGTCCATGTTCTTCCTTTGATGCAGAAGGGAATTTTTGGGAAGTCGAGACCTGAAGGTTAAACAAATGAAACACATTCGTTCTATAGCTACATCCTAACCCACTAGTCCTGGAGATGACGATAGTTTGAGAGTTTGGTTTGTTGTCACTGACACTCAATCATTTCCTTGTTGGTTCTTCATTTGAAGCTTTATAGTTTTAAAGTCATGAACACAGTAGTTTTTGTTGTTACTGTATATACTTCCAATGTGGTTATTTCCTATCATAATTCTCGAGGATTTAGATGATTCACTGGCTCATCAAATTCTTAGAATTGGCAAATGTTTTTAGAAACCTAGTTTGCTTATGTGGATATAGAAAAACTTCGAAGAAGGCTTCTAAACATTCAAACAGTAAACTTTCTTTTGGTTTCTAAGAGTAAACTTCGAAAAAGGATTCTAAAGTTCTAAGCCAAAAACCATACACCTGCCAAGCAAAGTTTGAATCCTAGGTTTTGGAGCTTTTCTCCTTTATAGGCCGGTTAACGACCAATAGAGCTACCAACATTTGGATTCAAACAATAATTTAATTTAAATTTTATCTTTTTTTTTCCTTGTTCTTAAGGATTATAAAGGAGGTGATCCGTAGCGATTTATACAATAATAGGCTTCGAATGTGGTTGTTTCCTACAATAATAGGCTTCGATTTATACAATAATAGGCTTCGAATGTGGTTGCTTAACGACCAATAGAGCTACCTACATTTGGATTCAAACAATAATTTAATTTTAATTTTAATCTTTTTTTTTTGTTCTTAAGGATTATAAAGGAGGTGATCCGTAGCGATTATACAGTATGTATGCTTCGAATGTGGTTGTTTCCTATAATCGATTTGAGAATTTGGGAGACTCAATCAAGTTTTGCACATGGGAGCTCAAAACCATCTCCATGAAACAAAACTGGGCAAATGGTGTTAGAAACTTATTTTACTTCGTGGATACACAACAACTTCATAGAAAAAGGTACAAAACATTCGAACATAAATGTTTGTGCAAAATTTAACCGGTTTGGAAGTAAACAGTATTACGGAATGACGAGAAGAGATTATCTTTATTGATCAATGAGTTTCCATAAAATTACAAAGAATCAATATGGAAGTTGTAAAGGGAATCATGTCGATCGTTCGTCCCTTGTTGCAGGCAGAGGCAGAGCTTGTCGCTCGTCATTAGGGAAGATCGTGTCGATCGTTCGTCCCTCGTTGTAGGCAAAGACGGTACTTGTCTCTTTTATGTGTTTGCAATTGCGCCTTTATAAGGCTGCCTACGTACCCAATGAGGAATCAAATCGCTCGTAGTTCATAGGTATTTTCAAAGATCTGATTATCATGAATCAGAGCTTCGTAGGTGTTTGTTGAAGGGACAGAGCTTGTCGCTCTTTGTTGTAGGGACTGAGCTTTTCAGTCGTTATTGTAGAGATAGAGCTTGTCGCTTGTCGTTGTTGCAGAGACAGAGCTTGTTGCTTGTCGTTGCAGAGATAGAGCTTGTCGCTCGTTGTTGCAGAGATAGAGCTTGTCGCTCGTTGTTGCGGAGATAGAGCTTGTCGCTCGTTGTTGTTGCAGAGACAGAGCTTGTTGCTTTGTTCCAGAGACAGAGCTTGTCGCTTGTCGTAGGCACAAACGGTGCTCTAGTTAGGATCAATTAAGAGATCGGAAGGAGATGATATTTTTGGTCGTTGTATGTACGGACATAACTTGTCTCTCGTCGTAGGGAAGTCGTAATGGGAGCTAGCCTCTCCTTGTAGGGAAGTAGCAAGAGTTTTTCTTTGTAAGGTTTTGAAGGTAAAAGACTTATCTTTTTTTTTCCTCCCAAGAATGAGTTCCAGATTCCTTAAATAGACTTCATGAAGGAAGCTCAAAGGAGACCTCTGGACGTAGTGGAAGCCAGTAGAAACTTGTGGAGACGTGGTGGAAGCTAGTAGAAATTAGTGGAGGCTAGTGGAGACATGGTGGAGCAGAGACCCTACGTACTAGTAAAGGCATGATGGAGAAGAGACCCTACGCACTAATAGAGGTGTGGTGGAACATAGACTAGCACGATGACGTGGGGCCGTATTATTCATAGGTTTGTGCGTGTATGTTGTTATCTACTTCTCTTTTCGACGTCTTTGAATCTCTTATTTCTTATAACGGCGGTGTAACGGTTCTTTATGACCTGACGTAGATGACGTATCGTCAAGTAAATGGCACGTCACCATCTTACTAGACCTGGCCTAGAGGACGATGTATTTCCAGGTATTGAGAGGTTATTACCTCATTTCACTTGTCTAAGACGACGTATCGTCAAGTACTACTTGTCAAGTGAAACTTATTAAAGCCAAGTAGACATGGACGACATATCGTCAAGTAACTAGCACGTCACCATCTTATTAGACCTGATGTAGAGGGCGTATCGTCAAGTAAATGGCACGTCACCATCTTACTAGATCTGGCATGGACGATGTATTTCCAGGTATTGAGAGGTTATTACCTCGTTCTACCTGTTATAGATGACGTGACCAAGTGGTGAGAGGTTTATACTTCTTTAGACCTCCTCATACCTGACGTGGCCAAGTGGTGAGAGGTTTATACTTCTTTAGACCTCTTTATACCTGACGTGGCCAAGTGGTGAGAGGTTTGTACTTCTTTAGACCTCTTCATACCTGACGTGGCCAAGTGGTGAGAGGTTTGTACTTCTTTAGACCTCCTCATACCTGACGTGGCCAAGTGGTGAGAGGTTTATACTTCTTTAGACCTCCTCATACCTGACGTAGCCAAGTGGTGAGAGGTTTATACTTCTTTAGACCTCTTCATACCTGACGTAGACGACTTATCGTCAAGTATTTTAAAGCCAAGTAGATGCACATATATAATGAATTTATTTTCCCCAACAGTTTGTCCCCCATTCTTCAATTTCTTAATTAGAATTTGAAGAGTAGTTAATCTGGAGCATGTTGTAGCTGTCTTTGTGTAGAGAAGTTACTCAATGTCGAAACTTGTAGAATGAACTTTTTACATGTACGTGTATATGTATTTTACGTCCTGAGGCGTACATATTCTTGATCTTTCTTTACCTAGCGACCTCCAGGTTCACGTAATATTTTATCATGAATTAACTATTAGGTCCTTTTTCTTTGATTTGAAGAGGTCCATGACCATGTATACGTGAAAAGATGTCACGTCGAAAGAGATGCGTTGCTTTGAATAGGCCAAATCCAAGTAGATGAAATCATTGTTTCTTCAAGTAGAGATATGTTGGCTGATAACGACCACCCCTCTATTGAAGTTTCTGATCAATGTGGGTGAGGTTTAGAGAGATTGAGTTTCATGAACCAAGCTCAATGGTGAGGTTCTACCTTTTGTTTGAGAAGTTTTCTCATAGACTTTACCTCTTTCTTAACCAAGTAGTAATTTTAATCATTTGATTTCTTTTGTGAGTTCATTATGTTGCGTAGACTTATTTTTAAAACTTTTTTAGTGACGTGTATGCGTCAAGGATTGTCCTTGTACGTTCACCAAGACATACTTTTTTGAAGTAGTTGTATGCTTAGCATATCATGTTGTTGTATTTTATGAAGGTTTTGCCTCTCATTTTTAAGTGGTATGACAGGTTATAGTGACCTGAAAAAGCCGGTATATTTTTGTCTACCTGACTATATTTTGTAACTTGTGAGGTCGTACCTCTTTATTCTTTTGGAATTGACTTTGTTGAGCACAATCCGGGAGGTTATGCCTCCTAATTTATATTGTTATAATGATTGTTTACAAGTTAGAGGCGTCCCTCATTGTCTTGTGAAGTTATGATCATCATTTTTGTTTGTGAGGTTTTACCTCATGTTTTGTGAGGCATTGACTCTCGCCATGACCTTTCAGGGTTATACCTCTTAATTTGCCAGATATTGACTATTGTTGTGACAACCTCATGATGATGTACCTCTTTACTTGTCAGGTGTTGACTGTTGTCTTAATCTTACGAGGTTGTTCCTCTTTACTTGTTAGGTGTTGACTGTCGTCATGATTTGCAGAGGATGTCCCTCTTAGTTTGTCACGTCGTGCCTTTAAATGATCAATGACAATAACCGTAGTCATGTTTACCAACAACATAGTATGTGGTTGTTGCTTGTCATTCTTTTGGAAAATATTGCCCCCCATTCAGGTTTAAATCGACCGTGGTTGCTAACAAACTAAAGCGTTGCTTTTAAGTTCTAAGGAAGTCATGTTTCTACATACTTAAACTTGACTGTTACTTAAGTACTTGTATCAAAGACCACGTAAGATTCATATGTCAAAGCTTATTAATTTTTTATACGTGTCCTTAGACATGTTGTGAGATACACAAGTTAATAGAAAAATGCATTGATGTCTAGTGGATCTTTAAGAAACGTAAGAAAATAAGTCTCAAACCCAAACATCGAACGAAAAAATACCTAGAGATAGCAGGTCTTTAGGTGGAGTGCGTTCCAGCCATTAGGTTGGATTTTGTCATTCCTATCTCGTAGCTTGTATGCTTCTGGTTTGCACACCTTTATTATGTTGTAAGGACATCTTTGAGTTTTTTTTATATTTGCAATTGCGGCTGTGAACATCCGCTGCTTGTATTGAGCTATGTGGTTGTAAGGATCTGTCGTCCGTCGTACATTATCATAGTGGGAATCGTAAACCTCTTAGGCATCTCCACAAACGGGATCTCGTTCGTGAATGGAGTATCCGCGTAATAGTTAGGTGCACTACTAGTTATCGGTGGTGCTACATCGGGAAGTCGTTTAAGTAACGTTTCCATCTCTTGTAGATGCTTGAAAACTAGGTCCATGTCATCATGTGACCGAGTTTTCGTTGCTTCATTAAGCGTGGTTTAAACGGCATGCGTCCTGGCCACGTCTACGTTGCGAGCTCTAGGTAGCACCTGTGTCCTGGCAGTTGTAGGTTGCGTATTTCCATCTAAGGGCTGCATTGGATCGACAAGTCGCTGGAATCGGTTTCGAGCTTTAATTTCAGTGTTTGTGTCTCTAGCGAGGAGAGACGCGTTCTCAGTTCTCAAGTTTGCGTTCTCCACTTCGAGCAATTTCAAACGTTGTGCGTTGTGCTTTATCAGGGAGGTGAGTTCCGCAAGTTGAACAACAGGGTCCTGTGCGTTACCACCTCCTTCTTCAACATTCATGTTTTCTCTGTCTGTCATATCTCACGTAGTTGAAACTGTCCCCTCCTTCTAGCGCCAAACTGTTTGTGCAAAATTTAACCAGATTGGAAGTAAACAGTACTACGAAATGATGAGAAGAGATTATCTTTATTGATCAATGAGTTTCCATAGAATTACAAAGAATCAATATAGAAGTTGTAAAGGGAAGATCATGTCGATCGTTCGTCCCTTGTTGCAGGCAGAGGCAGAGCTTGTCGCTCGTTGTTAAGGGAAGATCGTGTCAATCGTTCATCCCTCTATGTAGGCAAAGACGGTACTTGTCTCTTTTATGTGTTTGCAATTGCGCCCTTATAAGGCTGCCTACGTATCCAAGGAGGGATCAAATCGCTCGTATTTCATAGGTATTTTCGAAGATTTGATTAGCATGAATCAAAGTTACGTAGGTGTTTGTTGAAGGGACAAAGCTTATCGCTCTTTGTTGCAGAGATAGAGCTTGCCGCTTGTCATTGTTACAGAGACAGAGCTTGTTGCTTGTCGTTGCAGAGATAGAGCTTTTCGCTCGTTGTTGTAGAGATAGAGCTTGTCGCTTGTTGTTGCGGAGATAGAGCTTGTCGCTCGTTGTTGTTATAGAGACAAAGCTTGTCGCTTGTCGTTGCAGAGCTTGTTGCTCGTCTTAGGCACAAACGGTGCTCTGGTTAGGATTGATAAAGAGATCGGAAGGAGATGATCTTTTTGGTCGTCGTATGTACGGACATAACTTGTCTCTCGTCGTAGGGAAGTCGTAATGGGAGCTAGTCGTTCCTCATAGAGAAGTAGCAAGAGTTTTTCGGTGTAAGTGATATATCATGGTTTTTACCGGTTTTTATACCATGATATATATCCGTTTTATAGAGTCTTTTGGTGTTTTCGAATGTTTTGGTGTTTTATATTATGTACAAGGATGTTTGGACTAAATTGGTGTTTACTAGAGCATTATGGAGCTTTCTGTTTTCGCGCCAAAAAGCCCAGATGTTTGCAATTGGGCCCATGCCGACTTTTGTACCTATAAATACCTATTTTAAGCCATTGTTTAGGCTGAAGCTTTATTTTACTTTGTTTTAGAACCTACTCGTAAGAGATATCTCTAATAAAGATATTTTGTGCTTCATTGAATATGTCTGAGTAGTTTCTCTGTTAGGTTTAGGGTTATTCAAAGGTGCTAGATGATTGCTAGGGCTGTTCTTAATTGTTAGGATAATATCATTAGAATTTCTTCATCTTAACTTGTGTTTATTGCAGATTTTAGCCTCGCAAACTGAAATCTGATCTTAGGTTAATTAATAGAAACGATAGTTTTATTAATTGCTTGAACTAGTTTTTGATGAGCAAAATTCCTATTAGCAAAGACATTTGGTTCAAGGTTTTGTGAACTATTGAACCGAAATTTATTGCTTGTTTAAATTAATCTGAATTCGCAATGACAGTTGGTTTTCTAGGATTTAGACATAGATTATATTTGCAGGGACAACTGATTGGTTTTACATTCGTGTTCATGTTTAGGAACTGAGCTTTAATAATCCTAACTATTTATTTATGCCTGCAATTTTGATTCTCTAGAGATTTCCCTGAACCTAGCTTTTATCTTCATTGTTTTAAAGCTTATCTTATCATCCTGTTTATTTGTTTTACTTGCTTTTCATACATTATATTTTGCCTAGCTTAATCTGAATGTATATAATATATTGTGTCCCTGATTCCATGTGGATTCGATCCCCAAGTGCTGGAATTGATCTCTTAATTTGAGAGAGTAGCTCAGGGTTAAATTTGAGCATATCAAATTTTGGCGCCATTGCCGGGGATTTATACCTTTAGATTTTTATTACTAGGATTTTGTCTAGGTTTTTACTTTTATTTGCTTTACTAACTATTTTATTTTTGTTTTTGTTTTGTTTTGAGTTTTAGGGGCTTGAACAAAAGATGGTTACGCAAAAGATACTGATTCAGAGGGACGAAGGATTGTTCGATCTAGAGAGGAACTATGGTGCTTCAACCTATCAAACGCCTCCACCTCAATCATCAGAAAGCAGGATGGTGGCTATGCTTGCGCGGATCCTCGAAGGACAACAGAAGATGACTGAGGACTTCAACCGAAAGCTGGATTCGTTGTACACTGATGTGAATGGGAAGCTTGAAGCTTTGAGTACTCATGTTGAGAAGTTGGATGTTCAGGTTGCTGAAACTGCTGATTGTATCAAGTGGCAAGACGGATTTCTTCCTACGACGACTGATACAAACCCCAAGCATACTTGTAATGCCATTCTAATGGAAGACGAGGGTTATTTCGATGAGTTTAAAGCAATTTTCGGAACTGTAGAGTCATCGTCGATTGACACTAAGGAAGCGTGTCGATCAACACTCGAAGAAAATCGTGAATCCGAAGTTGAAGATCAAGTGTTGATCGACACTAGTGACAAGCATCGATCGACACTTGAAGAAGAAGCGGTGTTGCTCGACACTCTGGTCGACGCAGAATCCAAAATTGATAGTGGTGTCGAGCGACACCACTCCATCGTCGCTCGACACCCAGCCCAGTCCGAGTTAAATCTTTGCAAAACATCTGAATCATCCGAGGAATGAGTTTACACTCCGAAGCTTCCATTCCCCAGAACTAGAGAGTCAACAAGAGGTTGAAGAAGCTTTTTGCAAGACCATGATAGATCAGATCATGATTGAGATACCTCCAAAAGAGCCAAGGTATGAACTTCCTGTACTTAATTCTAATTCTCCTGATTTCGTCAATAAGAATTTAAATTGTGAAAAAACTGTTTCGCACTTATGCAAGCAACGAGTTTCTCGAAAGCTTGGTTTTTCTATCGATGTTTCTGCTGGAAAGAGAAGTGATCGACCTAAGGTGAAGCTTAAAAGGATCCCAAAGCCTTTCTCCAAATTCAGAAAAATCATCCCTCAGGAGGTAAAGGAGAAAGGAGAAGGAGTCGTTCAACAAATGATGGAAAACACAATAAAACTTTTCCCAGGAATAGTTTCTAATAAGTCTGGGGGAGCTGGAAAGAAAGGTCGAACAAAGAACAGAGTTGCTGTTGTAATTCGTTCAGGATTTACCGGATTAATCTCTATTAATCAACCTAACGAAAGTTCATTTGCCTAGGATCTAGGGTTTGTAAACAATGAATCAACAAGAACAGATCTCGAATATACCTGGAGTTTATGCAGCGGAATTGAATCAGGAAATCGAGATCTATAGCACTTCAATTGCCGTGCCTCTACTGATAGTCCACACGCGCACAAATTGGAATCCGCCGGGATGCTAGTGCCGGTGATTCGGATCTTTAGGGATTTCGGTTTCAGAGTGACGGCTATCAGAAAACTCACTCTCCAGGTCGTGCCCTTATAACCCTTTATATAGGCCCTGGAGAAAACCTAATTAATCCTTGAACCGATTCAGAATTAATTAAGTCGTTAAACCGAAATCACTATTCCGGTTTTTAGCCCGTGTCGAGCGACACAACATATTGTGTCGATCGACACACTCTTTAAAACACGAAAATAATGTGTATCAAATACACATCATTTAGATCATTACATTAATGATTATTCCCACATAAAGTGAATCCAATTTGCTTAGGTATGTGACCCAGTAGGATCATATAATACTAGCAATGAGTTCATAACTTATAGATCATTAGCGGCTTCTAGCAAAACGTCATGATCACCTAGTATCATATTAATGTCTAATCTCGACAGTACAACTATCATTAGAGTGAATACAAGTGTGATTTCAGGACATTCCCAACAATCTCCCACTTGTACTGGAATCAACTATTCCCATAATCCCTTCGTCTCTATATCTCGATATGGCATAAGGCAAGAACCGTGTCATCCTTATTACAGCCATTATCATGTTCATCAAACTCCGATTCATACTGATTAAAAACAAACGACTGACAATCACCTCGTTTGAGCGCGGCCACGCATTTCTCAGTATCAAATCTTCGATGGGCCCTGAGATATTTATCTCCTGTTATATAGGAGGGACAAATCCCATCTTGTTCCATCCCTGTTTCTTCACACACTTCATGATACGCCCAATCAATGCCTTTGTAGTCACCTGTTACGGATAACGTTTGACACCGTCAAAGCAGACCAATTCATATGTAAGAAATCATGATGAACTCAGGTCTAAGGACTATACTCTATAGTCGTAATGAGAACCTCTTATGACACTTATATAACTATCATGTAGAGTTCTCATTAGCGGGTCATGTCCGATCATATGTTCTCTAACATATATCTATGTGATTGACTTTAATACTCTTATTAATGACTCCATGAAACTCAGTCATCAGTCACCTCACATGCCAGTCTCACGTGGTTGTTAGTGTCCCACTTTAACAACCTTGACCAGGGACAAATTTAATCTATGTCATTTAACACTTATAGGATTTCATGATCAAGTCCTCAACTTGATGACCTATAAAATGCCATAAATTACTTTGGGACTATTATTCAATTATCCAATAATCAAATAATATATGAAACAATTTCATCATGACACAACCAAATTATGTCTATATGAACATCATAGTATAACTAAATCCATTACAACTCCCACTAGAATCAAGATCACATCTTAATCCATCCAATACCTACATCAAAAGGGTGAAACTCATGATTAGGTCGTGGGAGAGGCTGTGGCGCTCTGCTTGGAACCCTTTCCAACAAACCACAGGCTGCGGTGCTCTGCTTGGAACTCTTTCCAACAAACCGCAGGTTGCGGTGCTCTGCTTGGAACCTTTCCAACAAACCGCACCGCCATATAGACACAAGACATAACCAGATTCCGACCGGAAATCGTCTTTGTCCGTCTAACCAATCTCATCAAATACCATTACTTCCTCAGTTCACCAAGCTCCTATCCTTAGTATTCCTCAATTACTTGAGAATATTCTTGGTAACTGTCCAGTGACATTCACATGGATCATATTGGTATCTACTCGTCATTCTTAGAACACAAGCAGTAGCTGGACGAGTGCAGGTCATGGCATTCTTGATAAATTCCACTGCTTACGCATGGGAATTCTACTCAAATATTCTTGCTCAGCCTGTGCCTGGGGACACTGCGTCTTGCCAAGATTAATGCCATGAAACATTGGTATAAGGCCCTTCTTGGAATCATGCATACTGAATCTGTCCAAGACCTTATCACCATAAGCATCTTGACACGATCCAATTAGCCTATCCAATCTATCTCTATAGATTCTTATTCCAAGAATTTTACGCCTTTCATTGAAAAACAACTTCCGAGCCAAGTTTCAAAAACTAAAGCAACGGAGCGTCATTTCCGAGAATAAGTATGTCATCTACATACATAATGAGAAATGCAACTACACTCCCACTAGTCTTCTTGTAAACACACGGTTCCTTTTCGTTCCTGATGAAGTCAAACCTTTTGACGGCTTTATCAAAACGAAGATTTCAACTCCGTGATGCTTGCTTCAATCCATAAATGGATCGATGAAGCTTGCATTCTTTCCCAGCATTATTAGGATCTGTGAAAACTCAGGTTGTGTCACGTACACATCCTTTTCCAGAATTCTATCAAGGAAAACTGGTTTTCACATCCATCTGCCAGATTTCATCACCATGATAAATGGCAGTTGCTAGGATTATCCGAATGGATTTAAGCATAGCGACTGGGAATAGGTCTCTTCATAGTCGTACCATGAATTTGCTTGAAACCTTTAGCCACTAAACTAGCTTTAAATATCTAAATATATCCATCCACGTCAATCTTCTTTTGAAGACCCATCTACACTCAATGGTTTTTACACCATCGGGTAAATTTACCAAGTACCATAACTGGTTTTCTGACATGGATCCCATTTCGGATCTATCGGCTCCAAGCCATTTTTCGGAGTCCGGGCCCAACATTGCTTCTTCAAAATTCGCATGCTCGTCATTGTCAATGATCAACAAGTCATGACAATCGGTCATAAGAAATCCATATTTCTCGTGATCGTTACGAATCCTTGCGGATCTGCGAACTTCAGGCACCACAGGTGTAGGTTCTACAACTCTTTGCAGATCCAGTCACTCCTCTTCCTAAACAGGTCGAGTAGTCTCCTGTGATTCTCGAACATCTTCGAGTTTTACTTCACTCCCACTGTTCTTCTTGGAAAGAAAATCTTTCACTGGAAAACACAGTTCTTAGCAACAAACATTTTGTTCTTAGAATGGTTGTAGAAGTAGTCAGCCTTGGTTTCCTCAGGATAACCTTCCGAAGCAGCACTTATCGGATTTGGGTGCAGGCTTGTTAAACATTTTACAGAAGCCTCACAATCCCAAATTTTTAGGAAAGACAAATTGGAACATTTCCAGTCCACATCTTATGTGGTGTCTTTGCAATTGATTTTGATGGAACCCTATTTGGTGTGAACTCAGACATTTCTAGAGCGTATCTCTAGAAGAGATAATGGAAGATCTGTGTGACTCATCATTGATCGAACCATATCCAATAAGGTCCGAGTGAGCTGTGAAACAATTCCACATTCTCTCAGATGATCACTTCACTCTTGACTTAAGTATTCTCCTCCGCGATCGGATCGAAGAAAAATTCTCCTCCGCGATCTGATCGAGGAGCTCTAATACTTTTGTCAATTTTATTGTGTTCTTCATTCTGGAACTCCTTGAACTTTTCAATGGATTCCGACTTATGACTCATTAGGTAGACATCGCCATGCATACTAAAGTCATCAGTAAAGGTAATGAAGTATTAAAAGTTTCCTCTAGCACTGTTGCTCATCGGGCCGCACACATCTGTATGTATAAGGCCCAATAATTCGTTGGCCCTCTCATTTGGTTCATTAAAAGAGGCCTTAGTCGTTTTGCCCAATAAGCAGGATTCACTTTTGTCATATGATTCACAATCAAATGAGCCCAAAAGCCCATCACTATGGAACCTTTGAATCCTCTGTGGCCCAAAACGGCAATGCTAGGGAACCTATTTGTGTTTATGTTATAGACAGGCATAGATTGGTTTCAGACATAAAAGTCATTCTCTAATGGGGTGCTATCATAGAACATATTATTAAGATCAAAAGAGCAACATTTGTCTTTTATCAAAATAAAATCATTCAAAATCATACATGAAAATGAAATGACATTTTTGCACATAGCAGATACATAATAGCAATCATTTAGTTTCTAAAACCAAGCCTGAAAGCGACCACAAATGGAAACTTCCTACATCTAATGCAGCAACACTTGCTTCATTCCTGTTGAGCATCTCCATTTGTCCCTTCTTCAACGTTCTACTGTTGCTTATGCTCTGCATATTTAAACAAATATGAGCACCACAACCGGTATCTAATACCCATAAGATAGAACTTGAAGTAACATAAATACCTGAAGAAGTCTCATACATCTTCATTATTTCTTGTGAATCTTCCAAATATTTCTTGCATTTTCTCCTCCAATGCCTTGGCTCCTCGCAATAGCTGCATGTATCATCATCAGATGGGCCAGACTTGGGCTTATTGATAGACCCGGGCTTGTCCTGATTCATAATCTGGACGGCCTTTCTATCACCCTTGTATTTACCAGGTTTCTGAAACCTTTTGCCCTTCTTGATGTCAAGCTCAACCATCTAGAGCATGTCATGCAGCTCAGTCAACGTCTTCGTCAATCCATTCCTGATATAGTCCTTAATGAACTTATCATAGCTCGACGGCAGTGACTGCAAAATGATGTCTGTAGCCAACTCTTGGCTAATGGGACAATCCAGTCTCCTCTGGTTATCAATATAACCCATCATCTTTATGACGTGAGGACTCACTGGAGCATTCTCCGGTAGCTTGCACTCAACTAGAAATTTAACCGACTGGTATTTCTCAGTTCGAGCCTGCTCCTGAAACATCACTTTCAGGCGAATGATCATCTCGATGGGCGACTCCACGTTCTCACATTGCTCCCGCAAATCAGAGTTCATGGTAGCCAACATCAGACAATGCACATCGACCATATCATAGTAATGCTTGTTCCAAGCATCATATTCTGCATGTGAGGCATTGGACCTTAACTTCTCGGGGAGAGGTTTCTCAAGGACATAGTCCTTTCTCTCTTGCTTGAGAACGATTCTCAAGTTCCGATACCAATCAAGGAAGTTGGATCCATTTAACTTGTCCTTCTCAAGGACGGATCGCAACGAGAATGAATTCTGATGAGGGGTTTTCGACATAACTAGAACAAGAAAAGAAAAGTTTTAGTTATGATGTTCATGAAATGAGAAATCTTAACAATTAAGAAAACTCGCATTATATTCAAAACAATGTTTCCTCAATAGAATATAATGATCCAAGATCCATACTTCACCAAAACTCGAGCGAGCCACTGGCTGTTACCCAAATCTTAGCTATCTAGGTAAGCAACACCTTGCTAATCATATCCAATATGACTCTTGGTTGCGGATAAAACATCTTATGTTTTGTCCACCTGATGTCTATGGGCCCAGAACTTCTGATAGCCCACTCAAGTAAACCAATCTTTTCAGTCATGTAATAGTTGATGCCATGCACTGCAAGCCCATCAACCCAATTACCTACTGCCTTACTCATGTAACTGCAGATACCTTGCACTGCAAGCCTATCACGCAATGAAACGAGTCTTGACAGCTGACAAGATCGGGAAGACATCCAAAACACTTAATATTTAGTTGAGGAACAGAACTTTTAATCCTAACACATATCATATATGCATTCAGGAACCCAAAATCATTAAATCTGGTTCGGTTATTTGATTTTAGGTTCACTAACCCACAATATTTGTAAGCTGTCGATCGATACTACATTAGTGACGATCGACACTTACTTTCTGGAACAGTTCTTCGACAACCGATCAATCCAATTGAACCGGTTACGATAACCGATAGAAACATTTCAATAACCGGTCTGTGTCGATCGACACAACATTTGTATCGATCGACATGACCAAACCAAATTTAATCTTCGATAACCGGTCAATCCAATTGAACCGGATCGATAACCGGTCAATCCAATTGAACCGGATCGATTTTGGCCTCTGTCGAGAGACACAACATTTGTGTTGATCGACACGAACCAAATCGCATTAACCGTAACAAACCGGTTTCAATCGATTTCTAACCAAGTGCGATAACCGATTCAATCCAATTGAACCGGTTAACCACTTCTCAAGGCCGTAAACCCTAATTCACGATTCTGAAAATCGTGATTACTGTTCATCGACGAATCACTATTCATCGAGTACTGTTCATCGTGATTACTGTTCACCGATTACTGTTCATCGCGAATCACTATTCACGATTACTGTTCATCGCGAATCACTATTCACGATTACTGTTCATCGCGAATCACTATTCACGATTACTGTTCATCGATGTAGCATGCATCCTAATTCAAACAAGTTCTAGCAGATTACATGTTAAACCCTAAGTCTCTGATACCACTGTTGTAATTCGTTCAGGATTTACCGGATTAATCTCTATTAATCAACCTAACGAAAGTTCCTTTGCCTAGGATCTAGGGTTTGTAAACAATGAATCAACAAGAACAGATCTCGAATATACCTGGAGTTTATGCAGCGGAATTGAATCAGGAGATCGAGATCTATAGCACTTCAATTGCCGTGCCTCTACCGATAGTCCACACGCGCACAAATTAGAATCCGCCGGGATGCTAGTGCCGGTGATTCGGATCTTTAGGGATTTCGGTTTCAGAGTGACGGCTATCAGAAAACTCACTCTCCAGGTCGTGCCCTTATAACCCTTTATATAGGCCCTGGAGAAAACCTAATTAATCCCTGAACCGATTCAGAATTAATTAAGTCGTTAAACCGAAATCACTATTCCGGTTTTTAGCCCGTGTCGAGCGACACAACATATTGTGTCGATCGACACACTCTTTAAAACATGAAAATAATGTGTATCAAATACACATCATTTAGATCATTACATTAATGATTATTCCCACATAAAGTGAATCCAATTTGCTTAGGTGTGTGACCCAGTAGGATCATATAATACTAGCAATGAGTTCATAACTCATAGATCATTAGCGGCTTCTAGCAAAACGTCATGATCACCTAGTATCATATGAATGTCTAATCTCGACAGTACAACTATCACTAGAGTGAATACAAGTGTGATTTCAGGACATTCCCAACAGTTGCAACCCTCTTAACATATAAGGGAGGTACGACACTTCCCAACGATCCAAACGCCTAGTCCTGACACAGTCAAGCTAAAGACTGAAAACAAGCGCTTAGTGGGAGGCAACCCATTTGTAAGTCTACTAATTATTTCTTTTATTTTTGTTTTATTATTCAGTTTTACATTTGGTTTGTTTTTGGTTTTGATTTTCAGGGGAATAAACGTACAAATGAAGGTGAGAATGAGTTTCAGACATTGGTGTCAAGCGACGGAGAAGTTGGTGTCGCGTGACACCAGAGAAACATGTGTTGATCGACGAGGAACCCAGTCGCTCGACGCGAAGAAATCGTGAGTATCGATCGACACATAGGTCGTGTCGCTCGACACAACCCTCAGGTTACGACTTCTCACTTGATTTTTCATTCGTTTCATTTTTTATTTATTTTATTTAGCCAATCTCGGATTTAATAGGACTGGGGACAGTGTTGTTTAAGTCTGGGGGAGGTAGTCGCTAAATTCTGTGTTTTATTTTGAGTTTTTCGTTCAATTTTAAATTTTTTCGGGTCAAAACTGTTGGGAATGTCCTGAAATCATTTGTACTTTACTCTAGTTAAAGTTGAAATATCAAGGTTTAACAATTGTATAATATTTGATGGTTATAATGTTTTGCTAGAAGCCGCTTATAACTTATGGATTTGAAAGTCCATTACTAATATTATGCAATCTTATTGGGTCATACACCTAAGCAAACTAGATCATTATGTAATTGAGCATAATATAGATTAGACCAATTAATATAAGGTTTTTTAGTATGAAATATATATATTTGATATATATATATATATATTTGAGAAAAAGGAAATTGACCAATTAAGAGGGTAATAGCTTCACGTGCAATCATATTTCTTATTTGATAAGGGAATAACTTGATGCACAAGATATTGAGTCTTTAATTCTCTTTATGTGATAAAGGAAATTATTGATCCTATATATGAAGGAGACGTGAGAGGTGCAAGAGATAAACATCATAATTCCTTTTGTCCACCGATCAAATAAAACCTAAAGAAAAGTTCTTGTGTGAGATATAGATCTCTACGGCACTAGTATCCCGTTCGATCTAGTTTGTGTGCGTGTAGATACCGATAGAGGCACGGCGTTTGAAATGTTCTACAACCTTGATCAATCTAAATTTATCTTTCCGCTGCAATTGATCCAGGTATATCCAAAACTCTGTTGTCTAGATTTGATTCAATATTTACACGCATCCTGGAAATTGAATTCGAATTAATATTTATAAAGTGTTATAAACCAGTACGAATTCCGACAGTGGTATCAGAGCGTACATGTATAATATTGAAATTGGTCTAACAGATTTATTATATATATATACTGCTTAAAATTGTTATAACAAAAGACATACAATTTAGTTTTGTTATATTATATGCATATTATAAACTTATTCAGTCAACACGTCTTCTGGTAATGCAAGGCTTGATTTTAAAATAGTATATGCATGTTGTGAACTTGTGTATAGAATTATTTGCATGATGTTTGGTCTCTGGAGTTTAATTATTATTTTGATAAGTCAAAGTCTGTTTGATTTGAGTATCGAGTTGATTGCAACTCGATTAAATCCAGGATCTGTAAAGTTCTATACGGATCAATCATGAGAAATAACTGATAATTTTAATTTGATTAAAGTTATTAAATTATTTATGATTGATTAATACACATATTAGATATGAGGTATATTTCTATTAGATATAAATTATTATAATTTATTAATTAATTAAAATTAGCTGAATTTTAATTTATTGAATTGTCTAATTAAAATACATATTTGATATGTTATTATTTTATATAAGATATAAAATTTATTAATAATATAATAAGATAAAATTTAGTTCCTCATTAATATCAAGTATTTTGATGTCTCTCCAATCTCATCAACTGTTAAAACTTGAATGGTTGCACGGCGGGTCTGCCTAAGCAGCGGTCTGTAATTATTTGAGAGTGAGATAGATGGTAACGGTTACCATATGATTTGAGAATGGTTTACTTGACTAAGCTATCAAAACGGTTTTGGGCTTAGAGAGATAGAGTTGGATAAGACATAAGATGTCATCCACAACCAAGAATTATATTGGATATAATTAGCAATGATGTTGCTTACCTGAGTAGCTAGATATTTGGGGGTGGAGCCAAAGCTCACTCGAATTCTAGTGAAATATGGATCTTGGATACTATACTCATATTGAGGAAATTTTGTTTTGAGTATAGTATGAGTTTTCTTAATTGTTGAGAATGCTTAAAATTCATGAACATCATATTACCTTATGCTTTTCTTTCTTGACAGTTATGTCAAACCCTATCCATCACGATTTGTTCTTGAGAAGGACACATTGAACGAATCATACATCCTTAATTGCTTGGAAGATCTAGAAGAGAAGAAGACATTTGATGTTTCTTCTCGGGGTATTTATGTTATAGAAGTAAACGTTACTACTTATGGTTCTACTCCTTGGGTATTGGATACCGGTTGTGGAGCTCACATTTGTGTAAATGTGCAAGGTCTGAAAAACAGTAGAATTTGGGAGGAAGGACAAGTGGACCTACATGTGGCTAATGGAGCAAAAGTTGCTGCATTAGCTATGGGAACATATTCGTTGTCTTTACCTTCATGCATGGTTTTAGAACTAAAGAATTGCTACTATGTTCCTCTTATAAACAAGAATATCATCTCCATTTCGTGTTTGGACATTGAAGGGTTTCAATTTTGATCAAGAACAAGTGTTGCTCATTTGATCGTGATGATATGTTTTATGGTAGCGCCCCATTATAGAATGGGCTTTATGTTCTTGACCAAAGTGTGCCTATTAATAACATTCGTACCAAGAGGTTTAAGTCTAATGAGTCAAATCAAACTATTCTCTGGCATTGTCGTTTGGGTCGTATAAATGAGCAGCGCATTAATCGAACTTTATTAGATATGGTTCGATCAATGATGAGTCACACATATCTGTAGGAATTCGTGCAGGATTTACCGGATTAATCTCTATTAATCAACCTAACGAAAGTTCCTTTGCCTAGGATCTAGGGTTTGTAACAAACATTTTGTTCTTAGAACGGTTGTAGAAGTAGTAAGCCTTGGTTTCCTTAGGGTAACCAATCGGATTTGGGTGCGAGCTTATTAAACATTTTACATCAGCCTCACAACCCCAAATTTTTTTTTTATGAAAGACAAATTGGAACATTTCCAGTCCACATCTCATGTGATGTCTTTTCAATTGAGTTTGATGGAACCCTATTTAGTGTAAACTCAGACATTTCTAGAGATTATCCCTAAAAGAGATAATGGAAGATCTTTGTGACTCATCATTTATCGAACCATATCCAATAAGGTCCGATTCTTGTGAAACAATTCCACACTCTCTCAGATGATCACTTATCTATTGACTTAAGTATTCTCCTCCGCGATCTGATCGAAGAAGTATTCTCCTCCGCGATCTGATCGAAGAGCTCTAATACTTTTGTCAATTTGATTATGTACTTCATTCTAGAACTCCTTGAACTTTTCAAAGGATTCCGACTAGTGACTCATTAGGTAGACATCGCCATGCATACTAAAGTCATCAGTAAAGGTAATGAGGTACTAAAATTTCCTCTAGCTCTGTTGCTTATCGGGCCGCACACATCTGTATGTATAAGGCCCAATAATACGTTGGCCCTCTCATTTGGTCCAATAAGCAGAATTCACTTTTCTCACATGATTCATAATCAAATGAGCCCAAAATTCCATCACTATGGAACTTCTGAATCCTCTGTGGCCCAAAACGGCAATGCTAGAGAACTGATTTGTGTTTATGTTACAGACAGACATAGATTGGTTTAAGACATAAAACCCATTCTCTAATGGGGTGCTACCATAGAACATTTTATTAAGATCAAAAGAGCAACATTTGTCTTTTATCAGAATAAAAATCATTCAAAATCATACAAGAAAATGAAATGACATTTCTGCTCTCAGCAGATACATAATAGCAATTATTTAGTTTCTAAAACCAAGCCTGAAAGTGACCACATATGGAAACTTCCTACAGCTAATGCAGCAACCCTTGCTTCATTCCTGTTGAACATCTCCATTTGTCTCTTCTTCAACGTTCTACTGTTGCTTAGGCTCTGCATATTTAAACAAATATGAGCACCACAACCGGTATCTAATACCCATAAGATAGAACTTGAAGTAACATAAATACCTGAAGAAGTCTCATACATCTTCATTATTTCTTGTGAATCTTCCAAATATTTCTTGCATTTTCTCCTCCAATGCCTTGGCTCCTCACAATAGCTGCATGTATCATCATCAGATGGGCCATACTTGGGCTTAGTGATAGACCCGGACTTGTCCTGATTCATAATCTGGACGGCCTTTCTATCACTCTTGTCTTTACCAGGTTTCTGAAACCGTTTGCCCTTCTTGATGTTAAGCTCAGCCATCTTGAGCATATCATGCAACTCAGTCAACGTCTTCGTTAAGCCATTCCTGATATAGTCCTTGATGAACTTATCATAGCTCGACGGCAGTGACTGCAGGCTTGGCTAATGGGACTATCCAGTCTCCTCTGGTCATCAATATAACCCATCATCTTTATGATGTGAGGACTCACTGGAGCATTCTCTGGTAGCTTGCACTCAACTAGAGATTTAACCGTCTGGTATCTCTCAGTTCGAGCCTGCTCCTGAAACATCACTTTCAGGCGAGTGATCATCTCGATGGGCGACTCCACGTTCTCACATTGCTTCTGCAAGTCAGAGTTCATGGTAGCCAACATCAGACAGCGCACATCGACCATATCATAGTAATGCTTATTCCAAGCATCATATTCTGCATGTGAGGCATTGGACCTTAACTTCTCGGGGAGAGCTTTCTCAAGGACATAGTCCTTTCTCTCTTGCTTGAGAACAATTCTCAAGTTCTGATACCAATCAAGGAAGTTGGATCCATTTAACTTGTCCTTCTCAAGGACGGATCGCAACGAGAATGAATTCTGATGAGGGGTTTTAGACATAACTATAATAAAAAAAAAAATGACTTAGTTATGATGTTCAGGAAATGAGAAATCTTAACAATTAAGAAAACTCGCATTATATTCAAAACAATGTTTCCTCAATAGAATATAATGATCCAAGATCCATACTTCACCAAAACTCGAGCGAGCCACTGGCTGTCACCCAAATCTTGGCTATCTAGGTAAGCAACACCTTGCTAATCATATCTAATATGACTCTTGGTTGCGGATAAAACATCTTATGTTTTGTCCACCTGATGTCTATGGGCTCAGAAGTTCTGATAGCCCACTCATGTTAACCAATCTCTTCAGTCATGTAATAGTTGATGCCATGCACTGCAAGCCCATCAACACAATTACTTACTGCCTTACTCATGTAACTGCAGATACCTTGCACTGCAAGCCTATCATGCAATGAAACGAGTCTTGACAGCTGACAAGATCGGGAAGACATCCAGAACACTTGATATTTAGTTGAGGATTTGAACTTTTAATCCTAACACATATCATATATGCATTCAGGGACCCTATCACATTAAATCCGGTTCGGTTATTTGATTTTAGGTTCACTAACCCACAATCTTTGCAAGCTGTCGATCGATACTATATTAGTGTCGATCGATACTTACCTTTCTGGAACAGTTCTTCGACAACCGATCAATCCAATTGAACCAGTTTCGATAACTGACAGAAAAATTTCAATAACCGGTCTGTGTCGATCGACACAACATTTGTATCGATCGACATGACCAAACCAAATTTAATCTTCGATAACCGGTCAATCCAATTGATCCGGATCGATAACCGGTCAATCCAATTGAACCGGGTCGATAATTGGTCTCTGTCGATCGACACAACATTTGTGTCGATCGACACGAACCAAACCAAATCAATTTTGCGATAACCGGTCAATCCAATTGAACCGGATCGATAACCGGTCAATCCAATTGAACCGGATCGATAACCGGTCAATCCAATTGAACCGGGTCGATTTTGGTCTCTGTCGAGCGACACAACATTTGTGTCGATCGACGCTACCAAATCGCAATAAACCAAAATTAACCGGTTTCAATCGATTTCTAACCAAGTGCAATAACCGATTCAATCCAATTGAACCGGTTAACCACTTCTCAAGGCCGTGTCGATCGACACAACAATTTGTGTCGATCGACACGACTAGGTTTTCACGCCGAACAGAACGATTTTGACAAAACAATTTTGCCCGGCCGTGTCGATCGACACAACCTTTGTGTCAATCGACACGAGCAGTTCTGTCGCGCTGATCAGTTCTAAACAAAACGATTTTCACAGAAAAATTGATCTAGCAAATCCTAAACATCATATGTTCAATATGAATTCTCTAATTCAATCAAGTTCTAGCAGATTACATGTTAAAGCCTAAGTCTCTGATACCACTGTAGGAATTCGTGCAGGATTTACCGGATTAATCTCTATTAATCAACCTAACGAAAGTTCCTTTGCCTAGGATCTAGGGTTTGTAAACAATGAATCAACAATAACAGATCTCGAATATACCTGGAGTTTATGCAGCGGAATTATATCAGGGATTCGAGATTCTTTAGCTCCCCAAACGTTGAGCCTCTACCGTTAGTCCACACGCACACAAACTGGAATCCGCAGGGATGCTAGTGCCTGGAATCGGATCTCTCAGGGAATTATGTGTTTCAAAGGGTGGCTAGGTCAAAAGGCTTATCTCCAGGTCGTGCCTCATATATCATATATATAGGCTTTGGAGAAAACCTAATTAATCCCTGAACCGATTCAGAATTAATTAAGTCGTTAAACCGAAATCACTATTCTGGTCTTTAGCCTGTGTCGAGCGACACAACACATGTGTGTCGATCGACACACTCTTTTCAGCTCGTGTCGAGCGACACAACATATTGTGTCGATCGACACATTCCTTAAAACACAATTCTTATGTGTATCAAATACACATCATTTGATCATTACATTAATGATCATTCCCACATCAAGTAAATCCAGTTTGCTTAGGTGTGTGACCCTGTAGGATCATATAATACTAGTAATGAGTTCATAACTCATAGATCATCAGTGGCTTCTAGCAAAACGTCATGATCACCTAGTATCATATGAATGTATAATCTCGACAGTACAACTATCACTAGAGTGAATACAAGTGTGATTTCAGGACATTCCCAACAATATCTTCCAATATCCTTTTGGGGATACACTCTAGAAACTGCTGCATTTACGCTTAACCGGATCCCATCAAAATCAGTAGAAAAGACACCATATCAGATATAGACTGGAAAGGTTTCGAGTTTGTCTTTTCTGAAAATTTGGGGTTGTGATGCTTATGTTAAACGTATGTTTACAGATAAGCTTTGACCCAAATCTGATAAATGCTACTTCGTAGGTTATCCTAAAGAAACCAAAGGTTACTACTTTTACAATTCCACCGAAAACAAAGTGTTTGTTGCTCGGAATGGTGCCTTTCTAGAAAGAGAATTTCTTTCAAAGGGAACTAGTGGGAGTAAAGTACAACTCAAAGAAGTTCGAGAGACACAGGAGATTGCTCCAACTTCTCAGGAAGAGTATCAACTAGATTTACGAAGAGTCGTAGAATCTACACCTGTGGAACCTGAGGTACGTAGGTCTAAAAAGATTCGTCACGAACCTGATAGATATGGGGTTTGGGTGACAGATCATCATGATATATTGATTATAGAGAGTGATGAACCTACGTCTCACAAAGAAGCGATGATGGGCCCTGATTCCAATAAATGGCTAAAGGCCGAAGAATCTGAAATGGAATCCATGTCAGAAAACCAAGTATGGACTTTGGTAGATTTACCTGATGGTTTTTAAGCCATTGAGTGTAAATAGGTTTTCAAGAAGAAAATTGACATGAATGGTAATATCCAGATATATAAAGCTAGATTGGTGGCTAAAGGTTACAAGCAAATTCATGGTATTGACTATGATGAAACCTATTCCCCAGTCGCCATGCTTAAGTCCATTCGGATTCTCCTAGCAACTGCCGCTTATTATGATTATGAGATATGGCAGATTAATGTGAAAACAACTTTCCTTAATGGAAATCTTGAAGAGGATGTGTACATGACACAACCTGAAGGTTTCATAGATCCTAAAAATGCTGGGAAAGTATGCAAGCTTCATCGTTCCATTTATGGTTTGAAGCAAGCATCTCGGAATTGGAATCTTCGTTTTAATGAAGCAATCAAAGAGTTTGACTTTATTAGAAACAAAGAAGAACCGTGCGTTTATAAGAAGAGTAGTGGGAGCGCGTTGCATTTTTGGTATTGTATGTAGATGACATACTGCTCATAGGAAATGACATTCCTTTGCTTCAGTCTGTTAAGACTTGTTTCAGTCTGTTAAGACTTGGCTAAGTAGTTGTTTCTCAATGAAAGACATGGGAGAAGCCGCTTATATTCTTGGAATAAGAATCTATAGAGATAGATTGAACAAAACCATTGGACTAAGTCAAGATAATTATATAGATAAGATCTTACACATGTTCAGTATGCATAATTCCAAGAAAGGGTTTCTTCCAATGTCTCATGGCATAACTCTCAGCAAGACACAGTGTCCTTCAACACATGATGAGCGAGAGCGGATGAGTAGAATCCCTTATGCTTCGGCTATAGGTTCTATCATGTATGCCATGTTATGCACTCGTCCAGATGTTGCATGTGCTTTAAGCATGACGAGTAGATACCAATCAGATCTAGGTGAGAGTCACTGGACAGCGGTCAAGACCATCCTCAAGTATTTGAGAAATACTAAGGATATGTTCTTGGTCTATGGAGGAAGTGAGGAACTTGTTGTGAGTGGTTACACAGATGCCAGTTTTCAGACAGACAAAGTCGATTTTCGATCACAATCTGAATTTGTCTTTTGCCTCAATGGAGGAGCAGTGAGCTGGAAGAGCTCTATGCAGAGTACTGTGACAGACTCAACAACAAAGGCAGAGTATATAGCTGCTTCTGAAGCGGCTAAAGAGGCTGTTTGGATTCGGAAGTTCCTTACTGAGCTTGGTGTGATTCCTAGCATATCTGGTCCGGTGGATCTCTATTGTGACAACAATGGAGCCATCGCTCAGGCAAAGGAACCCAGATCACACCAGAAATCCAAACACATAGAGAGGCGATATCATCTCATTCGTGATATTGTTGATAGAGGAGATGTGAAGATTAGCAGAGTCTCGACGGATGCAAATGTAGCTGATCCTTTGACCAAGCCTCTTCCACGGCCTAAGCATGAGATTCATATTGTTGCTATAGGCATTAAGTTTCTTAAGATGTGATCTTAATTTTAGTGGGTGAATTTTCTTTTATGATATGATGTTCATGTTTAAAACGTTTGATTTATTTTCAAATTAATGAAATTTGTTTCAATATTATTTCATTATTGGATAATTAAATAATAGTCCCAAAATAATTTATTTTATTTATATAGGTCATCATGTACGTGACTTGATCATGAAACCCTATAAGTGGTAGATAACATAAGTTATTGTGGTCCCTAGTCAAAGTTGTTAAGATGAGACATTAATATCTAAATGACTAGTATGTGAAGTGATTGATGACTAAGTTTCGTGAAGTCATTGATATGTTGTATCAAGTCAATCACATATATATGTTTTGGAGAACACAGTAATGGACTGACCCGCTATGAGAACTCTACAAGAATGTTATATGAGTGTCATAAGAGTTTCTCATCACAACTATAGAGTATAGTCCTTTGACCTGAGTTCATCATGATTTTTTATACATGGATTAGTTTGTTTTGACTCTGTCAAACGTCAGCCGTAAAAGGTGATTATAAAGGCAGTGATTGGGCATACTATGAAGTGTGTAAGGAACAGGGATGGAACAAGATGGAATTTGTTCCTCCTATATAACGGGAGATAAATATCTCTGGGCCTATCGAAGATTTGATACTGAGAAATGCATGGCCGTGCTCAAACGAGATGAAAGTCAGTGGTTTTTTTAATCAGTATAAATTGGAGTTTGAGAAACGTGATCTAGCTGAATAAGGATGGCATAGTTTCTTGCCTTATGCTATGGTCGAGATATAGAGACAAAGGGATTATAGGAATAGATGATTCCAGTACAAGTGGAAGATTGTTGGGAATGTCCTGAAATTATTTGTACATTACTCTAGTTAAAGTTGAAATATCAAGGATTAACAATTGTATAATATTAGATGGTTATAATGTTTTGCTAGAAGCCGCTTATAACTTATGGACTTGAAAGCCAATTATTAATATTATGCAATCCTATTGGGTCACACACCTAAGCAAACTATATCATTATATAATTGGGCCTAATATAGACTAGACCAATTAATATAAGGTTTTATAGTATGAAATATATATTTAATATATATATATTTGAGAAAAAGGAAATTGACCAATTAAGATGGTAATAGCTTCACGTGCAATCATACTTCTTATTTGATAAGGGAATAACTTGATGCACAAGATATTGAGTCTTTAATTCTCTTTATGTTATAAAGGAAATTATTGATCCTATATATGAAGGAGACGTGAGAGGTGCAAGAGATAAACATCATAATTCCTTTTGTCCACCGATCAAATAAAACCTAAAGAAAAGTTCTTGTGTGAGATATAGATCTCTACGACACTAGCATCCTGTTTGATCTAGTTTGTGTGTGTGAGGATACCGATAGAGGCACAGCGTTTGAAGTGTTCTACAACTTTGATCAATCTAAATTTATCTTTTCGCTGCAATTGATCCAGGTATATCCAAAACTCTGTAGTCTAGATTTGATTCAATATTTACACGCATCCTGGAAATTGAATTCGAATTAATATTTATAAAATGTTATAAACCGGTACGAATTCCAACAAAAACTCCCCTTTCTACTTGCTTTGAACATCACTCAAGGACCATTACAATGCAAGTTGGTTGATTTTACTGAGGTGGGTAACTGGAAGTGGATCTGTTTAACGGAGCGAGTTCAGACTTCTGGAGAACGCCAGAAAGGATTTTGCAGACCCCGCCCCTAATGAACTCTAAATTCTTGTCTTGGGCGTTGGTAATCGCGGACTTGATTCCTCTTTCAACACTAGCAAGGTTAGGATAAGCTCCTTATATAGAAAAGTGTAAAGATACTTGCGACCCGGTCTTCCACAAGAAATCACAGTAGTGCAGTCCTCATGACCCTGTCTCCCACAAGGAACAACAGTAATGAGCGCTATTCTAGGATTTCATAAGTGATCCTCATGAGCCTGCGTACACAAGAAACAATAGTAATGAGTTGAATCCTATGAAACCATGAAAATGGACAGAATAATATAAGGGAAACGAAAAGAGAGCAGTGCAGAAAAGTGTTTAAGTAAGGGAAAGAATCTAAAAAGTCATGCGATCGATATTCCCTCGATGAGACCGCACTTAATAACTAAAGGGGATTGCGACTGAAAGTTTGAGTTTCTCTAAGGGGTTTGGATTCAATCTGGAAGACTGCTAAGCTTCTAGGGACACATCAAAGTATCACCATATTGACTTTGCAAGGTATGTGGTTCCTAAAGGAGTGATAACATCTGTTTTGCTTAGGGAAAAGCAAAAAGCTAAGTCTGGGGAAGTTGATATATCTTGGTTTTTACTGGTTTTATACCATGATATATGTTCGTTTTATAGAGTCTTTTGGTGTTTTCAAATGTTTTGGTATTTTATATTAGGTACAAGGACGTCTGGACTCAATTGGTGTTTACTGGAACATTATGGAGCAAAATGGAACGAGGAATGAAAGTCGCAAGTTCGGATTGAAATTCTGAAGACTGTGTCGAGCGAAGCACCATCTGTGTCACTCAACGCGACCAAAATTGTGACAGAATATTATTTTTGGAAGATTTCTGTTTTCGCGCCAAAAAGCCCAGATGTTTGCAATTGGGCCCATGCCGACTTTTGTACCTATAAATACCTATTTTAAGCCATTGTTTAGGCTGAAGCTTTATTTTACTTTGTTTTAGAACCTACTCTTAAGAGATATCTCTAATAAAGATATTTTGTGCTTCATTGAATATGTCTGAGTAGTTTCTCTGTTAGGTTTAGGGTTATTCAAAGATGTTAGATGATTGCTAGTGTGACACCCCAGTTTTAGGGCATATGTGGTATATGCGGTATATGCGGAGAAGCTTAAAAGAATTGATTTGGCTACCTATATCACCAAAGTGCACTTATCTTTTCGGTCACAGGTCTTGAGAGAACTCCAGAGTTAAGCGTGCTTGAGCTGGGGTAGTTTCAGGATGGGTGACCTACTGGGAAGTCATTTCCAGTACCGTGTGAGTGAGGTCAAAACACGGAAAAAGATCGCGTGGTGATTTGCAGGGTCAGTAAACAGGACTTCCGAGCCTCCCGGACTAACGCACCGATCGTCGGACATGGTGGGCCCACGGGCCTGTGAGTGGACAAGGGCCCACGGGAGGGGCGGTCGGGGCGTTATAGCTAGGGCTGTTCTTAATTGTTAGGATAATATCATTAGAATTTCTTCATCTTAACTTGTGTTTATTGTTGATTTTAGCCTCGCGAACTGAAATCTGATCTTAGGTTAATTAATAGAAACGACAGTTTTATTAATTGTTTGAACTAGTTTTTGATGAGCAAAATTCTTATTCGCAAAGACATTTGGTTTAGGGTTTTGTGAACAATTGAACCTGAATTTATTGCTTGTTTAAATTAATCTGAATTCGCAACGACAGTTGGTTTTCTAGGATTTAGACATAGATAATCTTTGCAGCGACAACTGATTGGTTTTACATTCGTGTTCATGTTTAGGAACTGAGCTTTAATAATCCTAACTATTTGTTTATGCCTGCAATTCTGATTCACTGGAGATTTCCCTAAACCTAGCTTTTATCTTTATTGTTTTAAGGCTTATCTTATCATCTTGCTTATTTGTTTTACTTGCTTTTTCGTACATTATATTTTGCCTAGCTTAATCTGAAAGTATATAATCTATTGTGTCCCTGATTCTCAGTGGATTCGATCCCCAAGTGCTGCAATTGATCTCTTATTTTTAGAGAGTAGCTCAGGGTTAAATTTGAGCATATCAGTAAGGTTTTGAAGGTAAAAGACTTATCTTTTTTTTCCTCCTAAGAATAAGTTCCAGATTCCTTAAATAGACTTCATGAAGGAAGCTCAAAAGAAACCTCTGGACGTAGTGGAAGCCAGTAGAAACTTGTGGAGACGTGGTGGAAGCTAGTAGAATTTAGTGGAGGCTAGTGGAGATATGGTGGAAGAGAGACCCTACGCACTAGTAAAGGCGTGGTGGAGCAGAGACCTTACGCACTAGTACAGGCGTGGTGGAGAAGAGACCCTACGCACTAATAGAGGTGTGGTGGAACATAGACTAGCACGACGACGTGGGGCCATATTATTCATAGGTTTGTGCGTGTATGTTGTTTTCTACTTCTCTTTTTGACGCCTTTGAATCTGTTATTTCTTATAACGGCGTTGTAAAGGTTCTTTACGACCTGACGTAGATGATGTATCGTCAAGTAAATGGCATGTCACCATCTTACTGGAACTTGCGTAGAGGACGATGTATTTCCAGGTATTGAGAGGTTATTTCCTCATTTCACTTGTCTAAGACGACGTATCGTTAAGTATTACTTGTCAAGTGAAACTTATTAAAGCCAAGTAGATGTGGACAACGTAACGTCAAATAAATAGCATGTCACCATCTTACTAGACCTGACGTAGAGGGCGTATCGTTAAGAAAATGCCACGTCACCATCTTACTAGATCTGGCGTGGACGATGTCTTTCTATGTATTGAGAGGTTATTACCTCGTTTTAGCTAACGTGACCAAGTGGTGAGAGGTTTATACTTCTTTAGACCTCCTCATACCTGACGTGGCCAAGTGGTGAGAGGTTTATACTTCTTTAGACCTCTTTATACCTGACGTGGCCAAGTGTTGAGAAGTTTGTACTTCTTTAGACCTCTTCATACCTGACGTGGCCAAGTGGTGAGAGGTTTGTACTTCTTTAGACCTCCTCATACCTGACGTGGCCAAGTGGTGAGAGGTTTGTACTTCTTTAGACCTCCTCATACCTGACGTAGCCAAGTGGTGAGAGGTTTATACGTCTTTAGACCTCCTCATACCTGACGTAGACAACATATCGTCAAGTATTTTAAAGCCAGTTAATGCACATATATAATGAATTTATTTTCCCCAACAATAAAAACAAAATTTATTATTTGTTTCATTTAGTTTAGATGGTAACATTTATTAAGATAATATTAATAAGGGCGATTCTTAATCATCCCATCCAAAACAAAAGGGAAGTGATCCATCACGAGTTATACGACACATAGGGCGTTTATCATTTCTTCCAACCTCCCAAATACATTCTTTACAAACTGGAATCTCTCCAAATGCACTATCGTCTCTCGATACTTTAAATATGTCAAAAAAGTGAAATCCGCCTCCATACCACGTAAGATGGCAACGGAATCTGGTAGTCTTTGACATGTTAACATGAAATCTGAAATCCCAATACTTATTCCAAGGGATCTGGATCAAACCCAAATCATCTTCACTAGATTTGCAATGTATAAGCAGAGTATGTCTGGTATGTATAACGTTGTGGACTACGACATGCTTTCCTGCTATAGGTAATAAGCCGGTGGCGTGGCTCGGTCCTGGTGCTGGCGCTTCCGCTTCAACATATGAGACATCTAACGCTAATGCAAAAATAAAAGGAGCAAATAAGATCATAAACATCAATATGCAGTGAAGCTTATTGGAGAAAACCATTTTTAGTAGATTATGTGGAATGGTTAGATAAACTAAAATGCATATTGGTTCCCTATTTATAGATGTGATGAACAAGATGTATATTTGAGATAGGAATGTGACTAAAGATTCATGTGACGTTGAATGCATGTATCAAAAAATTTACAGTCAACGTATAATTTTTTATTGGTTTCTATTTCAGTTATATATTTATTATTTTAAAAAATAAGAATTGTATATACTTTTCTGTATATAATTCAAAGTATTTCATATATGTTATAGTTTATCATTTAAGGAAAAAAAATTCTGTGACTTTGACTTTTGTAAAATATTAAAGATTTTTTAGCCTTGTTTTGTTGGCTAACAATCTTACTCACAATCTCTCAAAGATTATTTCACTGGTTCATTTAAACATGGTAACTAATCAAAACCTACAACAGAACATCTATAAATTAATACGGGAGAATTTAATCAATGTCACCATTGAATTTTTTTTTTTCAACTATGCCACTATGACAACCACTCTTGCAAACATGCCACCTTTTACAAAAAATACAAAATCGTTAAAAGAAAAAAATTCTCTCTCTCTCTCTCTCTCTCTCTCTCTCTCTCTCTCTCTCTCTCTCTCTCTCTCTCTCTCTCTCTCTCTCTCTCTCTCTCTCTCTCTCTCCCCCCCACAAATATCTGTTTCTTCTCTTTTTTTTTTCTCTCAAAAATGGAAGTGATGAAATTGAAGAAGAAGAAGGAGAAGAATCTCTCAATCTCTTTCTCATATTCGGATCTAGATCTAGTTTCGAATTTCATCAGTTTTTTTATAGATCTAGTTTTTATTTTTTTCAAGTTTGGTTGAGTTTTGATTCGATTTGGCTACAAATCTCCATTTTTATTCGATTTGGGTTACAAATCTCACTTTTTGATTCCATTTGAGTTAATTTCATCTAAAAATCTGGTTTTTGTTTCGTTTTGGTTGATTTTGTTCTTAAGTTTGATAATAAAAAAATCTGTGTTGGTTTTTAAAAAAGATTATAAGAGTTTTTAAAGCAGATTATAAGATTATAATTTGCTTTAAAAAATCTTATAATCTGCTTTAAAAACCTTATAATCTGTTTTTAAAATGTTTTCACGTCGTTATAATGTTTTCTAAGCTGATTATAAGGTTTCTAAAATGTTTCTAGGGTTTAAAAACCTTATAATCTTCTTTAAAAACGTATAATATGCTTAATAAAGGTTTTCACGTCGTTATAAAGTTTTCTAAAACAAATTATAAGGTTTTTAAAAGGTTTCTTGTGTCTTTAAAAACTTTATAATCCGTTTTAAAAAACCTTATAATCTGCTTTAAAAACTTATAATATGTTTATCAAAGGTTGTCACATCGTTATAAAGTTTTTTTAAACAGATTATAAGGTTTTTTTAAGGTTTCTAGGGTTTTTAAAAACCTAATAATATCTTTTAAAAATCTTATAATCTGATTTAAAAACCTTATAATTTGTTTTTAAAAACCTTATAATCTATTTTAAAAACTTTATAAAAGAGTTAATCAAACCCAAACCCTAAATCCTATTTTCAAAACTATACCTTAAATGTAAATAGTTAACCCAAACCTAAAAATTTTAAAAGTGTTTATGTGTTTGCTTGTTATTTCCATTTTTCGTTTTTTATGAGAACATTCACTACAAGAAAACAGCCCCTTTTGCAACGGAATTTTGCGACGGAAAAAAAGCCTCGCAAATTTGCGTCTAATTTGCGACGTTATCTCGTCCAGCGACGCTAAATCGTCACAAATTTGTTTGGTAAAATTTCGATGCAAAACTGTCGCAACTTTTTAAGTGTTTGCGACGATTTTGCGTCGATTGTTTGATTTGGACGCAAAATCATCGGAAAATTTGCGACGCGATTGGGTGATAAGGTATTTCGTTATAGTAGCAATAATTTTGCGTCCTTTTTGCGTCAAAATAAAATTTGCTACGAATTTGCGGCGAAAATTATTACAATATGTTTTTATTATTCTTACTTGTTTATGAGTTCAACATTTTAGTCGCAAATGGATCGCAAAGCTTAAGCAAATACCTCCAGTGCAACCTGCCATAACCGAAGAAGTTTCGATCCCTACGGACGTGACCAACGATTTGACAAGAATTGACCCGTTCCAAAGTGGTCTTGAAGTGATATTCGAGGATTCAGATGGAAACAGGGATGAATTTGATGAAGACGAGGAAGATGAGGAGGAAGACGATGATGAAGATGAAAGCGGAGTAGAAACTTATATTTCTGATCATGATGAAGAAGATTAATAAATTAAATTAAGTGTATTACTTTTCCCGTCTTTAATTGCGTTGTATTAATTTTTAAAAATTAAAAATAGCCTATTTGCTACGGTTTTGCAACGGTTTTGTCGCAAAACCGTTGCAAAAATAGAAATTTGCTACGGTTTTGAGACAAACCGTAGCAAAACCGTAGCAAATAGGCTATTTTTAATTTTTAAAAATTAATACAACGCAATTAAAGATGTGAAAGTAATACACTTAATTTAATTTATTAATCTTCTTCATCATGATAACAATATTTCCAAAACACCATGTTTTACGGTTCCAAAACGGTAACGGTTTTAAAATGTATCGTTAAGGGTATAGGGTTTAGAAATTTGCTACGGTTTTGTCGCAAAACCGTTGCAAAATTAGAAATTTGCTACGTTTTTGCGACAAACCGTAGCAAAACCGTAGCAAATAGGCTATTTTTAATTTTTAAAATTAATACAACGCAATTAAAGACGGGAAAGTAATACACTTAATTTAATTTATTAATCTTCTTCATCATGATAACAATATTTCCAAAACACCATGTTTTACGGTCCCAAAACGGTAATGGTTTTAAAATGTAACGTTAAGGGTATAGGGTTTAGAAATTTGCTACGGTTTTGCAACGGTTTTGTCGCAAAACTGTTGCAAAAATAGAAATTTGCTACGGTTTTGCGACAAACCGTCTGCTACAGTTTTGCGACGAATCGTCGCAAATCTGTTGCAAATTTCTATTTTTGCAACGGATTTGCGACAAACCGTCGCAATGTCGTAGCAAATTTCTATACCCTATACCCTAAACGATACATTTTTAACCGTTTCCATTTTAAACATCCCATTATTGGTATATAAAAGTATTCGTATAAGTCGTGTAATGAATAAGCATATTTTGAAAATTATTCGAGTAAGACACTTATGAAAACATTATCGAGAAACATAAGTATATATTATACATTATACTATGAATATGATCAATCTAACATTTTTGACGATTTTACAAAGTACTTCAATTATTGGGCTACCTTTGCTTCATAAATGCACTAACGACCTAAAAACGTGTAAATTTACCATTTATGTATCGTAAAAATGGTCTAAAACACTCAAAACCCTATTTATACCCTAAACTCTTTTGCTACGTAATTACGACGAAAACACAAATTACAGTTTGCGACGATTGTGCGACGACATTTGAGCGGTAAACAAAAAGTTTTTGTAAATTTTTAGATTTTGCGACGATTTTTGAGCGGCAAACGAAAAGTTTTCGCGGCGAACGTGAAAAAATCGGTCAGTTTGCAACGGAATTGCGACGAAATTGCGACGCAAAGTCCCTATATAATGAATTCCCACTTCCTCTTTCATTCCTCACATATCCCTTTCTCTACAAAAAGCTTTTTCTCTCTAAAAAAACACTCCCACGATCCAAATCAATTCCCGACCTTTGAAGGTAATCTTCTAAACTTTTCTTGTGTTTTATTACTTTTTAATTTTGTTTTGTATATAATTAATTAATTAAGTGTGGTGATTAGTATTACAGTTGGAAACTATTGAGACCATCTACGATAACATGTTCGCGGTGTTAGCGAAGACGAACCCCGTAATTGTCGAGCTTATGGTTTCGAAGAAACAAGAAACTTCGCGAAGAAGGGCCGAAATAGACGAAGGAGGCACATCGAGCGCTAATCCGATCGATGATAATAATTTCGGTTTTAGCTTTATGTAGTAAAAATTTATTTTATGGTTTTTTAAATTTTAAATATTTTTAGATATTTTCATTTTAAATATTTTATTTTAAATTTTAAATATTTATTTTATTTTTTTATAAATCAGCTCACAAATCGTCGCAAAAGCGTCGCTAAACTAGCGGCGTATTTGCGACGAAAATTATATTTGCGACGATTTTGGGTTTGCGACGAGCCAGTTGCGACAAACCTAAAATCGTCGCAAAATCGTCGCAACTTTCCATTTGCAATGGTTTTGCGACGAAAATCGCCCTCGCAAAAGGACCTGTTTTCTTGTAGTGTCTATAGTCGCAAAATCGTCGCAAATATATCTATAGTCGCAAAACCGTCGCAAAATATTTAGTCGCAAAAGCGTCCCTCTCACGAAACCAGATTAAAAACATGAATTTAAGAAAAAATTACAAAAAAAAAATGGATCACGTGGATTGAAAAGAAGAAGAAGAAGAAGAATCACTACAAGAAAACACCCCCATTTGCAACGAGCTAGTTGCGACAAACGACAAATCGTCGCAAAATCGTCGCGAATAGCCATTTGCAATGATTTTGCGACGAAAATCGCTGTTGCAAATGGGGGTGTTTTCTTGTAGTGATTCTTCTTCTTCTTCTTTTCAATCCACGTGATAATTTTTTTTTGTAATTTTTTTCTTAAATTCATGTTTTTAATCTGGTTTTGTGAGAGGGATGCGATTTGGTGCTGAGAGAGAAAGAGAGAGACAAGATCTAAGATCAGAGGAAGAAAAATTTGAGATTTGAAAAAAAAAATCTGAAAAAAAATGGCATTACTTACAAACATTTTTAAAAGATGGCATTTGTGTAAAGTGGAATGCTAAAAGTGGCATTTCTTAAAATTTCTCAAACAATACTCTATAAATTAATAATCATTATAAATTAATGAAATCTATCGATTCGAGTCGGAGAAATTTAAATATTAACAAAATCTGATAAAATGATAAGTTAATATTGTTTTTTTAAAACATTACTATAGAAAAAATGGTTTCCATAATAATATAAATTAATAATCATAAAATTATACATATATTCTAAAATAATTTAGCCAAATATGACTTTTGAATTATTCTTTTCTTTCTGAAATTAGACTCTCGTTGTAACTAATTTCTAATTTTCCTTCTCGTATAAAAATATAATAGTGTTATTACCGCGATTTGCATCCCAAAATTATAAGAGTTTTTACTCGATAAATGTTTTTCTACACGTAACTACTTTGGGTATTGTAATCTTGTCTTTAACTTTACTGAATTGCAATTTTAATTTCTTCTAAACTCTAAAGTTTAAAAAGGTATTATTTTCATTCGGATAGTCAAGTTGTCTAGTGACTTCTATTCTATTATGATAACCGAGTTTATCAGCATAATATGAGATAAGATAAATATGTAAACAATAAAATATATAAATGTAATAATAATTTTTTTAGAAGAATTTTTATGAATTTAGGGTAAATTTCTCATTTTAAAAAATATTTTTTTACTAAACAAGAAATAAAAAAATTTCTCTATAAATTAATAAATAATAATTTATCAATAAATTAATAACTCTCTAAATTAATAAATTTTCAAATTTCCAATATTATTAATTTATAGATATTTTACTATATGTGAAATTTCCACTAAATGTAGGATTTTTAACTTGTATTTATGAATAGTTTTATTAATTTATTTCAAAAAATCATATTTTTATTTTAATTTTTCATGCTTTTCAGTCTTTGCAATGAAACATTAAAGCTTAAAAACCTTAACTAAAAAAGATTCTGTAAATCATAATAAATGTAAAAAAAAACAAATTGTAAATTTTTGTTGTTTAAATCCTGATTGAAATCTAAAAAAAATTCTAAAATTATTTGGTTGTGACAATGGTGTAGGTGGAGAAAAGAGAAAATTGCAAATATGCTACACTTGGCAAAATTTTAATCAAATATACCACTATTCACAAAATCATTACGACCGTGTCATTGTTCACTAACATTTTAAAAAAATATAGATTTGAATTCTTCTTCTTCTTCTCTTTCACTATCCCATATCCAAAAATCATCTCTCAAAAACTTCTCTTCTCTAAAATTGCAAATCGGATTTGGATTGTAGATCTAAGTTTTCGATTCTCTCTTTGACTCCACTGAACGCAAAAGCATGAAGATTAGATCTAGGATTTTCGATTTTCTCTCTTCAACATAAATCTCTGTAAAAAAATTTTCTGGATTAAGAAGAAGAAGGAGAAGAAGAAACTTTATGAATTTTGTTTTCTTAGATTCGAAGAAGAAGAAGAAGAAGAATGTAACATCCCGAAACCAAAATGTGGATTTTGGTAAGGGGTGTCGATCGACACCAAGTTTAATGGCCGGTTTTTGTTATGTTTTTAATTGTTCGGTTTGGCTTGGTTTTAGGTGCGCAGCCCTAGGACGTTTTGTATAAAGTCAGCCGCAGTTAGGCTCGATTTTTCAGAGTTGTGAGAGAACAATCATTTTAAAAGAGGAAAAGAAATTTTGTGGGTTTTGTGAGTCGTTCTTCATCGTTCTTCGCGAAAAGGGTTCGTGTGATTGTTCGGGGTCGTATTGTGTCGGATTGTTGGCGAGTTCACGGTGTTTTCGTCACTGATCCAATCCTTGTCTTTTCCTCAAATCGTTTAATTGAGGTGAGTGCGCGACCGTAGGCTATGATAGGTTAGAAATTGATTACCGATTGATTTAGGAGTTTACGTTATGCAATCATGGTTGATTGTGTTGTTTCTTTGTGATTGTATTGTGTGGAATTATGATTGAATCATGAAGTAATTGTTCATAAATTGTTTGATCGCGTTTTTAGTCTGTTTCCGATTCTGTGTGTTGCTGTGCGAGCAGAGCGTCGATCGATACCATGAGATGTGTCGATCGACACCTATGTTATTCCTGCGTTTATCATTTTAAATTAATTGTTATCGATGTTTGGCTTATGCGTACTTAGCCTACATACTTCCCATGTGATGCAGGTAAAGGAAAGTGTGATCGCGGAATCAAAGCGTATGAAGAGGATGATAAGGTTAATTGTTTTGCTGTTTAGACTAGCGAACCGATTGTTTTAGGTTGCTAGTTTTATCATTCTGAATATGGTTATTGAATTCGTTTGTTGAATAACTCGTTTATTATTTTATTGGAATATTTGGTTTGAGTTTTTCGCAGTAGAAATGTTCAGTTTAAAAAAAAAAAAGGCTTGGTTGTTTCATTTTGGTATTAGAGCCCTTACGGTTCTAGGGCAGTTAGAATTTGGATGTCTGAGACTGTGTATTTGAATTGATTTCTTGTGTTTAGTTAATTTAATAGAGGCTTAGAATCATCCTCTTTGGCCTTTAATGAGATTTCGCGGTAAGTTGTGTTTTTGATTGTTTGTGACTTCTCTTGTGCTCATTTTCCTGTTTAGTGTGAGTGCAGACAAATGGATACTGGAGCGAGAGGTTGTGGCAGAGCTAGAGGCCAGGGACGTGGTTGTGGACCAGTGATTGAGTCGTCCAGTGGCGTGGTTGCGAGTGCTACGCATGCGTCAGAGACTCCTATGCATCATGTGGGATCTGTGAGCGTGACCAGGGCCGGTGTTAGTGTGAGTGTTGTGGGTGCCGGGAGGGGCGCCAGTGTGGCTAGTGGTGGAGTGGGCCCAGGTCTGGGTGCTTCTCTAGCTCAGGATCATTTAGATGATAAGGAGGTTATTGTGGCACAGCTGATGGAGCAGTTTTCGGCATAAGTTCCGGTTCAGGCTCCGGTAGTGCCTCCAGTGGCGGAGGTGCATCACATGGATGCGGTGACGGAGGTGCGTCCGACTTACTTGGAGATGGTGAGTCAAATGCGGTATATAAGTACTGTGTTTTTCGCGGGCGGTGTTAGGCCTGAGGAGGCAGATGAGTGGCGTAGGCGTGTGGTGCACAACTTTCGCTTGGTTCAATGTCCTGAGGATTTCTGAGTGGAGTTGGCGATCCATTATCTGAGTGGTGATGCTCATACGTGGCGGAAATCTATTGAGGGTAGGAGGTCAGATGTTGTGTGAACCTTGGAAGAGTTCGTGGCTGAGTTCAATGCCAAGTACTTTCCTCAGGAGGCTCTAGATCATCTCGGGACGAGGTTTGTGGAGCTAGTGTAGGGTGATCGTACTGTGCGAGAGTATGACGCCGAGTTTGGTAGGCTGCTCGTCTATGCGGGTAGGGGTATGGAGGATGAGCGGACGCAGGTTCAGAGGATCCTGAGGGGACTGCAGCCTTAGCTGCGGACTAGATGCAGAGTGATAGAGTACGCTTAGAGGGCGAGACTAGTAGAAATTGCTGCAGGGATTAAGGAGGACCCTAGAGGTCAGTTAGCTGCAGTTGTTCAAGTGGCAGTTGCTCCTACTGTTCAGCCGAGGAGTCAGCAGCAGCAGCAAAAGCATCGCAGAGGTTCTGGTTCTGGCAAAGGCAGTAAGCCTCCGAAGGGGCAGAAGAGGAGGTAGATGATGCTTCTAGGACATGTCAGAGTGGTCGCAGGTGCTACGACTGTAGTAGTATGGATTACAAGATGCTGAGTTGTCCAAAGAGGAGCGAGTCTAGTATGCCTCGATTTTATTACCATTGTAGAGAGCCTGGGCATATCAAGCCGATGTGCCCAAGTTGCAGCAGATGACTTTAGCAGCGGTTCATCCAGTAGGGGTTCCGCCTTTGGCTCAGATCGTGGCAGTGCAGCCTTTGGGTTAGATTGGGCCTGCACCGCGATTGTACTCACCGACAAAGGTTGGTCAGCATAGTGGCGCCGGGCAGATCACAAGTAAAGTTTTTGACTCAGACTTCATAAATTTCTTTAGTTGTTGAATTGTTGCTGTTTGTTTCTTTTAATTTACTTGTGGTAGAATTATCACGGTTCTCAATGCATGTGAATTATGCAGGGACCCTTTTAGTTGGTGGTTTTGAGTCTCACATGTTATTTGATTCTTGAGCATCGAACTGCTTCATTACTCTGCAGCGTGACAAGAGCAGTGGCATCCGGAGCAGCAATGGTGAACGCTCAGGCTTGATCAAAGTACCTGGAGGAGGATTCCTGGCTACTTCTCGCCGTGCTAGAGCAATTGATGTTCAGAATGCTGGGCAGTCGATGCCAACATATTTGGTAATTAGTCAAGTGGAGCTGTATGACGTCATCCTTGGTATGGACTGGCTAGCGTTCTACAGAGTTCATCTGAATTGTTATCGAGACAGAGTGGTTTTTGAGCGGGATGCAGGGAGGGTAGTGCTCTGGGCGTGAGACGGACTTCCGGGTGTAAATGATATCACAAAGTTCCAAGGCGTATTTAGCGACTATTTCCATGTCGGAGTCTAGTGGTGAGGTTTTTATCAGGGATATCCGAGTTGTTTAGGAGTTCAAGGATGTATTTCGGTCGCTGAAGGGATGATATATTAGGATTTTAGCCTAATTTACCTATTATTTTATGTTGCTTTTCAAGACTTCCTAGCTCTTTTTGGTGTCTTTTCAGGTTCCAGGAAGCTTTGGAGCAAGGATTGAAGTTGCTGGAGCTAAAGTGATGAATTTGGAGGAAAGGGCAAGTTTTCATGATCGAGCACCTGCTCGATTGCTCCGAGCACCTGCTCGACCCTTTTACCCAGACCCGAATCAGAGAAGCATTTATTTCTTGAAGCAACCAGTCTTAATAGGGCCCCACACGCCAGATTCTCCCTTTGATAGACCAGAAGTATCTCCTAAAGTTGCTCCCCAAAAATGATGTTGACTTACCATATTTGAGAAGACTTGATCTTCCCCTTAATGAGAGATCAAGACTTGGTGCAAATTAAGGAGGATGTTGACTGGTTTGGAGGAGATCACGCTGGGAATTAAAGGAGATTTGGCCGAGCAAAAATAAAGGGGACTTTGACTTGATTTGGAGGATTATTCGATTCTCTTCTACACTTGAAAAAACTCTCGGTTCTTATTGGATTCCTTCTTCTTTTCTCCTCTTGATTTACGTTCTGTATTATTCAAAAACAAGCTTGATATTGTTGACTTTGAAATTTCTCATTATTCTACTGGAAACGTTGGTGTTGTTTCATCGTTTATAATCATTGAGCATTTACCTTGGAGAACCATTTCATTTCCGAATCATCACCTCCACCGATTAGGCCCACTTGTTCAATCCGAATCAGTCACAACTTCACTAGAGAAGAATCTCTAAACTTTATCTTCTTTGATAATTTTATTATGAGTTTCATTCCATTGATTGTTGTGTTTGATTTCATTATGTCCGAGTAGTCCTCTAGCTAGGTTAAGGTGATTTCAATGGTGATTTAGGGTCATTAGAGGCTGAGCCAAATAGGGCTGAATCTTATATCTTCGTCAATAGGGAATTTTAATGCCTAGGCTAAATTGATCACTTAGTCTATGATCTATAGGTTAAATCTATTCATGGGAGTGTTTTAGGTTGCTAGACAAAGATATTGATGCATCACGGAAGTGGGGCAATATTACCTCTATGTTTGAGTTCTAGACCGCACTTAAATTAGCCCTGAATAGTCGCTCAGCTTTAGAATCCGAAATCACCGGAGAATTACCTTAACTTAGTGCTTTTATCATCTGTTTTAAAACCAGTTATTATTTCGAGCCCCTGCTTGTTTGTGTTGATCACCTGCTCGCTGCTTGTTTCAGAAAAACCCCCATTTTAATTTATCTTAGCTTTGCTTTAAAACCTCATAAATTCATAGTGTAACCTTGGTCTTTGTGGATTCGATACCTCATATACTACTGCTTTTGTCTGTACACTTGCAGCTTTATTTTGGGTTAAAACTCGAGACATCAAGTTTTTGGCGCCGTTGCCGGGGACCAATAGCGTTACCTTTGAATTTTGGTTTTATTCATAGTCTAAGAATTTTTTTTTGCTAATTTTGTTTTTTTTTTGTTTTTTTGTTTTTGCTATGTTTCAGGTGTATGACCAGTAGAAGAACGAGAAGAAATCTTACTAAAGATTTAGTCAGTCATACGAACGAAGAGTTAGCTCGTCTCGAGCATCAGAATCGCCGTCGAGCACCTGCTCAAACCGATCGAGCACCTGCTCGAACAGAAATTATGGCAGATCAGGAAATGAATGTTCAGCTACAGTTGTTGAGAGATCAGATTGCCCAGTTACAACAACACCAGCCGCAAGCTCAGCCAGGAATAGGGGATTCGGATAATCCCCATGCTTTCTATCAGAATCGTTTGGCTATTGTCATTCCGACTATTCAGAGGCAAGATTATGAGATCAAGCCTCAGATGATCTCGTTGGTGAAACAGCATCTATTCCACGGATTACCAGCTGAGATACCAATGGACCACATTGAGAACTTCGAGGAAATCTGCAGTACTACGGGTTCTAATGGGGTGCCGAGTGAATTTCTGAAGTGTAAGTTGTTCCCTTTCTCTCTTGCGGATAAGGCTCAGAGATGGTTGAAGTCGCTGCCGGCTGGTTCTTTGAAGACTTGGGATGAGGTTAGAGCTGCGTTCTTGGACCACTTCTATACTAAGTCCAAGACAGCGTCTTTGAGAAACAAGATCGCATCGTTTCAACAACACTCCGGAGAAGCTTTCTGTGAAGCTTGGGAGAGACTAAAGGAATACCGTAGGGAGTGTCCTCATCACGGTTTCAAGGACGAGTAGATTTTGAATATATTCTATGATGGAGTTGAGTGGGATTACCGTAATGCCTTGAATGCTGCGAGCGATGGGGATTTCATGACTAAGTCCAGAGATGGTGCTTTCAGGCTGATAGAGAACCTAGCTTCAAGCTCCAACAACAAATCTCCTGAGTACGATAGGTCCAAGAAGGTAAACAGTGTGGATACTCAGAAGAATGATGAGCTAACGGCTAAGGTAAACCAACTTCTGCGCGAGAATCAGAGAAAAGTTAAGTTTGTGGAAGAAAATGGGGCTGCCCCTATGTCTCAAGAGTTTGAGGATGATCAGGATGCTGGAGTAGAGGAGGTTAACTATGTGAAAGGTCAGGGATACCAAAACCGTGGATTCAACCCCAACTATAGAAACCATCCCAACCTTTCTTACCGAAGCACTAATGTAGAGAATCCGCAAGACCAGGTTTATCCGCAGCAAGGAGGTACGAATCAGAAGTTCTATCCTAACAACACCCAGAAGCAGTTCGTCCCAACCCAGAGTCAGATCCAACAGGATGAGGTTAAGAGTATGCTAGCGCAGATTATGGCTGACCAAAAGATAGCAAGCATTAACCAACAGAAGGCATCCACCGAGCTTCACACCAAGGTAGACCACATGTACCATGATCTGAGCGCGAAGTACGAGGCTGTTACCGCGCATGTAAAGAAGTTGGACACACAAGTGGCTCAAATGGCCGAGGCTATTAAGAGACCGGCTGGTACTCTTTCCGGTCATGGTGAGGTAAACCCTAGGAAGGAATATCAGATTAATGCTGTAGAGTTGAGGAGTGGAAGAGTGTTGACCTCACCTACAATCACAACCTCTCAAGTAAAGGCTAAGGAGAAAGTTGCCGAGCATCAGGCTCAAGAGAATGATTTTTCTGAGGATGATGTGCATAAGGAGATTGGTTCGAGCTTAGGAACACATCAGGATGCTGATCCAATTACGGTTGAGAAAACATCCCATCGAGCACCTGCTCCATCTACCGAGCACTTGCCCGCTAAGGATGCTCCCGCGAAAATTCCAGAAACTCAGCCCGAACGAGTTTATGTACCTAGAGTGCCTTACCCAGTACCTCCCAAGAAATCTAAGAAAGATTTGGAGGATGCTAAGTGTAAGGAGATGCTTAAGGATTTGACGATAAAGCTTCCTTTGGTTGATGCGGTGCAAATGATACCATCACTCAAAAGGTACATGAAGGAGTTAGTTGCTGGTAAGGTTGTGCAAGAGGAAAGTGTGATGATTGTTTCTAAAGAGTATAGCACCATCCTTCAGAGTAAGGTTTTAACTAAGAGAGGTGATCCGGGAAGGTTTGTGATATCGGTAAAGATAGGGCCTTGCACGTTTGCATGCTCATTGGTTGATTTGGGTTCAAGTGTTAATTTAATGCCTTATTCTGTTGCTAAGCGTTTAGGCTTTACTCGTTTCAAACCAACTAAGATCTCTTTGGTTTTTGCAGACCGGTCTACAAAACTCCCTGTAGGTGTTATCGAGGATATGCACGTTCGTATAGGGGATACTCTTATCCCAGCTGATTTTGTGGTTTTGGAGCTCGATGAGGAACCGAAAGACCCGCTGATTTTGGGCAGAGCCTTCCTTAACACGGCGCGCGCTATCATTGATGTCGAACAAGGTATAGTGGACCTTCGTCTAGGAGATATGGTGGTTCGGTTTGAGATGAGCAAACTTCTCAAGAAGCCGATGATAGATGGGCAGACGTTTTTCATCCATGATGGATCAGAGATGTCAAAGGATGTAGTCGAAGAGATTCTAGCGAGGGATTCGCTTGAAGTTGCATTGACAAAGACCGAGGGTGAACACGGTTTTCTGAGTGAAGACACCCAAGGATATGCTAAATTCCTGGATTCAAACATCAGAACGGAGAAAAGGGATGAATTCCTCAATCTGGAAGAGGGCACGAAAACCAAGGATCGGTTGACATCCCAGCGAGCACCTGCTCGGACCGACCGAGCACCTGCTCCAGAAAATCTGAACATTACCGGTTTTTGGAGTGAGCTGAAAGCTCCAAAGCTAGAGTTGAAGACCCTCCCAGCAGGGCTCAGGTACGCATTTCTCGGTCCTAACTCCACGTATCCTGTCATAGTGAATGCGGAATTGAATAATGTTGAGATTACCTTGCTTTTGTGCGAATTGAGAAAGTATAGGAAGGCTCTAGGATATTCACTAGATGACATTGCTGGAATATCTCCTGACTTATGCATGCACAGAATACATCTAGAGGATGAATCAATGACTTCTGTCGAACATCAGAGACGGTTAAACCCGAATCTCATGGATGTCGTCAAGAAAGAGATAATGAAACTTCTAGATGTTGGTGTGATATATGCTATATCTGACAGTAAGTGGGTCAGCCCTGTGCATGTTGTGCCTAAGAAAGGAGGTATCACGGTGATTCGAAATGATAGGAATGAACTGATACCAACTAGGACAGTACCCGGACATAGGATGTGTATTGATTATCGGAATTGAATGCTGCTACTCGCAAGGATCATTTTCCTTTACCATTTATTGATCAGATGCTTGAGCGTCTAGCTAACCATCCTTATTACTGTTTCTTAGATGGTTATTCAGGTTTCTTTCAGATTCCTATCCATCCAAACGATCAGGAGAAGACGACCTTCACATGTCCTTATGGCACCTTCGCGTACCGCCGCATGCCGTTTGGTTTGTGTAATGCCCCAGCAACGTTTCAACGTCGTATGATGTCCATATTTTCTGATCTTATTGAGGACATTATGGAAGTATTTATGGATGATTTCTCTGTGTATGGGAGTTCGTTTTCTGTTTGTTTGTCTAATTTGTGCAGGGAGTTGCGGAGATGAGAGGAAAAGCATCTAGTTCTCAACTGGGAGAAGTGTCACTTCATGGTCCAAGATGGGATAGTACTTGGGCACCGAATATCAGAGAAAGGGATTGAAGTTGACAAGGCTAAGATAGAGGTCATGATGAGTTTACAACCGCCTACTACGGTTAAGGGAATTCGCAGTTTTTTGGGACATGCTGGGTTCTACCGTCGGTTCATCAAGGACTTCTCTAACATCGCTAGGCCTCTTACTAGACTGCTGTGTAAGGAGGTAAAGTTTGATTTCGATGAAGAATGTTTAGCTGCGTTTAACGCCATCAAGGATGCCTTGGTAAGTGCGCCGATAGTGCAACCGCCGGATTGGGAACTACCGTTTGAGATCATGACTGATGCGAGTGATTTAACTGTGGGGGCTGTGCTTGGTCAGAGAAAAGACAAGAAGCTCCATGTGATATATTACGCTAGCCGGACGATGGATGATGCTCAATGTCGGTATGCTACTACCGAAAATGAGTTATTGGCGATTGTTTTTGCCTTTGAGAAGTTCAGGTCTTACCTCGTCGGGTCTAAGGTAATTGTTCACACTGATCATGCTGCGTTGAAATACTTGCTGACCAAGATAGACGCGAAGCCTAGATTATTGAGATGGATCCTCCTACTTCAAGAATTCGATTTGGAGATTAAGGATAAGAAAGGGTCCGAGAACGGAGTGGCTGACCACTTGAGTAGACTACAGATTGAGGACATGACACCTATGGAGGATAGCCTGCCGGATGAGCACATTTATTCGATCAGCATCTGTGAAGAACTCGGAGCACCCGATCGAGCACCTGCTCGGACAGATCGAGCACCTGCTCGGGAGATTTTATGCAGAATGATTCAGAACGTGAAACCTTCGAGTTTCCCTTGGTTTGGCGAGTTTGCCAACTTCTTGGCTGCTGATAAGGTTCCTGAGAACCTAACGGGAGCAGAAGGAAGAAGTTTTTCCGCGATGTTCGACGGTACTATTGGGATGAGCCATACTTGTACAAGCAGTGTTCGGATGGGCTGTATAGGAGATGTGTGTCAGATGCAGAGATTCCAGGGATTTTATACCATTGTCACGGTTCATCTTATGCTGGGCATTTTGCCACTTTCAAGACGGTTTCAAAGGTATTACAAGCCGGGTTTTGGTGGCCAACAATGTTCCGAGATGCGAACAAGTTTGTGGCTAGATGTGATGCTTGTCAGAGGTTAGGGAACATTAGCAAGCGGAATGAGATGCCTCAGAATTTCATCCTAGAAGTAGAGGTTTTCGATGTTTGGGGAATAGATTTCATGGGACCGTTCCCATCCTCCTACAACAACGAGTACATTCTAGTAGCCGTTGACTACGTCTCCAAGTGGATTGAAGCGCTGGCTAGCCCGACTTGTGATGCTGGAGCAGTTACCAAGATGTTCAAATAGGTGATATTTCCGAGATTTGGAATCCCAAGAGTAGTGATAAGTGATGGAGGTTCACACTTCATTAACAAGGTTTTTGCGAACTTGTTAAAGAAGAACGGAGTCACACACAAGGTTGCTTCTTCTTATCATCCTCAAACAAGCGGTCAAGTTGAGGTCTCCAACAGGGAGATAAAGAACATTTTACAAAAGACCGTAGGAGTTACGCGTAAGGATTGGGCAATGAAATTGGATGATGCCTTGTGGGCATATAGGACCGCGTACAAGACTCCGTTAGGGACAACACCTTTTCATTTGGTATATGGAAAGGCATGCCACCTTCCGGTGGAGTTAGAGTACAAAGCGGCATGGGCTGTCAAACGGCTCAATTACGACATCCTTAGTGCAAGTAAGAGGAGGTCCATGCAGCTACATGAGTTGGAGGAGATTAGGCATCTTGCTTATGACAACTCCCGCATATACAAGGAGCGAACAAAAGCCTATCACGATAAAAGGATTATCTCTAGGAATTTTGCTCCTAATGATCAAGTCTTGCTATTTAACTCTCGTCTTAAGTTATTTCCAGGAAAGCTTAAATCAAGGTGGTCCGGCCCGTTCACGATAAAGGAGGTAAAGCCACATGGAGCCATAGTGTTGTTGAATCCTAAAGGAGGTGAATTTGTGGTGAATGGTCAGCGAGTCAAGCCATACCTCGCTGATACTCGTATTGGAGAGGGTGGATCTTTCACCCTCGATGACCCTCCTCAAGCTTAAACGTTCTAAAAGGTCGAGCTAATGACTTAAAACAAGCGCTTGATGGGAGGCAACCCATCGGTAAGGTTTTTGTACATAATTTGGTTTTCATTTCCTTTTATTATTGACAATCTACTTGTGTTTTCAGTTTCAAAAAAAAAAAAAAAAAAAAAAAGTTCCAGCGAGCACCTGCTCGATCAGGTTTGAAGACGAAGAAAATTTTTCCAGAGAGTCTTCCGTCGATCGACAAGGATCAGTGTCGATCGACACTGATCGGAGTTGCGATTCGGAATTTCCAGGAGCCTCACTGTCGATCGACAGTCCTATCCGTCGATCCACACAGTCACCGAGCACCTGGTCGTTCGGAACAGCAAAATATAAAAAAAAAAAAGGAAAAAATATAAAGGGGGAATTTAATTATTAATTTTTCTTTTTATTATTTCCTTTCTAACCTAATTTTTATTCAACTTACCTTTTTCTTATTCTTTTTCCAGCGCCGAATAAGAAAAATCAACTCTCCTCTTTCATCTCCTCAAACCCGACAATCGCGTTCATCTCTCTCTCTCTCTCTTGTCAACCAAAATCGTCGCCGTTTTCATCTCTCTCCCTCCACCGCCGGAATCTCTACTCGGACCAATCTCTCCATCTCGCCAACTCTCCAATCGCCGCCGTTCCTATCTCTCTCTCTCCCAAAGAAATCGCCGCCTCTCGTCTCTCCAAGTCTCAGCCGCCTCCTCCTTTCTCCACAATGCCTCCAAAGACTCGATTCACCAACAAGGGCAAAGGAAAGGCTACTTCCTCCACCGCTGAAATTTCCCCCACATATCCTTGGCCCCAACCAAAGCACACGCCATTTGATCTTGACTCAGATCCACTGCCAATCTCTTCATCAGACGGTTGGGACGCGACCAATGCGTTCTATTACAACCAGCTCCTCAATTTGCAGCTTGAACCCACCCGGTTCATGTGTGACCGAACACTGACCGAGCTCGGTCTCCAAGATCAAGTGCGCAGCATCCTATACAATACTCGATGCATGGCGTTTGCACTAGAAGAAGACGTCCTCTATCCTGACATTACTCGGCAGTGTCTAGCAACAGCGACGTTATCTTATGCAAACCCGGAACAGCCAACATTCGATGAAGCCTCTTTCTAATTCTTTGCTGGAGGAATGAGATATGCGATCTCCATGCACGATTTCTGTCAAGCATATGGTTTTCACGAGACGGATAAGCGGCTGTCATGCCCGAGATCGTTTTCATAAGCCAAGACTTTTTGGAGTCTAATTGCTACTGGAGATTATTCTTCTAACTCGGCGAGTCAAAACCGCCTGCGTCATCCCGCTCTCCGCCTCGTTGCAAGAATCCTCAGCAACATGCTGTTTTCCCGATCTTCAGGTAACAAAGTTCATTCCGATGAGTTATTGTTACTATTTTTGGGTTGTGCACCGATTGTAGGCCTTGGAGATTCGGAGCAATATGAGAGCTATCGCGGTAATTTGGGTATACGTTTCGCCGAGACGATCTGCGCAATCAAAGACAGTACCACCGCGCCTAATAAAGGACCAAGGGTTGAACGTATAGGAAGCTTGCTTACAACGCTATTCTGCCATCTCAAGGTGGATCTTTTAGAAGCTTCTTGCAACCGTGAGCTGGCGCGTATTGACATGGAGCACCTGCTCCATTCAAAAATCATCATCAAGCCAAGCACCTACCAGTTCTTGACTGCGACCGGAGAAGCTCAGTACATTCAGCTTCCCAACTTAGCCATCACGCGGCTTTCCTCCATGGATGATCTCGCGTTCCAGCCACCCGCGGAGTACCTTGTGCCACATCCGAGTCGAGCCTCTTCAGCTGCCCGTCTTAGCACCTCTCGTCGAAGCACATCTAGGTAGCGACACCATGTCTCCGAGGACGCTGGTCCATCGGTTCCACGCCTTACTTTGCCTGGCCACGACACTTCTTCTGTAAGTGAGTTTGATCTTCCTCCTATTTCTGACGATGCTGAGGGCGCTGAATACAGGAAGTGGATGATCCAATCCACAAAGAAGAACAACAGTATCATGCAGAGGATCATGCAAGCCCTCTCAAAAGGCTGCTGCCAAGCTCCACCACCTCAGACCGAACGAGCACCTGCTCGTTCCCATTCGAGCACCTGCTCGGGTCAGCCAGCCAGAAGGAAGAGGAGGACAGCTGCTGACGAGGACGACATTACTTCCGGGTGATATCTTCTTTCACCTTCTACCACCATTGTTTAATCCATATTTGCTTTGATTTTATTTCTTGCTTTGAGTCGCCAATCCTTTGAACTTTTTCACACCGGAGACGGTGTGATTTAAGTCCGGGGGAGCGGTTAGTTATTTGAGTTTTCATTGAGTTCATTGAGTCTGATTTTTAATTGTTTTTCAAACAAAAAAAAAAAAAAAAAAACCAATTTTTAATCTAGGATTGAGTCTAGAACGTTTTAGGATTGCATCTGCATTTTTGCATAGGGAACAATGATGAAATTTCCTTGTAAAGTCTCATTTTAGGATTTAATGATATGCCCTCGTTAGAATTTTTTCGATGCATTAACAATCATGAAGTAGAGGCTCATCCATACTTGGATCTTATTTCTTTGAAAGTCCCATCTCATTAGAAACTTGCATGATCTAGATTCGACTCTATCAACTTGAACTTAATCTTGACTAATCTCTCTCACTTTTGGACTTTGAATCATAACTATGGATAAACACTTGACATTCAAATCATGTTTGCCTTATTTTTACCACTCTTATCTTGATTTGAATGGCTATCTCGATCTAAGTTCATCTTTTAGATGAAGATAGTACCACACCTTTTAAACCCGACCATTTTGTTCAAACCCTTGTATATGTTCTTTGAGTGAGGCCTTTTTCTTTGTGTTGCATTGGCAAAATCTTGCAAGCATTAGAGACGACAAGGCAAAGTTTCCAATTGACTAGTTTCTTGTATTTAAGACTAGTCTTAGGTGGGGAATGAAACAAAAATGGTTAAATGCTTTATTGAATATCTTTGGGTTTGTGGTTGAGTGTGAAAAGAAAGAAAATAAAGAAAAGGAGGAGAAAGGATGAGTTCTAGGGAAGGGAATTAAGAAGAAAATAGCTTTAAGTGTTTGAAAGAAGGCTCGGCATTCTCTTAGAATAAAATCAAAAGAGAAGAAAATATGTTAGAGAATGCTAAGATAGAAAGAGCTAGTACAAAGAAAAGAAAATTCCCTAGGGCTCGGAAATTAAAAGAAAAGGAAAGAGGAAGTTCGAGAGTTTTAAAGAAAGATTTAGCCAAAAGGGCTAGTGGTTAAACATGGGATAGTGAGAAAAGAGAGATGAGAGAATGCAACAAGGGGATAATGGGTAGAACTTTGGATTCCTAGCCTTGTATGCATCAATTTTCTCTTTGCTTTCTTGCTTTTGCTAAATGTGACACTTGCATTTGAGAGTTAACCACCAAAAAAAAATATGAACCTTCTCTTTATATCATTTTCAAGCCTTCTTCTACCTAGCCAAATGGTATTGATTCAATTTCCAATTGTGAGACCGCACCAAACACAATAATGAATGTTAAAGAGTTGAATGTTTGTTGATTGCAAGATTTCTTTTGAGTCTAAGGATTTGGAGTAATATTTCATAAGTGATGAGTATGGCGAAAGCTTCTTGAGTAGAGTTTGTTGTGCATCGAGTTAGTTCTTTTTAGGATATGTTGTTGAACCCTTTAGTGATTCTTTTGGATTTGAGTTCCCGCCTTCAAACCTCTTTTCCGGATTTGTACTCTCTTGTTTGCTTGCGGACAAGCAAAAGGCAAGTCCGGGGGAGTTGATATATTAGGATTTTAGCCTAATTTACCTATTATTTTATGTTGCTTTTCAAGACTTCCTAGCTCTTTTTGGTGTCTTTTCAGGTTCCAGGAAGCTTTGGAGCAAGGATTGAAGTTGCTGGAGCTAAAGTGATGAATTTGGAGGAAAGGGCAAGTTTTCATGATCAAGCACCTGCTCGATTGCTCCGAGCACCTGCTCGACCCTTTTAACCAGACCCGAATCAGAGAAGCATTTATTTCTTGAAGCAACCAGTCTTAATAGGGCCCCACACGCCAGATTCTCCCTTTGATAGACCAGAAGTATCTCCTAAAGTTGCTCCCCAAAAATGATGTTGACTTACCATATTTGAGAAGACTTGATCCTCCCCTTAATGAGAGATCAAGACTTGGTGCAAATTAAGGAGGATGTTGACTGGTTTGGAGGAGATCACGCCGGGAATTAAAGGAGATTTGGCCGAGCAAAAATAAAGGGGACTTTGACTTGATTTGGAGGATTATTCGATTCTCTTCTACACTTGAAAAAACTCTCGGTTCTTATTGGATTCCTTCTTCTTTTCTCCTCTTGATTTACGTTCTGTATTATTCAAAAACAAGCTTGATATTGTTGACTTTGAAATTTCTCATTATTCTATTGGAAACGTTGGTGTTGTTTCATCGTTTATAATCATTGAGCATTTACCTTGGAGAACCATTTCATTTCCGAATCATCACCTCCACCAATTAGGCCCACTTGTTCAATCCGAATCAGTCACAACTTCACTAGAGAAGAATCTCTAAACTTTATCTTCTTTGATAATTTTATTATGAGTTTCATTCCATTGATTGTTGTGTTTGATTTCATTATGTCCGAGTAGTCCTCTAGCTAGGTTAAGGTGATTTCAATGGTGATTTAGGGTCATTAGAGGCTGAGCCAAATAGGGCTGAATCTTATATCTTCATCAATAGGTAATTTTAATGCCTAGACTAAATTGATTACTTAGTCTATGATCTATAGGTTAAATCTATTCATGGGAGTGTTTTAGGTTGCTAGACAAAGATATTGATGCATCACGGAAGTGGGGCAATATTACCTCTATGTTTGAGTTCTAGACCGCACTTAAATTAGCCCTGAATAGTCGCTCAGCTTTAGAATCTGAAATCACCGAAAAATTACCTTAACTTAGTGCTTTTATCATTTGTTTTAAAACCGGTTATTATTTCGAGCACCTGCTCGTTTGTGTTGATCACCTGCTCGCTGCTTGTTTCAGAAAAACCCCCATTTTAATTTATCTTAGCTTTGCTTTAAAACCTCATAAATTCATAGTGTAACCTTGGTCTCTGTGGATTCGATACCTCATATACTATTGCTTTTGTCTGTACACTTGCAGCTTTATTTTGGGTTAAAACTCGAGACATCAAGGGATTACCACCATCTCAGTGTGATCCTTTCACGATTGAGCTAGAGCCTAGAACAGCTCTGATTTCTAAGGCTCCTTACAGGATGGCTCCAGCAGAGTTGGCAGAGCTGAAGAAGCAATTGGAGGATTTGTTGAGTAAAGGATTTGCTCGGCCGAGTGTTTCACCGTGGAAAGCACCGGTTTTATTCGTAAAGAAGAAGGATGGTACTTTTCGGTTGTGTATCGATTATCGAGGATTGAACCGAGTCACTGTGAAGGAGTACCCTCTCCCAAGGATTGATGAGTTATTGGATCGGGGTGCTAATGGGTTCTCCAAGATAGACTTGGTGTCGGGTTATCATAAGGCAAATATTCGTAAGACAACATTTAGGACAAGATATGAGCACTTTAAGTTCGTGGCTATACCCTTTGGTTTGACTAATGCACCAACAACATTCATGAGATTGATGAACGACGTGTTTAAGGAGAATTTGGACGTGTTCGTTATCATCTTTATTGACGATATCTTGGTTTACTCGAGGAGTCCTGAGGAGCACGATGCTCACCTAAAGTTGGTTCTTGAGAAGCTTTGGGAGTATAAGTTGTATGCTAGATTGAGTAAGTGCAGTTTTTGGCAGCGGCAGATGGGTTTTCTCGGTCACATTGTTTCTGCAGAGAGAGTTTCAGTGGACCCGGCTAAGATTGAGGCGATCAGAGATTGGCCTACACCGAGTAGTGCTATCGAGATCAGGAGTTTTCTGGGTTTTGGAGGATATTACAGGAGATTCGTCAAGGGTTTTGCGAGTATGGCACAGCCTATGACGAAGTTGACTGAGAAGGATGTTCGGTTTATTTGGTCGCCGGAGTGCGAGGAGAGCTTTACGAAGCTCAAGGTGATGTTGATGAGTACACGTGTATTGGCATTACCTAAGCCAGGGATGCCTTATACCGTGTATAAAGATGCTTCAGGAGTTGGTTTAGGTTGTGTTCTGATGCAGGATGGTAGAGTTATTGCATATGCTTCGAGGCACTTGCAGGGTACCGAGCGTAATCACCCTACGCATGATCTTGAGTTGGGAGCGGTAGTATTTGTGCTTAAAATTTGGAGATCCTACCTTTATGGTGGGAAGGTGAAGATTTTTACGGATCACAAGAATCTGCAATACATCTTTACTCAGCCGTTGCTGCATATGAGACAGAGGCGATGGGTTAAGTTGCTGGCAGATTATGATCTGGAGATTATTTATCACCCGGGCAAGGCTAATCAGGTAGCAGATGCGTTGAGTTGACAGAGGTCTGATTCAGCTCGAGAACAGGATGTTTAGGCCTTGGTGAGCAAGAGTAGCACGTTGCGTTTTTGTGCTATTTCGCAGGAGCCTTTGGGCTCGATCAGGCAGATCTTCTCAGTAAAATCATAGTGGCTCAGGAGAATGATCAGAGTTTGATTGATGCGTCGTGAGCAGTTGGTTCTGAGTATCTGGTCTCTTCGAATGGGACGATTTTGTTGCGTGGTCGAGTTTGTGTGCTCCGAGATGAGTCTTGAGGCTGGAGATTCTGAGTGAGGCTAATGCGAGCAAGTTTTCGATTTATCCAGGAGCGACCAAGAAGTATCACGATCTGAAGCGGTATTATCACTGGGTCAGGACGAAGAGAGATGTAGCTGACTGGGTTATGAAATGCGACATGTATTTGTTAGTGAAGGCTGAGCATCGACTTCCAAGCGGTTTGTTGCAGAGTTTACCCATTCCTGAGTGGAAGTGGCACATGATCACGATGGATTTCGTGGTAGGATTGCCTACCTCGCAAACTTATTACGCTATCTGGGTGATTGTGGTTCGGTTGACCAAGACAGCATAATTTCTTGCCATTAAAAAGAATGATGGGGCAGCGGATTTGCCTAAGAAATTTGTGAAGGAAATTATGAGGTTGCATGGAGTGCCAGCCAGTATTGTGTCTGACCGGGATCCCAAGTTCACTTTGGAGTTTTGGAGAGCTTTTCAGGCAGAGATGGGCACCAAGGTGCATATGAGTATGGTTTATCATCCGCAGAACTTGGAGGACTATTCAGACCTTGGAGGATTTGTTGAGGATGTGTTTTTTGGATTGGGGTGGTCACTCGGTTGATTATCTGAGCCTAGCTGAGTTTGCGTATAATAATAGCTTTCAAGCGAGTATTGGGATAGCTCCTTACGAGGCCTTGTATGGGAGGCAGTACAGGACACCTTTATGCTGGACCCTAGTGGGGGAATGGAGCATTTACGGTGCAACCTATGTTCAGGAAACGACGGAGAAGATCAGTGTTTTGAGACTAAACATGAAAGAAGCTCAGGATCGGCAGAAGAGTTATGCGGATAGAAGAAGGAAAGAGTTTGATTTTGTAGTTGGAGATCGTGTGTATCTCGAGACGGCTATGTTAAAGGGTCCTAACAGATCCATAGCAGAGAATAAGTTGAGTCTGCGGTTTAAGGATCCATTTCCGGTAGTAGAGCGAGTTGGACCGGTTGCTTATCGGCTTGAGTTACCTCTGATTATGAAGGCATTTCATAAGGTGCTTCATGTGTTGATGTTGAGGAAGTGTCTGCATGAATCGGAGGATTTAGTGGCTAAGATTCCTGAAGATCTTAGGCCTGATTTGACGGTTCCAGCAGTTCCTGTAAGGATTCTTGAGAGGAGAGTCAAGGTTCTGCATCGAAAGAAGATACCGTTGATGTGAGTCTTGTGGGACTGTGGCAATACAGAGGATGAGACTTGGGAGCCAGAGGCAAAGATGAAGCTTAAGTTCAAGAAGTGGTTTGAGAAGCAGTCGCAGTTTGAGCTTGGCTTTCGTTGTGGTTCTATTTTCAGTTGTAGCTTTGTGTTTTTGTGGTTTTAGATTCAAGTATTTTCGTTTCGTTGTACGTTTTGGAAATTTATAAGATGGAGTTTTCCTTATTTATTTCCCGTGTTTAATAAGATATGTAGTTTTTATTACTGTCGATATTTCAGATTAGGAAATATCATGCCTTGGACCATATGAGGTAGATCTAGTCAATAGATGGTTAGAGGCGTTTAAGAATTGATTAGTCAAGGGGCTGCGGTCCCGAATAACTCATTATTTTTGGAGATGTGAGTTCTCCTGTATACTTATTTGGGATGTGAGTTCCCAGAATAAGTAGCGAGGGATGTGAGTTTTCTCTTGGGGATTTGAGTTCCCCAGATACCGTTGGCTCGAAGGATGCGTCCTCAGATTTCGAGCGGTGTGTTTTCCTGATAGGTCATAGGATGCGTCATGTTAGTATCAGGGTATGAAATAAGTTATAGAGTAATTAATGTCTGGAAACGAAAGTAAGCATCAAACTGGATGGGGCAGTTCTGTTGGGATACGAGGTCAAATCCAGATTAGTGGGGGAGAATTGTAACATCCCAAAACTAAAATGTGGATTTTGGTAAGGGGTGTCGACCGACACCAAGTTTGATGGCCGGTTTCGGTTAAGTTTTTAATCGTTTGGCTCGGTTTTGGGTGCACATCCCAAGGAAATTTTGTATAAAGTCAGTCGCAGTTAGGCTCGATTTTTCAGAATTCTGAGAGGAAAAAAGAGTTTTGTGGGTTTCGTGAGTCGTTTTTCGTCGTTCTTCGCGAAAAGGGGTTCGTGTGATTGTTCGGGGTCGTGTTGTGTCAGATTGTTGGCGAGTACTCGGTGTTTTCGTCGCTGTTCCAATCCTTTTCTTTCCCTCAAATCGTTTAATCGAGATGAGTGCGCGACCGTAGGCTCGGATAGGTTATATATCGATTAATGATTGATTTAGGAGTTTACGTTATGAAATCATGGTTGATTGTGTTGTTTCTTTGTGATGGAATCGTGTGCAATTATGTTTGAATCGTGAAGTAATTGTTCATAAATCATTTGATCGTGTTTTTGGTCTGTTTACGATTATGTGTGTTGTTCTGCGAGCTGAGCGTCGATTGAGACCTTGTGATGTGTCGATCGACACCCTTGTAAATGATGTGTCGATCGACACCCTTATGCATCTCTTTTTCCCATGTGATGCAGGTAAAGAAAAAGTGTGATCGCGGAATCAAGGCGTAGAAAGAGGATGATAGAGTTAATTGTTTTGTTATTTAGACTAGCGAACCGGGTGTTTTAGGTTGCTAGTTTTATCATTCTGAATTTGGTTATTGAATTCGTTTGTTGAATAACTGGTTTTTTATTTTATTGGATTATTTGGTTTGAGTTTTCCGCAGTAGAAATGTTTAGTTTAAAAAAACAAAAAAAAAGGGCTTAATTGTTTCAAAGAAGAAGTTACTCTATGAATTTTGTTTTTTATATTCGATTTTGGTTATGAATCTAAGCTTTTTTATTCGATTTTGGTTACAAATTTGAACTTTTGTTTAGATCTGAGTTTTGGTTATATTTTTGGTCAGATCAAGGGTTTGGTTGTTTTTTGGTCAAATCTGGGTTTTGGCAGTTTTTAGGGTTTTTCCGTTTTTGTAAAGTTTTTAAACAGTTTTATAAGACTTTTGTACATGTCATTAAAAACTAAACATTTTAATAATTTATAAGGTTTTTAAAAGATTTATAAGATTTTTATAAGATTGTTTAAAAATGTTATAAAACTGTTTAAAAACCTTATATAACTTTTAAAAAACCTTATAAATCTTTTCAAAAACATTATAACAGTTGTATACGATTTTTAAATAGTTTCATAAGGTTTTTTTAACAGTTTTACTAAACCTTTTAAAAACATTATAATTTTTTTTAACAGTTTTATAAGATTTTTTTAACAGTTTTATAATGTAATGACAAAACCCTATCCCCTTCCCCCTCTCCAAAATCTATATCCTAAAAGCATAATAGTTAATCAAAACTCAAAAATTTACAGTCGTTTGTGTTTGAATTTGCTTTGAGATCTAATCTCCTTCTTCTTCTTCTTCCTAAATCTGCTCGATCTAATCTCAGATCCACGTTCTTCGTCAACAACACCTTCTCAAATCTTCTTAGCGGAATAGATCAGAGATAGTGAAATTACAGATGACGAGAATCGAATTCAGTGACAGTAAAATCCGATCTTATGATGACGATCTTATAGAGAGACAGAGAAAAACGAAATTTGGATGACAAAAAAAATCAGAAAATAGTGGCATGTTGTAATGATTTTCAAACAATGATATATTTTATAAAGTGGCATGGTTGTTATGATTTTCAAACAGTGGCATATTTTCAAACAAAATTTCTGAGGAGAAAATACAAAAAATTTAAACAGAAATACCAAAACTATGACTATCATTAGCTTGGGTCGTATTTGGGTACTCTGCCCTGTAGAATTTTTTTTTTTCTTTTTCTTTTGATACTTTCGAAGTTCGGGCCAAAACTTTAATCTATGTGGGCCAAAACCTCCCAAACGGGATTGAACTTGACCATATTAAACTCATCGGCTAGGCTTCGTCTTACTCAATTATCAAGTTCCTTAATCATATTACTTTTTAAAATTTTTTATTTTTTTATATTTATTTTTTTGGTCACAAGATTACTTTTTAAATATAATCCATCAAATTAGTTTAAAAAGAAAAATGGGGATCAGAATACGGCATTCTTTTATCTGGCTTTCGAAACTCGTAATTCAAAAGTGCTATTAGGCGTATCGATGATATTGCATGAGATGCCAAAGCAAATTTGCAAGATATAAATGAGGAAGCAGATTTCGATTATAAGAAATTTCTAATACAAGAGTATACGGGCCCAACCGAACCAATGGATAGTGAGCTTGCGAATGCTAGAGTATCGATGTTTTGAGGATATGGCTGATCTAAGTGATAGAGAAAGTCATTGAAGAAGATATTAAACAAGCTCTGGTGAATGATTTCCAAACTCGTCATTCAAAATTGCCATTAGGCGTATCTATAATGGTGCAGGAGATGCCAAAACAAATTTGCAAGATCTAAAAGAGGAAGCAGATTTCGATTATAAGAAATTTCTATTACAAGATAATACGGGCCCAACCGAACCAATGGATAGTGAGCTTGCCAATGTGCATGAGTATAGATGTTTTGAGGATATGGCTGATCTAGTGATAGAGAAAATCATTGAAGAAGATATTAAGCAAGCTATACATTATATGCATTTGAGTAAAACGCCAGGTCCGGATGGATACACAAAATAGTTCTTTGTTGCGGCTTGGTCAATTCTTGGTGCTGATTTTGTTACGGCGGTTCAATCGTTCATCCAAAATGGATTCATGCCCAGCGGAGTAAACGCAATGATCCTCATCCTCGTACCAAAACCGAAGCTTAGTTGATGAAAGAATTTGGACCAATTGCATTCTGCAGCACAATATATAGGTCATTTCCAAGGTTCTCGCATTTAGATTGAAAGCTCTGCTCCATGATGCTATGCTCAACAAATTACTTCCTAACTATAGTTTGCAATTTAATTTTAAGCATTGGAATTAATGAACATAATTAAAAGCCAAAAGAAAACCAAGAAAAACAAAACCGTGATGGAGACGTAAGAATAAAATACAACTTCATTTATAATTTATCCCAAACAAAGTACACTCAAATCTCTAAGCAAAATCATTCAAGTTCCCTCTTTAAAACATTCAAATCATCAGGATGATAACAAATATCCTATATATTATTTGAGGAGCATTTTGGGAGCAGTTTGCTTAGGTGTCATAACCACAATTTTTCTTCTCTTTATTTTTATTTATTTATTTATTTAATTATCTTATACTCATTACCAAAAACATTTATTTCCAAATATATTTATTTTGATTACTACTACTCTAATTGCCAAACACATTTGAATTTTTCTAAACTTGCCAAAATTAAAATATTTGGAAATCAAACTTGCCAAATTAAATATTTCAAAAATTATAGATTTAAATTATAGAAATAAATGTGAATAAAAATTTAACATATACACCCAAAACTTTTTTGATTTATAATAGAAACGGACAATTTATTATCTTTTAAAAATATATAAGCATGTAAAACAATTTTTCATATATATTTTTACATGTGTTTTTAACAAATAGATGTTTTTAATTTTTCATCAATACACCTTCCCACAAGTAAAATAATTATTAATGAAATTTGTTAGTTTAATTATTTCACGGGTGAAACATATTTGTATAAAAAATAATCGCAACTTTCAAATATATAAAATGGGTCTTAGATTATGTATAATAATTCACCATAATGATTTTTTCGATAATTATTTTATCCCGCGTATAACGCGGGTAATTTTCTAGTTATTAATATAGTGAATCACTGAACCTAACCAAAGATAACGGAAACATTTCTTTTTTTTTCTTTTTTTTTTTTAACAATTAATTACATCCCAAACCAATGAAATGGAGAGTTATGTTTTGGACTTAAGTCAGCGGGAAGAACACGGAACCTCTTTGTCCGACATCTGACGTGGCAAGGTCTAACGGCTACTTTCTAGACGTACACTCAAAATAATATTATTTTTTGTTTTAATAAAAGTCGCAAAGAGACGTTAAGATTATGCATGTGAGACCTTTTGCAAAATTCAAAAAAATTTAAGACAGAACAAAAAACAACACAAACAATCGGAATAACCAGAAGAAAAAAAAAAGAAAGATTTTATCTCGAATTCATGGATCTCTTCTTTTAATTTCTGGGTATCGAAAAAAAATTCAATCTTTTTCAACAAAAATGGAGAGTAGTAGCTGTATTGGGTTTGAAGAAGGATCGAAAAGATTTGGTGAGAGCAAACGAATCAATAGTTTAATTGAGTCAGTGACCGAGTCAACGACTGAGTCAAGCCTTAGCAGCTCGAGTTGCGGTGCTGGATCGAGCTCCGGGAGATCTTCAGTGGCGGAGAGATCTGTTTCTTCTCCGTCGTCTCCTCTTCCTCCGACAAAATCTCAGATCCTTGGATGGCCATTAGGATCAGGTTCTTGGAGAAAGAGTTCTGGTAAGATGAAGAAGAAAACTCCGACAAAAATCGATACTTTCGGGTTTAAGAGAATCGAAACAGAGACTTCAGGTTAGTGAAATCAAATCAAAATCCTCTTTGTTTCATAAAAATCCTAAAAAAGAAACGAATTTGACTCTTTTTTTTATGTGTGTGTGTGTAGAAGTTGAGTTGTTGAAAGAGAGAATGGCGAAATTGCTGCTTGGTGAAGACATGTCTGGTTCTGGTGAAGGAGTTTGTCCTGCTTTAGCTATCTCAAACGCAATTACTAATCTTTATGGTAATTTTTGAGATAAAAATCCATACTTTAGCTTTGATGTTTATGTTTATGTGATATTGAGATTAATTCTGAGTTTTTTACTTTTGAATTCGATGAAAAAGCTGCGATTTTGGGGCAACAATGGAGGTTAGAGCCAATACCTAATGAGAAAAAAACAATGTGGAGAAGAGAAATCGAAGTTCTTCTTTCTGTTAGTGATCACATTGTTGAATTAGTACCTTCTTTTCAGAATTTCCCTAATGGAAGCAAGATTGAGGTACTTAATTAGCTTAAAGTAAAAATTAAGTCATGTAAATTGGATTTTGACATGAGTTATTGTGTTTGTCTTACAGGTGATGAATTGCAGACCAAGATCAGATCTGTTTACTTGTCTTCCCGCTCTTCGGAAGCTAGACAATATGCTCATTGTAAGAACCTGATTCTTGATTTGTTGTTCTTCATAATGTTTCAAATACTGTAGCTAAATGTGAGTTCTCTCTGTTTATCTTACTTTAGGAAATATTGGATAGTTTTGGAGATACAGAGTTCTGGTATGTTGATCAAGGGCTAATAGATGCAGAATCTGGAAGATCAAACTCTTTCCGTGAAGACGGAGATAAATGGTGGCTTCCGTTGCCACGTGTGCCATTCGATGGACTTACCGAGCAATCTAGGAAGAAATTGGACCACATTCGCGATTTTACTAACCAAATCTTGAAAGCTTGTATGTCAATTAACAGTATTGCTTTAACTGAAATGGAAGTTCCACAATCTTACCTTGAAGCTCTTCCAAAGGTAATAAAGATAAACTTTAATCTCAAAGCCAAAAGATTTAACTTGTCTTGATCTAAATTTGTGTTTATTCGCAGAACGGAAGATCATGCCTTGGTGATTTTCTGTATAGAAACATTACATCTGATAACTTCTCGGCGGATTACTTGCTCGAATCGATAGATCTTTCATCTGAACACGCGGTTGTAGAAATGGCGAATCGAGTAGAAGCGTCAATGTACATTTGGAGACGAAGAACTCACTCGAGGCATCTGATTTCTCTGTATCGGTCTACAAGTACAAAACCGTCTTGGGGGATGATAGTGAAAGAGATGATGATGAATCAAACCGACGGTGACAAAAGAGAAACATTTGCGGGAAGAGCGGAAAGTTTATTGATTCGCCTCAAGCAACGTTTTCCGGGACTTAGACAAACCGCTTTGGATACAAGCAAGATCCAATACAACAAGGTTTCATTCATTATCTTTTCACATTACACTTAAAACAAAACAAAGTCAAATCTCAAAACATTAAAGGGTTGATTTTTGTTTTTGAAGGATGTTGGGAAGTCTATACTTGAGAGCTACTCAAGGGTATTAGAGAGTTTAGCGTATAGTATCGGAGTGCGCATAGAGGAAGTGTTGTACATGGATGACATAAGCAAAGATGAGGATTCTTGCTCAGACAAGTTGAGATTGTTGTCTAAAGAATCAGCAAATGGCGGATCAGGCGGCTCACTAAGGAAGAGACTTTCTGCTCCTTCCTTGTTCTCGGTGTCATTCTCAGGCACGACAACTCCGTATAGAACTCCATCGTTCTCTGCATCGACTCCGACTTATTCACCAATGCCATTGATAAGCCCTATTAATGGAGGAGGAGAGAGAGCTCCGTTTCTCTCTGGGAGGAACATTCGAGAACGTTGTGGGTTTGGTCCAAAGAAAGCATTGGCTAATTATCTCCGGGGCTGAATTTGAAGAAATTTAGTAGTTTTAATCATGTGGTTGAGTTAAAAGATTTGTTTAATTCTTTTGTTTGTATCAAAACAATTCGTTATATCAACATCGTCTTTATGCTATTGTCTTGTCAAGAGTTGTTTTAACATTGGTTACATATATGTTTGATTGATCTTGTGTAATAATTTCTACTTTTTGAATGTTCTTAAGTTAATCAAAGGCAATTCTTGATCATTACTTAAGAGTAATACACAGAATGCCAAAAACTATCTCTCTTTTTTTTAAAAAGTTAAATGCTAGGAATGGAAAAACACTTTGATTTTAGAGTGTTGTTACTGTGTACGCTTCTAATGTGGTTGTTTATGTCATCTTTACAAGAATTTAGATGATTCAATGGCTCATCAAATTCTTAGAATTGGTCTCCTGGATGGAACAGCAGTCAAAAACAATTGGCAAATGTACTTAGAAACCTATGTTACTTATGTGGATAAAAAACAACTTCAAAAAAGAAAACTTATTTGATTCATTCATTATTTATTGTAACCTCTATTAAGATATAGGAATAACAATATTGTTGTTTTTTTCTTTTTTTTCTTAAGGGCGATTATTGATCATCCCATTCAAAACAATAGGGAACTGATCCATCGCGATTTATACGACACATAGGATAAACATTTATTCCTCCAACCTCCCATATACATTCTTTACAAACGGGAGTCTGACCAAATGAATTATCGTCTCTTGATACTTTAAATATGTCAAAGTAGTGAGATCCGCCTCCATACCACGTAAGATGGCAACGAAATTTGGTAGATTTTGACATGTTAACATGAAATCTGAAATCCCATTGCTTACCCCAAGGGATATGGATCAGACTCAAATCATGCTCACTAGATTTGCAATGTATATTCACAGTTTGTTTGTTTTTTACAACTTTGTGGACTACAACATGTTTTTCTGCTAGAGGTAAGAAACCGTCCGAACCTGGTGCTGGCTCTTCCGCTATTTCATTTGGGACATCTAAAGTTGGTGCATAAAAAACAAGAGTAAATAAGATCATAAACATTAATATGCAGTTTTGTAGTATTATGTGAGCTGGGTAGATAGAATTTACAATGCATATTGGTTCCCTATTTATAGATTTCAACAAGATGCGTATTTGAGAAGGAATGTAAATAAATATTCCTGTGATGTTGAATTTATGTTTCCATAGATGTAAATTCTACATATAATTTTTAATTGGTTTCCTTTTCAGTTATAAAATTTTTAATTTTAGAAATAAGAATTCTATATATTTTTCAATAGAAGAATATATATAATTCGGAGTAGTTCTTGTATGTTATAATTTATAATTTTAGGAAACAAGTTTATTCTTTATTCTTGACTTTGAATTTTTATAAAATGTTAAAAATTTTAGAGCCTCAATCATTCCTTGAAGCTCTTCCAAAGTTATCCTCTCAAAGCCAATATTCAAGTAGTTAAATCACAATTTCTTCTGACTAAAGTGTTTTATTTGCCATAGGGAAGATCATGTCTAGGCGATTTTCTTTATAGAAACATCACATCGGATAACTTTTTGACAGTTGAATTTATATAAAAATCACATCAGATAAGCCTCACTAATGGAGGAGGAGAGAGAGCTTCGTTTCTCTCTGGGAGGAACATTAGACACAAGAATTGTCGGATTCACATACGTTGATTTGTGAATTTTTTTTATATAAAAACCCCCTAAAATTTTTAAATATCCCATAAAATACCCATAATTATTTTTTTTAGGCTTCTAAAATTTCAGGGCCGCCCTTGTCAACCCCATACCCTAATCTTGGCATATGGAACAAGTTACCGTGCGAATAAAACACTACTAAATTGTGAAACTATACTGTTATTGGGTTGTGTAGTGGTGTGTGTATTTGATGTGGGTTGTAGGCAGTGGCAGACCGACGTTATAAGATGTAGGGCATGTGCCTCATACTAATTTTATAAGATAAATGTGCAAATATCATTCAGCGGAGTGGATTTAAAAGTTAGTTTACTCGTCTCAAAAAAGATTTTCCGTTCTCTCAAAAGGGCGAAAAGCTGACCTCTTTCTCCGTCGTTGTAAGGCGGTTCTCCCGTCGCCGGAACCCTATTATTAGGTTTGGGCGCGGATCGGATATCCAGAAAAATTATAGTATTTGTGATTCGATTTGTTATTCACGGATATTAAATTTTCCGATTTGCTTTGCTTTGAAATTTTTTGATATTTGGAGTTACGGATATCCGGATTTTTTTCCGGATATTTGCGGATATTCGGATATTTGCGGATATTTGTTTTAACTGAAAAAAACGAAAGAAAAATATTTTATTTTTTCAAAAAGTTATTTTTTCAGTATAAATTTTAAACTAATTAGTGAAAAAATAATATAAGTTAGATAATTTTATTTGATATAACTAAAAATAAAATGAAAAGTGAAAGAAAAAATGGTGGACTACGAAACATTTATTATTATTTTTAGATAAAAATATGAGACAACTGATTTACAAAATTAGTAACTACGTAAATTTACTATAACTATATCCGTTCAATGTATTGAAAATGTTAAAAAATGCAAATATATGTTGTAGGTATATCATATTATATGTACATATATGTAATTTACGGATCGGATCGGATATTCGGATTTTTAAAATTAGTATTTATGATTTGCTTTGCTTTAGACGGATCGTAGATTTTACTATTTGCTTTGCTTTGATTTATAACGGATATTCGAATTTTTCGGATCGGATCAAAACAGATCACGGATCGGAGCAAATCTAACGGATAATTTGCCCAGTGATATGTTAGGTTTTTAGCCTAATTTACCCATGGTTTTGTGTTGCATTTCTTGTCTTTTTGTTTCCTTTTGATGTCTTTTCAGATTCTAAAGTGCTTTGGAGCACAATTTGGAGCTGCTGGAGCTCTATGAAGAAAAGGAGAAGAATTGGAGCAAAAAGAAGAGTTTTCACTCCACCGAGCACCCGCTCGGTCCGAGCAAGCACCTGCTCGCACCAAGACACCAGAACCTAAACCTAACAAAGCTGTGGCCGCCGAGTTCATCTGATGGCCCACACGATCCCCAGGAGTTAATGAGTCAACATCAATCCCTTTTCATTAGGGAGATGATTGATTTTAATCATAAATGGGATTTCTACTTACTTTCCTTCTTTTGTTTAAAAGAGTATCTTTTGTTTTTAATGTTTTTCCTTGTATTTTAAAAGAATGATTTCTGATCAGAGAGGAGGATCCTGGTATCACGAAATATTCAATAGACTTGGAGTTTTTCTTCTTACGTTTTGAATAAAAGTATTTTATTTCTTCAATTGTTCTTCATCATCCGAATCATTACTTTCACCATTGGAGTTCCTTGTTCATTTCTGAATCATCATCCAATAATCATCTAGAGAAGAATTCTAAACCCCCTTTTCATTCTCCATTTTCCATTATGAATTCTTATCTATTGATTGTTGCGTTTGATTTGACCATGTCCGAGTAGTTTCATAACTAAGTTGGGATGTTTTCAATGGTGATCTAAGGTCTTTGTTGGTTGAGCCAAATAGGGAATTCTTATGTCTTCATCTCTAGGAAGTCTCAATGCTTAGGCTAAATTGATCACTTAGTCTATGATCTCTAGGTTTAATCTATTCACCAAAAATGTTATAGGTTGCTAGAATTACCTTTGATGAGCATTCGGTGGTAACCAAAACACCATTGATCGTTCCCATTGAATGTGAACATATTGAACCATTGCATTAAGGCTTGTTTACTTCATTACTAAATCCACTCGAAAGTGTAGGTATTTAGGCTGTAGACAAAGGTATTGATACATCGCCAAAAGCGGGGCAATACATATTTATGTTTGAGTTCTAGACCGCATTTAAATAGACCCTGAATAGAAGCTCAACCCAAGTACCCGAAATCACCAAAGAATCATCTCGGCTTAGTGCCTTTTATCATTGTTTAATTACCGATTTTTATTCCAAGCACCTGCTCATTTACATTGAGCACCTGCTCACGTCAGTTTACAACTCATTTAATTTATCTTAGCTTTATTTGAAATCTATAGATTCATAGTGTAACATTGGTCTCTGTGGATTCGATACCTTATATACTACTGCTTTTGCCTGTGCACTTGCAGCATTATTTTGGGTTAAAACTCGAGACTATCAAGTTTTTGGCGCCGTTGCCGGGGACCAATAGCGTTACCTTTGAATTTTGGTTTTATTTATAGTCTAAGAATTTTGCTAATTTTGTTTTTTTTTTGTTTTTGTTTTTGTTATGTTTCAGGTGTATGACCAGTAGAAGAACGAGGAGAAATCTGAACGAAGATCTAGTCAGTCATACGAACGAAGAGTTAGCTCATCTCGAACGCCAGAATCGCCGCCGAGCACCTGCTCAAACCGATCGAGCACCTGCTCGCACAGAAAACATGGCAGATCAGGAAGCTATGAATGCTCAGTTACAGATTTTGAGAGATCAAATCACCCAGTTGCAAAGGCAACAGCCGCGGGGTCAGCCAACCATAGGGGATTCGGATAATCCCCATGCGTTTTATCAAAACCGTTCGGCCATTGTCATTCCGACAATTCAGAGACAAGATTACGAGGTCAAGGCTCAGTTAATTTCATTGGTAAAGCAGCATCTATTCCATGGTCTACCCGCTGAAATACCAATGGACCACATAGAGAATTTCGAGGAAATTTGTAGTACTACGGGTTCTAATGGGGTTCCAACCGAGTTCTTGAAGTGTAAGTTGTTCCCGTTCTCTCTCGCGGACAAGGCACAAAGATGGTTAAAGTCACTGCCGGCTGGTTCATTGAAGACTTGGGATGAGGCTAGATCCGCGTTCTTGGATCATTTTTACACGAAGTCCAAAACGGCCGCTTTAAGGAACAAGATTGCATCCTTTCAACAACACTCCGGAGAAGCTTTTGGAGAAGCTTGGGAAAGACTCAAGGAGTACAAGAGGGAGTGTCCTCATCACGGTTTCAAGGATGAGCAAATCTTGAACATATTCTACGATGGAGTCGATTGGGATTATCGTAATGCTTTGAATGCCGCAAGTAATGGAGACTTCATGACCAAGACTAAGGAAGGTGCATTTGAGCTCATCGAAAACCTTGCCTCAAGCTCCAACAACAAGGCTCCCGAGTACGATAGAACCAAGAAGGTCAATAGTGTGGACTCTCAAAAGATCGATGAATTAACCGCGAAAGTGAACTTGCTTCTACGAGAGACTCAAAGGCCGGTTAAGTTCATGGAAGAAGATGGGGCTGCCCCTAATGCTCAAGAGTTTGTGGAAGATCAAGAAGATGGTTTAGAAGAGGTCAACTATGTGAATGGCCAAGGGTACCAAAACCGAGGGTTTAACCCCAACTACCGAAGCCATCCAAACCTCTCCTACCGCAACACCAACGTGGAAAACCCCCAAGACCAAGTCTATCCGCAACAAGGGGGTACAAATCAGAAGTTCTACTCCAACAACACTCAAGGGAAGCAAATTGTGCCCAACCAAAATCAGAACCGGTTTCAAGCAACAAACCAACAACAAACCGTTTCCGCGCCTCAATCCCAACAAGATGATTTGAAAGGTCTCATTCATCAAGTCTTGGCCAACCAACAGCAGACGTCAACCGAGCTGGGCAGTAAGATGGACAACATGTACAAGGATCTCCATGCAAAGTATGAAGCCGTGACCGCACATGTAAAGAAGTTGGATACACAAGTAGCTCAAACCGCCGAGGCTATTCAAAGACCGGTTGGTGCTCTTCCTGGCCGTGGTGAAGTGAACCCTATGAAGGAGTATTCGCCATGCAATGCTGTTGAGTTAAGAAGCGGAAGAGTGTTGGCACAACCTACGGCCACAACCTACGGCCACAACCTCTCAAGTTAAGGCCAAGGAGAAAGTTGTTGAGCAACCGGCACAAGAGGATGATTTGGCAGAGAATGTGATGCATGAGGAGGCTGGTTCTAGCTCAGAAACCACACCAGCTACTGTTCCGATCAATCTGGAGAAAACACCCCAGCGAGCACCTGCTCAGCCGATCGAGCACCTGCTCACTCAGAATGTTCCCGCGAAATTTCCAGAAGCTCAGACCGAGAGAGTCTATGTGCCTAAGATACCCTACCCAGTGCCTCCCAAGAGATCTAAGAAGGATTTGGAGGATGCTAAGTGTAAGGAAATGATTAAAGGCTTGGAGGTAAAGCTTCCTTTATCCGATGCGGTTCAAATGGTACCTTCTCTCAAACGGTACATGAAGGAGCTAATTTCTGGAAAAGTTGTGGAAGAGGAGAGTGTGATGATGGTTTCCAAAGAATGTAGTGCAATACTTCAGAGTAAGGTGTTGACTAAGAAAGGCGATCCCGGGAGGTTTGTGATTTCGGTAAAAATTGGGCCATGCACGTTCGCATGCTCACTGGTTGACTTGGGTTCAAGTGTTAATTTAATGCCTTATTCCGTTGCTAAACGTTTAGGTTTTACCAATTTCAAACCAACTAAGATCTCCTTGATTTTTGCAGATAGATCCACTAAACTGCCTGTAGGTATAATCGAGGATTTACACGTCCGCATAGGGGACACTCTAATCCCAACCGATTTCGTGGTTCTAGAGCTCGATGAAGAACCAAAGGACCCACTGATTTTGGGGAGATCATTCCTAAACACGGCGCGTGCAATCATCGATGTTGAACAAGGTATAGTCGACCTCCGTCTCGGAGACATGGTGGTACGGTTCGAGATGAGTAAGATGCTCAAGAGGCCGATGATAGATGGGCAAACCTTCGTGATCCACGATGACTCCGAGATGTCGGAAGATGTGGTTGAAGAGATCCTAGCAAAGGACTCTCTCGAAGTTGCATTGACAAAAGCCGAAAGTGAACACGGATTTCTAAGTGAAGACACCCAAGGATTTGCCAACTTTCTGGATTCCAACACCAGAATAGAGAAAGAAGATGAGTTCCAGAGTCTGACCGAGGGCACAGAAAACGATGTTCTGCCAGATTCCCAGCGAGCACCTGCTCGCTCCGACCGAGCACCTGCTCGGACCGAAAACCAGAACATCACCGGATCATGGAGCGAGCTGAAAGCTCCAAAGGTAGAGTTAAAAACCCTCCCAGCGGGGCTCAGGTATGCATTTCTAGGTCCTAACTCTACATATCCTGTTATAGTGAATGCAGAATTGAATAATGTTGAGATCACTTTGCTTTTGTGTGAGTTGAGGAAATATAGAAAGGCCTTGGGATATTCGTTAGATGATATAACCGGTATATCTCCCGACTTGTGCATGCACCGAATTAATCTAGAGGATGAATCGATGACTTCTATAGAACATCAGAGACGGTTAAACCCGAATCTAAAGGATGTTCTAAAGAAAGAGATAATGAAACTTCTAGAAGCTGGTGTGATCTATGCTATATCTGATAGCAAATGGGTAAGTCCGGTGCATGTTGTACCTAAGAAGGGAGGTATCACGGTAATTAGGAATGAGAAAAACGAATTGATTCCAACTAGAACGGTAACGGGTCATAGAATGTGCATAGACTATAGGAAATTGAATGCTGCTACTCGCAAAGATCATTTTCCTTTGCCTTTTATTGATCAAATGCTTGAACGTCTTGCTAATCACCCTTACTACTGTTTTCTAGATGGTTACTCAGGATTTTTTCAGATACCCATCCATCCCGATGATCAGGAAAAGACAACGTTCACATGTCCATACGGCACATTCGCATACCGCCGGATGCCATTTGGTTTGTGTAACGCCCCAGCGACTTTCCAACGTTGTATGATGTCCATTTATACTGATTTAATTGAAGATATTATGGAAGTATTTATGGATGATTTCTCTGTGTATGGGAGTTCTTTTTCTGTTTGTTTGTCTAATTTGTGCAGAGTATTACAAAGATGCGAGGAGAAGCATCTAGTGCTGAATTGGGAAAAGTGCCATTTTATGGTCAGGAATGGGATAGTACTTGGGCACCGGATTTCAGAGAAAGGGATAGAGGTTGACAAGGCTAAGATAGAGGTCATGATGAGTTTACAACCGCCTACTACGGTCAAAGGAATCCGAAGCTTTCTAGGCCATGCCGGGTTCTACCGTCGTTTCATCAAAGACTTCTCCAACATTGCTAGGCCTCTCACTAGATTGCTGTGTAAGGAAGTCAAGTTCGACTTTGATAGAGAGTGTTTGGCTGCGTTTCTACTATCAAGGGTGCCTTGGTTAGTGCACCAATAGTCCAACCACCGGATTGGGACTTACCGTTTGAGATTATGACGGATGCGAGTGATTTTGCTGTGGGGGCTGTTCTTGGTCAAAGGAAGGACAAGAAGCTCCATGTGATATATTATGCTAGCCGGACGATGGATGATGCTCAATGTCGGTATGCAACCACCGAAAAGGAGTTATTGGCGATTGTCTTCGCCTTTGAGAAGTTTAGATCATACCTCGTCGGTTCTAAGGTAATTGTTCACACCGATCATGCTGCGTTGAAGTACTTGCTGACCAAGAAAGATGCCAAGCCTAGGCTATTGAGATGGATACTTTTGCTTCAAGAGTTTGATTTAGAGATCAAGGATAAGAAAGGATCCGAGAATGGGGTTGCTGATCATTTGAGTAGGCTTCAAGTTGAGGATGAGACACCTATGGAGGATAGTCTGCCAGATGAGCAAATTTATTCGATCTGCGAAAAATTTCCAGAAGCTGAGCGAGCACCTGCTCGGACTGACCGAGCACCTGCTCGGAAGATTTTTTGTGGAATTATCCAGAATGCCCAACCTTCGATTTTCCCTTGGTTCGGTGACTCTGCTAACTACTTGGCAGCCGATAAGGTTCCGGAAAACCTAACGGGAAGCCAAAAGAAGAAGTTTTTCTGAGATGTTAGACGATACTATTGGGACGAGCCGTACTTGTACAAGCAATGCTCGGATGGGCTGTATAGAAGATGTGTTTCGGAGGAGGAAATCCCTGGGATCTTGCACCATTGTCACGGTTCATCTTATGCCGGACACTTTGCCACATTCAAGACGGTTACAAAAGTGCTACAAGCGGGTCTTTGGTGGCCAACGATGTTCAAGGATACGAATAGGTTTGTTGCTCGATGTAACGCATGTCAAAGGCAAGGGAACATCAGCAAGCGCAATGAGATGCCTCAAAATTTCATCTTAGAAGTAGAGGTTTTCGATGTTTGGGGTATAGACTTCATGGGACCGTTCCCTTCCTCCTATAAGAACAAGTACATACTTGTAGCCGTTGACTATGTTTCCAAGTGGGTCGAAGCACAAGCTAGCCCGACTTGTGATGCTGCGATAGTTACCAAGTTGCTCAAGACGGTGATTTTCCCTAGGTTTGGAATTCCGAGAGTTGTGATAAGTGATGGAGGTTCACACTTCATTAACAAGGTTTTTGAGAACTTGTTAAGGAAGAATGGAGTCACACATAAGGTAGCCTCTCCTTATCATCCTCAAACTAGTGGACAAGTAGAGGTCTCCAATAGAGAGATAAAGAGTATCTTGTAAAAAACAGTTGGTACAACGCGTAAGGATTGGGCGAATAAGCTAGATGACGCTTTGTGGGCATATAGGACAGCATATAAGACTCCGTTGGGGACAACGCCTTTTCATTTGGTGTATGGGAAGGCATGTCACTTACCGGTAGAATTGGAATACAAGGCGGCATGGGCTGTCAAGCGACTTAATTATGACATCCTTAGTGCATCCGAGAGGAGATCCATGCAGCTGCATGAGTTGGAAGAAATTAGGCATCTCGCCTATGACAATTCCCGAATCTACAAAGAACGGACCAAAGCTTACCACGACAAGAAGATTATCCCTCGAAACTTTGCTCCTAACGATCAAGTTTTATTGTTTAACTCTCGTTTTAAGTTGTTTCCAGGGAAGCTAAAATCGAGATGGAGTGGTCCGTTCACCATCAAAGAGGTGAAACCATACGGGGCCGTAGTGTTGCTAGACACTAAAGGAGGTGATTTTGTTGTTAATGGTCAACGTCTCAAGCCATACCTTGCGGATAATTACGTGGGAGAAGTTGAATCAGTCACTTTTAGTGAGCCTCCTCGAGCCTAAAGGGTTTCCAAAGTCGAGCTAACGACTTAAAACAAGCGCTTGGTGGGAGGCAACCCACCGGTAAGGATTTTTGTATAAATTTTGAATTTTAATTCCTTTTATTACTAACATTTCACTTGTGATTTCAGTAATTACATTCTGCGAAAAAGTGTAAAATTGCACCGAGCACCTGCTCGGAAGGAGCGAGCACCTGCTCGAAACCAAAACGCAGCAATTCTCTCAGATTAGCAGAACACAAAAAATAAAAAAAATAAAAGAATAATAAAAAAAAATATAAAAGAAAAAGAAAAACAGAAAAAGATTTGATTTATTTCTTCTTTCCTTTTTATTTTATTTACTTTTATTTTCTTCTTTATTTCCTTTTCAATTTTTGCCAAAAACCCTAACCACTCATTTTTCTTCCTTTTTGCAGATAAAGACAACTTTTTGGTCTCCTCCTCTTCCCCAAAACTGCCGAGCATCACCACTCCCCCATCTCCCTTGAGAACCGCAACTCTCCATTAACTCAACCTCCATAAATCCCCATCTCTACCACTCTCCAAGACCAACCACTCACCATAACTCTCTATCACCGGAGACCACTCAAACTCTCAAGCTCCCAAACCGCTCAATTCTCTCTCAATCTTTCAACCTCTCTCCGCCTCTTCTCATTCACCATGGCTCCAAAAATCAAGTTCTCCAACAAGGAAAAAGGCAAGGGTAAGGCCTCTACCTCCGCAACCGCTTCTCCACTCACCTTTCCATGGCCTAGACCGGAAGGCGAACCATTTGAAATTGACCGAGCCGGACTCCCAATGTCCTCACCAGACTCTTGGGACGAAATCGACGCCTTCTACTACAACCAACTCCTCCAAGTTGACCTCGAACCTACTCGGTTCATGTGCGATAGAACATTGGTCGAACTTGGTCTTCAACAACAAGTGAGGAGCATACTCTACAATGCTCGTTGCATGGCCTTTGCTCTAGAGGAAGATGTGCTCTATCCCGATCTCACTAGGCAATGCCTAGCAACCGCCACTCTCTCATACGCAAACCCCAACAAGCCCTCATTCGAGGAGGCCACATTCTCTTTCTTTGCTGGAGGAAAGAGGTACGCTATCTCCATGCTCGATTTTTGCATAGCGTATGGGTTCTATGAGACGGACACGAAGCTATCGAGTCCGAAGAGATTCCAAGAAGCCAAGACCTTTTGGGGACTAATCGCTTCGGGTGACTACTCCTCAAACTCGGCGAGCCAAAACCGCCTTCGCCACCCCGCACTCCGTATCGTGGCAAGGATATTGAGCAACATGCTCTTTGGAAGACCCGTAGGTAACAAAGTTCACACCGATGAATTATTGTTGTTATTGTTGGGTTGTGGTCCTATTGTAGGTGACGGAGACTCGAGCCAATTTGAGAAATACCGATCCAACTTGGGTATACGTTTCGCGGAGATGATTTGTGCGATCAAAGATAACACAACCGCAACAAACAAAGGACCAAGGACGGAGCGTATTGGAAGTTTGCTCACACCGCTATACCGCAATTTAAGGGTGGATCTTTCTCCATATTCCTACGTCCCGGAGATGAAGCGCATTGATATGGAGCACCTGCTCAATTCCAAGATCATCATCAAGCCGAGCACATACCAATTCCTAACTGCCAATGGAGAAGCCCAATACATTCAGCTTCCCAACTTAGCCATCACACGGCTTTCCTCCATGGATGATCTCGCGTTTCAGCCACCCGCGGAGTACCTTGTCCCACATCCGAGTCAAGCCTCTTCTGCTGCCCGTCTTAGTACTTCTCGTCGAAGCACATCTAGGCAGCGACACCATGTCTCCGAGGACGCTGGTCCATCGGTCCCGCGCCTTACTCTGCCTGGCTACGACACTGCTTCTCAAAGTGAGTTTGATCTTCCTCCTATTTCTGACGATGCTGAGGATGCCGAGTACAGGAAGTGGATGATCCAATCCACAAAGAAGAACAACAGTATCATGCAGAGGATCATGCAGGCGCTCTCCAAAGGCTGCTGCCAAGCTCCACCACCCCAGACCGAACGAGCACCTGCTCGCTCCCATTCGAGCACCTGCTCGGGACAGCCAGCCAGAAGGAAGCGGAGAACAGCTGATGACGAGGACGACTTTTCTTCCAGGTGATATCCACTTTCACCCTACTATTTCCATTGTTTATATCACATTTGTTTCTATTTTGTTTTTATTTTGTTTTTGATTTGAACTTGTTTTTAGTCTACTCTTTCGGTACTTTTCTTTCACCGAGACGGTGAAAGTTAAGTCCGGGGGAGTGGATTAATGTTTTAATTGTTTTTGCTTTGAGTCTTTTGCACTTATAAAAAAAAAAAAAAAAAAAAAAAAAAAAAAATGCATATAGTTTCTCATGGCATAAACATTTTTATTATCTTTTTCATGCTAGGATCGAGTCTAGAGCATTTTAGGATTGCATTTGCATAGGGAGCAATGATGAAATTTCCTTGTAAAGATTCATTTTAGGATTCCATGATATGCCCTCATTAGAACTTTTTCGATGCATTAACAATCATGAATTAGAGGCTCATCCATACTTGAATCTTATTTCTTTGAAAATCCCAACTCAATTGAAGCTTGCATGATCTAGATTCAACTCTATCAACTTGAACTTAAACTTGATTAATTCTTCTCACTTTTGGACTTTGAATCATAACTATGGATAAACACCTTACATTCAAATCATGTTTGCCTAATTTTTACCACTCTTATCTTGTTTTGAATGGCTATCCCGATCTAAGTTCATCTTTTAGATGAGGATAGTACCACACCTTTAAACCCGACCATTTCATTCAAACCCTTGCATTTATTCTTTGAGTGAGGCCTTTTTCTTTGTGTTGCATTGGTAAAATCTTGCAAGCATTAGAGACGACAAGGCAAAGTTTCCATTAGGCTAGTTTCTTGAGTTTAAGACTAGTCTTAGGTGGGGTATGAAACCGATTTGGTTAAGCGTTTACTTGATTATCTTTGGGTTTGTGGTTAAGTGTGAAAAGAAAGAAAGAAGAAAGGATGAGTTCTAGGGAATAAGTTTGAAAAGAAAAGTATATAGCTCTAAGTGTTTAAAAGAAAAATGATAGCTTAGCATTCTCTTAGAATAAATCAAAAGAAGAAAAATGTGTTAGAGAATGCTAGGATAGAAAGAGCTAAAGTTAAGAAAAGAAATTCCCTAGGATTCGGAAAATCTAAAGAAGAAAGAGGAAGTTTGAAAGGTTTAGCCGAAATTGGCTAGTGGTTTAACAAATGGGTAGTGAGAAAAGAGAGATGAAAGATTGCAACAATGGGGTTATGGGTAGAACTTTGGATTCCGAGCCTTGTATGCATCAATTGTCTCTTTTCTTTCTTGCTTTTGCTAAATGCAACACTTGCATTTGAGAGTTAGTCACCAAAAAGAATTCGGACAGCCTCTTTACATCACTTAAAAGCCTTCTTCTACCTAGCCAAATGGTATTGATCCAATTTCCAATTGTGAGACCGCACCAAACACATTAATGAATGTTAAAGAGTTGAGTTTAGTTGATTGCATGCTTTCTTTTGAGTCTAAGGATTTGGAGTAATTATTTTGATAAGAGATGAGTATGGCGAAAGCTTCTTGAGTAAGATTTGTTGTGCATCGCATTAGTTCTCTTTAGGACATTTTGTTGAACACTTCTCCGGATTTCTCTCTTCTTGTTTGCTTGCGGACAAGCAAAAGGCAAGTCCGGGGGAGTTGATATGTTAGGTTTTTAGCCTAATTTACCCATGGTTTTGTGTTGCATTTCTTGTCTTTTTGTTTCCTTTTGATGTCTTTTCAGATTCTAAAGTGCTTTGGAGCACAATTTGGAGCTGCTGGAGCTCTATGAAGAAAAGGAGAAGAATTGGAGCAAAAAGAAGAGTTTTCACTCCACCGAGCACCCGCTCGGTCCGAGCGAGCACCTACTCGCACCAAGACACCAGAACCTAAACCTAATAAAGCTGTGGCCACCGAGTTCATCTGATGGCCCACACGATCCCCAGGAGTTAATGAGTCAACATCAATCCCTTTTCATTAGGGAGATGATTGATTTTAATCATAAATGGGATTTCTACTTACTTTCCTTCTTTTGTTTAAAAGAGTATCTTTTGTTTTTAATGTTTTTCCTTGTATTTTAAAAGAATGATTTCTGATCAGAGAGGAGGATCCTGGTATCACGAAATATTCAATAGACTTGGAGTTTTTCTTCTTACGTTTTGAATAAAAGTATTTTATTTCTTCAATTGTTCTTCATCATCCGAATCATTACTTTCACCATTGGAGTTCCTTGTTCATTTCCGAATCATCATCCAATAATCATCTAGAGAAGAATTCTAAACCCCCTTTTCATTCTCCATTTTCCATTATGAATTCTTATCTATTGATTGTTACGTTTGATTTGACCATGTCCGAGTAGTTTCATAACTAAGTTGGGATGTTTTCAATGGTGATCTAGGGTCTTTGTTGGTTGAGCCAAATAGGGAATTCTTATGTCTTCATCTCTAGGAAGTCTCAATGCTTAGGCTAAATTGATCACTTAGTCTATGATCTCTAGGTTTAATCTATTCACCAAAAATGTTATAGGTTGCTAGAATTACCTTTGATGAGCATTCGGTGGTAACCAAAACACCATTGATCGTTCCCATTGAATGTGAACATATTGAACCATTGCATTAAGGCTTGTTTACTTCATTACTAAATCCACTCGAAAGTGTAGGTATTTAGGCTGTAGACAAAGGTATTGATACATCGCCAAAAGCGGGGCAATACATATTTATGTTTGAGTTCTAGACCGCATTTAAATAGACCCTGAATAGAAGCTCAACCCAAGTACCCGAAATCACCAAAGAATCATCTCGGCTTAGTGCCTTTTATCATTGTTTAATTACCGATTTTTATTCCAAGCACCTGCTCATTTACATTGAGCACCTGCTCACGTCAGTTTACAACTCATTTAATTTATCTTAGCTTTATTTGAAATCTATAGATTCATAGTGTAACCTTGGTCTCTGTGGATTCGATACCTTATATACTACTGCTTTTGCCTGTGCACTTGCAGCATTATTTTGGGTTAAAACTCGAGACTATCACCCATCCCTACCTATTATGGTGCCGGTCCAAGGATTGATTCTCTCCATGGCGAGGGGAAAGCCCAAATCTAAGCACAAACAAAGGAAAAATGATTCACCCTCCTCCAAACCCCTCTCTCCCCCTTCAAAGTCCTGCTCCCCTATTCCCTCTATCCCCAAAATTTCTTCAGATCCGATCGATTTGGCTTGTGTTTGACCTCCGGCTCAGCTGTTGAGGTTCCCACACAATCGGTCCAATATTCTGATAATCCCGTATCTGAGGCCATCGTCCCCCCAGATCTAGTCTCGGTGAAGGAAGTGGCGCCTACCTCCGGTCCTACTGTTGAGGTACCTTGCTCTGCCCTTGTTGTTACTTCTTCTCCGGTGACAAGTCTCCCGGCAAAGTCAGTATTGAAAGATGATGTGTTGAACTCCGGCGTCGCTGCTGAGGGCTCTACTCAAGTCACGAATCAAGTCCAGCTTTTTAAACCTGCTAAGACTCTTTCAGTTCCGAGTGTTGAGGTCTCTCCACCAGAACAATCCCCTACTACACCGTCGAGTGTTGGATTAGCGCAAGAAAAACCTAGTGCCTCCATGGATGAGACAGAAGCCCGTCCTGGGAAGGAATCATGGGCTAACCTTGTCAGAGGAACCGCAAGACCGCTGCAGAAGAAAGGTCGCGCTTCACGCTTGAGTCGGGAGAAGTGTGCGTGAAAATCCCCAATGATGTAATTGAGCGAAACAAGAAATCTTGGGACTGTTTTATTCTTGGTCAATTCTACTATGAGCCTCCATCTCAGGGAACAATACATAATATTGTTAATGGGATATGGAGCAAGCATATGAGGGACATCTCGGTTTCTAGGATGGATGGGAACGCTTTCTTATTTAGGATTCCAAATCCTCATACCAGGAATCGTGTTCTATCTCAGAGGCTTTGGCAGATTGAAGGGCAAACAATGTTCGTGGCCAAATGGGAGCCATAAGTGGTTCCATAAAAACCTGAACTTACCTCTGCCCCGATCTGGCTGGAGTTACACAATATTCCGTTGCAATTCTTCAATGAAGAAGGTAAAAAGCACATCGTAGGATTGATGGGGGACCCTAAGTATCTTCACCCTTTGACAGCAAATAAAACCAATCTCGAAGTCACTAAGGTGTTCACCCTTATTGATCCTAGAAAACCTCTTCCTGAAGCTGTCAATGTCCAGTTTGAGTCAGGTGAAATAAAGAGAGTAAACGTCTCTAGTCCCTGGATGCCGCCAGTCTGTTCGCATTGTAAGGAGATAGGCCACAGTCTGCGGCATTGTAAGATGGCTCCAGTCACATGTAAATCCTGTCAAGCTATGACTTACTCGACTACTCTTTACACTAAAGCAAATCAAAAGGCCCCTAAGAGGAGAAAGAGCCCAAGGCGTAGAAGATCAAAAACGCCAGACCCTAAATTGCTGGCAGAATCTTCAACTCAAAAAGGTAAAGAGGAGGCGTACCAGCAGTTGACAGTGAAGGGCTCCATCCAGCTAGCCAATGACCCTGTTTCTTTTGGTAACCCCATTAACCAAGTCCAGGGTAATTCAAGTAGCTTGAGGATAGGTCCTCTGTCTACAGATCAGATTGTGGTAACTTCAAATGAGGACTCTCCGGTTGTGAACCCCTTATGTGGCGACGTAGCTACCACTTCAGGAGCAGAGCCTGATTCTGAGGACGAGTTGGATGATTCATATGGTTATAGTGGTGATGAAGAAAAGGAATCATGGTTCACTGAGTTGTCAAAAGAGCAGTAGAAGGTAATCCGAGGCAAGGGCCTCAAAATATTAGCTTAATATGTGTACAAGAATTTTTTGTTAGAATGTCCGCGGCTTTAATATCCTTAATCATAGGAACGGTTTTAAAAACTGGTTTGGTATAAAGAAGCCAATTTTTGGAGGTCTATTAGAGACTCATGTTAAATAGCCCAAGGATAGGAAGTTTGTAAATGAGTTGCTTCCTGGCTGGTCTTATGTAGAGATTTATAGTTTCTATGATCTGGGAAAGATATGGGTGGTGTTGGATCCTTCTGTTAAAGTCGTAGTTATCTCGAAATCTTTACAGATGATTACTTATGAGGTCTTGCTTCCGGATTCAGACTCTTGGGTGATTATATCAGTGGTTTATGCTTCCAATGATGTGACCCTTAGGAAGATATTGTGGCAAGAGCTGGTTACGTTGGCTTCAAATCAGAGAGTTGTAGATCAACCATGGATGGTGATGGGGGATTTTAATCAGGTGCTTTATCCTTCGGATCATTCATCAGTTGTGAACATGAATATTTCTAGCAAAATCAGGGAGTTCAGAGCCTGCCTGGCTGATTCTGAGTTGGCAAACTTGGTGTTCAGGGGTAATACCTATACGTGGTGGAACAAAAGTAGAACTAGGCCGGTTGCAAAGAAGTTAGACAGGATTCTGGTAAATGAGAGCTGGGGTTTAATGTTCCCCTCAGTGTTTGCTTTCTTCGGTGAGCCAGACTTCTCTGACCACGCCACTTGTGAGGTTGTTTTTGAACCCAAAGCCAAAAAAGCATATAAATCCTTCAAATTCTACAACTTCCTCCTTAAGAACAATGACTGCCTCAACATGCTCAGGGAGGCGTGGTTCTCTGTTAATGTGGTAGGTTCAAATTTGTTAAAAGTATCCAGGAAGCTCAAGGCTATAAAGAACACCATCAAAACTTTTAGTAAGAATAATTATTTCGGGATTAAGAAGCGGGTAAAGGAAGCTTATCATGTGCTTCTGAGGTGTCAAGAGAAGACCTTGTCAAACCCGAGCTTAACCAGTGCTAGTGCTGAACTAGAAGCTCAAAGTAAATGGAATACCTTGAGTAGAGCGGAGGAAAGCTTCTACTGCCAAAGATCACCTATTACGTGGTTCAAAGAGGGTGATAGCAACGTGAGGTACTTTCATAGGATGGCTGATTCAAGGTACTCTATAAACAAAATTCACTATCTTATTGATGATCAAGGAGAGAGAATTGAATCTCAAGTGGGGATTAGGAGCCACTGTGTAGATTATTTCTCAAATATCTTTGGTGGGGAACAAGGCCCTCCGCAGTTTGAGCAATCTAATATGGATTTATTGCTCCCGTTCCGATGCTCCCCAAACTAAGTGAGCGATATGGAAGCGCTGTTCACTGAACTGGAAATCATCCCAAGAACAAAACCTCTGGTCCAGATGGGTATTCCGCTTAAATTTTTGTTGGAGCTTGGGAGATTGTTGGCAGAGAGTTTATTGATGCAATAAAGGAATTCTTTACATCTGGTAAGTTATACAATGGAACACCACAACTCTTGTATTGATTCCTAAGTTCACAAACGCAGCTTGAACTTCAGATTTTCGGCCTATATCCTGCCTGAATATACTATTCAAGGTCATTTCTAAGCTTCTCACCATGAGACTCCAGAACATTCTTACCAAGGTCATCTCTTCGCCGCAATCTGCGTTTATTCCCGGTAGGCTTCTATCCGAGAATGTTTTGCTTGCTAGATAGATTGTCAAAGGTTATATAGGCAGAACATTGCTCCTAGAGGTATGCTAAAGGTCGACTTAAAGAAAGCTTTTGACTCCGTGTGATGGGACTTCATTATCTCAGCTCTGAGATCCTTAACAATTCCTGAACGGTTCATCAATTGGTCCATCAGTGCATATCCACTCCTACGTTCTCTATCTTTGTCAATGGAATCAGTGAAGGCTTCTTCAAGAGTACTAAAGGTTTGAGGCAAGGGGATCCATTATCCCCTTACTTATTTTTCCTAAGCATAAAGGTTTTCTCTTCTCTGATGAAGACAAGGTACAAAGCAGGGTTCATTCATTACCATCCTAAAACAGCTGCTCTTTCTATATCTCACCTAATGTTTGCAGACGATGTAATGGTATTTTTTATAGGGGTTGCTCCTCGCTACATGGGATCAGAGAGGTGTTAGATGACTTTGCTTCATGGTCTGGTTTAGAGGTAAATAAGGACAAGACTCACTTATTTCTCGTTGGACAGGACACATTGAATCTCACTACATTGCTGAGTTTGGTTACCCCATGGGATTTATCCCAACAAGATACCTTGGTCTTCCCTTGATGAGTAGAAAGCTAAGAATTGCGGTCTATGAGCCTCTTTTGGAGAAAATTTATGGAAAGTTTAGATCATGGGCAGTGAAGAGCCTTTTATTTGCACGAAGAGTTCAACTAATATCCTCTGTCATTTATGGGACTATAAACTTCTGGATCTCTACCTTTGCTCTGCCGCAGAGTTGTGTGAAGAGGATAGAAGCAATATGCTCGAGATTTTATGGTCAGGCAATATTGACATTTGGAAAGGCACGAAGGTATCTTGGAAATCTATTTGCTTTCCTAAGAAAGAAGGGGGTCTTGGTTTGAGAAGAGTTACAGCGTGGATCAACACGCTATGCCTTAGGCTGGTTTGGATTCTTCTGTCAAATGAGCAGTCTCTATGGGCTAATTTGCACAGATATCACCATCTGCGAGATAGATCCTTCTGGGCAATTGATGAATTAAATGGGTCTTCTTGGACATGGAAAATGTTGCTAAAGCTACGTCCTCTTGCCCAAATATTCATAAGAAACACTGTTGGAAATGGGCAAAATACTTATTTCTGGTTTGATTTCTGGACCCTCTTGGACCTTTAATTTCTTTTATTGGACAGGATGGACCTAGATCACTGGGAATTCATTTACAATCTTTGGTTTAAAATGGTGCTGATTCGGTGGGTTGGAGAATTAGGGCTCCAAGATCAGACACTTCTCTTGCTCTAATGGCTCATCTTACCACTGTGTCCCATCCTTATTCAAGTTCTCAGCCAGATATCCTTAATTGGGTTATGGATGACAAGGTCTCCAATTCTTTTTCATCTGCCAGAACTTGGGAATCCTTGCGACCAAAGCAAGACGAGAAACAATGGGCAAATGTTGTGTGGTTTAAAGGGGCAGTTCCAAAGCAGGCCTTCCACATGTGGATTGCAAACCTTGATAGGTTTCCCGCTAGGAGCAGATTAATGGCTTGGGGTGTTACGTCTTCTTTAGATTGTTGCCTTTGCTCTGTTCTTCTTTGGAGCAGATTAAAACTTACTACTTTCCTACGCTTTTGTCTCCACCATCTGGCACAAGATCTTTGCAAGGCTTTCCCCTCATAAAGTTTTATTCAACTCTTGGTCAGAGTTGTTGTCCTCGATGCGTCGTAGTTCCAACAGCGCTCCATCCTTGTTAAGGAAGGTTGTCACTCACACCATTGTTTATCATACTTGGAAGCAACGGAACAATGTATTGCATAACAACAATACATTCCTCCCCTATTTATCTTCAAGCTTATTGACCGTGATGTCCAGAACTAATCAACTCAAGAAGGAACCGCAAGCGATGGAAGGATCTAATGCATATTTGGATTAGGTAGCTTCCCATTATTCACCCTCAGTCTTTCCAATCTAGTGTAATCTTGTTTTTCCTCTTTTTGCCAAGATTACTCTCTTTCTGGCTTTACTCTTTTGCCAAGATTACTCTCTTTCTTTAAATGATATTTACAATTTAGCAAAAAAAAAAGTACAAATATATACGACTTTGCATTAAAAAAAATTCAGTTCAGTTGGTATTGATAGACTCCACTGACTAGCGGAGGCAGCTTATTAAAGGGGTGGGCAGTTGCCCTAGACGAATTTTTTTGCTGTATTTTTGGTCTAAAATTTTTTTTATGCCAATTTATATTTTTGTTTTAGTATACTTTGCAACCCATAAAAAATAGTTATGGATTCGCCACTGGCATAGAAAGATTATCGACAGCTTTATCCGGTTATGAAAAAAGCATAATACATGTTCTAAAATTCGCGTGACTTAATTTATCAAAATATTTAATTTCTTAAAAGAATGCATTTAGTTTGAAGATTACAAATATGAGTTACCTTAATTTTCAGAATTCTTAACTAATTTAGAACTATTTTCCTAAACTTTGTAAAATATAGAGAAGACATAAGAATACATATTATGTCGTAAGTAAAAGTAAAATTTGCAGACGAGCTATTCTCATTTTTGTTAAAGGATGTTAAACATCATATTCTTTTTTTTTTTGGTCTAAAAACATCATATTCTAACTTTTGTAAAACATACAACAAAGTGCACACGACCTATTTTAAAATCGTCTTCTAAATTTAGTAGAACGTAAATGAATACGGCATGTAGATTACATAATCCGAATGATTTAGAGCATGTATAAAACACAAAATGTGTATTCTAAACAAAGCATAACGGTGAAGTGCCTTTAGTCTAGTTGTAGTTGCAGTTGTAAGTCTACTACATACATGCATTATTACATCCGAGATTGAGTCTCACTCCCTATAAATATATGAATTAGACTAATAGATCGGTCAGTTGTGGCATAATATTAATATAAAAAAACAAAGCATAACTAATAACGAATTTGTTTTAATTTAGAATCACACATTTTGCCAACAAAAAAGAAAAAAAGATCACACTTTTTAATTATTTATTATAAAAATGGCTACTGGCATTAATCAAATAAAAGCTTAATCTAATCAGAAAGAAGAGTTCTTAAATCTTAGCTCTTCAATATATGGATCGTGTATATGGTGGTTCCTCTGCGGGTTGGCACTGTTGTTCGACAGCTCTAGAGTCTTCGGTATTGTGCCAATATGGCTGCTCGAGCATAAGTAAATTTCATTGATGCTTTGGTTCTCGCTCTCAAGGCTGATGGAGTTTAATCTATGGTCTTTGTCCAACTATCGGTGGTAGCTAGTGACGGGTCCTAGGGATTTCTCTATGTTCATCTAGTTGTGTTAGGTTGTTTAGGGTCTGTTGTTAGATTGTGTCTTGCTCTAGTGGAGGATTTGTTAACGTTGTCTTGCTTGCTTGTGATCGGGCTTGCTCATTCTAGACCGCTCGCTAGAGGAGCTAGTATGGCTAAAGGTTTGATGGGTTCTCTGAACCATTTTCTTGCTTGCGAGGACTCTTCTTAGAGTTATCTCAGGGAATTTCTCATTTAGTCGCACTCGCGCAATGCAGAGAGTTGGCGAAAGAGGGCTACGCGACGTTGCCGTTAACGACTCTTACTTGGTCCTCCTTTGAACAGCTTCTAGTCATACTGGTCTATGCATTTCCAAGCTTGTTTCTTTTCTAAAACATTGGAAGAGCAATTGCAACGTCATTTGTAACATCCGCGAACCAAAAAAGGGATTTTTGGTGTTCTTGTCGAGCGACACAGTGAGTGTGTCGATCGACACGATTGTTTGTGGAGTGTCGATCGACACAATGTGAGTGTCGCTCGACACGTACAATTATGGGCAGAACCGAATTATGTTTTAATTGCGGTTTTTGGCTCGGTTTAAGGGTGGAAACCCTAGGGCTTCACTTATAAACTCATGCAGTATGTTTGTGGCCGGGTTTTCGGAGAAAAGAAGTCAGAAGTCGTGTGAATTGAGAGAATTGGGTGATTCTAGAGTTGGGTGATTTGGTTCATTAGAAGAGGTTTCGTGAACGTAGAATCGTTCGTTTGTCGTGTTCATCGCGGTGAGGATCGGATTAGTGACGTTTTGGCCTTGTAGAGGCTGCGTTCTTCGTGTTCTTTGTGTCTCTATCCATTTTCCTTGTTTCCTAGGCTAAGGTGAGTTCGCGACAATTGTTTCTAGGTGATGATGGAATTGATTTGTTACGTTTTGTGATTGTTTTTTGTGTGAATTTTGCATTGGTGATTGATGTGGATGTTAGGGTTCGTATGTATTATGATTTTGATGCTGGAAAGCGACCCGAGTTTATCGGATTCGAGCCATGAGAGGAGAGGCTCGTTTCCGACAAACTGTGAGGTCGTGTCGATCGTCACATGTGGTGTGTCGATCGACACAAAGAGTTGAGCTGTGTCGATCGACACGTGTGGTGTGTCCATCGACACGAACAGTTGAGCTGTGTCGATCGACATGTGTGGTGTGTCGATCAACACGAACAGTTGAGCTGTGTCGCTCGACACGTGTGTTGTGTCGCTCGACACAAGCTATTAAGTCGTGTCGATCGACATGATCATCTGAATGATTGTAATGGCCTGTCTGTTTCGCATTGTTGTGTAATGTGATGGCTTGAATTGGTATTTGATTGTTGAACAGAGCCTGCTTGTTATGCCAGTAGATGGTATGACCGACTCACTAAGTATTTATGAAATACTTTTGCAACTATTTTTCCTACGTTTTGCACGTAAAAGAAAAAATGTGATCGCGGAATTATGGCGTAGGAAGAGGATGATTAGGGTTTATTTATGAGTTGCATTTTTAGTAGAACATGGTGATTAGGTTTCTAGAAATGTTTAGTCGTTATTGGATTCTGAAATTGAATACTGTTGAATTATGGAATTGGATGTAAATTGGTTTATTTAATTTATTTGAGTTGTTGAATTTACCGCTGAGTATTGGTTTTGCTGGATTAGCCGTTGAGAGTTAACATTTATGGGAATGGTAACTCGGGTTCATTATTTTTTTTTTTAAAGTGTTGGTTGTTTCATCATCGGTTAGTCTTGTTCCATTAGCTTTGGTTACTGTCGAAGAGACGGATCGAAAACTGTGTTGTTTGTTATGCTTCCATGGTTTTTTTCTTTTTTTTGCCATGGACTCATATATTAAGATTACAAACTTGTGTTGTAAACCAAATCGTTTTTATTTATCAAATATTTACCATTTAGAAGAAAAAAAAATCAGAAAGGACAGTTGGTGGAAATTACTTCACAGCTATGCCAGAATATTATTTTACATTTATTGTATAAATTAGTCTCCATGACGTTTGCGCAAGAAATTAATTAGTATCCACGACTCCACCTCTATTAGGAATTAAAAACCACAAACACCGACACAAAATGACAAATACAAATACAACTTTAAACTAGAAGGTTAGCCGTGTTATACGCGGGATAATATAATTAGCGAGCAAATCAATATAATTTGAATTAAAAAATCAAATAACATTTTTGGAAAATTGTTATACGAAATCTGAAATATGCTTTATATTTTGAAATTTTGTCATTATTTCGAATAGAAATGTATTTCACCTGTGAGATAATTGATAATATTGGTTTTTAATTTTTTGGTCAATGTATACAATCTCTTAATCTTAAAAAATAACGATTTTAATTTCTTAGTCAATATATATAATAAAATGTATTAATTTCATCTTATAATATATAAAAATACAGTTTATGACTCAACACAATGTATTTTTTTATATATATAATAAACATCGTAGGTTTGTAAACATTGAGATATTTGTAAACATGGGAATATACGTTTTTTATTGAAGATTCTAAAGTGAAAACAATGCATTCCTTCATTAGTTTATTTTCAATTAAATGAAAATTAAAATCGTGATTTATGATTCCAAAAGTGAAGATTTTATATATTTTAAAATTAACTTATTCACATTTAACTATGCAAAGTAAATATACAAATTATTGTGTTTGGTTATAGAAATTGTTTGAAGAAGAATATTTGGATAAGAGTATAGTAAAACTTAATAATATAATTTTAATTAAAAAACAAAAATAAGATAAATTCCAAGTTTGACACCTCTCATTTCATTTTGAACATCCCACTTTTGACAAATGTAACCATTAAAAAAAATTTACAACTCATGCTACTGTTTATAAGATTGTTTTCCGAAAATACCTCAGCTCTAATTGATTTTCACTAAAAAAAATTCTCCACACAACAATCTCTCCCCTCTCCGGCGACGAAGCAATTTTTGATTCCGACGAGTCACGTTCTTCTTCTGCGTCACCGGCGACAATAGAAGCTCAGATCCTCGGCAAACGGATCTCAACCACCGATTTGAGCCATGAACGAAGATTCTTCAAGCTCAGAACTCGACCTTTCCTTCAATTTCACCCAATCTTCCGTACTAATCTCGTTTCATCTTCTTCGTCTTCTTCACTTGGAATTGTTGCTATTTCGGCATCTTCGTCTTCACTCGCTGTTCCGGAATTAGAAGACGAGGACCACAACATCGATGACGAGTTACGCCGTCTTTTGGCGCTGGTACCGGAGGAGATACGACGGAGACTGGAGGAGCACAGTGAAATCAGCGAACTCATAGAGATAGTTTTGGATTTAGGTCGTAAACCTATCGCGCGATTCCCTTCCGGAGATTTTGTTATCTCCGGCGACGTTGTTAGGTTTAAGGATCTCGAATTCGCCGTCTCTCAGGTTGGTGAGTGTTTTCGTTTTTTGCTTTTGGATCTTCTTCGCTGACGAAAACATGTATAGCTGCTTGATAAGAACATGAAATTCTCAGGTTGGTGAGTTTACGAATGATAATCGAGCTGGAATTAGCTGGACTTTGCACCGCATTAGTGCCATGAGGAATCGGAAGGGGGATATTATTGGATTAACTTGCCGTGTTGGTCGATCTGTTCGAGGAAGCGCGAATTTGGTTCGGGATCTTGTTGAAGATGGGAATTCTTTGTTGCTTATTGGTCCACCAGGTGTTGGAAAAACTACAATGATTAGGTTTGTGTTAGCTTTCTTCTATGTGAAATCTTCTCATTCTTGCTTTAGACCATGGATTTGATCATTATTGATGTTTTAGAATGTTAGGAAATGATTATGAGAAGAGAGTAATGATTGTTGATACTTCGAATGAGATTGGTGGTGATGGTGGTATGACTCATCCAGGGATTGGTAATGCTAGGCGGATGCAAGTCCCTGACTCTAACATACAACACAAGGTTTGGTTAGTTGATATATATAGCTTGAAGTTTGTTAAAAGGCGAGGTGGATTTTCGACTTATACGAGAGATACTTTACCTTCAGGTACTGATAGAAGCAGTAGAGAACCACATGCCTGAAGTGATTGTGGTTGATGAGATTGGAACTAAACTTGAAGCACTAGCTGCAAGCACAATAGCAGAACGTGGGATCAAGTTAGTCGCCACTGCTCATGGAGCGACCATAGAGAATTTGATTATGAATCCTTCGTTAGACCTTCTGGTTGGAGGTGTACAGGTTAGACATGAGATGTTTGCCTACCATCTAAACCCAATTCAAGATATTGTTTGGTGATTATTTTATAAGAATTTCGTACCATTGGTTATTCATACATAATATGGCACTGCATTTTATCAAGAAATTGCATAGAAAATTTTGATAGAGGGATACCATGTTGTAGTAGCTCAAACAGTTGATAATTGTGGATCAGTTCTTTTTCTGTTGCATTGTAAACTTTTATTCTTTAATAGGTTATTAATAAAATTATAAGGTTTCAAAATTGGTGGTGTTATTTTTAAAACATCAAATTACGTTTTAAAAAAAATAGATTATAAGATGTTTTAAAACAGATTTAAAAGTTGTTTAAAGTAGATTATAATGTTTTAAACAACTATTCTTTTAAGAACAGATTATAAGGTTTTTAACAGATGATAATGTTATAATGATGTTTAAAAAAACTTATAAGGTTATTTAAAACAAATTATAATGTTTTTAAAACATATTATAAGGTTTTTTTTAAATCAAATTACAAGGTTTTTTAAATAAAATTTTAAGGTTTTTTAAAACGGATTATAAGATTTTTTAAAGCGGATTATAAGGTTATAACGAACTACTATTTCTTAATATGATATGTTTAAATTCATTATAAACTTCTAGTTTTGTTGAATCTGTTTAAATAGATTATAAACTCTTTAAAAGCAGATTATAAAGTATTAAATAGTTGTTATTTTAAAGACAAACTTCTTATAAACAGATTATAAAGTTATTTAAAGAAGATTATAAAGTTTTTTAAAGTAGATTATAAGGTTTTTTAAAAAAGATTATAAACTTTTTTAAAACGGATTATGAGGTTTTTAAAGAAGATTATAAGATTTTAAACAATTGTTATTTTGAAATTGATGATGTTTAAAAAAAATAAAATGATATTGTTATTTTTAAAGAAGATTATAAGTTTTTTTTAATAAGATTTTAAACAACTGTTATTTTGAAATTATAAGGGTTTTTAAAATGGATTATGAGGTTATAACCAAAACATATTATAATGTTTTTTAAATCAAATTATAAGGTTTTTAAAATCAAATTATAAGGTTTTTTAAAACGGATTATGAGGTTATAACCAACTACTATTTTTTAAATTGCTAGTGTTTAAATTCTTTATAAACTTTTAGTTTTGTTGAACCTTCATAGCTACAAATATAATTTCTACATCCGCTTGAAGTTTAGTTTGGTTTTTTGTCGTAGGGTTGGGTTTGAATTAACTATTTAATCAGTTGTTTAAAGCATTTTATGTACTTGTTTAAACCAGATTATGTCTTTGTTTATAGAAGATTATAATGTTTTTAAAACAGATTATGTTGTTGTTTAAAGTAGATTATAAGTTTTTTAACAATTGTAATATTTAAAACAAATTATAAGGTTTTTTGAAGCAGATTATAAAGTTGTTTAAAAGAGATTATAGGGCTTTTAAAACAAATTATTCAATTGTTTAAGTTCCTTATAAACTTATTATATTTAAAATAAATTATAAAGATTTTACAAACCTATGCATGTGTTGTACTAACAATTGATAGTTATTTACTATATATGGGCACCTCCATAAAACCATTAACATTATAAACTAACACTATAAAACGGTACAATTTTGCCGACACTTCGCTCTTTGTTCTTCATTTAGACATTGTTGTTGTTCCTTGCCTCTCAAGCACCACCGTCTCTTAGCCTATTATTTAACTTTTTGTGAGTTTGATGTTCTATTACAAACAAGAAAAATAGCACATCATTCTACTACACACATACACTCATCTTTCCAAATCTTTTAAAAGACTCAATGAGAGAATATACAACTAGATCAAAACTAGATTATAAAATTTTTTAAAACAGATTATAAGGTTTTAAACACATATATTAAAAGATAGTTTGTGAAAACTTTTTAATCAACTTTTTAAAAAATTATAAAGATTTTTAAACACAATGATCAAAGTAGTTATAAATGTGGGGGGAAGCGTTGCTTTCCACTAATTATATCCTCAATTAATTGTGACCCTGCACCACATTTACCCCCTAAAAAATAGTTTTAGATCCGCCATTGTACGGATATGTACCTTAGGGCATGTTCAATGGTGACATTTTGGGATCTTATGAAGTGTTTTTATAATATAAAATTATTAAAATGGTTGTAAAAGGAAGAAAAAGAGTGTTTTTGTGGGGTATATTGAGTGTGTGTTTAAATATAAAATTAATAAAAGTTGAGTAAAAGGAAGAGAGAGTGTTTAAAAGGGAAAGAGATGAATCTAATATTGGATCTTTTGGAGAGTGTGTTTAAAAGGAAAAGAGAGTGTTTAAATATAAAATTAATAAAAGTTGAGTAAAAGGATGAAAGAGAAAGTATAAAGTTGATTAAAAGGAAGAGAAAGTGTGTGTTTTAATAATTTTATATTATAAAAACACTACATAAGATCCCGTAAAATCTGCATTGAATATGGCCCGCTCATAAATCAGGATTTTTAATAATAAAGCGACCCTGCACCAAATGTAAATTTTTTTCATATCAGAAATTATAAAGTAATAAATTGTGCAAATGATGTAAAACGAACCTTGTCAATAATTCTAAATAAATAATTAATTTTGGAAAGGAAAATAACGTTATCTTCCCACCAACTTCCTCTTGATGCACTTTTGGAATCGCCCTTCCTCTCCATATCTTGTACTCCATATGTTAACAAAAATAAAGGTGAAAAGTCAAAATCTTGAAATTAACAAATAGACTATATATACATACATGTATATGACAAATGTGACTACGACTTACAGTATCTTGTTTGGTAGTCGTTTTAGAAGAAATTTCTCCTGGCCTCCACAGTAAATGGATGAGCTCAAGTTGCATGGTGGTTCTGTTTCTCCTTTTTGTTTTTGTTGCTTCTTTCTTCTCTTTCATCTACATATTAACCCCACAAACGTATGTAAGTTTCGATATGACAGAAAATCTACGTTACGTTGCAAACGGCAAAACACATACTAACTTTTTAACCATGTAAAAAAATAAACCGATTTTATCAAAAAAGAAAAATAAAAACCGATTGGTTTTTTCATTTAAATCGTTCATGATTGAAATTATATAGCGTCCACAATTTGGATTTTGAAGTTTGTTTTTTTTGTTTTTTCAAAGAGAGTTGATTTTGATGTTTGTTGGGCTAAACTGAACATAGCCTAGTTCTACCATTAGTTACTTGGAGATTGATACTACATATGTCCACCTTGACTTGCAAATCCTACCCTTCCCAACATCCCCTTTTATCTTTATCAAAAAAAAAAAAAAAAACATCCCCTTTTATTTTACAACAGGAGAAAATTAGGGAGTAAATCAACATAATTTTTCATATCAACCTAGAGCCCTTAAACACCATGTATCTGTAACATGCATATGTTTAGAATTATTCACGTACGCCTAAAATATAAAAATCTTAGATGAAATACCATAAAGGGAGGTGGGAAGATGGATTTGAACAATCCAATGTTTGATAAAGAAGGCAAAGACGAGACTCGTTTTTTTTTTTTTTACAGTTTAGCAAAAAAAAGGAGACTCGTGGACCAAATATATGATCGAAAGACGAAGATGAAGCAGCAAGAATCTTCTTATTGTCCATGCCAAAGTTGTGTATGTGGAAATGTATGTATATAAAAAGGGTTCGACGCATGGTCACTGCAGAATTCACATGGCGGCTGCAGGCTTTCAGGAAACACACTAGGCCTTACGGCTCAGTGCTAGTCGGGACTCCTAGTTAGACGTTAGAGGGCTCGGACACCTGGGTTATCAAAAAAAAAAAAGGTTTTGGTTTTTGGAAGATGAAGTACATTAAAGGCCTAGGGATGCCAAAAAGAGGAAGGATTATATTTGCATATATTGAGAGGCGAAGAAAGGAGAGAACATGTGACGAGCAAAAGAGAAGACACGTGAAGATCAGGTGTTTTAGGGAATGTGCATTGGTGTTCCTAGAGGGTTTCATTGGGTGTCTAAAGTACTAAATTGCAATTAAACATAATTTAAGAAGATCCAAAATAATTGGACCGGGTATAGGATCTATTTTCAGTGTTTAGACACTGTGACGTGGCGTGTTGTGGTTGGGCGAGGAAAAATAATGCATGGAAGAAGAAAAAATGTTTTAAATTGGAATTCTATGTTTTAAATGTTTTATGTAATGTATGTTTCAAATTTCTAATTTTGCAATATATTTTGTATGTTTTATCCAACCTACTATATTTATAAAATTTAATAAAATAACTCTATTTAAAATAAAAGAATTAAAATGTCTCCCAAATGCTGACCATTCGAACTCGACTTCGTGATAGAAAGAAGCATGAAGACTTGAAAAATGATTTGGTTGAGTATGTATGGCAAAAATGGCGACCACGTTAAGATTATATCGCACTTTCTTTGTTCGTTTATGATTTGGAAGATTGTGTTTGACATTTTTTTTTATGTTTAATAAAATGTTTTATAAATTAAAATGAATAGTTTTTTTTATTTTAAGACCCCCAAAATTAGATGTCTCCATTGGAAGAGTTCATAATTAAAATTATCTTAAAACATAAAAAGGTAACTAAATTTAATTCAAAATTACTTTAGAAATCCATGATGGGTGTCTCCATTGAAAATGCTCTTTGTGAAGGCACTGGATTATGCCTGGTACAATACTAACAAAGCAAAAGGAAGTTAAAACTCTGTGGTATCATAGAGTCAGTCTTAGAAGTCAACACATCATAAAGTCAACGGGTCAAGGTGTCTTTGGAGTCATGAGTGTGCAAAAAATGTGTTTGGCTCGAGGAAATAGGTGGTACGCTCTTGAAAAGTCGTGACAAGTTGGTAAAAGCAAAAGGTGCTTTGGGAGCTTCCAGATGTAACGTATAGCAGATGGAGCAGTAGAAAAAGTGTGTCAGGTCTGAGTAACTATTGGGTTTCAGTGTGTTGTCTGCCTGTTTTATCCAGAGAGATTTTGAGGTGCATAAGATGGTGATGCGTGCTAGTTTTTGAAGGTAGCTCTTTTGGAGAATGAAAATAAAAAGAGTGATGATTTTTTTAGAGTTCTAGTGAAGAATTTTAGGTCATGAGAGATTGACAGATCTTGTTGTAACTGAAGATGTATGTTGGGTTTTTTTTTGGTTTTCTTTTAGACAAGAATTGTTGATTATCTTTGGTCTGTTCTGGGTAGATTAGAGTTGTAATTACTCGTGTTGAATTGTGTATTCTTGATTGAAGTCAAGTTGCAGCATTGTTGTGTGTAACAGTGTTACAAAATTTATATATGGGTGTTAAGCAAATAGAATCTGTGTATTCTATTGTGTCTCATCGTTTCTTACTACTCAATTATATATTTTGAAGGTTCTCACATTCACACTCTTACGGTCTCTTATTAATTGTTGTCTCTGCATATTTATAGTTGAAAACTTTGACTACGTGTGATCGGTCTTATGGATCATTTGTCTCTTATTTCAAATCTGACTTATTTTCTCAGCATTTACTTGATATATTTTGAAAAATTATTTAATATGGGTGAGTAAAAGTAAAATAAAGTTAGTATATAAATATTTTATTTATTTTGGTTGTATATAGTAGAGAGTTTTCTTCTGTTAAAACAGTTTGAGAGTAGTATCTTTGTTCGAATGGTTCTATATATAGGTTTTTTGTGGATTATATGTAAATTTTATTAATCCTAGATTTCTAAATTTTCTTCACCATCTTCGACTATGTTAGCGAAAGTGTCTTTGCCCGATCCTAATTTTTTTTTTTTTAAATAGTTTCTTGAAATCGGTTGAGCAACTAATAAAATTGGCTCAAACTTCCAACATATTTGTTGTCTCGTGTATTTTCTTTTTTTGTTTATGTTTGTTTATGGATTTAGTTGTGTATCATCAATTCATCATGATTGTGTAATTCATTTTTCTCATTGTTTTGCTACCATTTTTGTTGGTAAACTTAGTTTTTTAGATTTACTAATTAAATGCTCAAAATAGATGTTGTATATCCACTATATAGTGTTGACGTGCGAGACTACACTACCATACATCAAAATCAAATCGATCGTAAACAAATATAGAAATAGTAATTATGTAGATCATCGTTATTGTATGACGGACTAATATAATGTATTACATGTATGAGATTTAGGTCTGTCCCAAAGAGTAGACCATCAAAAGAGTTAGTCTAGACTATCATAAGGGTTAATTATTTCGAAAGAGACTTTGTCTAGATTTACACTCGCAAAGAGTTCATTTTCAAACAATATATACCGATATATAATGATCTATATGGTTCATTTTTTATATTATTCTTTTTTATTTTTGTAAAGGTTACGCTGAACACGTACGCTACCAAAGTGGTGAATGCATCGACTTTTTTTTTGTTGAAAATTAGTGAATGTATATACACGTATGATATATCAATTGAAGTAGAATCCTCGAAATCATTTCCGTGAGTGACCTAATCTTGTGTCCACACATAAAAATCAATGAAGATTTATGAGAGGAAAAAAAATATATGCGTAATGCTTTCCAAGTATTTGTAAAAAGAAAAAAAATGTTCTAGAACATAATAGTTATGTTCCAAAAAAAACAATTTTTTGTGTTAGGGAACGGGGAATAATAAGTATAAGGACCATAAAATCGATAGGGGTCAAGTTTGATTCTCTATAGTGATGTAAGATTTATTTATAACAAAGGGTTGACTCTATTGCTATCTTCGCAACTTGCAAGTTTCCATTCATATACACGATAACATAATAATTATATGATTATTTTCTCCAAAAAAAAAAAACATCCAGCCAGCAAGTCGTCTAAGCTCATATACACCGTCTTGTGAATTCAGCTCAGATTTCTCGTAATCAGAATCCACAACCTATGCAAACTATTTCATGTTGGATTTGATAACATAAACTTGCAAGAATTAAATCCACATATATTGAATATTGCAGATAGCACTTTATCCGGTTCAGGTGCAAATCGCAACTCTACGTTTGGCCGAGGACTACAGATCTAGAATTCACTAAGAACTCATTTACAATCGTCACCATAAACAAGAAATCATAAATAAGATTTATTTGAATTTTTTCCCGTACATTAGATTAATCTATTTGAACTCATAAAGAAGGTTTATTTGAATTTATTTGAATTTTTCCGTACATTAGATTAATCTATTTGAGCTCATAAACAAGGTTTATTTGAAGGGTTATTAACTCCTCCTCCTCCTCCGTAACGTTCGTGATTTGTGTTTTTCAACTTTTTCTCTTTTACTTCTCTCAACTTATACTTTTCTTCGGTTCACAATAAACAAACTAATAAATCACAACTAGAAATCAACTAGCAGCACACATATCATCGCAAAACATAACCATGCCCATCACATAAAGTGAATTACAATGGTGCATTGAACTAGAAACGAAACAAAATATGTCCTGTGACATCCACATGAGACCCATCCACTGGACGGCGATTATCTGAAAATGACATTTTCTTCAATGCATAATCTCAAAACTCCACCCATAAAAATAATTTTCTTTTTCATTTATTTTTAATCCGAAAAGTAGTTCAATTACATTGTTACCCCAACCCAAACATAAAAATTACATGTTATACCTCCCTCTATCCAAAGCAACATACTTTACAGAGATTTATCGCAAAGTCTAAGGTTTTATGCGATCCAAACACCAAATTCATCATTTTTTTGAAGACCCAGAAACAAAAAAAATTGTAAATTGACAGACTTTAATCGAAATCACCATTGATTAAGAAAAGAGAAATTCTTGAGAAGTTGAGACATGGGTTTGCTAGGTTCGAGCTCCTACTTCTTCAATTTCAGATTCAATCTCCTCCTCTTCACTACTCACTTCGTTCTTAACCGCAACGCAAGGAAATAGCTATGTATTCTTCGCCAAAATCGGTTCTTCGATGTGGGTTTTCACCTCTTAATCCATTGAATCAAATCGAGTATTTGTTCCAATACCCTAATCTTCGAGATAAAAACTGCTGGTTGTTTGTTTCTCCGACCAATCTCAAGATCATCTTCTTCATCATTTCGATGGTGGTACTTTCTCTGTGATGAATCCGTTGAATTTGCAGTTGGGTCGTTGGAGTTTTGATCGGAGGAAGTTGGGTTGTGATGAGATTTAGGAGATTGTTGCTGGAGTATTTCGTAGAAGGATCTCTCTGCGGCTTGTAAAGCCAGATTGTCTTGTAATAAGCGAGTTTGACCAACGAAATCTTCTTGTTCGTCAAAGCTTTGAAGGAATTGGGCTTCGTCGGAAAAGCTACGGATGGTTGAAGATGATAGAACGAAGAAACTCTTCGTGTTTCCGATCCCACACCGACCACTCCACTAAACGCCGCCGTAGCAGCCATCGTAGTCTTCGCCATTTCCAGCGAAGGCGTTGAGCGGTTTGCTAGGATTTTGAGAGCCGGGTTTAAGCCAGCAACAATAAGCAAACAGATCAGAGAGCGTGTTTATTTGAATTCAAATTGATACAAATAAAATAAAAAAATTGTTTTAGATCTGTCCTCTAAACATAAAGACCAACTTCATCTTCCATCACCATCAATCTCTCTATGTGAAAAATAAATTCCCGTTTTAGAAGATACAACTATTAAGAAAACTGATACAACTAAAAAAACTGGGTAAAATAAGTTGTAAAACTGAAAAATTATTTTTCATAGTATGGTAAAACTAAATATAAGTTAGATCACCAAAAGTACAACTATTAAGAAAACTGATACAACTAAAAAAACTGGGTAAAACTAGGAGTTAAATGACGGCGCATATGTCCAAATAACGGCGCACGTGCGCCGTCATTTAACTCTTAGTTTTACCCAGTTTTTAGTTGTACCAGTTTTCTTGATAGTTGTACTTTTGGTGATCTAACTTATATTTAGTTTTACCATACTATGAAAAATAATTTTTCAGTTTTACAACTTATTTTTGAAAATAAAAACACATTTCTTTAGTTACCATGTCAAAATATGTTGAATATCACATTTCCTGTCAGTATTTGTATCATAAGGTCACCAACACTATCAAACTATACTTAAAGTGTAATGTGATCCATGGAAGATTGTGAAAATTTGAGAATTCTTTTAATTTACTTATACTTGGGACTAAATTTAATTATTGGGAAGATTATAATTGTTCTTAAGTTTGAAACTAAATTTAATTATTTGTCTTTTTATTTTTATTTACATTACTTAATTTTTTTAGATAAATAACATATATTCGTTAAAAATATTTTTCGGCGACGAAACCTCGTTTTCCGGCGAGTCGAAACCCCGTTTTCCAGCGAGTCGAAACCCCGTTTTCCGGCGATGAAACCTCGTTTTCCGGCGACGAAACTTTGTTTTCCGGCGAGTCGAAACCCCATTTTCCGGCCAGTCGAAACCTCGTTTTCCGGTGAGTAGAAACCCCGTTTTCCGGCGAGTCGAAACCCCGTTTTCCGGCGATGAAACCTCGTTTTCCGGCGATGAAACCTCGTTTCCGGCGAGAGCTCGACCGTCGGCGATTTTGAGGAGAAAGCCTCGATCGGATTTTTTTTGTTCTTTTTGTTTTAAATGTTTTAAACTGCATTTTGCAGTTTAAAAAAAAAAAAAAAATGAGACAAGGGTATTTTTGTCCGATCACATATAATTCATTAAAAGTGGGCATGGAGATTAGAAAGGGGTATTGGAGATTTCTCTTGACACAAAGTGTCCTTTTGAGCACATGGCTCTCCACTGGAGAACGAACATTGAATCTTTCATAGCACATCATCCATACAATTCTTATCTACTTCTATAAAAGTCAAATTAAACAAAGAAGAGAATAGAGAACTCGGATTATTAGTGAAACAAGAGCAAAAATTGAAATATTTGCATATTTTTTGGTCCACAAGCAAGTGTTTATCTACGGTGTCCACGAGTGACCTTCCATGAAAACATCATTGTTTATCTACGACATCCACATGTGACCTTCCATAAGAAGGTCAAAGAAATGTAAGAAAAAAATGAACCCATAAAAAAATCAAAACTTGAGAGCTCCTTTGCAAAGAAATCGATTCGTCTCCGACCGCTCCTCCCAAAGAAATTAGATCCTAGAAACATCTCTGTTATCTCCTCTGATCCAAATCCCAATCTTTTCTTCTTCTTCATCTTCTTCTTCTTATTCATCCATACATGACAAATTCCATGGACAAAGAAGTCTCGTGGATGGTACAAAATGGTGAAGACAAATTCTATGGATCTTTTATAATCACAAAACAACATCATTGTTAAAAATGAACGAGAAAAGACAAAAAAAAAAAAAAAAAATTTGAATATGAATCAATAAACCATCCCGAAGCAAACAATTGAATATGAAATTAAAAAATTTCAGTTGATCACCGAGAGAGAAACCTTCAGTTTTTGGATGGAAGAAATGAAACAATTTAAAGATCAAGAAACCTAAGAAAGGGGAAAAATGAGATTAAGAGATTTGGAAGAAAAACATCTTCTCAACATGCTTAGGATCGAAATGATTATTAGAAACCAAGACGAAGTGAAGACTTGTACGGAATCTTCAACAGTGAAAGCTTTTCTCCGGAAAAAATAGAGCGATTTGGACAAGGTGGGAAAAAAATTGGGACAAGATTACATGCTTTGGGTTTACGAATCTGGGTGAGAGATCTAAGAAGATGATAGAATCAGAAGAGAGAAAGATATTTTCAGATTTTAGTTGCTGTAATATTTTCCAGTTTCTTTTTAATAATTATCAAATTGTTTATAGTTAAAGTGTAAGATAAAGATAGAAGTGTAATCAACTACAGAAAAAGTATATCTCCCCCTTGAAAGTATCTTTTTGTAAGATAAGTTCTAAAAAAAGTACCTTCCGAAGTAAATATTCCTTATTTTGAATTTATTTGAAATTTTTCACATTAGATTTATTTATTTGAACTCATAAACAAGATTAATTTGCTAGATAGGTGTTTTTCAAAAGTTTATTATGCCAGAAAATACCTGTGTCTTTATTGCCAAATACCTCTCTTCAAAAGTATATATTCTGGGTGCGAGGAAGCTCTGATCTCTTGCCATTCCGTAGAATATTGATTGTTGAGAAGATTCCGCGCTAACTTGTACCAGATTTCTGAAGCAAGCCTGCACGAGAAGAACAAACGATTTCTCTTCTCCATGAGTTCCGAGCACTGAACACAAGTCGAGCTAACTTATGCACTCCAAACACCCCATCAATAAGCGAGCTAGCCATGAGCCAGTGTCGCATGAGTAAACCAAACCCTCTTGTATCAGATATGATTCCATATGTCTCGTGTTGTGAAAGATGGTTTGAACTGATCTCCCTTACCTCGCCACTTAAACACATACACCAGAGACCAGACCCATCACTATGTGTTCGCCCTTGGACTCGAGAGCATCTTCAGTATCAGTCAATAGTTTTATGTCGCCGCCTTCTCCGTGTGTGCCATGCTTCCCCCACCATATCACTTAATTAGTTTGATCCCCATGTCTATAGGTCCTCTCAGCCCCACAATAGCTATCAAGTATTCCATGTCTGACCACCTATCATACCAAAAGGAAGTGGTTTCCCCATTCTTTACTTCCACACGACATACATATTTGGTAATTGGTCTATATTTTAGAAGCTTATGCCACATCCATGAGCCTTTACTTTTGTTCTCCTTTATTGACCATAAAAAAAAAGAAGCAAAATTAAGCAGATCTGGGTTGATCCATCTGACCCATAACGACTGGTGATTGATACAATTCTCCATATCAATTTCAAACAACAAACCTCAATGGCTTCCTTAAGTGAACACAACCCCAATCCATTTTCTATCTTTGGCTTGCACGCATCTTTCGAAGCAATTATTGCTTTCTTTGGATTTAAATATGTCCCGACCAAAGAAAAAAGGTGAGCAAATCTTATCACAAGCAGCAGAGTTACATAGTAAAAATATAATGATTCGGCTTGTTGATCCAATATAATCTCTTATTCACGCTATTCTGCTAATTGGCTAAAGAGATAATTTTTTTTTTTTTCAAATGAATGTTAAATTATATTCAAACAAAAAACATTTTTACAATGAAATGTGACTTTTTTTGTAGAGATAGAGTTTGGATCTAAACCGAGAGTTCCACGATGCGATGCGAGTTTTCAAGTAATTCTTGTGGCAAACCATTCGGTTAAGCCCTCATCTAATGTATGATCCCCTAGCTTTGAAAATTGAACATAATCGATTGCGGATTGTTTTATCAATTACCTTCATGAGTCTAAAATGTGACAACGGTTGCTCTCCATGTCTAAAAGAGACGATTTATTCTATGTTAAAATTAATGAATATATCATTCTCTAAACTTTCTAGCACGATTAAAAGAAGTAATCAAGACACTACGACTGGTTATTATAATTGTGAATATACTTTATAACCGTATGGTTATTCATTATGATATATAAAATCAGAGTACAATTATAGTTATACATGTAGCATACACCATAAAGTATTAAGTATCACATATATGTGCTGATGATGATTAAGTACATAGACACACTATTAGACAAAGATTAATTGACGAAAAATTAATTTCATCCGAAAGAGGCTTTTCTTAGTGTTGCATTTGTCGTAATCAAAATGAATTATCAAGAACAAGTCCCTCTTCTTTTATGCAATATACTAAACTCTTTTAATTTTGTAAGGACATTTGTATATAGTTTTATAATTTACTCTTTTCTATATAGCGGTCCTTCATATTTCATAGTAAGACAAGTCCATTTTTATTTTATATTATGATAAAGAAGACTACATCATGTTGTCTCTTAATTTCCTGCAAAATGGCACAAAATAATTTAGGTCTCTTTTTCTTTGTGTACATGAGATATTACGTAATGAGTATCTATATATATAAAGTTAGCTTTTCTCTCTTCTCATGAAGACACCTCATCATCCACATCACATATTCTATTTTTTTTTTATTTTTTTTTTATAATTTCACATTTAATATTTTGGTTGTAACATTATGAAAAGAATTTGAAAAGTCATTATTCATATTTTAAAATAAACATGAAACCTTCAAACTTATATGACTATAGTTTACTAAAATAATATAAATTTTAATAAATTTGGTTATACAAATATATATCACACTATAAATATAACTACATAAACTTGTATTGCATATAAAACAAGTTCTACAACTAAATTCATAAACCAAAACATAAGTTCATAAGTAATACATCAATTAAAGAAAAAGTAAATTAAATTTAGTAACTTAATAGTTTACTAAAATAATAAAAAGTTTAATAAATTTGGTTATATTAATATATATCACATTATAAATATAATTAGGTGAATTTGTTTTGCATATATTATCAAATATCTAACAAGTTGTACAACTATATTCATAAACCACTACATAAGTTCATAAGTAATACATCAATTAAAAAGAAAGTAAATTAAATTTAGTAACTTAAGAGAATTATTGTAATTATAAAAAGTTTAATAAATTTGGTTATACTAATATATATCGCACTATAAATATAATTAGGGGAAGTTGTATTGCATATATTATCAAATATCTAACAAGTTGTACTACTAAATTCATAAACACCACAACATCAGTTCATAAGTATTACATCAATTAAAGAGAAAGTAAAATAAACTTAGTAACTTAAGAGAATTATTGAAATTATAAAAATCTAATAAATTTGGTCATACTAATATATATCACACTATAAATATAATTAGGTGAAGTTGTATTGCACATATATTATCAAATATCTAAGAAGTTCTACAACTAAATTCATAAACCAAAACATAAGTTCATAAGTAATACATCAATTAAAGAAAAAGTAAATCAAATTTAGTAACTTAATAGTTTACTAAAATAATAAAAAGTTTAATAAATTTGGTTATATTAATATGTATCACACTATAAATATAATTAGGCGAAGTTGTATTGCATATATTATCAAATATCTAACAAGTTGTACAACTCAATTCATAAACCACAACATAAGTTCAAAAGTAATACATCAATTAAAGAGAAAGTAAATTAAATTTAGTAACTTAAGAGAATTATTGTAATTATAAAAAGTATAATAAAATTGGTTATACTAATATATATCACACTATAAATATAATTATGTGAAGTTGTATTGCATATATTATCAAATATCTAACAAGTTATACAACTAAATTCATGAACGACAACATAAGTTCATAAGTAATACATCAATTAAAAAGAAAGTAAATTAATTAAATTTAGTAACTTAAGAGAATTATTGCAATTATAAATAAATAAAGTGAAAATAAGAGAACAAGACAAATATGGTAATTTTACACCAAAAATAATATAACATTGAAAATTAAACATTATTGTGTTTTAGGATTTTAAGAAAATTTTGAATGTAACGATAGGAGGAAAAAAGTCTAATAAATTTGGTTATGCTAATATATATCACACTATAAATATAATTAGGTGAAGTTATATTGCATATATTATCAAATATCTAACAAGTTATACAACTAAATTCATAAACAACAACATAAGTTCATAAGTAATACATCAATTAAAGAGAAAATAAATTAAATTTAGTAACTTAAGAGAATTATTGCAATTATACATAAATAAAGTGAAAATAAGAGAAGAAGAAAATTATGGTAATTTTACACCAAAAAGTCTAATAAATTTGGTTATACTGATATATATATCACACTATAAATATAATTAGGTGAAGTTGTATTGCATATATTATCAAATATCTAACAAATTGTACAACTAAATTCATAGACCATAACATAAGTTCATAAGTAATATATCAATTAAAGAGAAATTAAATTAAATTTAGTAACTTAAGAGAATTATTGTAATTATACATAAATAAAGTGAAAATAAGAGAAGAACACAATTATGGTAACTTTACACCAAAAATAATATAACATTTAAAATTAAACATTATTTTGTTTTAGGATTTTAAGAAAATTTTGAATGTGACTATAGGAGGAGGAGAAAATAAAAGTTCTAAATTATTAAATTTCTTGTATAATATGTATCATATGATGTTAGTGCAAATAATATCTTGGAAACAATACAAGATGAAATTTCAAAGTTGATGTGTCACATAATATATACATTTGTAATCTTTTGTGTTTTTATTTTTAAACAATTAAGTTTTTTATTTAAATAAAAGTCATCAAAATTCATTATCAAGATTTAGCAATAAAGCAGCAGATCGATTGGTTAAAGAACCACTGCCAGATTCGTTATCTTTTATTTCAATGTATTATGTCCCATTGTTTTTGAACACAATCTTCCATGAGGACCATACTCTGTTTTTCACATAATTATATCAATGCAAGTGTTTAAAAAAAAAAAAAGTCATCAAAAGTCATAGTAAAAAAATATTTTCAAATAATATATCGAAAAGACAATTATTCAATTATAAATAATTAAAATGCAAAAGAGAATAAGAGAAACTATTTTCTAAGAAACAAATTATAAATATTTATAAAAAATAATATATGTTTAAAATTAAGACATGCATTTCAAAGTTATTATTCGACAAAAAGATGCATTTTTTAACCTTACAAGTACTTTGTATTTTTATTTTTAAATAATTAATTTTTCTATTCAACCAATAGTTTCATATTATCAACGTTACAAAGCAAAATTCATAGTAACCAAACAAAGTTTTAGACAAACATATACAGTTTCAAATAGTGATCATCAATATTTAAAATGGTTAAAAATCACTTCATATTTTCATGTTCATACAGTTTAGATAAGAGAAAAAACTAATTCATTTCAAGCCAATTAATATTTTTAGTTTTAAAAGAATGAATTATTTATTAAACTATTTATCTGTAAATAGTATGAAACGGTAAAAGACACACTCGCGCGCAGCGCGAGAACATTCTAGTATAACATATATAAATATGTACCTTCGAAGCTCATAATGATCAGGATTCTTAATAATAAAGCGACCCTGCACAAAATATAGTTTTTTTTATCAGAAATTAAAGTGATATTTGTGCAAAGGATGTAAACGTACCTTGTCAATAATTATAAATAAATATTTAGTTTTGGAAAGGAAAATAAACGTTACCTTCCCACCAGTTTCCTCTTGATGTGGTTTTGGAATCACTTTCCTCTCCATCTTTCTTGTACTAGCGTAAGTTAGAAAAAATAAAAGTAAATAGCAAAAATCTTGAAATTAATAAATAGACTATACATATATGTAGGTATTATGTATATGCAAGATAGATGCGACTACGACTTACAGTATCTTGGGTGGTAGTCGTTTTAGAGGAATATTTCTCTTGGCCTCCATAGTAAAGGGATGAGCTCAAGTTGCATGGTTGTTCCGTTTCTTCACTATAGTAACTCTTTTTCTCCTTTTTGTTTTTGTTGCTTCTTTCTCCTCTTCCATCTACATATCACCCCCGCAAACGTAAATAAGTTTTCGATATGACCCAAGTTTAATAACTAGAGGAATGCAAACCGCAAAATAATTTAACCATGTGAGATAATAAAATCGATTTTTTTTTGTCAATTTAAAATCGATTTAGCAAAAAAAAAAAAAAAAAATCGATTTTTTTTTTGTCATTTAAATTGTTAATCGTAACCAGTCATGATTGAAAATATATAGCGTCCACAATTTGGATTTTGAAGTGCATTGGGCTAAAATGAATATAGCCTAGTTCTAACCATATCTTTTACGAAAAAGAGCTCATGAAAGTTTAATTACATGGAGATTGATACTTCACATGTCCACCTTGACTTGCAAAGTCGTCTTGCCTCCCCAACATCCCCTTTTTGTTCACATTAATAAAAGAAAGAGTAGATCAACATAATTTTTCATATTAATCTAGAGTCCGCAAACACCATGTATATGTAACATGCATTTGTTTAGAATGTCACGACGCCTAAAATGTAAAAATCCTGAGATGAAATACCGTAGAGGGTGGTGGAAAGATGGATTTGAACAATCCAGTGGTTGTTGAAGAAGGCGAAGAAGAGACTCGTGGACCAAATATATGATCGAAAGATGAAGAAGATGAGGACGGAGATGAAGCAGCAAGAATCTTCTTCTTGTCCATGCCAAAGTTGTATATGTGGAAATGTATGTATATAAAAAGGGTTTTGTTTTTTGGAAGATTAAGTACAATAACGAGGCCTAGGGATGCCAAAAGAGAAAGGATTAAATTTGCATAGAGAGGCAAAGAAAGGAGAGAACATGTGACGGAAAAAAAGAGAAATACACGTGAAAATTTGCAGTTGTTTTATGGGTCTTTGTTAACTGTCGTCTCGGCATATTGATAGTTGAAAACTTTGACTACATGTGATCGGTCTTTTAGATTATTTGTCGCTTATTTCAATCTGACCTTATTTTCTCAGCATTTACTTGATGTTACATGTCATTGTCAAATGTGAAGATGTATCAATTCCGAAGCACCACCTAAGTCACTCAAGAAGTACCTCAGGATGTAACTGTGAAGTGACTGACGTAGAACAAGTAGATGAGCTGGACGAGTGAAGATAGGAGTTGAACTAGACGGTCTTGAAGGATCTAGAAGTCTTAAGGATAAGCTTGTAGGCGATCCGCAACTGGAAGATTTGATCTAATCACTTGGAGAAAATCAAGGGATTAGATATCTTTGCAACAAGAGATTTAGTGTTATCTCTTATTGGGTAGTTTGTTAGGATAAGTGGTGCAGTCTATCAGTATAAATAGATGCACTCACGCTTTGTAAAAGCTGCGCATTCTGGGATTATCATTTCTTAGCTATAGGTTTTAAGAGAGAACAAAAACAAAGAGCTAAGGGTTGGTGAGTGGTTCATTAGATTGTGTATAGATCCAATGGATGTTTGAGGTTAGATATTTCGGTGAACAAGCCAAGGTGTGTCTTGGTCTTGTGATTACCATTTAAAAGAAACTTGAAAGTGCTTCTAAGAGAAATTTCTAATAAAATTCTTTGTAGAGAATTCCTTGTGCCAAGTTCTGAGTTAGTGGCTGAGTTAAGTAGTTCTTCTTTTCTCCAAAATGAGAATAATCAGGTCGTATGTTTTGAAAATAATAAATACGGTGAACAAAAGTAAAATAAATTTAGTATTTATTTATTTGGCTATTATAGAGTTAGACACTTTTTCTGTTAAACCAGTTAGAGAGTAGTATATCTCTGTAGTTTTGCTCTGGATTGTATGTAAATTTCGTTAATCCTCGATTTCTAATGCACTAAAATTTCCTTAACATCTTCGACTATGTCAACAAAACTCTCTTTTTCCGATCCTAAAAATTTCCTTTTAAATAGTTTTAAAAAAAATGTTATGCATGTGAGTAGGGGTGTCAAAATGGGTAAAATTTTATGAATCAATCCAAACCAATCCAATCCATTAACCCAATGAGTAAGAATATTTGGATCTTAGTGAGTTAATGAGTTTAATGGGTTAATAAGTTAAATGGATTGGGTTGAAATGAGTTAGTTTTAAATGAGTTATTGAGTTATCCATAACCAAACCAATAAAAGTATAAACCAAAATAATATGAATTAATTGTCTTAACTGAAATTAGTTTACAACTTGTAAACCAAAATTAGATGTTAAAATCGAATTTAAACCGAAATTTTATTTGTAAACCGAATCTAATTTAGGGTTACAGGAAAAAAAATTTGACCATATGAAATTTTGTTCGATGTTTTGAGCTCCAAAGAACGATCTGAGTTTAAGAATGCTCCATCGGCGATTTCTGAAATCTTGTAGATCCGATAATCGGCGAACACACTAATCTATCGTTGGTTGATCCGATTCCGATTTCTGAGATTTGTGGTAGAGAGAACAAAAAGGATTTGAATCTTCCTGAAACTCAAATTCGCTCGAAAGTCAATAATTCCAGCGAGAGAAGGTCAGTGACTTGTTGCTATCCTTCGTGTTTCTCTGTTTCGAGCTAATTTTTCGTTTCCGTTGATGGGTTTGAGAATTTTCTAATGAGCTTTTGTTTCCGATCATCCGATGGTACCGCTCATAGTTTCATCTATGGATTTTCTCGTTTGTTCAATACTTTGTATTCCTTTGTAAGTTTGTATAAGTCCATTGGACAAGCTTATCAATGTTTGTTTTAATGGTTTTTTGGTAATGATTTTTGTAACAGTGTTGACTCATGGTAAAGATACGGAGGAGAATAACTTCATTTATGTGAGTTATTTTGAGCTTTTGTTTCTTTGATAATTTGATCAAAGATACGTGTTTTGGAACTTAATATTTTAATGTGTTTTGTTGAATTTCTTGGGGTTTTAGACTTTTAGGCAAGACCAAGATTTGGAGATTGAATTATTCAGATTGTTTAGGCTCCATTAAGCTAAAGAATTCATTCTCCAGGTGAGTTCTTATTCGATAGTCTTAGACTCTTAGGCCTTTGGTTCTCTTTAGTTTGTGTAAAGATCTCCATGTCATAATACTTTACTGGATTTCATGTCTTTAGTTTGTGAATTGTTATTCCCTTAATATCTCAAGTATGGTTTTTGCTTCTTGTTCTGAATTTTCTAGCTTTATGTATATTGATGTGATTGTGTTAGTGTTAGAAGAATTTTCTCTTGAGGACTGATATGAGATTGGTTATATTGAGATCATTTCAGATGATCATGGTTAGAAAGTTGAGGAATTTTGTTTTGGTTGAGTAGCAGAACAATGACAATGAACCAAAATCATTTAGTGGTTCATTTGATTTTGTTAGAGTGGTTCATTTGGTTTTGTTTACTTGTTCAGGTGCTACAAGAGGTGTTGCTAAACAACTCAAGGAGCAAATCCAATTCCTGCTTCAAGTTTCTGATTTTTACCTATCTAGATTACTCTTATCAACTCACTTTGTTTGGACAATAACAACATTTTATTGAAATCAATCATATCTGAGATGTTTCAATCAAAGAAATGTTGGTTCCATTACTTATATATATATATATATAAAAATTTGTGTCTTTTTCATATATATAATGACAGATTGAGAAGGCTCATTTACTTTAGTCGAATTAAAGGACAATGTATTTTGTTTTCTTTGTTACAGAATTCATAAAAAATTATTTAATGGGTTAAGCTCATTTAACCATTAACCCATTAATTTAAATGAGTTAGTGGATAAACCCAACTCATTTGCTTATTGAGTTGGGTTGATCCATTACCCATTTAGCATTTGAGTCATTTGGATATGAGTTGGTTTGGTTTGGTTTACCCATTTTGACACCCCTACAGGTGAGCGCATCAAGTTGATCTTAAACTAATATAGAAATAATCTAGATATATGTATAACATGTAATGAGGTTTATGTCAGTCCCAAATAGGCCTATCAAAATTGAAGTTAATAGATTTGATAAAGAGATTTAGACTCGCAAAGAGTTCCACTTTCAACCCATATTGATCCAAATGAGAAAACTCTTCAAAAAGGTTACGCGGTACGTACGCTACCAAAGTGGTGAACGTATCAAATGAAGTAGAATCCTCGGAATCATTCCCGTGAGTGACTTAAATGCCGTGTCCACGCTAGAAAGTCAATGGACTAGAAAGTCAATGGAGATTTACGAGAGGAAAAAATATGCAAAATGTTTTCCAAATTATTTGTAAAAAACTACTTTTTGTTAGAGTTATGTTCCAAAGGAATTAATAAATTCCTTTCCATCCAAACCAAAACCAAAAATTTCTATTCCAAATAATATATTTTCATTATGAAGTCTATTATTTCTAGTTTAACCAGCAGAGTTGATTCGGTTGATAATTCATGCATATCTCTCATGTTTTCAGTAAAAATAAATAAATGGTATCAGCTGAAAATCATTTTTAGTTGTTTGGCAAGAAGATTGAAATATTAAATCTAGTGTCTTGATGAAAATGAATAAACATGTTGTTTTGATGGAATACAAGAAATCGAAAGAATATGAAATATTTGTGAACTGCTTCCTATCTGTTGTGATTTGTCTTACTGTAATAGAGGGAGATATGATCAGAGAGAGGCTAGCAATGAAGCTATGATACCATGAAAATATGAGATTATGTGAAAAATCCTTAGAATGCACACAACGCACTTACAAGCCTTTAATTTTATAAAGATATATGTTAGTTACAATCGCTTATTAAATCTCCCTGTATTACGTACAACAAGATAAATCACAACATCGTTATATTATGAAAGAGACTTAGTCTAGATTTACACTCGCAATGTGTACTATTTTCAAACAATACCCATATTGATCTAAATGGTTCATTTTTCATATTTTATTCTTTTTTATTTGCAGTTTTAAAGCTGAACAATTTTGTGGTGTATTTTTGTAAAGCTGAACTAAATTTATATTTATTTTTCTTTTATGCATGAAAATGAGAAAACTCGTCAAAACGTTAGGCGGGGACGTACGCTACCAAAGTAGTGAACATATCAATTGAAGTAGAAATCTCGAAATGATTCCCGTTAGTGATATATCAATGGAGATTTACAAGAGGAAAAAAATATGCAAATGCTTTCCAAAGTATTTGTAAGAAAAAATTGTTCTAGAACATTATAGTTATGTTCGAAGGAATTAATTGTGTTCCAAAAAAACAATTTTTTGTGTTGGGGAATGGGGAATATAAGTATAAGGAATACTTATATTTATTGAGCTGTCAAAAGAATACTCTTTTGGATCCAAATCATCAAAACGCGTCAACAGAGTTGGAGGCACAAGAGAAATGGATGACCCTTGTCAAACTGGAGGAGAGTTTTTTCTGTCAGCGATCCAGAGTTCTTTGGCTCAAAGAAGGAGATATAAACACAAGATACTTTCACCAAATGGCTGACAGTAGAAATTCCTTCAATCATATTCTGTTCCTCTATTACGAGTCTGGGGCAAAGGTGGAGTCTCAACAGGGTATCACGGAAATTTGTGTCAACTACTTCTCCACCCTTCTTGGTGGTGAGCAATCTACTCCCCTTCTTATCCAATCGGATATGAACCTTCTCCTTCCGTTCAGTTGCTTACCGAATCAAGCTACGGAGTTGGACGCGCTCTTCTCAAATTCTGAAATAAACACTACAAGAAAACAGCCGCAAATCAGACAGCATTTTCGACAGACTTTAATTCTGTCGGAAATTTCCGACAGATTCCCGACTGCTTACCAACGGAACTAAAATTTTTCACTTCTGTCGGAAATCTGTCGGAATTATTTCCGACAGACAATAAAACCGTCGGATATCGCTCGGAATGTCGGACGGTGTAACTAGCCGACGTCGACGTCGGAGGAGATGCCGGCGGTTTGTCGGAAATAAATTGCCGTTAACAATTTCCGACAGATTTCCTACAGACACTCAAATGTCTGTAGGAAATCTGTCGGAAAAATAGCCGTTATTATAGCCGTTATTATATCCGTTGTCTTTCCGACAGATTTCCTACAGATTTCCTACGGTCAGCGTTTTTATATATATGATTCCACACATCTTCATTCACTCACAACAACAACAACTTCCAATCAAACATTTGTTAGAAAAAATCGTTAATAGAGTGAGATGTCATCTTCTAGATATTATAGATCGTGGATGGATGAAGAGATGTATGATCCAGAGTCGAAAGCATTAAATCAAAGTTATGCACGAGGTATATGCGAGTTCATGGAGGTTGTCGGGAATCGAAAGGTAATAAAATGTCCATGTTTAAATTGTTGCAATTCGCGTAATTTTAAGGTAGAACAAGTTTGGCATCACTTGTATAGGGATGGTTTTATGCCGGGATACAAAATTTGGTTTTATCATGGAGAAACTAATTATGATGGTGGTAGTAGTAGCAGTGCACCATATGTTGCGGATAGCTTAGGCGAACATAGAACGGATAGCTTAGGCGAACATAGAACGGAAGTAGATTTTGGTGTAGGTACCGCTGAGATGGTTCATGATGCGTTTAGAGAGAATTTGCCATCGATCGTAATAGGGGAGGATAGAGTAGAAGAACCAAATGAAGAAGCTAGAAGATTTTTGGAAATGTTAGACGCAGGGAAGCAGCCATTATATCATGGGTGTAGAGACGGACATTCACCTTTATCAACTGCTAGTAGACTGATGACCCTTAAGACGGACTTCAATTTGGCGGAAGAGTGTGTTGATGCAATAGCAGATTTTGTGAGGGATATTTTGCCTGAAGATAATCAGGCACCTGCATCATACTACGAGGTACAGAAACTCATAGCTGGTCTTGGTATGCCGTATCAGGTGATAGACGTATGCATCGACAATTGTATGCTATATTGGAGAGAAGACGAAGACCGGAGAAGATGTAGATTTTGTTGTAAACCACGGTATCAGGATACTGGTGGCAGAGTTCCAATTCCATATAAACGTATGTGGTACTTACCATTAACAGCAAGGTTAAAGAGGTTATATCAATCTGCGCGAACGGCAGAAGAAATGAGATGGCATGCAGAGCATCGTCAAGATGGAGAGATTACACATCCTTCAGATGCAAAAGCGTGGAAACATTTTCAAATGTTGAATCCGGATTTTGCATACGAGCCAAGAAATGTGTACCTCGGGTTAAGTACGGATGGTTTCAACCTATTTGGGAAGCATGGAAGGCAGTATTCTTTGTGGCCCGTAATCCTAACACCGTACAATTTGCCCCCTGGTGTGTGCATGCGTCGAGAGTTTTTATTCCTCTCCCTTCTAATTCCCGGCCCTGAGCATCCGAAGAGATCACTTGATGTATTCCTCCAGCCATTGATTTATGAGTTACAAATGCTATGGAGTCACGGTGTCGAAGCGTTTGATGTTTCACGGCGGGAGAATTTCCATATGCGTGCGGTCCTTATGTGGACTATTAGCGATTTCCTAGCATACGGTATGCTATCTGGATGGACTACAAATGGAAGATTATCGTGCCCGTTTTGCCATGACGACACTGACGCTTTCCAATTGAGGAATGGAAGAAAGCCATGTTGGTTTGATTGCCATAGAAGGTTTCTACCGGACGGCCACCCCTATCGTCGGTCTAAAAGATTATTTAAGAAAAATAACCAAGTGGTTGATGCTCCAATTGATGAGATAGACGGTCGTACTATATTGGAGCAGTTGAGAGATTTTGGTGCTGATAGGACTCCTGATTGTGGGGGTAATGGGCATGAACCTCTTTGTGGTGTAGGGGAAGCTCATAACTGGCACAAGAAGAGTATATTTTGGGATTTGCCGTATTGGAAGGATCATTTATTAAGGCACAACCTCGATGTGATGCATGTTGAAAAGAATTTCTTTGACAACATCATGAATACGGTGTTAAACGTCCCGGGAAAGACAAAAGACAATGTGAAGTCTAGGATGGATGTTTCAATGATTTGCAACCGTGATTATCTTGAACGTCTTCCCGATGGCACATATCCTTTTCCTCCGTACCGATTGCAAAAAGAAAAGGTCAGAGCGTTTTTCCGGTGGATTAAAGACGAAGTTAAATTCACTGATGGATATGCAGCTAATCTGGGTAACTGCGTAGACTCGCAAAACCTAAAGTTTATGGGAATGAAGAGTCATGATTGTCATGTAGTGATGCAGAGGCTTCTTCCATTTGCTTTTACCCATCTCCTTCCTCAAACAGTCCACGAAGCTATTGCAGCTGTTGGTGCTTTCTTTAGGGATTTATGCACGAGGACACTTACAGTTGAGGGGATCCGCAAATTAGATGCCAATATACCAGTGATCCTTTGCAATCTTGAAAAGATCTTTTCGCCGTCTTTTTTTGATGTTATGGAACATCTTCCCCTACACCTCCCCCGCGAAGCCGAACTAGGTGGTCCCGTTCAATTTCGTTGGATGTATCCTTTTGAGCGGTACATGTTCCATCTAAAGAAGAAGGTCAAAAATTTGGCGAGAGTTGAAGGTTCTATTGTCGCACAGAGTATCAATGAAGAAGCATCACAGTTTGCGCAATCTTACCTTCCACGGGAAGTTCGTACGAAGAGTAGACGTCCTGCTCGTCATGATGATAGAGGTGAGAGAGTCATGTATCACGCGCTGGTCCCTCAGTTGTTTTCGCAAGTTGGCCGAGTGACTGAGAGAAGGAAGAAACGCTTCCTATCACAAGATGAGTGGAGTCACTTACATATGTATATCCTAACGAATTGTGAGGAGATGGCGGAGTACGAAAGGTAAAAACAGAACTTATTTAAATACTTATTTTTTTTATATACCTAAGTAATATATAGGTTTCATATGTTATATATTGTTGTTTGCTTTCAGGATTTACATTGCATCAATACGTCACTATTATCCGAATATGACAGAAGACGAACTTGGAGAAACTAAGGACACCGAGTTTGCAAATTGGCTGCAATATTACGTAAGTTTTTAAAAAACGCTTATATATCTTAAAATTAGTGCATTAATTAATACTTAATTTGTGTAAATTATTATATCAGGTTTCTGAAGGAATGAAGAATGGAGAAAGGTTTCCAACATGGTTACAAGAGATAGTTTCTGGCCCAAGCTTCGAAGCAACTTCATACGGGAAATATTGCACTAGGGGATTTGCATTTAGGATTCATGAAGAAAGGTCGAGGGCAACTGCAAATTACGGTATTTCAGCTACATGTGGTGATGTAGTCTACTACGGGATTCTCAAAGAAATATTGCAAGTACGCTATCCAGGATTGTTGGGCATGAGGTGCATTGTTTTCTTGTGTGAGTGGTATGATCCAAATCATCCACAAGGTGTTCAGGTGAGCCAATTTGGCGTCACTTCAGTAAATTCTTCTAAGAGACTGCAAAAGTATGACCCATTCATCCTAGCATCACAGGCAGACCATGTTTGATTTTAAAATTTTATAATACGTGCGTTATTGATAAATAATGATTTTGCAATTGCCTAAACTAAATATGTTTGTTTCAGGTATGCTATATTTCTTACCCTAGGGTAACACATCGAAGAGATCCTTGGATTACAGTGACTCCAATTAATCCAAGAGGGCGACTATATGGAGTTGCTGAGCACGATGCTATGCAACCAACTAGTATTACTCCGATGGATCCAGTTCCAATTTCTTCCGCAGTGGACCTTTTTGTTGATTTCACAGAATTTGGTGATAATATAGTACACTCAGAATCAGAAGAAGAAGTTGGAGAATTTGATGAAGACGAAGACACAATTCCTTCGGAAGGATCATAATCGGACTCAGAGTAGTTACATTATATGTTTGTATTATAAAAAGGTTTCATATGCATTGTTTTCTAATTTTTTTTTTAAAAAATCTGTTTTTCTGTCGGAAATCTGTAGGAAATATATATATATATTTCCTACAGATTTCTGACAGAAATGGATACATATAGTCTTCTGATCAAAACTTCATTTGAGTATATCTTGCCAAAACCCATGTCGATCGACGGTATGGGGTTGTCGATCGACACTGTCTCTTCTGTTTTTTTTTGATATTTTGCAGCTTCTGTCGGAAATCTGTAGGAAATATATATATATTTCCTACAGATTTTCAACAGATGCTATATATCAGGCAAACCTTAAATTACGACACGTGTTTCCACAAATCTGTCGGAAATCTGTAGGAAATATATATATATTTCCTACAGATTTCCGACAGATTTGGGGTTTTAAGGTCAAATTTCAGAATTTCGAAAAGACACATTCTCGGCATACAATTCTAACAACAAAAGTATAAGATAAGAGAGTAAGTAACCTTGTCGATGTTATACAGAACATGAATTGCGATTTTGTCATGTTTCAACCAAAAGCGTTTCATATAGTAACTTATATAAAACGATAGATGTTTACGGGAAATACTAAAAAACCAACTGTTTAGAATTTCAAAGTAACAATGATCATTATCAAGTATTTTATCTTCGGAATCATGATCCTATCATGCTATCAATTGGTATGAACGAGAACGGATCGTTAACAAGCTTAAAACCCCAAATCTGTCGGAATTCAGTCGGAAATATATATATATTTCCGACTGATTTCCGACAGACATAATAATAATAATTTTTTTTTCATAAAATTATTATTTCTGTCCGAATTCAGTCGGAAATATATATATATTTCCGACTGATTTCCGACAGACATAATAATAATAATTTTTTTTTCATAAAATTATTATTTCTGTCGGAATTCAGTCGGAAATATATATATATTTCCGACAGATTTCCGACAGATTTGGGGTTTAAAGGTCAAATTTTAAATTTTCAATAAGACACATTCCCGGCATACAATTCTAACAACAAAAGTAAAATATAAGAGAGAAAATCAATTAATCGATGTTATACAGAACATGATGTTACATATACTAAACAATAGATGTTTACGGGAAATACACGAGGATACTAACTGTTTAGAATTTGAAAGTAACAATGACCATTAATAAGTATTTTATCTTGCAAATCAGGATCCAATCATATTATGACCTTGTACCTACGAAAACGGATCGTTAAAAAGCTCAAAACCACAAAACTGTCGGATTTCCGTCGGAAATTTCCGACAAATTTCCGACAGAAATACCAAATTTTACCCGCGAAATGAAAATAAATACCGCGAAATGGGACGGTCCAATTACACGCGGTGATTTAAATTATTTGGATTCCGACAGAATTCCGACAGTTTTAAGGCTGTCGGAAATTCTGGGAATAAAACAGATCCCCTTCGTTCTTCAGAACACAAATCGACGGAGAAAACCACCAAAATCGCCGCCGCCGCCTTTTTCCTCCGCCGCCGATCCTCTCTCCCGACGTTTCCGGGTCTCCGGCGTTTGTTCTTTCTCCCACCGGATCGCCGTTCGTTCTTCTCTCTCCCACCGGATTTCCGGCGTTTGTTCTTCTCCTCGATTCATCACCGCCGGTCGTTCTTCTCCGGCGTTCTTCTCCGGCGTTCGTTCTTCTCTTCCAGTCATGGATGATATTCCTTCACATTTGTAAGAAAACCTCTAATTCCTAATTCCTTTTGGTTTGTGAATTGATTTGTGAATTAGGATTAGAGAATTGATTTGTGAATTGGTTTGTGAATTGATTTTGTGAATTGATTTGTGAATTTGGTAATGTTGAAAAATTTAGGATTTATAATAAACACTTAGCATTTATAAAACATTTAAGGATTTATAAAAAAAAATTTGGTAATGTTGAAAAATTTATGAATTAGGATTAACATTTTTAAGGATTTATAAATAATAGTTTGCATTTTAAGGATTTATAAAAAATTGTTAGCATTTTAAAGGATTTATACAATTTTATAAACTGATTTAATCAAATTTATAAAAAATTTGATTTTTAAGAATTTAAAAATCTCAATTCTATAATTTAAAAATTTTTAAATAGCAATTCTATAATTTAAAAATAGCAATTCTATAATTTAAAATTAGCAATTATATAATTTAAAAATAGCAATTCTATAATTTAAAAATAGCAATTTTATAATTTAAAAATAACAATTCTATAATTTAAAAATAGCATTTTAAAGGATTTATAAAAATTTATAATATGATTTATCTACAAAATTCTATAATTTAAAAATGGTTACAATTCTTTATTAAAATTGTTTTAAAAAACACATAAATCTCTTACATTTTTAAAAAAATTAAAAAATTAAAACTTTAAATATTTTAAAATTTAAAATCTATATCCCTAAAATCTATATCCCTAAAATCTATATATAAATATAGGGATTATAGTGGTTTCCGAGCATCTGGCGGCGGGGCCAGCGGCGAACGTCGTCGTCGTCGTTAGAGTAGACCTGATGCGGCTACGACGTCTGCACCATCACCGTCGTCTACACCTGTACAGACGCCGAAGATACCACTAGACGCCACACTACCGTCCCAGATTAGCGTCGAGGACTTCGTGGGTCTTCCTGGACGAGGGCGGATACCTACGCTCCATCCAGACCAGATCGGTAGAGACACATGGTAAGTTTTGTTACATTTTTTCTTTTTTTTACTAATTTAATTTAATTGTCACTAATGTAATTATATTGTTAATTTTTTTTTTCTTAGGTTTGATGATTCTCGAAGCGGGATTTCGAAGTCCCTCAACAAGATGGAATGTTCTTTGCTCCGCTTTCCGTATCCAACGTACGGCAAAATGCCACCGGAGGATCAAGAATTGTGGTTTCGCACATTTGCGGTAAGTCATCTGTTTTCACAATTTTTACTTTCATTTAAAGTATTATTTTTTTAATTTAATTTTTCTTTTTTCAGCAAGAATTTAAGTGGGACCCACACTTGACCGCAACGGTCAGGAGGGACTTCGACTCATACGCAGGAAGGCACTACTCGCACAAGGTGTTCGAGTGGAAGGATAAGTGGCTACACGGTGAGGTGCCAAAGGAGATGGTTGAGAAGCCGGAATTGTGGAACGGGTTCATCGCCTATTGGCAACTACAGGAGACCAAGGCGATTTCTTCATATCACTCTAGCAACCGGAACAGCGACCGCAAGGGCAAGGGTAAAGCCACCCACAACCTCGGAGCTACCAGCAAGAAGACAAAGGCTAGAGATATGGTATGTTTTTTATGCCATTCTTTGATTTTTATTAATTTTTTTTTAGTTTTATACATTTATATGAAATAAATATCTAACAACTGCAGGCTAAGGAGTTGGGTCGGGACCCCAACTACGTTGAACTTCTGGTAGCAGCACACACCAACAAGGATGGTGTCGTCCAGGATCCGGTAGCTCGGGAGATTCAGCATGCCGTCCAAATAATGGAAGAAGACTATATTCTGTCTCAGCCACAAACGGAAGGAACCCCTCCCCTCACCGAAGCCCCGGACGAGATCATCAACCAATTCGTCTTAAAGGTATGTAAAATTTAAAATACTTATCAAGTCTTTTTCATTAATTGAAATTTCTTCCCCAGGTTGCTCCGCAGAGCAAAGGGCGGATTTATGGTATTCCCCACGATGCAGCATCATCAGGGTCTTCTTGTTACAACAGCGAGTCATCCGAGCTGAGAGCCCAGATGAAGGAAAAGGAGGCCGAAATTGAAAGTTTGAAGACGACGGTCCTGAAGATACAAGATGAAGCTGCGGCGGACCGGGAACAGGCGAAGAAGGACCGAGAGGCGATGCAACAGATGATGGCGCAGTTAGTTTCCTCGGGTTTGCTTCCGCGGCCGCCGCCGCCGCCGCCCACCGCTTAGATTTAAATTGTTTCAATCATTTTGTAATACAATTTAACTTTTTATTTTAAATTAAATATTTTTATTTCAATTTATATAATTTAAAATTTTAAATTACAAATTTATATTAAATTAATAATAATTAAATTTATTTTTATTTTTACTAATTTCTACGAATCAGTCGGAAATCTGTCGGAAATACACTGTCGGAACTCAGTCGGAAATAAACCTGTCTGAACGCAGTCGGAAATACACCTGTCGGAACTCAGTCGGAACGTTGTCGGTTTAGATGTTGTCGGAAATCTGTCGGACATCTGTCGGAACAATATTCCGACAGATTTCCGACAGACGTATTTCCGACTGCGTTCCGACATGTTGCCGGAGACTTATTTCCGACAGGGTTCCGACAGCTCACCGGATTCCGGCGAGCTGTCGGAACTCTGTCGGAAATACGTCTGTCGGAAATCTGTCGGAATTTGTGACGGATTTCCGACAGAATTATCATTTCTGACAATCTAGAACGGACGGATATATCCGTCGGAAATCTGTCTGAAAATGCCATTTCCTACAGATTTCCGACGGATATTTCCGTCAGTTTCTCGCTGTTTTCTTGTAGTGAAAGGATGCTTTTCACTCTCTGTCTCGTAATAAAACGTGTGGGCCGGATGGTTTTTCTGCGGAATTCTTCATAGGAACTTGGGAAGTGGTTGGTCTAGAGGTAATAGAAGCAGTCCAAGAATTCTTCAGATCCGGAAAGCATCTTCCGCAATGGAACACAACTACCCTAGTCTTAATTCCTAAAACTTCTAATGCTTCAAGACCAACGGAATTCAGACCAATCTCATGCCTTAACACAGTGTACAAAGTTATTGCCAAATTGCTTGCTTCTCGCCTTAAAAAGCTGCTAAACCAGGTAATATCTCCTTCCTAATCAGCTTTCCTTCCAGGCAGACTTCTCTCAGAAAATGTCCTCCTTGCTTCAGAGCTTGTCCAGGGTTATAATAGGAAAAATATTGAGCCAAGGGGAATGTTAAAAGTTGATATTAGAAAGGCTTTTGACTCGGTAAATTGGGACTTCATCATTTCTGCTCTAAGGGCTCTAGCCATTCCTAAGAGATTCGTGAATTGGATAACCCAATGTCTCACAACTCCATCTTTTACCATCGCGGTGAATGGTTGCAATGGCGGTTTTTTCAGAAGCACAAAAGGGCTAAGACAAGGTGACCCGTTATCTCCTTACCTCTTTGTTCTCGGAATGGAAGTGTTCTCAAGCCTTTTAAAAGCCAGATTTCAAGCGGGTTACATCCATCATCACCCAAGAACAGCAGCCCTATCCATCACGCACTTGATGTTTGCAGACGATGTGATGATATTCTTTGATGGAGGCGCATCCTCTATTCATGGTATCACTGAGGTCTTATCAGATTTCGCTTCTTGGTTTGGTTTGGAAATTAACAAAGACAAAACAACTCTTTTTCTTGCGGGTGTAGATGATAGTGAAGCCTATTATATTGACCAGTTTGGTTATTCAAAGGGGAATCTCCCCATCAGATACCTAGGTCTCCCATTGATGAATAGGAAACTCAGGATTTCCGAATATGCAATTTTGATTGTGAAAATTAGAGATCGGTTCAACAAGTGGTCAGTTAAGTCTCTGTCTTTCGCGGGTAGAGTTCAGCTTATAGCATCAGTCATCTACGGAAATATAAACTTCTGGGCTTCAACTTTCCTTATGCCGAAAGGTTGCTTAAAGGGAATTGAGTCCTTATGCTCTAGGTTTCTTTGGTCCGGGAAAAATGATGGAGGAACAGGTGCAAAGGTATCTTGGAGTTAGGTCTGTCTTCCAAAGCAGGAAGGGGGCTTGGGTCTTAGACGCCTAGTAGACTGGAACAAGACTCTCTGTCTTAAGTTGGTGTGGTTGTTGTTGTCTAATAATACTTCATGGTGGTCCCTTTGGCAAAAATGGCAGCATCTGCAGAACAAATCATTCTGGGAGGTTAAAGCAGCAGTCTCTGATTCTTGGCTTTGGAAATCTCTGCTTCAACTTCAGCCTTTAGCTCGGACTTTCATCCGAAATAAGATTGGCAATGGACGCAACACTTACTTCTGGTATGATCACTGGTCACCGCTTGGTCCCCTGATAGAACATTTCAATCAACCGGGACTGGCAGATACAGGTATTCCCATCTCTTCAACCGTAAATGACGCCTCGGATAGCAACGGATGGAAGCTGAGACCATCACGTTCTCAAGAGGCCGCGTCCCTTCAAATTTTCCTTACCACTATACCTCTGCCTTCGGAATCTTCAGTGGAGGATTCAGTAATTTGGGTGGTCAATGATAAGGATTGTAATGGTTTCTCAACTTCAAAAACATGGGAGGTCTTACGTAGCAGGGACACCATCAAGAACTGGGCGAAATTGGTTTGGTTTAAAGGTGCAGTGCCAAAGTATGCGTTCAACATGTGGGTTACTAATCTAAATAGGCTCCCTACAAGACAGAGACTTCATGCTTGGGGGATCTTAAACAATGCAAGTTGCTGCCTCTGTGCAACCGTGCTGGAAACAAGAGATCACTTATTTTTATCCTGCAACTTTGCCATAGAATTATGGGGGAGTGTTTTCTTAAGGCTTTCTCCAAATCAGCAGATTTCACAAATTGGAATGAGTTACTTTCATGGATTCGCACCTCTTCTAACCAAGGGCCAACCCTGCTTAGGAAAGTGGCGTCCCAAACTGTAATCTATCACATTTTGTGGCAAAGGAATAATCTCTATCACAATCAGATCACTATCATCCCTACAATAATATTCAAGCTCATTGATAGGGAGATTTGCAACATAATCACCTCTCGTCGGCACAGGAATCGCTGGCGAAATCTTATGTCTTTTTGGATTAGGTAATCTGAAGTTTTTTATGCCGAATTCTAAATCTTATTGTATCCGAGTTTTTAGTTTTTTTTGCCTTGGATGCTCTTTTAGTAGGTTTCTTCTTTTTGTAATAGCCTAAACTCTTCATTTTTAATGATATTTACCTTTTAGCAAAAAAAAAATATAAGTATAAGGATCATAAAATCGATAAGGTCAAGTTTGATTCCCTACAGTGATGTAAGTTTCATCTTTAACAAAGGGTTGACTCTTTTGTACTATTTTCGCATGCAACTTGCAAGTTTTGCATATAAAGAAAAAAAATAACAAAAAGAAGAGTTTACAAGTTGAGGAATCAACGCGACACAAAAAGAAAAGAAAAATTTTGTATGCGCTTGAGGATAATTTCCAAATATATCATATTAATGCTTTATTTTCTACACCAAAAACCTAAAAAAGAATTTTATCTCAATTGCCATAATTCTCAAAAATGTTTCCAAATATAACCTTCTAATTCTTTTTGATTGATGCCACAACCCGTGTTTAAATTACCAAACTATCCATATTCACTTGTACGTGTTATACGAGCGCGTGGCTTCTTATTGACGGTTTACCTCTTCGGAAACTGACATAGATTTGACTAATGATTATTTTTATTTATTTAATTAAAACAAAATGAACGCATCGGAAGAGGTGAAAATTAACATTGATTCACACTCAACACTAAAGATTCCGAAACTTTTCATCTTTCTCTTTTGTTCTCTCTCCATCACCACCATATGAAAACGTCAATCAGAACATATCTCCGTCTTTCGTTACAGGCCAGAGGCTTCGTTGTCGAGAAACCTCCTGCCTGATTAAGGTTTGTTGATTTTGTATGATATTCATCGTCTTCCTTCGACACCTGTATCATATGCATCGTTTTGGTTTGTAAACTAATTGAGTCCACCGATTCATAAATTTACAATTTGTGATTTATTTTTTTTCATTTTTTTATGATTTTCATCGTCTGCCCCCCAAAAAATCCGTCTGAATTTGTGGCGTTTACTTTTCTATTATGTTTTGTCTCCAAACATTAAATTGTTTTGTCCATCGATTTGTATATATTGTGAACTATTAATGTCCACGCGGATGCAACAACTTCTCTACCGATATCTAAAATTACAAGTTCCGATTTGTATTTTTATTTTTTAATTTTTGATTTATTTTATATAACACCTGATTTAGTCTACGCACATACATTTTGTCCACTGATTTATATATATGCATATCTTATTACTTTCTTGTTTGTATGTAACCAGTTGCTTTATGATGTCTGATGGAAGCAGGAAGACAAAATCTTCCAACAGAGCTATCGTGCCTTATATTCCGCTGGAAGATGACTTCCCTAGCCCTGACGGTCCTAACCTTGAATTGCTTCCTAAGAGATTGTGACGATGTATTAGCTACTGTCACATATACTACTACAGCTCAATGAACACAAAAGACAAGAGTTTTCTTCTTAAAACTTTACTAGGTTAATATGATAAGATGACTTACACGTTACTTATCTTTCTTCACAATCCTAGTCTCGTTGTTCCAAGATCACACACGATCCTAGAACCCTAGTCTACCCTTTTAACCTTAGATTCAGACTAATCTTTTCTAACCCTAAATCTCTTAGCTAAAGATTGTAATGTTTCCCTTTTTTTTGTTAGACTGCACAACCCGCAGCTAACTCCCTATATATCCTATAGAGATATTCCCAAATTCGGTTAAGATTTGTATCTTTCCGAATCTTCCAAAGTTTCCTTAAATCTCTTAAAGGATCTTCTCGTATCTTTATCCTCATGTTTAGATCCCTTGATCGCCACACCTCTTTTTCTTTAAGACGGCTACACACCTTACAACTAGGTCACGGCCCAAGTCCTTCAGGTTCAAATCCTTTTTGCTAGCTTCTGCTTCGACTGTGTCACTCTGACACAGTGACTGGTACAAGACTTGTATATTCAATCTCCCCCTTTTTAACTTTGCGTGTCTCCCAAGCACCTGTAATTCAAACACGAAAACAAGGCGCACAAACCATCCAAATAACCTAACACCAGTATGACTGAATAATACTGCATAGCCGAACAGAGTTATTACAAGGTTTAAACAAAACCCTTAAAACCACGCAGGGAGTTAATATTCTAAGTTCTTGAAAAGAAATAGACAAACTCCCCCACAAACCTAGCAGCCAAAAAAAACTTATGCTCCCCCGTAGGATAAAACTCCCTTATTCATTGCTCATCATCATCTCCCCCTGCTTGTGAGACGCAATGTTAAAAAAAAGCAGTACACAACCATTAGTGCTTAACCGAAACTGAAACAGAAGGAGATTACTTACTTGGTATGGCCTGTTGTGCCATGGATATGACTTTGCTGAGTGTCCTAGTTGCCCGAGACAAGTCCTCCAAGAGGGATCGGTACTCGGCACCACTCACTGACTCCAGTGGAATCCGAATGGACCCAAGGTTCACAATGGAGTACGGTGTCTCAGTCGCAGGATGCTGAGAGGTAGACATTGTAGCGGAGGACGACCGAACTGGAGGCTTGGCTGGAACAGAAGATGTCTCCTTCTTGATGCGCTTGGATTTTCTCTAAGACACAGTCTCTTTCCCTGTAGCAGCAACAGCCGTAGCACTGTCGGTACCACTCCGGTGATCAAGTTTATAAGACAACGGTTGAATCAGATCTGCAGAATCACCCATAACATCACCAACCTGAGCCTGAACCATGCCTGCAATCAAGTGAGGAAATGCAAGCAGGCGATTGTTTGTCTCAGCACAGGAGCAGATCATACTCAGTTGGTCATAGATGAGTGACCCAAAGGTAATTTTGATACCCTTAGCGATCTTAAACAACAAGCGAGCGCGGTTGTCAGCAATGAGATACTTGTTAGATGCAGGAATCCAGTTGAAGGACCCGATTATAGCTAACACGTCAAATTTTGTAGGAAGATTAACCGACCGAATTGGAGTGTCAGGTTTCCCAGTAAGAAAGGTAGCTATATCAGACAGATCTATCTTGTCAACAGCCTCATTAGCTAAAATCTCATAAGATGACAGTGGTGCAATGTTCAGGAAACCATTAATGGTACTCGGAGAGAAAACAACCGAATGACCACGAATCAATACTTGCAATCCTCCTTCCTCAAGAGGTTCGGTGACACTCGCATTGGCATAAAACTCAGAAACAAGATCTCGAGAATAACCTTGAAGGAGAGAGACGGAGGAAGAATAATACTCACTCATAAGCATGCCACTGTAGGCCGACTGTTTGGGATCCTTCAGATCAACCAAACGCTCACCACGAACACCACGGCCAGCAAACAGAGTGAAACGCTTCCTTGCAGCAGCTGACACAAACAGGTGTGAATCAAAACTACCTTCCGATGAGGCAGAGCCATGGCCATCACTATCACCAAGATTGGTCGACTTCCTCTTTCTAGCAGAGCGTGTACGCTCTTTGATTGGCACCTTCTGAGACTTGGTTGGAAAAGAATCACCAAGAATTATGACCTCATCATCCTTGGTTCCAGTGGCTGCCTCAGGGTCACATTCGAGAAGAGTATCAACATCATCATTATCAACCTGAGCTGGGACAGTCGCAAGTTGAAGATCAGAGGGATTTGAAACCCTAATTTCCGACGCTTGTTCGACGGCTGGTGGCGGAGAGGGATCTTGCGAGACAGATGCAAGCTGAGACATCGGCGGAGCTGGACTTGGAACAGACTTATTGTGAGACTCAATCGCCATGGGAGAAGGAGGAGCAGCTTCGGTGCTTTTCAAAGAGGCAGAGGAAGAAGACGACATGAGAGATTGCTTTTGACCTTTTGACTTCCTCTTGGACGAATGACTGCAATAAAAACTTACAGTGGTAACCCTAGATTTACCAAGGTACAAACACAGGGGCCGGAACCAGGATGAGACAACCCATTTCTTTTAAGCATACTTTATAGATGCAGGACATAACAATCGATTGGGCCGAGAAACAATATTTCACCTATCAGCTGAAGCCCATTAGCGACCCTTAACCAAATTTTTGATTTTTATTCCAGACTGAGTCAGTGAGACACAGACAGAGTGAGACATAGTTATGACTCCCGAAACCTCCCTGATTCACTGAACAAATTTCTACACACATAATCCATTAGTAACACATGACAGAATTTAGGTCAACAACAACCACATTAATCATAACAACATATGGGGATTATCCAGAACAGTGGTGCCCACAATTCAAGCTTTGACAATTGGCCTTTGAAAAGCACTTTAGTTTAGATTAATTGTAAAGAGGAGCAGCTGTACCTTTTCTCATATTGTGCCTTGAGAACCAAAATTGCACCAGACCCAGAGATACGCTTGTCGCTTGTACGGATTACACATCTGGCCATCAGTGTTTCAAGTGATTAGCTTTCACACCATCACATCTTTATCTTGCCTTGAGTCGGTTTTCAACCTCTGTTCACTTAAAAGCGTATGATCATTGGATCCTCAGGTATCATACTGTCTGAGCAAAAGTAATACAGTATGAACCGTCACAGAGACCCTCACTTTCATAATTTAAAGTTTTAAAAAAACATTTTAGTGGTACAGAACTGTCTGAGCAAAAGAAATACAGCCTGTACCATGCATAGAAAAAAAACCGAGTTTCTGTTACAGGCTGCCTGAGCAAAAGTAATACAGCCCGAACCATTTTTTATTTTATTATTATTATTTTTTTTATTTAAATTTTTGTGAAACCTGTGCCGACGACAAGACAAGACGACATGATGGGTAGCTCTTTCTCACAAGTGTTTCTGACTCCAAACACAATCCAAACGTATACATACTCTGAGTCAGTACCTGTGTCAGTTCTGCACACTTTGACAACCACATCAAATACCACAAATACCAATTGAGTTTCTTAAGGTGACAAAACGGTTAAAATCCAAAGGTTTTGTAAATAAATCGGTCAATTGTAAATGAGTGACAATGTGTTCAACCACTACCTGTTTCTCCTCCACGGATGAAGTGGTGTCGGATGTCGATGTGCTTAGTCCTTGAGTGTTGAACCGGATTCTTAGAGATACTTATGGCACTCTTGTTGTCACAGTGAACCAGAAGTGTCCCAGAATCCATTCCGTAGTCTGCTGACATATGTTTCATCTACAACAGTTGAGTGCAGCAGCTGCCCAAGGCTACGTATTCTGACTCAGCTGTAGAAAGCGATACCGAGTTCTGTTTCTTGCTCATCCATGCAATCAAGTTGTTTCCAAGGAAGAAACAGCCTCCACTGGTACTCTTACGATCGTCTACACATCCGGCGTAGTCAACATCACAGTAGCCAACCAAGTTTTGATTTGATCCTTTAGAGTACCAGACACCTAGATCAACTGTGCCTTTCACATAGCGAATAATCCTTTTGACTGCTTCAAGATGAGACTGTTTGGGTTTAGCTTGGTACCTGGCACAGATCCCAACACTTAGGCAGAGATCAGGTCGACTTGCTGTCAGATACAGGAGACTTCCAATCATGCCTCTGTACAACTTCACATCCACATCAGGACTGTCACTGTCACGAGATAGCTTCACAGTGGTACTCATAGGAGTACTTGCTTCTTTGCATTGTTCCATCTTGAACCGTTTGATCAAGTTTCTTGCATACGTACTTTGTGAGATGAATATTCCCTCATCAGACTGTGTGATTTGCAACCCCAGAAAATACTTTAATTCTCCCACCATGCTCATTTCGAACTCCTGAGTCATGCTTGAAACAAAGTCATCAACCAAGACTTGAGAGGTACTTCCGAAGATAATGTCATCGACATAGATTTGAACCATCATCGTTTCTCCATTCCTATCAAGAGTGAATAGAGTCTTGTCGACGCTTCCTCTTGAATAGCCTCTTTCCACAAGAAAGCCCGTGAGCCTTTCGTACCAAGCTCTTGGAGCCTGTTTCAGACTATACAAAGCTTTTCTAAGCTTGTACACATGCTCATGATGATTCGGATCTTCAAAGCCTTTGGGTTGTTCGACGTACACTTCTTATTGCAGAATGCCATTTAGAAAAGCACTCTTTACGTCCATCTGATACACTTTGAAGTTCAGAACGCATGCCATACCAAGAAATAGCCGAGTTGATTCCAGCCATGCTACAAGAGCGAAAGTCTCCTCGAGATCAACTCTTTCGATTTGTGAGTATCCTTGAGCAACAAGTCTTGCCTTGTTTCGAACAACAATCCCATTTTCATCAATCTTGTTCTTAGAAATCCACTTTGTACCAACTATGTTGACTGCTGCTGGTCGTGAGACAAGTTCCCAAACATCATTTCGCTCGAACTGTTCTAGTTCCTGTTCCATAGCAATTATCCAGAACTCATCCTCCAGAGCTTGAACATGCGTCCTTGGTTCGAGCACCGAGACAAAACAAGCAAAATGAACTAGCTCACTCACATCCTTCTTCTTTGTTCCATGATGCATCTCATGATAATCCTTTATGATTCCTCAAGTTTTCCGTCCCCCATTCGCAATGACATCAGAGGTCGAATGATTTCGATGCACCTCCTGTGGGACAGAGTCAACGTCTTTATCTGTGTGTGTCAGATTGTTACCTGATTCCTCTTGTGACTCAGATTTCTCCAGTGTCTCAGCATTTGGTGCTTCTGTATCACTGTCCGAGTGATAACCTGACTGTGTCTTGGAGGAGTGTTCATCAAACACAACATTAACCGATTCAATGACAGCTCCAGAGTTATTGTTGAGAACACGAAATGTTGTGCTTGTCTCTGAGTACCCCATGAATGTTCCATCTTCACACCTAGAATCAAACTTTCCCAAGTGATCCTTTTCGTTCAGAATGTAGCACTTACACCCAAAGACGTGAAAATAGCTCAAGTTAGGCTTCTTTCCTTTCCATAATTCATAAGGAGTTTGTGTCAGACCCTTACGAATGTACACTCGGTTGATGATGTAACACGCTGTGCTAATAGCTTCTGCCCAGTACTTCACAGCAATCTTGTTTGCGTGCATCATCGCTCTGGCCATCTCTTGGAGAGTCCGATTCTTCCGTTCTACAATTTCATTTTGTTGTGGTGTCCACGGTCCTGAGAACTGATGAGCAATACCATGACCCTCACAAAATGCCTTCATAGTGGAATTTTGGAACTCACCACCATGGTCACTCCTTATCTTCTTAATACCGCCTCGTTCGTTGATCAATTGCAGGGCCCATATTCGAAAGCTTTCTGCAGTATCCGATTTGTCGCGAATAAACTTAACCCAGGTGTACCTTGTGTAGTCATCAACAAGCACAAACACATATTTCTTCCCATTTGCACTCTGTACCTGCATAGGACCCATGAGATCCATGTGAACCAGGTCTAAGGCTGACTTGGTGTAGACCTCAGCCATCCTCTTGTGGTGAACCTTCACTTGCTTCCCTTGGTTACACGGACCACACACCAATTTGTCTTCACACTTGAGCTTTGGAACACCCCGAACCATCTCTTGATTGACAAGGGTACACAAGGTACGAGTATTCATGTGACCAAGCCGTTGATGCCACAAGTTGATGTCATTTCTTGCACTAAGACAGTTTATCTCTTCCTTCCACATGTAGCCGTTGTTTCCAGATCTAGCTCCATGTAGCACAGTACTCCCTTCCTTGTTAACTGCCTTGCAGTCAATACTGGTAAACACAACTGTTAATCCTTCGTCACACAGCTGACTCACACTAATCAAGTTAGCCTTCAATCCTTGGACCAGATACACATTCGTTAGTTGAGGTAAGCCAGTTTCATGAGTGTTTCCTTTTCCTTCAATCGCACCACGACTTCCATCTCCAAATGTTACCTTCCCACCTTTTACCTTCTTGAGTTTCTGAAGATTTTCAAAGGTTCCAGTCATGTGTCTAGAACTACCACTGTCAAAGTACCAAGGACGAGTATCATTCTGTATCTCAGACACAAACGCCATGTTGCACTGTAGTTCTGTATTGCCTAGACCAACTGAGCCTTGCCGAGTGTTGTTGACACGGAGATCAGATTTCTTGATCCAAATCTGATTTCTACTATGGTTCCAGGTATATCTTCCTTGTTGTTTTAGTTGTCTCACTCTTTTCAAGAACCTGTAGCAGTGTCGTTTGATGTGACCTATCCTGTCACAGTAGTAGCACCTTCTCTTCTGGACTGTACCACTATCAGTTTTGAATCCAGATGCATCATCATGTCCTGCTGATACAAACTTGACTTCTTCAGTACCAGTCGTAGTTCCTCCAGTGTAACCAAGACCTCTATGTGTCTTTTCAGTACGACCATAAGACATAATTTGATCAAGTTGTTTTGTTCCAGCGAACATCCGAATCTTTCGGTACTGCTGATCTAACTGCGCTTGAAGGTGTGTTGATATTTTCCGCTCCGCATACAATTCTTTTTCCAAAACATCAGCTTTTGTTGCAAGAGCTAACTTCTCTTTCATCAAGCCTAAACCACCCAGAACCAGCTTTTTTCAGCTTCTAGCTCATTCTGAACATCCTGAAGCAATCCCTCCAAACGCTGCTTTTCCTTGATGAGACAAGCATTCTCGAGGTTGAGCCGGATGACTGTGTCACGAATGTCTCTGTAACTTGATACCAGCTCACCATCTCGTTCTTCTTCAGATTCTGACTCAGATAGGTCTTTATTCACTTCAACAATGCCAACAAAAGTAACAAAGTTATTCAGCATGTCTTCATCATCACTTGTCTCTTCTGACTCACCGTCTGCTAGCATTGATCGTTCATTTTTGCGACGTGGTTCAGTATTACATTCTTGTTGTGTATGCCCAGTCCCTTTGCATCCTGAACATTTAAGTTCACGCCGTTTCACCGTGGGACAGTCAGTCTTGAAATGACCAAAGCCTTTGCACTCGAAACACTGAGCCTCACTTCTTCGACCAGTCTTGTCAAAGTCCGATTGCTTCTTAACACCACCGAACCTCCTCGAACCTTGATTCTGCTCCACTCGTCTCATGGCTCTGTCAAATCGTCGAACCAGAAAACTCATTGGATCAGCTTCATCCTCCGTATCAGCGTCTTGTTTTTCCTGTGAGGTCAGAGCCAAGTTCTTTACCCTTCTGGTTTCTGAGGTAACTCTGTCAAGCTCTGTCTCATGCTGAAGCAGCATGCCCACAATTTCTCCGAAACTCATTTCTTCAGTATTTTGAGATACATTTATCGCTGATTTGTAAGCCATAAACTTTGGTGGTAGAGACCGGAGGAATTTCTTCTCCAGCTTCTTCTCTTTGTATTTCTTCCCGAGAGTTCCAGCCTCTTGTGCCAGAGACTGAAGTTTACCAGCAAACTCAGTGATGGTCTCATGCTCCTCCATCTTCAGATTCTCAAACCGAAACGCTAGAATGTCTTTCCTTGAGTTTTGAACCTTCGTGGTTCCTTCGAAATGCAACTGAAGCAGATCCCATGCTTCCTTAGCTGTCTCACAACCTTGAATCAGTTCAAAGGTCTTTTTAGTGACATTGCAATGAATTGCGGACAAGGCTCGTGAGTTGTACTTAGCCTTCTTCATCTCTGTTTCAGTCCAGTCATCTTCAGGTTTAAGGGATCTGACTCCCTGTGCATCTGCCACTGTAGGTGCTTCTCACTGAACCAGAACAGATGTCCATGCAAGTACATCAATGCCTCCTATGATTGATCTCATTCTTGATTTCCAAAAACCATAGTTCGTATCATCAAGTATCACCTTCGAACCGTTGAGCAATTCTTGGTAGCTATCCATCACTCCCACAGGATCTCGCCTGAACTGATGCAGAACAAACGCCTGCTCTGATACCAAATGACGATGTATTAGCTACTATCACAGATACTACTACAGCTCAATGAACACAAAAGACAAGGGTTTTCTTCTTAAAACTTTACTAGGTTAATATGATAAGATGACTTACACGTTACTTATCTTTCTTCACAATCCTAGTCTCGTTGTTCCAAGATCACACACGATCCTAGAACTCTAGTCTACCCTTTTAACCTTAGATTCAGACTAATCTTTTCTAACCCTAAATCTCTTAGCTAAAGATTGTAATGTTTCCCCTTTTTTTGTTAGACTGCACAACCCGCAGCTAACTCCCTATATATCCTATAGAGATATTCCCAAATTCGGTTAAGATTTGTATCTTCCCGAATCTTCCAAAGTTTCCTTAAATCTCTCAAAGGATCTTCTTGTATCTTTATCCTCACGTTCAGATCCCTTGATCGCCACACCTCTTTTTCTTTAAGACGGCTACACACCTTACAACTAGGTCACGACCCAAGTCCTTCAGGTTCAAATCCTTTGTGCTAGCTTCTGCTTCGACTGTGTCACTCTGACACAGTGACTGGTACAGGACTTGTTTCTTCAGATTGTACCCGGATGGTCGTATCAGTTCGTATTCAAAGCCTGAATATCTTCTTGACTTGGTACAAGCACTGGAGGGAACCGACGAGTTCAAGTACATTCTTCGTTCCTATTTCTGCTCTATTTTATTTACCAGTTCGTAAAAGCTCACTCTCTGGTAAACTTGTCCATCAGCTTCTCTGCCGGTCTGTTCACACTGCAAAAATGCACAAAATTTGGTTTGTTTTTAATGGCCAGCCATTTCGTTTTAGTCTACGCGAGTTTGGGGTCCTTGCGGGTTTGCCCTGTGGTCCATATCCTCCAAAAGCAACAGTTACGAAGTGGCGCACACCACCAAAGGGCAAGAGCGTTATTGGAATACCCTATTTTCTAAGAAGCAGAAATGTGTAGAGATTAGAGACATTGTAAACTTGCTTAAGAGAAACAAGAGACTTCCTATAGCTAAAAAGATGCCTGGCTGGAAAAGGCTTCGATTAGCTCTCCTAGTCATCGTGGAAGGGATTTTAATTTCGACTGGTTACCCGAAAAAAGCATCTGTGGAGGTGGTTGTTAATGTACAGGATTTGGAGACATTCGAGGAGTATCCATCGGGTCGTGAGTCGTTTGAACACACTATTGAGATGGTTAAAGTAAGCAAGAAGGTTCATGATCTTGAAGAACTAATTAACATGGACAACTTTCGCACCAGAAACTAAGAAACTAAGAAACTAAGAAACACATCCTCTTCTTTTAGGTTTACACCCTAAACATGGACAACTTTCGACTTGACGTCTTCAAACAGATCTTCTTCAGATATGTCCACGCATTTCGAATATTCGTTTTGTGCAATACTAAAATGCCATTTTCCACTCTGCAGGCAATCCCACTTTCCGACGATTAGAGTCATGGGATTCACCATTATATCTTTGTCCACCAAACACAGTTGGCGCAATTTTTTCCCACCTGCATTTACTCTTTCCCGTTATGTAATAAACGACAGTACAAAAACAACATGGTCAACGAAAATAGATGGCGATAATAAATGGAAAAATTCATATTTTCTTCTCATGTTCCAGAACATAAATGACAAAAACAAGTTCCATAACATTGAATGCAAATCATATATACAACTACAGGTTCGTACCTTTGTAGTCCACTGAACAATGATATCACCTGATGCAAGCTATGGACGGTTTTCCTTCAACCGCTTTCTTGTATTTATGATCTCACATTATCCAAATTGTGCTTATAGATGGTAGATTTTATTCCCGTTCAACTTTAATTATTTATTTAATTTGTTTATGTTAAATCACCATTAATGCTTTATCTCAAGAAACTCCCGCCAACCCAAACACTTCATTGAAATTCTCCACGTCTTCGCCTGTCCATCACGTACACAGACACAAACGGCTTCTCGCTTAAACGCAAGTTCGTCAAAAATGTGGCTAAATGGCATGGGTTTGAAAGGTCCAACAGGTTATGGCAGATTTGGAAACATTTTTTTAGAATTATGGCAATTGAGATAAAATTCTCAACCTAAAATTTCAACAACAAAAAACAAATTTTAGATCTAAACAAGTTTTTCAAATCAAACTAAGAAGATCACATGATTTAAGAACCTTTACTGAAGTCAGTGACGGCCATGAGTATAAGCATTAGAAGCTTGTGCTTCCGGCCTAAAATAATATGTAGTTTACCGGCCACAAGATGACTATCAGCTTTTTATTTTATAAACCGTCCCCAAAAATGTTTTGGGGTTTGTGGTCCACACAATCATAGGACCGGCACTGACTGAAGTTCTAAAACCCTTCTTTAACCTAAAACTTATTGGTTTATAGAACATAGGAAATGAAGAAGATATAGCCAAGAATATATTCTCTCTGTCCCTATTGTTCGAAACTTGGGCCAAAATACCATTCTGAATCACTTATTCTTGGTTGACATTACATTTGACTTCATGGATGCTATTCTTTTGAACAGTTCTAGATTTTACTAAAAAATAATAATAATAATTTAATTTAGCATGAAAATACTAATATTGATACTAAGGCATTTTTAACCCGTACTGCCAGCGTAAAATTTAAAATTTAGGTTTCACAAATTACATTAATCCGCGTTTTGTTCATGTGTGTGACATTGAAAAATCGGCTGTAACTTCTTCTTTGACTATCTGCAAATAAATTTCATTCTTGAAAGTTTGCCATAAAAAAATAACGGACCAGGATATGAAGTTAATAAGAGCATCAACACCGATAAGTATCTTGTTGTAGAGACGTTTTTTTTTTTCTTACTTTCTAAACCATCCATATGACATCTTGAGGATTATTATGTTGTAGAGACGTTTCTTCAGTACCTTGTTGTAGAGACGTTTCTTTCTTTTTCGTACTTTTTGATTACTTTTTATTTTTTATTGGGAAGAGACTTAAGGAGAAACTCCCATTGGACATAGCTTAAGAGCATGATTATAGGCAAACTCTTGATGAGTTGCTAATTTAATAATTTTAAAACAGTTTAATTAATTTATTTAAATTTTACTTATAAAATCACATTTTAACCAATCAAAGAAGAACAAGTAGCAAATGAGTTGCTAAAAATATAATTTCCTGTTGCTTAGAGTATGTTTAATGGTGGGTGTTATAAAATGAGTAGCTAACATATATAATATCAATATTATTTTAATTTATTTAAAACAATTTATTTATATAATTAAATAATATAATTGGACCAATAAGAAAATTACATGTTGTAGAAAAGTTGTTAAAATCTCTATAATTAGCAACCATTCTAATCTCTCTCTATTTTTTTAATTTTTTAATTTTTTTAATACTTAGCAACTACTTTAGCATCTTCCTATAATCATGCTCCATATAGCAATTATTATTATTATTTATTTTTTAAAACCTTAAATATTATATAGAAGCTAAGACAAAGTCGTACACTTTTTTGAAGATATTACAAGTTCCGAAAGTTTTGATTACCATAAGCAATAGAGACAAACAAATCATCCGCTTTGTTTGATTTTATAACTAGCCTCGTCTACCCCACTTCCTACGTCCTCGATTACCCCGTCCACCACAATTGGAAGATGCTTGCATCTCCATTGCTTTGATGGACGGTTTACCGGTCTTTCGCGAAGTAATCTTTGTCCGGAAGGGGTCATCATTAAATCCCCCATGTCAAATTCACCATCTAAATAGTTTGGATTCTCAACCATCTCCGAAAATTCCAACGCAGAGCACCGGTTCAAACCTCGAACATTACCGGACGGAGCTTCAAAAACCACTGTCGGGCTCGCATTATACCCATCTCTGTCCACAATGCAAGCAATGAGGTGAACTCAAAGCGAATTATTCTTTCGCCTTTTACTAAACATATAGCAATTATTAGCAACTATCCTTCTTTAGTCAATATTTTATTATTTATTTAATCATGCTCTAAGATTTGTATGAATGAAAACTAAAGAGATCGAATATGCCGACGCTCATGTGCTTGACTTGTAGTTAGGCCTAGATTTTAAAATTTTAAAAAGAGAAATGCTGGGACCCACTCAAAGGCAGGAACCCTCTAAAAATTGGCGTATGCCACGTAGCGAGGAGAGCACACGGTATTCTTTAGTAAAAGGCGAAAGAATAGTTCGCTTTGAGTTAACCTCATGGCTGCGTGACTTTTATGTTAGACGAGTGACACCCTATATATACTAACATTTCCACTACCAAACTCTCTTTGTTTTCTCGATGTGGGACTCTGAACAAGTCCATTATAAATCTTTTGTTATATCTCTCTTTTTATAAAAAAAGAAGAAGGATAACACCTTATTTACAATATCTTTTATAATCGAAATAACAAGTATATAATGTCGTATCCTCTAAAAGAAAAGATTTGCATCATAACTTCTTTCGGGGCAGAGAAAGCGCTTGTTGTAAGCAGTTGCTGGAACAGAGAAGGGGCTTGTTGCAATGTCTTTAACATTCCTAGGCCGAGGCAAACCTAGACATCGTGTAGCTTTATGGCCTAGATGGCCACATCTCTCACACTTTGGAGGTAACAAGAAATACACTACAACGGCCATTGTGATGGAGCCACTCGCATCCTCCAGAGCTACTCTTTGGGGAAAAGGCTTATATAATTTAACCTCAACAAGAATGTTAGCTTCCCCCATTAGAGTAGGATCAAGCCAAGGCTTACTAGACAAAATTGGTTCTCCTATTCCTGAGGCAATCCAATCAATACCTTTGAAAGAGTATAGCTGGTTTGGTATGTTCTTTAGAGTCAACCATACCGGAATGGTTGATATTTCTGGCAAAGTAATGGTTTCTGATGGATTCCAAGGAGAGACAAACATCAAACAATCATCTATATGCCACACACTTCTCTGAATAACCCATTTGCATCATAACTTCATTTTATTTCATAACCTCAAACAAAAGAAATTAAATCACAGTTCATTGAGATATCGGAGTTTATTTTAATATAAACTCGTATACACTGTCTTGTGAAATCAGCTCAGATTTCTTGTAATCGGAATCCACAACCTATGAAAAACTATTTCATGTTTGATTTGTAAACATAAACTTGCAAGAATTAAAATAACATAAATTGAAAATTACACACGACTTTATCAAGTTCATGTGAAAACCGCAACCTTACGTATCTTACACACGACTATTTTTATTTATTTGATAAAGGCAAGAACCTCAGTTTCTCTCACCGGAAAATCTCTCTTTGATTTTCGTTCTTTGATACAACAATATAACTCACCAAGTTTACAAGAATCTCTCTCTCTCGATAGCTTGGCCTCCAGATTTTAACAACATGTTACTAAAACAAACTCAAACGACTCGTAGAGCTTATCTCAACTAGATGAAGAAGAAAGTCTCGATAGGCAACGTTTTACATCAAGTAATAACCAGACCAATAACCTGAAAGACTAAACAGACTCCTAAACCGGAAGCCTCTGTTTGTACTCATGGCTCTTTATATGTTTTAGGATTCTATTTTTTTACTTTCCAATCTAAAAATCGTAGAACATACTCTTTTTGTTAGCTAAACAAGATTTATTCGGGTTTTTTCGTACATCTGATTAATCGTGAACTACAATGGTGCTTTTTTATATGTTCTATTTTACATGAAGACATATATCATATTTTAAAGGAAAAGAGAAAAGAGAAAAGAGAAAATGATTCAAACATTAATTTTTATTAATCATCGATATTGTGATAGGTACCTAAACATAAATTCGATAAATCAATAAATTATTTTGGTCCTAAATTGGTTTTCCGATATAATTGGTGTTTGGGATAATAAAGGATCTTTGAAAGCCAAGAGCGTGTTGAACCTTCTCTCGAGGCCAATTTTGAGAATTTTGGCCACAAGGATTTACCGGGATCATATATAAGGTAAAGGAAAACAGTGATCACCGTCGTAGCAATGATTTCTTGGCGAAGAAGTCAGGAAAAGGTTCATCTACAAGAGCCAAAGCATTAGATTTGATTCACGGGTGGTCCGAGACATGTTGAAAAGAAGATATACGATGGTAGAGCGGATATGGTCATGAGACCAAACATTCAAAAACGTTAATTATAACGTTGAAAGAATATTAGAAAGGAGTAATATTAAAGCAGATTTAGCTTCTCCATCTCGGCCACCATCTAGAGGTGTCCAAGAGGAGTCCTTTAGACTATTTGCTCGTAAGAAAGTCGATAAATCAGCTGGGAATAACAAAGGTCAAGCTGATGATGTGACAAAGACAGCAGCCCAAAAAACAAGGAAATTCGAGCCTTCTCCAAGTCCCTTGCAAAAGGTATAAGATTGTAATGATAATTGATTATATTTCTTGAAGAGAATGTACACACACGATCTTAGAACATCTAACTACCCTTTAATCCTTAGATTTAAGATATTGTTTTCTAACCCTAAACCATTTGCTAAAGCTTGTAATCTTCTATTGTGTTAGCCTGCACAAACAGCAGCTAACTTCCTGTATAACTCATAGGAATATTCCCAATTTGGTTAAGATCTTGTATCTTTCCAAATCTTCATTAAATCTCTCTTAGATCTTCACGTTTTCTTATTCTTCACGTAAAGATCCTTGGCCGTCACTCAGCTCCACTTCATGACGGCTACGCACCTAAACCTAGGCACGGCCCAACTCCAAAAAGCCCAAGTCCTTTTTACTTGCTTCGGCTCCGGTTTGCACTCCAATTGGTACAACTGCTCCATCTGGTACATGACTCTTTCTGGTCTTGCATCTTCAATCTCCCCCTTTTTAGCTTTGTGTGTCTCACAAGCACAAGCACTTGAAACACATACACATAACAACACAAGTAGCCAGCCACAAATAGGATTCTAAACAAGACTGTATATTACATGGAATTACAAAGTTATAGAGTTCTCAAGATCAACCATTCAACATTATAACCTCATCTCCTAACTCCCCCATAATCCTATCACTAACGAACCATGACCCAGTCATACTCCCCCATAAATCAAGACATCTCATCCAGTCATACTCCCCCATAAATCAAGACATCTACTTTTCTCCCCCAGCTTGAGAGCACACAAGTTAAAAAAAAATTTAGTTAGTACATAGGGAAAAGAAACATGACCTTTATATTCTGAAGTACGGCTCATTGGGTCTTGTGGTACGATGGCTGAACAAACCTCCATGTCCTTTAGCTTATCTGATTCACCTTATGACTCAAATCACCTTATGATTCTCGTCAGGTTCAACTTGTGATTCAAATCCATCATTTGGAATAACTCTTGGAGTAGATGGAATCCAGATGACGCCAAGACTCATGACTGTGTAATGTCCTGATACAGGCAGAGCTGATGCTGAAGCTTGTTGCACTGCTGCAGAGACAGGAAACTTGACAGGAGTAGATACAGGTTGTGATGTAGTAGATGCTTGAGACTGAAATGGTACATATGACTTGGCAGACACTAGAAATGTTTCTCTTTTAATCCTTTTGCTTGATATTCGCTCAAGAGTTGGAGCTGCTTCAAGTTCTGGTTCTTAAACTTACTCAGTTGGGTTAGTACCACTTCTAGAGACTGAGTCCGGTCCATTTACAACACGTAGAAAAATTCGTTCCTTTTCTTTGTTGAATCACTGTGGTACAGAGCCAAGATCTTCTGAAACACACTGATTCACTGCATATCATTCTAACCACACAAATCCATTAGTAGCACAGTTCAGGAATTTAAGCTCAACCACAACCACATTTACCCAAAATCAAATGTAAATTATCAGAAAATGGTGCCCACAAATAAATCTTTAATAACTGGCCCTTGAAAAACATTTTGTTCAAATTAAAATCATACCTTTTTCACCATTGACGTAATGTATGAACCAACACTGTACCAGACCCAGAGATACATTTTTCGCTTGAACATATTACCGTATTTGGCCATCAGCGACACAAGTGATTAGCTTTCACACCATCATGTCTTTATCTCCCCTTGAGTCAGTTTTCAACCTCTGTTCACTTGATGAGCGAATGATCATTGGGTCCTCAAGTATCATACTGTCTGAGCAAAAGTAATACATTCTGAACCGTCATAGAAACCCTCACTTGCATATTGAAAGCTTAGAAAAGTTTTATGGTACAAGACTACCTGAGCAAAAGAAATACAGCTTGTACCACTTTCTTTATAAAACCGATTGACTGGTACAGGTTACCTGAGCAAAAGTAATACAACTTGTACTTTTTTTTAAAAAAAAAATTTGTTTTGCTTGGTGAAGCCTGTGCTAACAACAAGATGAGACGAGATGATGGGTAGCTCTTCTGACAAGTTTTTCTGACTCCAAATAAAATCTAAACGTATACGCATCCTGAGTCAGTACCTGTGTCAGTTCTGCACACTCAACAAACACATCAAATTCCACAAATACCAATTGAATTTCTTAAGGTGACAAAACGATTAAAGTCCAGAGGTTTTGTGAATAAATCGGCCAGTTGTAAATCATTGATGATGTGTTCAACCACTACCTGTTTCTCCTCCACTTGTTTGAGGATAAAGTTGTGTTGAATGTCAATGTGCTTTGTCCTTGAGTGTTGTACTAGATCCTTTGAGATGCTTATAGCACTCTTATTGTCGCACTGAACCTACAGTGTTCCAGAGTCCCCCAGACACGACCGAATGAGTTCAAGTCTTACTACAGGTGCAAATATCTCCTTAAAGTCAACTCCTTTGATTTGAGAGTATCCAATCTCTCTTTGTTGTGAATCCCAGCACCATTTTCATCAATATTGTTCTTGAAAATCCACTTAGTATCCACAACATTCACTACTTCAGATCTTGGTACAAGTTCCCAGACTTTGTTTCTTTCAAGTTGTTCTAGCTCATGTTTAATGGCTTGAACATGTGTCCTCGGTTCTAGGACTGATATAGAGCAAACACGCTGAACTATCTCATTATAGGCCTTTCTGATTCTTTTCATTTTCCTCCCCTCATTCATAGCTCTAATAACATCAGATGCAGAATGATTCTGATTCACATCCTGTAGCACACAATAATCTATCATAGACTAGTTACCTAATTCGATTTGTTCCTTTGAACCAGTCTGATCCAATGTTGTTGTTTGCTCTTCTAATTCAGTGGTCTTCTCTAACTCTGCTTCATGGACCTCTGAGTCACTGTCCGAGTGATAGTTGTTGCGCATATTAGAAGGATGATTGTCTTTTGCACTGTATCAGTGATCTTTTCTTCCCACATGTAGCAATTATTGCCAGATTGAACTCCATTCAACACTGTGAAGTCATCTTTGTCAATCGCTCTGCAATCAACACTCGTAAAGACAACAGTTAAACCTTCATCACACAGTTGACTCACACTAATTAAGTTGGCTTTAAACCCTTGTACAAGGTACACATTTGTTAGCTGTGGTAGCCTAGTCTAACCAGTGTTTCCTTTCCCTTGAATAGCACCACAACTTCCATATCCAAAAGTGATTTTTCCTCCTTGCACCTTCTTGATGTTCTGAAGATTATCTAGAGTACCGGTCATGTGCCTTGAACTACCGCTGTCGAAGAACCAGGGACATGTATCATCCTGTATCCCTGAGACAAAAGCCATGTTACACTGGAGTTTTGTTCTGCCTGAGCTGACCGATGCACGCCTTGTACCAGTGAACTGTAGATCCGATTTCTTGACCCAGATCTGATGTCGATGATGATTCCACGTGTACTTCCCTTGCTGTCTCAGGCTCCTTACCCTTTCCCAAAACTTGTAACAGTACCTCTTAATAGCATTCTTTCTTATGGACTGTACCACTTACAGTTTTAGGCTCAGATGTACTAGTGTATCCTGTTGATACAAACTTGACACCACTTGTCTCTGAATCAGTTCTTCCATTGTAACCCAGGCCTCTGTGTGTCTTCTTTGTGCGACAATAAAATAGAATCTTATCAAGTTGATGTGTACCAGCGAACATGCGAATCTTCCTGTACTGAAGATCCAACTGAGCTTGAAGTTTAGCTGATGTTTCCCGTTCATCATACAGCTCCTTTTCCAGTCGCGCAGCTTTGGTTGTTAGTGCTAGTTTCTCTTTCATCAGAGTCATGCCTCCTTGTACTGGCTTCTTCTCAGCATCTAGTTCATTTTGAATAACTTGTACAGTTCCCCAAGCCGTTGTTTTTCCTTGATAAGACAAGCATTCTCAAGGTTAAGACGAATGAGAGTATCTCGAATGTCTCTGTAGCTTGATATAAGCTCATCATCAGGTTCTTCTTCTGATTCTTACTCAGTCAGCGTCTCATCCACTTCAACTATCCCAACAAACGTGACAAAGTTGTTCAGCAAGGCTTCATCATCGCTTGCTTCTTCTGATTCACCATCTGTCATCCTTGATCTTTTATTCATGCGCTTTGGATCAGTGGTGCACTCTTGTTAAGTATGTCATGTACCTTTGCATCCTGAACACTTCAACTCACACCGTTTCACTGTAGGACAATCAATTTTGAAGTGACCAAAACCCTTGCATTCAAAGCACTGAACTTCAATCTTTCGACCAGTCTTCTCATTCTCCGGTTGTCTCTTAACCCCACTAAATCTCCTTGAACCCTGACCTTGCTCTATACATCTTAGAACTCTATCAAACCGTCGTACCAGGAGTCCCACTGTATCAGCTTTATCTTCTGATTCAGTCTCTTGCTTTGCTCGCGAGGTTAGTGCAAGGTTCTTCATCTTTTTAGTCTCTGATGCAACACCATTCAGCTTTGTCTCATGCTGAAGCAGCATGCCAATGATTTCACCAAAGCTCATCTCTTCTGTGTTTAAAGAGACATTGATTGCCGATTTGTAGGCCATGAACTTCGAAGGAAGACATCGAAGGAATTTCTTGACTAGCTTCTTTTCTTTATACTTCTTTCCAAGAGTAGCAGCCTCTTGTGCAAGATATTTTAACTTTGCAGCAAACTCGATGATAGTCTCATGCTCCTCCATCTTTAAATTTTCAAACCTGTACGCTAACATGTCCTTCCTTGAATTCTGAACCTTCTTAGATCCTTCAAAATGTGTTTGTAGCAGATCCCACGCTTCCTTAGCTGTCTCACAGCCTTGAATCAGTTCAAAGGTTTTCTTTGAAACACTGCAGTGAATCGCAGAGAGACCCTTGGAGTTGTACTTGGCTTTCTTCATCTCTATCTCAGTCCACTCATCTTCTAGTTTGAGAGATCTGACATCAAGCACAGTAGGTGTTTCCCACTGAACCAGAACAGCTCTCCAAGCAAAACATCGATGCCTCCGAGGATTGATCTCATCCTTGATCTCCAAAAGCTATAGTTTGCATCATCCAGAATCACCTTCGAACCGTTGAGAAGCTCTTGATAGTTATCCATCTCTTCCTTAGGATCTCGCCTGTACTGTTGCAGACAAACGCCCGCTCTGATACCAAATGAAGATGTACTAGCTACTGGTAAAGACCCTCCTACAGATCCGGAAAACAATACACAAGGGTTTTCTTTTCCAAAACTTCACTAGATTGATATGATAAGATGAACTTACACGTTTCTAATCGTTCTCGTCAATCCTAGTCTTGTAGTTCAAAGATCACACACGATCTTAGAACATCTAACTACCCTTTAACCCTTAGATTTAAGATATTGTTTTCTAACCCTAAACCCTTTGCTAAAGCTTGTAATCTTCTATTGTGTTAGTCTGCACAAACAGCAGCTAACTTCCTGTATAACTCATAGGAATATTCCCAATTTGGTTAAGATCTTGTATCTTTCCAAATCTTCATTAAATCTCTCTTGGATCTTCACGGTTTCTTTTTCTTCACGTAAAGATCCTTGGCCGTCACTCAGCTCCACTTCATGACGGCTACACACCTAAACCTAGGCACGGCCCAACTCCAAAAAGCCCAAGTCCTTTTTACTTGCTTCGGCTCCGGTTTGCACTCCAACTGGTACAACTGCTCCATCTGGTCCATGACTCCTTCTGGTCTTGCATCTTCAGCAAAGTCACATTTTTCTTCTTTTCTTCCTCCTCATTCGCTCTTCGCCGCTTCCCCTCTCAATTTTCATTCCTCCTCAAGTACGCTTCTTCGGTTTCCTTTTTTTATTTTTTAATAAAATGTTAATTATATTACCAAAAGGAACTTGAGGTGGTGGAAGCCCCTTGGCCCAGTGGTCAAGGGTTTAAAGGCTTCTACACCAGGTTTGGGGTTCGAATCTCAGATAAAAACAAATTCTTGCAGATTAATGGAGGGCACTTTTCAGATGATTCGGAGTCGTCCAGGGAAACTATGTCCATCGTTGGGGATGACGTACATGCAGAGCCGTTGGTCGGGGAGAGTCTATCCATCATGGAAGATGTCGTATATGCAGAGCCGTTCATCGGGGAGAGCTTGTCCATCATGAAAGATGTCGTACATGGAGAGTTGATGCATCATGGAGGCCTATGTAGAAGGTGTTCACCCTAATTGCAAAGACAACATACAGTGGAGTATCATAAAAATAGGATTAGGTCAAATTGATCAAATTAGTCTAACGATAATTGTAATCTCTATATAATAATTTCAGACGATTAAAAAAAAAAGGAACTTGGGGTTTACAAAAGATTAGCATTGTTTTCTAAGGCCCAAAAAAAAACCATTAGAGAAAAGAAAGTTACGAATAGTCACATACCAAAAACTTTAATGGAAATGAGACCTCTTCCACGTTTCCTATATCGGTGAGCAAGTAAGGAATCCTTAGTTGTTCTTTCAATCTGAAGAAATTAAATACAGATTCCGGAGACGAAGACGGACCTCCATGGATGCGTAGGTTTCGTTCTTTCGACAACATGTAAATTATAGCTTGAGTTACTAATTTCTTTAGGCATGAGGGTATGGATCTTGTAATCCCGAGAAGCCAACTCATCAGCACATGCCAATCCACAAACATCAGGTGCGGTATACCTTGGCCGGTTGAGAGTAGGTTCCAAATGTGTTGAGAGTATGGGCAATGCAAAAAGAGATGATATCTTGTTAATTGACCGTCCGAGCAGACCACAGACTCCGTGCTTACATCTAAACCCTAGGTGCTTAGCCTTGCAAGCCTGTCTAAATTAGTAATCCAAAACATAAAAAATGCTTTGGTACACTAATAGGGAATCAAACAACTTTACTCCAAATTTTGATCTCTGAGAAAGATCTTAACAAATTTCAAGCCACTTTAGTACTGAAGATAGGAGACCTATTCTTATTGGGACCCCAAAAGAAAGTGTTTGGTCCCAACGAAGCATGAGGAGGGGAAATTGATGCAAGAACATTTCGCACCATATTAGAAGCATGGGATTTCTAGTCCTCAACGTTGGAATTCTCCAGCCATTTGGACCAGCCCCTTCAAACAAAGTAGATTCAACTGGAATACCCATAATTCGAGGCCCTTCCACTCCTAAAAAGTCGTTTAAAGGTCCAAGACTACTCCAATCATCAAATTAGTAGCTAGCCATATTCTCCTATAAAACACCATGTAAGAGCCTTAGCCATAGGTTTCAGAACCACAAGGGATCTCCACATCCATAAGGAGCCTTGATTAACCTTTGCCAACCAATAACTTCTGTGTTTGAGCATGTGCACTTTCATCCAAACCAACATAGTCGAGTTGTAACCTAGGAGAGTTAAGATTGAAATTTGTTGTTTTTTTTGGTCGAAGGAGGGAGACGAGTCCCCCAATATATCCTAATAAATTAAAACTTACAACCGGACATGACGTCGAATCGAAATCCCATCAGAATCCTCCAATAAAATCATACTAACAATATCCGGAACATAATCAAAAGAATGAAAACCCAACGGCAATGGAAACTTATAGTTAGCTGGTTATTGGATCTTCATGAAAATTCTTTAGCATTGATTCTTCATGAAAATATTTCAGACTTTTGTTATGTCGAAGCATATCTTCTATCGTATTGAGCATCTCAACTTGACTTGAGTTTGTTGGTAACTTATGGTCTAAATGTTAATGACATAGTCTAGCTTAAAAGTAATGTTACATGTTCATTGAATTATTTTGTTTTAATCTGGATGTTGTAGTCACCTAGTTATAGAATATTATGGCTTATGACATGATTAACTCATTATATTAATTTGGTGGGCCGAATTATGAATTTGAAGAAAAAAACACAAAATAATATTCAAATAGAATGCTCAAAAATTGCTTAGCAAACGCACAGAAACAACAAAAGACATATGTGATATATCCGATCCCTTATATATAGGTTTTTAGCCAATAGTAATAGATGTAACAAAAGACATTGGTTAGTGTAATTTTTCTTAACTTATACACAATAGTAATGTTTTTTTCTAGAAACTTTCAAAGATCTAACTGAAAAATATTTAAGAAAGGTTGTTGTTTTCCAATAACACTATATATTAAGAAAACCATTTTGACTTCACAGATATTCTTTCGAACAATTCTAGATTTTACTAAATAAAGATATTAATATTTATGCAATTATGCGCTTTTCTAATGTTGGGTTTGGTATATAAGAAGAATATCGAAAGAAGCTTACTTACTTGAGGATCGAGAGGGAGAAAAACGGCGAGCGACGGAGGAAGAAGAAGGAGAAGAATAAAAATGTGAGTTTCTTATCCAACTTGGTAATGTATATTCAATTTTATTTGTCTTTTATCTTAATATAGTATTATGCTATCTTATGACATTCTTCTTTTTTCTTTTGTCAAGTCTTAACTACTAGTCAGTATTTTACAATCTCCTTAATCGATCAAAATAAGAACAATACAACAACGTCGTATCCTCTAAAGAAACAATAAATCACATGTCATTCTCAAATATGAGTTGTATAGCAACATGACCAATTCATATCAATTACGCCGGCCCTGGATATATCATCGCAAATCGTGAGAATGTAATACTCAAGGCAATTACTTTTGCTCAATTCAATTATTCTTGCTAAAGAGGAAATGTTACGAAAAGCTAAAAGTTAATAAGTGAACTGAAAATCAAGGTCGGTCCTGAGATTTTCGGAAACCTAAACAAAATATATAAAAACTAGACTAAGACTTTCGCGATGAGATGATTATTTGATTTATAATAAATAGTTAGGTTTAAAGAATGTTGTGGAAAAAATACATAATATATTTTTTTAATTCAAACTCATACTTAGATAATGTATGATTAAAGTTATAGGTCCATTTTAACTTCTTCCTTTTTGAGTACTTAACAATTTTGATATTGAACATTTAATAATTTTATATAATGCAAAACTTACATATTTAAATATTTGACATGTATTAAAATCTAATCGACTACTTAACACTTATCACAATCTCGTAAGTTACAATTTTGCGCAACATCTTTTATATAATAAGATGTCAAACATCTGCATATTTATAATGATATATTCATGGTTGTTTCAATTATATAGTTTGTTATTCTCCTTTTCCTAATTTTTGTTTTATTTTAAATTTCTCTTTATTAAAAATTGTTTTCAACTAAATATCTTATATAACTATTTATATGAAGGTTTTGTGGAATTTGTTAAATTACTGTATGCTTTTTTCTGTTCTAAATTCTTCTTTTTAGGTAATTAACAATTTTGATATTGAAAAACTTACATATTTAAATAACTGACATGTGTTAGAATCGAATTGACTACTTAACACGTGTCGCGATCTCGTGAGATACAATTTTTCTTTTAAGATGAGTGCGGGTCAGGATCTAGTTCTCTTTTATATAATAAGATAATCATTTTTCATATACAATATTATATATATATCAAATAGTTATGCAATAAATAATAAATTTACTTGTAATATTACATTTTTATGGTAATAATATCCTTCTTTAGAAAAAAATGAACAATTGAAATATTTTGTTGTGTTAATTTTTTCTTCACAATCTATTTTCATCTATTTTTTGAATTTAGTTGATATAATAAAGGGTTAATTAGTGAAATAATATGTTTGAGCATGTAAATTAATAAAGTAACATATGTAGTTTGAAAATTAGGTAACTAACAAAGAGAAATCAAAATTTGACTAATTTGCCCATAATAAATTCAATCCAAATTGTCAACTTTAATGCCTAATTAATACACATTTATTTGTAATAAAAAATGTAACATTTTTTTCAGAAAATGTTTTTCAAAATTGACATATATAAAAATTCTTTATTTTCAGAAAGATTAATTTGAATAGATAAGTTATATAGTGAACTATATCATGATTTAGATACAATTGAAATAATTAGTAAACAATCCCACGGATAGTTAACTATACATATAATAATAAATATAAATCAATTATACTTGTTAAAATGTATGTTTATATATAGCTAAGTACATATGGATATATAGCTAACTATATTTAAATATAGTTATTTATATACATATAGATAATAGTGAACTATTCATGAATATAACTAGTATAGTAGACTATTTGTAAAACAATTTAACTATATAGTTAACTACATATATACAACTATATATGTAGTTAGTTATATATATGATGTCAGAGGTTTTAACCCCAAAATAAATCCGCAAGTGTACATACAAAAGCAGTAGTATTTTAGGTATCGAATCCACAGAGACCAAGGTTACTCTATGAAGCTATGGATTTATATTTAAAGCTAAGACAAAATGGGAGTTGGTTTGCAGTGAAACAATGAACAGAACGATAATTAAAACGATGCAAATTCAATAAGATAATGGCACTAGATCAGGATCATTCGCCGGTGACTTCGGATTTAGGACTGAGCATCTATTCAGGATTCAATTTTAGCGCAGTCTAGAACCCAAACATAAATGTAATATTGCCCCACTGTCGTGATGTATCAATATCTTTATCTAACACCCTAAATGCCTAAACTGTCGTTTGAATTCAGAGATGTTGATAAGCATTAACAAAATGGTTCGATTTGTTCACAATCGATGGCAACAATCAACTGTCGTTGGTTACACACCGATTGCTCATCAATGGTTTATCTAGCAACCTAGAGCACTGTCGTGAATAAGTTAAACTTGAAATCATAGACTAGGTGATCAAATTAGCCTAAGCATTACGAATCCCGATTGATGAAGACAATGATATCATTTCCTATTTGGCTCAGTCACTATCATCCTAATTCACCATTGAAATCCCCTAATCTAGCTATGAGACTACTCAACCATGGAGATCAAAAACGCAGCAATCAAATGAGAATGATTCATCATGAAAAAGCAAAGAGATAAGGGTTTAAGAAATCTTCTCAATAGAAAGTCGTGGATGATCCTCCAAATCTTACAAGCAAAATCCAAGGAAATGAAAACACTTGATGGATCTCAAGATCTTAGAACAAATGAGTCTCAGCCTTTTGAATGGGGAAAATGAAAAATCAGAAAAATGAACCCTCTTTTAGAGAGTGGTTGGGTCTTATTTTTAATAAAAAATTAGGCAACCGGTTCTGGGTGACCGACCGGTCGGTCTGGACCTGGACCGGTCGGTCCATCTTCACAAAGTCTCGGGTCTTCAGGTCTGGAGACCGGTCGATCTCTATCCGGACCGGTCGATCTCTATCCGGACCGGTCGGTCCGGATTCCAGGGGCTTCGGCTCCTTGAGCTTCAAGAGTGGACCGGTCGGTCCTAGGGGTGGATCGACCGGTCAAGTTTCCAGGATGCTTCTAGTCTTCGAGTCTTCGGGCGAGCAGGTGCTCGCTCCTAACCGATCAGGTGCTCGGTTGCGAAAAACATCATATCTTCCCCAAATTCGTCGCTTTCGCTCCAATGACTCATAATCACTCCAATCCATGCTTGAGAGCCTCCTAGAACCTGAAAAGACACGAAACAAACTAGAAAGAACCGAAAATAAATTCAAAGCAATAAGCAAAGTAGGCTAAAATCCTAATATATCAACTCCCCCGGACTTAGACCTTTGTTTGTCCTCAAACAAAACAAAATCTAGAACAGAAAAGTATCAGAAAAACCGGATGGAATTCACTTGCTAGTTGGAAAGGTTTCGGACTTCATACTTTCGTCATCGGGCCATAGAACATGTACCGTAATCAACCATGGGTTCATAGCTTAAGCTTAGTCATCCACAACTCATCAAACGTTGGCATCCTCAATATCATCTCTTAAATAGATTAATGAAAATGAAAGTACGGTGATCTTACCCAAGGAGATCGTTTCAAGGGGTGCCGACTTCTCCTAACCAAGATCCTCTCCTACATACTCATTTAAAACTCAAATCCTCTCTCAAAATTAGTTATTGTTATTGGTTTTAATAGTTATATACTTTTTTTTTTTTATGGGATGAATCTTATGAGGTCACAAAGGAGATACGGGTTTACGCATCATCCCCTGGTTCACTCGAAACTTTCAGTTTCCCTTACAACATGCCTTCCGTGAGGTCACAAAAGAGACACGGGTTTACGCATCATCTCCTGGCTACTTTGGGCATATTGCTTTGAAGTTTTTTAATTGGACGAATCTCCATGAGATCACAAAGGATACACGGGTTTACGCATAGTCCCTTGGGTCACTTCGATCCTTTTAGTTTCCCTTACAACATGCTCTCCTGATGTCACTAAAGATATACGGGTTTAGGCATAGTCCTCAGGGTCACTTGAGGATGTTGCTTTGAATAAAGAGAGGAGAGTTAAAGAGTATACTAGATGGAGAGTTGCGGTGTCTTACATGGTTCGAAAAAGTCTTGCCCAATGAACATCAAACCCCTGAGAGAGAAATTAAAGATCAAGATTAGGTACCAAATAAATTTGAGATGACATTGGATCAACCTAATTCCGATAAGTGTGGGAATGTTTCAACCACCCATGACCTTTCCGAAACAGGATTTTGGCCACGTTGTGAGTCATGCAAGTAATCCTTAGTCCGAAAAGAATTCCAAAAGATCAAGTTCATTATTCCAAAACAGACTCAAAAACAGACTCAATAAAAATCGAAAATAAGTTCGTAAAACAAAATACTTAGGACTAACACAACAACCAGACCGCTCCCCCGGACTTAAATCACACTGTCTCCGGTGTGAAAAAGTTTAGGAGATTGGAGACATAACATAAAGATAAACAAAATGGATAATACAATGATAATAGAAGGGTGAAAGAGATATCACCGAGTGGAAGCTTCTTCGCCTCCTTCATCGCGCGTCTTTCTCTTCTTGTGGGCCAATGGCTGCTCCGAACTTGAGGTGGAGGACGATGGAACTGGTTGAACTTTGGAAAGTGTCTCCAAAATCTTCTGCATTAGGCTGTTGTTCTTCATCGTTGATTGGATCATCCATTGCCTATACTCAACACCATCAGCATCATCAGAGATGGGAGGGAGATCAAACTCACCAGGAGTAGGGATGGTGTTGTAAGTGAGGCGAGGGATGGAAGAGCCAACGTCCTCGAAGTTGGGTTGTGGGCAGGTGGTCGGTTTTGATTTGCTCTTACGTGAGCAGGTGGACGCTTTGGTGGCTGAAGAAAGGCGGTTTGGATTTGGCACTAGAAACTCCGGAGGTGGCTGAAATGCAAGGTCATCCATCGTGTTGAGCTGTGTGAGTTGTGGACATGGAAGCATAATGAATTTTGAATCCCCGTTGGCAGCTATGAACTGATAAGCACTTGACTTAACGATGATCTTCGAGTTTAGCAGATGCTGCATATCCACACGCGATAGTTCTTCGACGTAAGAAGCCTTGGATAGATCTACTTTGAGATGACGGAAGAGTGATGTGAGCAAGCTTCCAATGCGCTCAACACGAGGTCCATTGGTGGTCAAAGCTGGTTGACCCTTTACTGCGCATATCCTCTCGGCGAATTGGATGCCCAAGTTATAACGATAATGCTCATATTGCGCCGAGTCTCCATTTCCTATAATCGGACCAACACCCAAAAACAGCAGCATTAACTCATCAATATGTACCTTGTTACCCGCAGCTCGGTCAAACAGCAAGTTGCTGAGAAGGCGCACGGCAATGCGGAGAGCAGGATGACGGAGGCGGTTTTGGCTCGCTGAGTTGCTCGAGTACGTTCCAGAAGCAATGACGTTCCAGAACGTCTTGGATTCGTTGAATCTCTTAGGTGTCTCCAGGTTCTTGTCTGTGGCGTGAAAACCGTAGATGTTGCAAAAATTTGTCATCGAGATCGCGTATCTCGTTCCTCCAGCAAAGAACGAGAATGTTGCTTCGTGCAAGGATGGTTTCTCCGGGTTTGCGTGAGTGAGAGTGGCGGTAGCAAGGCATTGTCGAGTTAAATCCGGGTAAAGAACATCCTCCTCCAGAGCAAAACACATGCAACTAGCGTTGAGAAGAATGCTACGCACTTGCTCTCTAAGACCTAGTTCCGTCAAGGTTTGCTCACACAAGAACCTATTTGGTTCAAGCTTCAAAGCCAATAGCTTGTTGTAGTTGAAAGCAATTATCTCGTCCCAAACAGTGGTTGAGTTAGGCGGGAGCCCAGCGGTGTCAATATCGAACGGAGTATCTTCAGGGCGAGGCCATGGGAACGTGGTGGGTCTCCGAGATGAGGAAGAGGAGCCAATATCCTTGCTCCTGTGTTGTTTTGCGAATCGCATCTTCGGTGGCATGATTGGAATCGGCGGCGAGAGAGAGAAAGAGAGTTGAGCGACGGAGATTGATGAAAGAGAGAAGTGGAGAGAGGAGGCAGGGAGTTCTATAAGAAAAAGAAAAGAAAAATGTCAGTAAAAGAAAAGAAACCTAGGGCCTTTATAAGAAAAAAAAATTTATTTTTTTTTATTTTTTTTTTTAGAGAAAAAGGAAAATTCGGAGTGGGCCTGCGGGTACTGGACCGACCGGTCCTGATACTGGATCGGGTGTTGCACTTCGAGACGGACCGACCGGTCCTAGGTGAGGATCGATCGGTCCCAATTCCAGGGACCTTGGTTATGTCTTGCTGCCAGACCGACCGGTCCTTGGTTAGGATCGACCGGTCTGGTTCCCTGGGGCCTTCAACAAATTTTTTTTTTTTTTTTTTTTTTTTTTTTAGAACACAAAAACTGAAAGCACAAATAAGATGTTAGTGATAAAAGGAAAATTTAAAGCAAATTATGTACTTGAAACCGTACCAATGGGTTGCCTCCCATCAAGCGCTTGTTTTAAGTCGTTAGCTCGACTTTGTAAAGTGTTTTAAGCTTGGGGAGTGTCGGTAAGGGGAATAGATCCACCATCTCCAATGCGTGTGTCTACGAGATAAGGCTTGACCCGCTGACCATTTACTATAAACTCTCCTCCTTTAGTGTCCAGCAACACTATAGCTCCGTGTGGTCTTACTTCTTTGATCGTGAACGGACCCGACCATCTTGACTTGAGCTTGCCTAGAAACAACCTGAGGCGTGAATTAAACAACAAGACTTGATCGTTAGGAGCAAAATTACGGGAAATAATCCTCTTGTCGTGATAAGCTTTCGTCCGCTCCTTATAGATTCTCGAGTTGTCATAGGCAAGATATCTAATCTCCTCCAATTCGTGCAACTGCATAGCTCTTCTCTTGGACGCACTAAGGATATCAAAGTTAAGCCTCTTAACAGCCCATGCCGCCTTGTACTCAAGCTCCACCGGGAGATGGCATGCTTTCCCATACACCAAATGAAAAGGCGTTGTCCCCAACGGAGTCTTATAGGCAGTCCTATAAGCCCATAACGCGTTATCCAACTTAGCGGCCCAGTCTTTTCGAGTGGTACTTACTGTCTTTTGAAGAATACTCTTGATTTCTCTGTTACTAACCTCAACTTGACCACTAGTTTGCGGGTGATAAGCTGTTGCAACCTTATGCTTGACACCGTGTTTCCTTAGAAGGTTCTCAAAAACCTTGTTGACGAAATGAGTCCCTCCATCACTAATCACTACTCGCGGGACTCCAAACCTGGGGAATATTATGGTTTTTAACATCTTTAAAACCACAACGGCATCGTTTGTTGGGGAAGCAATGGCCTCAACCCATTTGGACACATAATCAACAGCCACTAAGATGTACTCGTTTCCATAGGAGGATGGAAACGGTCCCATAAAGTCTATTCCCCATACATCAAAAACCTCAACTTCCAGAATGAAGTTTTGGGGCATTTCATTACGCTTGCTGATGTTCCCTTGCCTCTGACAGGCATCGCACTTAGACACAAATCTGTTTGCATCCCGGAACATCGTTGGCCACCAGAAAGCAGCTTGTAATACCTTCAAAACCGTCTTGAATGTGGCAAAATGCCCAGCATAAGACGAACCATGACAATGTTGTAAGATCCCAGGGATCTCTGCCTCCGATACGCATCTCCTATAGAGCCCATCTGAACAATGCTTGTACAAATACGGCTTATCCCAAAAGTAGCGCCTAACATCGCGGAAAAACTTCTTTCTCTCGCTTCCTGTTAGATTTTCAGGAACCTTTTCAGTAGCCAGGAAGTTAGCGAACTTACCGAACCAAGGAAAACTCGGAGGTTGAGCATTTTGAATCATTCCGCAAAAGAACATCTGAGCAGGTGCTCGATCTGGTGGTTGGAAAGTGTTACAGATTTTGACCGAGTAGATATGCTCATCCGGTAGACTATCATCCATAGGCGTTTCATCTTCGACGCGTAGCCTACTCAAATGATCCGCAACTCCATTCTCGGACCCTTTTTTATCTCGAATCTCGAGATCAAACTCTTGAAGCAACAAAATCCATCTCAGCAATCTGGGCTTAGCATCCTTCTTGGTCAGCAAATACTTCAACGCAGCATGATCGGTGTGAACAATTACCCTAGACCCGACGAGGTACGACCTGAACTTCTCAAAAGCGAATACAATCGCAAATAACTCCTTTTCGGTAGTAGCATACTGGCATTGAGCATCATCCATCGTTCGACTAGCGTAATATATCACGTGAAGCTTCTTGTCTTTCCTCTGACCTAGAACGGCTCCCACAGCAAAATCACTCGCATCGGTCATGACTTCAAACGGCAGTTCCCAATCAGGCGGTTGTACTACCGGCGCACTAACCAAGGCACCCTTAAGGGTGTGAAATGCTGCCAAACAGTCACTATTGAAGTCAAAATTCACCTCTTGACACAGCAATCTAGTGAGGGGTCTAGCAATATTGGAGAAATCCTTGATGAACCGACGGTAGAAGCCGGCATGTCCCAAAAAGCTTCGGATCCCCTTAACCGTAGTAGGCGGTTGCAAACTCATCATCACCTCTATTTTAGCCTTATCGACTTCTATCCCCTTCTCTGATATTCGGTGGCCAAGCACTATCCCAATTCGGACCATTAAGTGACACTTCTCCCAATTTAGAACGAGATGCTTCTCCTCGCACCTTTGCAGTACCCTGCACAAATTAGACAAACACGAAGAGAAAGAACTCCCATACACAGAGAAGTCATCCATAAACACTTCCATAATATCCTCAATAAGATCAGTAAAAATGGACATCATACAACGTTGAAACGTTGCTGGGGCGTTACACAAACTAAAAGGCATACGTCGGTACGCGAAAGTGCCGTAAGGGCATGTGAACGTCGTCTTCTCTTGGTCCTCTGGATGGATAAGGATCTGAAAGAAACCTGAATAACCATCTAAGAAACAGTAATAAGGGTGGTTAGCCAGACGCTCAAGCATCTGATCGATAAACGGTAGAGGAAAATGATCCTTGCGAGTAGCAGCATTCAATTTCCGATAATCTATACACACCCTATGTCCGGTTACTGTCCTAGTCGGTATCAACTCATTTCTATCGTTTTTAATCACCGTAATACCCCCTTTCTTAGGCACAACATGCACAGGGCTAACCCATTTACTGTCGGATATAGCATAAATCACCCCTGCATCTAGAAGTTTCATTATCTCCTTCTTGACGACATCCTTGAGATTCGGATTTAACCGTCTCTGATGCTCGACCGAAGTCATCGATTCATCCTCTAGATGTATTTTGTGCATGCATAAGTCAGGAGATATACCAGTAATATCATCAAGTGAATATCCTAGAGCCTTCCTATACTTTCTCAATTTACACAAAAGCAAGGTAATCTCAACATTGTTCAATTCAGCATTCACTATAACGGGGTAAGTGGAGTTAGGACCGAGAAACGCGTACCTGAGCCCTTCTGGAAGTGTCTTTAATTCCAGCTTTGGAGCTTTCAGCTCGCTCCAAGAACTGTGAATAGTAGACTGAGCCGGTGGTCGTTCATCTTCGATTTGCGTATCCTCTCCCAAACTCAGATATTCAACCCCTTTTTCCACTCGGGAATTAGAATCCAGAAACTTAGCGAATCCTTCGGTGTCTTCACTCAGAAAACCTTATTCTCCCTCGGCTTTAGTCAATGCGACTTCAAGCGGATCTTTTGCTAGAATCTCTTCAATCTCATCTTCTAACAGCTCTGATTCATCATGGATAACAAACGTGTGCCCATCTATCATCGGTTTCTTGAGAAGTTTGTTCATCTCAAACCGGACTATCATATCTCCTAGACGGAGATCCACTATGCCTTCTTCGACATCAATAATGGTACGTGTTGTGCGTAAGAAAGCTCTGCCCAAAATCAACGGATCCTTAGGTTCCTCATCAAGCTCTAGAACCACGAAATCGGCTGGGATTAGAGTATCCCCAATTCGGACATGCAAATCCTCTATGACACCCAATGGAAGCTTTGTAGACCGATCCGCAAAAACCAATGAGATCTTGGTGGGTTTGAACTCGGTGAAGCCCAAACGCTTAGCCACAGAATATGGCATCAAATTCACGCTGCTTCCTAAGTCGCACAATGAACATGCAAACGTGCAAGGTCCAATCTTTACGGAAATCACAAATCTTCCCGGATCACCTTTCTTCGTTAACACCTTACTCTGAAGTATGGCGCTACACTCCTTAGAAACCATCATTACACTCTCGTCTTCAACGACTTTTCCAGCGACTAACTCTTTCATGTACCTCTTGAGTGACGGAATCATCTGAACGGCATCAGTTAAAGGAAGCTTTACCTTCAAGTCCTTTAGCATTTCCTTACACTTTGCATTCTCCAAATCTTTCCTAGATTTCTTGGGAGGTTCTGGGTAAGGCACCTTGGGTATATAAACTCGTTCAGGCGGAGCCTCGGAGCTTTTCTCGGGAACATCTCGAGTGAGCAGGTGCTAGGCATTAGGGAGCAGGTGCTTGGAAAAATTTTCCGCAGAATCGACTTGGTCAGAAACCGGAGGTGTCCCTGAGCTTAATCCAACCTCTTTAACTCTATCTTCCTGTGATAAACCATCCTCATGAGCCTGGTGCTCGAGTATCTTCTCCTTAGCTTTTACGCGAGAGCTTGTAACCGTAGGCGGTACCATCTTCCTTCCACTCCTCAATTCAACAGCATGCACATCATACTCCTTCCTAGGATTAGACTCACCACGTCCTGGAAGAGACCCAGCGGGTCTTTTGATAGCCTCGGCGGTTTGAGCCACTTGCGTATCCAACTTCTTCACATGTGCGGTGACGGCCTCATACTTAGCATTCAAATCTTCGTACATGCGATCTACCTTGGTATTAATCTCCGTGGATGCCTTCTGTTGGTTGACCATTAATTGCTGCATGAGACTCTTCAACTCGTCTTGAGAGTTAGACGCGGATGGAGCTTGTTGTGGTGCGGTGAACTGAGTAGCTTGTTGTTGGTTTCCTCCTTGGAACCGATTCTGATTCGGGACAAACTGCCTCCCTTGAGAGTTGTTGGGGTAGTATTTCTGATATCCTGAACCTTGTGCATTCTGATTCGGACTTCCTTGCTACGGGTAGACTTGGTCTTGTGGGTTTTCCACATTGGTGCTTCGGTAAGAGAGGTTGGGGTGGTTCCGGTAGTTGGGGTTGAACCCACGGTTCTGATATCCTTGGCCACTCACGAAATTAACCTTTTGAGCTCTGGCGGTCTCATCATCCTCAAACTCTTGAAGGATGGGTGCTTCCTCATTTTCCTCCACAAGTTTTACCGATCTCTGATTTTCACGTAGGAGTAGATTAACCTTCGCTGTCAACTCATCAATCTTCTGAGTGTCCACCGTGTTAACCTTCTTGGACCTATCATACTCGGGAGCCTTATTGTTGGAGCTTGAAGCAAGGTTCTCAATCAGCTCGAATGCACTGTCTCTTGTCTTGGTCATGAAGTCTCCGTTGCTCGCAGCATTTAGAGCATTCCGATAGTCCCATTCAACTCCATCATAGAAAATACCCAGAATTTGCTCATCCTTGAAACCGTGATGAGGGCACTCCCTAGATATTCCTTAAGTCTCTCCCAAGCTTCACATAAATCTTCTCCAGAGTGTTGTTGGAACGAAGAGATCTTGTTCCTCAAAGATGCCGTTTTGGATTTGGTGTAGAAATGGTCCAGAAACGCGGCTCTAACCTCATCCCATGTCATCAGAGAACCAGCTGGCAATGATTTCAACCACCTTAGAGCCTTGTCCGAAAGTGAGAATGGGAACAACTTGCATTTCAGGAACTCGCTCGGAACCCCATTAGACCCCGTAGTGCTGCAGATTTCTTCGAAGTTCTCGATGTGATCCATCGGTATCTCAGCTGGTAATCCGTGGAACAAGTGTTGTTTTACCAATGAGATCATCTAAGGCTTGATCTCGTAGTCTTGCCTCTGAATTGTCGGTGAAACGGTAGCCGAATGGTTCTGATAGAAAGCATGGAGATTATCCGAATCGCCAATTCCCAGTTGTAAAGGAGGAGCTTGTTGCTGATTTCCTTGCAGTACTGCAATATGATCTCTTAGTATCTGTAACTGAGCGTTCATATCTTCCTGATTAGCCATAGTATCCGGATTAGGCGAGTTTCTTCGCCGACGGTTTTGACGTTCGAGGCGAGCTAACTCTTTGTTTGAAGCACTGACTAACGGTTCGGTGATGTTTCTTCTTGTTCTTCTATTGGTCATGCACCTGAAACATACCAAAAACAAATGAAAACAAAAACAAAATTAGAAAAACGTCTTAGACTATAAATTGAAATCGAATTTCAAAGGTAACGCAATTGGTCCCCGGCAACGGCGCAAAAAACTTGATGTCAGAGGTTTTAACCCCAAAATAAATCCGCAAGTGTACAGACAAAAGCAGTAGTATTTTAGGTATCGAATCCACAGAGACCAAGGTTACTCTATGAAGCTATGGATTTATATTTAAAGCTAAGACAAAATGGGAGTTGGTTTGCAGTGAAACAATGAACAGAACGATAATTAAAACGATGCAAATTCAATAAGATAAAGGCACTAGGTCAGGATCATTCGCCGGTGACTTCGGATTTAGGACTGAGCATCTATTCAGGATTCAATTTTAGCGCAGTCTAGAACCCAAACATAAATGTAATATTGCCCCACTGTCGTGATGTATCAATATCTTTATCTAACACCCTAAATGCCTAAACTGTCATTTGAATTCAGAGATGTTGATAAGCATTAACAAAATGGTTCGATTTGTTCACAATCGATGGCAACAATCAACTGTCGTTGGTTACACACCGATTGAAATCATAGACTAGGTGATCAAATTAGCCTAAGCATTACGAATCCCGATTGATGAAGACAATGATATCATTTCCTATTTGGCTCAGTCACTATCATCCTAATTCACCATTGAAATCCCCTAATCTAGCTATGAGACTACTCAACCATGGAGATCAAAAACGCAGCAATCAAATGAGAATGATTCATCATGAAAAAGCAAAGAGATAAGGGTTTAAGAAATCTTCTCAATAGAAAGTCGTGGATGATCCTCCAAATCTTACAAGCAAAATCCAAGGAAATGAAAACACTTGATGGATCTCAAGATCTTAGAACAAATGAGTCTCAGCCTTTTGAATGGGGAAAATGAAAAATCAAAAAAAGTGAACCCTCTTTTAGAGAGTGGCTGGGTCTTATTTTTAATAAAAAATTAGGCAACCGGTTCTGGGTGACCGACCGGTCGGTCTGGACCTGGACCGGTCGGTCCATCTTCACAAAGTCTCAGGTCTTCAGGTCTGGAGACCGGTCGATCTCCATCCGGACCGGTTGATCTCCATCCGGACCGGTCGGTCCGGATTCCAGGGGCTTCGGCTCCTTGAGCTTCAAGAGTGGACCGGCCGGTCCTAGGGGTGGATCGACCAGTCCAGTTTCCAGGATGCTTCTAGTCTTCGAGTCTTCGGGCGAGCAGGTGCTCGCTCCAAACCGAGCAGGTGCTCGGTTGCGAAAAACATCATATCTTCCCCAAATTCGTCGCTTTCGCTCCAATGACTCCTAATCACTCCAATCCATGCTTGAGAGCCTCCTAGAACCTGAAAAGACACGAAACGAACTAGAAAGAACCGAAAATAAATTCAAAGCAATAAGCAAAGTAGGCTAAAATCCTAATATATCAATATATATGTAAAAAAGTAGTTATAAATATATGTAGTTAACTATATAGTTAAAAAAATTTACAAATAGTCAACTATACTAGTTATATTCATGAATAGTTCAGTATTATCTATATGTATTTAAATAACTATATTTAAATATAGTTAGCTATATATCTATATGTACTTAGCTATATATAAACATATAGTTTAACAAGTATAATTGATATATATATTCATTATTATATGTATAGTTAACTATCCGTGAGATTGTTCACTAATTATTTCAATTGTATCTAAATTATGATATAGTTCACTATATAACTTATCTATTCAAATTATTTTTTTTGAAAATAAAGAATTTTTATATATGACAATTTCGAAATTATTTTTTTGAAAAAAATGTTACATATTTTATTACAGATAAATGTGTATTAGTTAGGCATTAAAGTTGACAATTTGGATTGAATTTATTATGGGCAAATTAGTCAAATTTGATTTCTCTTTGTTAGTTACTAAATTATGATTTAGTAGATGTTAGAAATTTAATTAATAGTGTAAATACTAATATACATGCTAATTACCCTATAATAAAACATAGAATTACTACTACTATATAACTCTTTTTAAAACAATTGTGGGCCCCACAAAAATGAGGGCCGCACACCAGTTTTTCCTCTAAATGTCCTCAGGGCATCTCCAACCCTACTTTAAATCTCATTCTTAAAGAAAATTTACAGTAAAATTCTCTCCAACCACACTCTAAATTCACTCCAAAATAGAGTAACTCACATTTTTACTCTACATGTATAATAAACTCATTTCTTACTATATTTTGGAGTTGAACTTTTTTATTTTAGAAGGGGCCTTTAACTTTTTGTTCATTCTACTTTTATACCTAAAATATATTATTAAAAATGTGTTTTTGTTATTGGTTCGTTAATCTTTGAAAAAAATGATAATCAAAATCCACATTAAAAAAAAACTTTAACGTGAAGTGAGCTTAGTCTAGTGGCAAGAGATAAGTCCACTAAGAGCAGACACTTTCACACCCGGGATCGAATCTCTCTACCTACTTAATGTAGGAATTAGGCTAATGGGCCGGCCTGTTGTGGCCCAAAGTTGGAAAAAAAAAAACTTTAACCATCACAATAATAAAACTTTAACAAAATTACAAAATGATAATCAAACTATCAATTGGGGAAAATTTAGTAATACTAATGTTTAGATTATATTATTTTTTCTTTTTCTATTGTATAATGTAATTTTATTTATATAATAAGTTTTAAATTAAAGTAATATAGTGAATTATTGCTACTTAATATACAATTGAGTAAAATGTGTAATTATTTGTCTTTTATCTTAATATAGTACTTATTATGCTATGTTATGACATTCTTTTTTTTTCTTTTGTCAAGTCTCAACTACTAGTCAGTATTTTACAATCTCCTTAATCGATCAAAATAATAACAATACAACAACGCCGTATCCTTTAAAGAAACAATAAATCACATGTCATTCTCAGATATTTTGAAATGTATAGCAACATGATCAACTCATATCAATTGCAAAAATTTACACAACAAGAAGTCGTAAGGTTTTGTTGACTATGTACAATGTTTAATTTCGTATAATCATCTAACATCATTGGATATATAACCAAACAATACATACAATTCTACATTTTGTATATAAATCATCCCTTATATCTAAAAACTTTGGTTTATAGTTTTCCTTTCATCAAAAATAGACCTAAAATTCTACAACAACAAAAAAGTGTTAAAGCTGTGAAGAAAGATCTTTGAAGTAAAGCTTGAGTGTCTCGTAGGTCATGAAGCAAATCCCAACTCCAGGTACCACTTTGTAGTACTCTGGAAGTATTCCTCTGTACAATCCTCTCACCCCTTCCGTCTTAACTATACGCTTTAATGTCCCCAACAGTCCCGTCTTGTACACCACAGCTCTCCCGCCCACTCCTTCTAGCTGCTTCCTTCTTCTCACCAAATCCAACGGGAACGTAGCTGCAGTTTTGTTTTTTTAATATCAGAAGATGGAAACAGAGTGATATATGACATTTAACTAATGAACTGATTCTGTGAAGGTTTTACTGCTTAGAATGTAACCATGAGACGGATTCATTCGGATTAACACCAAACTCAGCAGATAATTGAACAATCTATAAGGTATGATCAAGCAAAAGTGAGACTAAATGAGAAGTATGCTTGAAGAAGTAAACTCATCGCATTAAAATCACTACAATGCTTGGAGAGAAATCAACTAGAGAAGTTCATGGTGATCATATCAATTTGATAGAGACAGAAACATGCATATGAAAATGAGCATCAGATTTTCCTCCTATGGCAATAGTGGAAGTTCACCTGTTGAAGATGCTATGCCTGAAAGACTTCCACAAGCTAGACTGGTCATGATAGGAGAATCATGTGGTCTTGAGAAAAAAAAAGAGAAACAAACAAACAAATAATTTTAGGAAAGAGAATCAAATGATTGGCGACATGGTTAAACTGCAGACTATAATTTTGAGATCAACTTGTTACCTGTTTGACCTCCAATAAGACCTCAAAGATTCATACGCAGAAAAGCTAATGGCGATACTAGGCCCAACACCCTGTATCAAAAATAAAACCATGGTCAGGAAAAAATGAAAGTGGAAAGGATACAACACATATGTATGCATCTTTTTGTGGAAAAATACCAAAAGCGTTGTTCCGAGTCCCTTGTAAAGACCCAAGATACCTTCGTCGGCGGTGATAGTGCGTAGTGTATGCCAAATACCCGTGTAGTAGATTACGTTTGTCTGCCATTGATGCAAAGATAATTGTCAATAACCAGCTAATGTAAACTTAGAAGAAGACAATGTTTCTTTGAACAATGACCATATCAAATTCTTATGTTCAGTAACTCCAACCTGAGCAGCAAGCCGAGTTCTAACAAGATCAAGTGGATACGTGGCAGAAGCAGCTGTGATTCCAGCCAAACCACCGGCTACAAAATGTACAAAAAGGTTTGAACTTATACTCTCCATGTCCATCCCAGTAACCATATACATGAACTGAAATAATACAAAAAGAAGAAGAAATCAAATCAGAAATTGGCTAAGTAGAGAATATCGGCAAACTATGAAACAAACTGCTAGTTAGATTGTCAAACCTTCTTGTAGTGTTCATATGTGTAGAAATTGACAGAAGAATACGGAAGCCGATGAGCAATTGTGACTAAATTCCCTTTCCAAAAAGCCTTAAATCCTTCTTCATTCAATACTCGTGACGCCTCGTGCAATATACTCGGCTTCCTTAGAGCTGCAGCATTTGAGTGCATTCCTTGCACCTAAATAGTAAATACAACACAATGTATAAGCAATAACATTCCTTTTATGCATTTAGAGCTCGAAAACTGCAGCTAATGAATATTTAGTAAACTTGACAACAAGAAAACCCAAATTACTTCATACTAATCAAACAATAGTATGTCATTTCTTCTTCCACTAAGCTCAATTCAAAGGTTCCTTCAAATTTATCTATTGGAACAAAACTAGAGTTAAAAGACACCAAAAATGCAATTTGAAATCTCTGAGTTTTGTGATTCTAAACAAACCTGGAAAAGAATGGTGAGACGAGAGAGAGGGGCAGTGCAAGTCTTGCTAAAAGCTCCGGCGATTCCTCCGGCCAAAAGCTGCGACGCCGATTCGATATGTGATCTCTGATCCTGCGTTAGACGATGAGACGAAGCTTTGTTACCAACGACGCCATGACCTGAGCTCACACCAACCCTAGCTTCCGTCTGCATCACCATTTGCCGCCACAACAAAACAAAAAATTCCGATCCGTTTTCTCAATTTCTCCTCTTCCCGGAGATGAAAAAACTCGAATTGAAACCCACGAAGAATCTTCTTCCTTTTCTGGGTTTGAAAATCGCTTTGCTTGAAAGTTTGGTTTCTCTTCTCTCTTCTCTTTTTGTTTTTCAGATTTCTTCTAATTCGGATCTTTTCTCTGCTTCCGAGGACGCTAGTTTCCAACGCTACGAAACGACAACGTTTTGATAGAACGATCATTTTTTTAATTTTGTTAAGTTTTTCTTTTTTTTTACTACAAATTTATAATGGAGAAACTTTTTCTATAACATATGAGATGAAGAAAAAAGATTATACATCTAGTATTTGGGAAACTAATAAATTTTATGTTAATTAAATCTGAATAATTGCATTATTTAAAAGCGAAGACTAAATTTGGTGTATAAATATTTAAATTCTTGATCATTAAACCAAAATGCTTCTACATATTGTAATGATTTAGTTGTTATATCCACCACTCACTATCTTTAAAAGCTTGGCCATTAAAATAAAATATTTGTCGGTGGTACACATTTAAAAACGTTTTAACTTGTAAGATTTTCATTGGGACTAATTTAACTAGCACGTGTTTAATTACTGCATTAAGCCGTATATTTTGTCTTTTTTTTTTCTAAACAAATCCCCTTCCTATTAAATGGTGACATGGAATGGTGAAAAAGATGACATGACTTTTAAACTATTTAAATCATTTGTTTAACTTGAAAAATTTAATTATATTTCTTTGAATTATTAATTTTAAATCTTCCTTTTCTAATTTTGCGAAACAAGAATTTAAATTCTGCAGAAAAATATACCTCAAGATTTTATAACAAACTTATTTTTTAAAACCAAATGTACTACATTATCCCAACTATTTGTTTGGTTTAGCTCTCCTCGGTATGAAAATTTTCCAATAAACATTTAGAATATATAAACATTTAGAAATATCTAACTATACATTTAAATCCCTTTTTAAAAAAAATAATTACACTTTGAGAAATTCCCTAAAATACCATCAAAAATATTTTTTTTTCCAAAAATACCACCAATTTTCAAAAGTTCCATAAATATCACTAAAAGTTCCAAAAATACCATTTATTTTCAAAAGTTCCAAAAATACCACAATCTCAAAAACTGATTTTCAAGAGCCTAGAATTTAAATTTTTTGGTTTGGGTTAGCTATTGTACAATTAGTATATAGTTTTAGGGGGTAGGATTAAGTTTGGGGTTTAGGGTTTTAGTTTTGAATATTTAAAATTCGTTTTAGTTTTGTGTATTTTGAAACTTTTGGAAAAAGTGGTATTTTTGGAACTTTTGAAAATTGGTGGTATTTTTGGTGGTATTTTTAAGAATTGCCTATATACTTTTATCGATACATAAAAAATATTTAAACATAGAAAATTTTAAATATATTTTAAATCTTGGTGCCGAAATTATCTCTTAAATTTAAAGATTTTCTGTTTAAGAAAAAAACTTTAAATTGATATATATATATATAGGAAAATAATCAATAATGAAGGAATAAATTTATATTCTATAATTTATAATTTATTTAAATCAGCTATTATTTAGAATCGTATTAAGTACTCCTTCCTCCATGCACAATATAAAGAAACACTTCAACATCCGAACATAAGAACGTCTTTGTGCTTTCTTTTCTTTACTAAATCGCTTATATTTATTTTATACGTTTAAATGTATTAATTTGATTTGTTTCTATTTTTCTATATGCTTGAATGTAGTAATTCAATTTTGGTTTGGATTTTGGTTTTGGTTTACGTAGATAATTAAATGAGACACATAGATAATTAAATGAGACAAGGGAGAGTCAAAGTATCTCAAAGCCGTTAGATGTTGCAAATACAAAACATCCACAAAATTTCAAACTTGAGTTCTTTTTATCTTAATCCTTACATCAAAAACATAGTTTTGTCTAAAATTTGGCTAATCAAAACTAAAATTGTGTATAATAATTTGGCTAATTAAACAGTAGGAAATGAGACCAACGTCAATAGCCAAAACTAAAAAATATACACATTAAAAGTAATAAACATCGTAAAAAGAAATTAATTGATCAATATTTTTCTTGATTACTTTTACTTTAGAATCGTATATAGGGGTAACCAAAACATTAGCTTTCATATCAAGAGCCGCTTGCAACAACTTTTTTACAAATCAAATTTTATCTATAGATTGTCGTTGCCTAAAACCGTCAACTAGAATAGACACAAACATACCTTATGGAGTAGAAGAATTGTGAGAAAAAGGTAATTTTTTCCCACAAATTTATCCCATAAGAAGATCTATGAAATTGTTTTGGAATCATAAACATTTTACAAGGTCACAATATAAGCAAGACGATCGATGATGCTTATAAGTCTTGATAAACCGGCCCGAGCTGTTTCAGTCGATGGTTCTATATTTCACTCAGTGTTTAGAATCAGTTTTAATTATATTTCCTTGGTTCTCTTTTTTCTCAACATTTTTAAAATTTTATAAATTTAAAAATAATAATTATAATAATTCTTATTAGTATATTGTTTCTAAATATAATAAATAATAAATTTATGTTATTAATACTAAAATATAATCATTTTAAAATATATTTCATACCCGCACATGGTGCGGGCCAATCATCTAGTTACATCGTATATGAACATTAGCTTCTTGTGTCTTGTAAAAGGTTTTTCCTAATGTGATGGTTCATTTTCTATTATTACCTCGGTTTCTACTTTCTAATTTAATGCTTGTGTGTTGGATATGTTCATTTGTCAATATTTTGAGATAGCTTCTTATTTGTCATTGTTAAGAGATCTCAAATATTACTAGATTGACTTGAACATTTTTCTTTATAATTTCTTAAGAAAGTTAACATTTATGTATTTTAAAATTTTTCTTTATTGGTAAATAGGTATTTCTGGCCAAAACTTGAATATGACCTCACTATAAAACAAACTTTCACATTCATTTCCTGATTAATCTCAACAAATCACCAACCAAATGTAATGAACCAGTTATCAACACCTAACACCCAAAATAACAAAATTCCAATTAGACCACTTTGTCACCTAAAATATATGTGAAACCAACATTATATGTAACAAAACTACTACTACTTACTTTACATGAAAACGAACTTGTTTTCATCTGAACATAAAATGAACATTAGCTTTTTGTGTCTTGGAAATGGATTTTCCAAATGTGATGGTTCATTTTCTATTAACATCTCGGTTTCTACTTTCTAATTTAATGCTTGTATGTTGGATACATAACCACAAAATTCTAAAATCCCTAATTTAATTTCAGCTCTTTCTCTTCTCAATTTTGTTCTAGCATCGAATCGTTTGTGCCGCATTCCATGGCGGATGTGGAAGTTGATGAGCTCCACCCTAATCTCATGGACGGTGAGAATCTCACTATTTCGACTGAAGCGAAGCCAACGACTGTGCTAAGAGAAGTGACAAACTCGATAATTCTACTCGGTCACAGTTTCGGTTCAAAGATATAGGTTGTGTATGCTTATCCAAGTAGGGTAGGAGCCGGCACGAAGAAAAGCTTAGAAGAATGTGAAGATATGGTACAAAATGTTGCATGGTGCACCATAGTTGAACTCTCATTAACCTGTATTTGATTAACACGAAGTTAGCCAAGTTTGTTTTTTCTTTATTACTTGAAGAAAAAGTTTAATTAAAAAAAAAACCATTAACTAAATTAATTTTTGTGCAATCGATATTGAAAATAGCTAGGCATCAACTACATTAACTAAATTAATCTTAATTGAGATCAAAGGAAATTGACCATGAGGGCTACCAGTGTAATGTGGGACTAACTCTCGATTGGCCAGTGCATTTTGGCCCTATGTGAAGATGCAAGACCACCTCAGTCCTGTACCAGAAGGATTACTGTACCAGAAGCAGCAGCTATACCAGCCAGGTATCATGGGGAGTACAAACGGAGCTGAATCACGTACCAAGGATTTGGGCTTTATAGACTTGGGTTGTGGCCTAGGATAAAGGATGCAGCCGTCATGAAGTGGAGCTGAGTGATGGCCAAGGATCTTTACGTGAAGAAAAAGGAAACATGAAGATCCAAGAGAGATTTAAGGAAGATTTGGAAAGATACAAGATCTTAACCAAATTGGGAATATTCCTATGGGTTTATATAGGACGTTAGATGCGGTTTGTGCAGGCTAACACAATGGAGAATTACAATCTTTAGCAAAGGGATTTAAGGTTAGAAAACAATATCTTGAATCTAGGGTTCAAGGGTAGTTAGAAGTTCTAAGATTGGTTGTGATCTTTGAACTACGAAGCTAGGATTGATTGGATTAATAGGAAACGTGTAAGTACTTTTATTATATCAATCTAGTAAAAGTTTTGGAAAAGAAAACCCTTGTGTATTGTGTTCCGGTTCTGTAGCAGTAACCGTACCAGTAGCTAGTACATCTTCATTTGGTATCAGAGCAGGCGTTTGTCTGCAACAGTACAGGCGAGATCCTGAGGAAGAGATGGATAGCTACCAAGATTTGCTCAACAGTTCAAAGGTGATATTGGATGACAACAATTACGGTTTTTGGAAAACAAGGATGAGATCTTTCATCGGAGGCATTGACGTACTTGCTTGGAGAGCCGTTCTAGTTTAGTGGGAAGCTCCTATTGTAACTGATGCATTAGAGGTCAGATCTCTCAAACCAGAGGAAGACTGGACTGAGACAGAGATGAAGAAGGCCAAGTACAACTCTAGGGCTCTCTCTGCGATTCACTGCAGTGTTACAAAGAAGACCTTTGAACTGATACAAGGCTGTGAGACAGCTAAGGAAGCATGGGATCTGCTACAGACACACTTTGAAGGATCTAAGAAGGTTCAAAATTCAAGGAAGGACATGTTAGCATTCAGGTTCAAAAATCTGAAGATGGAGGAGCATGAGACTATCACCGAGTTTGCTGCAAGCTGAAGTCTCTTGCACAAGAGGCTGCTACTCTTGGAAAAAGGTATAAAGAAAAGAAGTTAGTCAAGAAGTTCCTTCGATGTCTTCCTCTGAAATTCATGGCCTATAAATCGGCAATCAATGTTTCTCAAAACACTGATGAGATGAGCTTTGGTGATATAGTAGGCATGCTACTTCAGCAAGAGACAGAGCTGGATGGTATTGCCTTGCAGACCAAAAAGATGAAGACTTTGGCGCTGTCGTCGAGAGAAAAACATGAGGCTAATTCAGAAGATGAAGCTGATACAGTGGGACTGCTGGTACGACGGTTTGATAGAGCTCTAAGATGTGTAGAGCAAAGTCAGGGTTTAAGGAAGTTTAGTGGTTTTAAGAGACAACCGGGGGATGAGAAGACTGGGCGAAAGAATGAAGTCCAATGCTATGAATGCAAGGGTTTTGGTCATATCAAAACTGACTGTCCTACGATGAAACGGCATGAGCTTAAGTGCTCTGGATGCAGAGGTACAGGACATACTCAACAAGAGTGTATCATCGAGCCACATCGCAGGAACGAGCGATCAATGATGGTTGATGGCGAATCAGACGATACAAGTGATGATGAAGGTATGATGAACAACTTTGTTACATTTGTTGAGATCGTTGAAATAGATGAGACAGTATCGGAGTCTGAGTCAGAATCAGAAGGAGAGCGTGATGATGAACTTGCATCAAGCTACAGAGACGTTCGAGATACTCTTATTCGTCTCAACTTTGAGAATGAATGTCTTATCAAGGAAAAGTAGCGTCTTGAGGAGCTTGTGATAGTAGTTCAGGGTGAACTAGAGGCTGAGAAGAAGCTGGTATAAGGAAGTCTGACACTGATGAAAGAGAAACTAGCACTAGCAACCAAAGCTGCAAGACTGGAAAAGGAGCTGTATGATGAATAGGAAAACTCAGCTCAGCTTCAAGCTCAGTTAGATCTTCAGTACAAGAAGGTTTGTATGTTCGCTGGTACGCAACAACTTGATAAGATTATGTTTTATGGTCGCACAGAGAAGACACACAGAGGCCTGGGTTACAATGGAAGAAATGATTTAGAGACTGGAGGTATTAAGTTTGTATCAGCAGGATACACTGGTACATCTGAGCCCAAAACTGTAAGTGGTACAGTTCAAAAGAAATGATGTTATTTTTGTGGAAGAATTGGTCACATTAAGAGGTAATGTTACAAGTTTTGGGAAATGGTAAGGTGCCAGAGACTGCAAGGAAAATTCACATGGAATCACCATAAAAATTAGATCTGGGTCAAGAAGACTAATCTACAGTTCAATGGTACAAGATGTGCCTCAACCAGTTCAAGCAAAACAGACCTCCGGTGTAACATGGCATCTGTCTCAGAGACACAAGATGATACTTGTCCCTGGTACTTCGACAGCGGCAGTTCAAGACATATGACAGGTACTTTGGACAACCTTTGAAATATCAAGAAGGTGAACGGAGAAAAAGTCACGTTTGGAGATGGAAGTCGTGGTGCTATTCAAGGAAAAGGAAACACCGGTGAGACAGGTCTACCATAACTAACGAACGTGTACGTGATACAAGGTTTGAAAGCCAACTTGATAAGTGTGAGCCAGCTATGTGACGAAGGTCTAACCGTTGTCTTTATGAGTGTTGACTGTAAGCTTATTGACAAAGATGGCTTTACGGTGTTGGAAGGAGTTCGGTCTGGCAATAGTTGTTATATGTGGGATGATAAAATCATCTGGTTCAGTGCACAAGACGAGCATCCTTCTAATATGCACCACATGTATCACTCGGACAGTGATTCAGAGACCTTTGAAGCAGAGTTAGAGAAGACCACTGGAGCAGTAGGGCAAACAGCAGCAGTGGATCAGATTAGTTCAGAAGAACCAATTGAATCAGGTAACCAGTCTGTGACAGATCACTGTATACTATAGGATGTACATCCGAATCATTCTGCATCTAATGTCATCGGGGCTGCGAATGAGGGGTAGAAAACGAGAGGGATCAAGATGGACTATCATGAGATGCATCATGGAACAAAAAAGAAAAATGAAAGTGAGATAGTTCAGTTGGTCTGCCTTGTATCAGTCCTAGAACCAAGGACACATGTTCTAGCTCCTCTTGAAGATGATTCTTGGATTGTGGATATGGAACAGGGACTGGAACAGTTTGAAGATAACAATGCATGGGAACTTGTACAACGACTTGAAGCAGTTAATTGTGTTGGTACTAAGTGGAACTGTAAACACATGGTTCCTTTGCTTACAAGACTTGAATCCATTCAGTGGTTCTTAGGAATATCTTGTGTTCTGAACTTTAAGGTGTTCCAGATGGATGTTGAAATTGTCTTCTTAAATGGTGTTTTACAAGAGAAGATCCATGTCAACAAAGTAAGGAAGGCTAAGAGTATTTTGAACCAGACCTCAAGAGCGTGGAACGATCGATTTGTAGAGTTTCTAATAGAGCAAGGATACATTAGAGGATGTGTTGACAAGACGGTGTTTATCCTTGAGTAAGGCATTGAGACAGTGATGGTACAAGTTCATATAGACAACATCTTATTTGGAGGTAAATCTCAAGATCTAATTGGTGCTTTTGTAGAATGTGTGACTCGAGAATTTGAGATGAATATGGTAGGAGAGTTGAAGTATGTTCTCGGTCTACAAATCACTCAATCTGAAGAGGGAGTGTTTATCTCACAAGGTACTTATGCTAGGAATCTAATCAATGAGTTCGATATGGATCAGTGCAAAGAAGCCAACACTCCCATGAGTAGTACAGCTGAATTGTGCTATGACAGTAACAATCCTGATGTGGATATGAAGCTGTACAGAGGCATGATTAGTAGTCTTCTGTACCTGACAGCAAGTCGTCCTGATTTGTGCTTAAGTGTTGGCATCTGTGCAAGATATCAAGCCAAGCCTAAGCAATCTCATCTTGAAGCAGTCAAGCGAATCATTCGCTATGTGATAGGTACAGCTGATCTAGGTATTTGGTACTCCAAAGGATCGAACAAAAACTTGGTTGGTTACTGTGATGCTGACTATGTCGGATATGTAGATGATCGAAAGAGTACCAGTGGTGGTTGTTTCTTCCTTGGTAACAACTTGATTGCATGGATGAGCAAGAAACAGAACTTTGTATCACTTTCTTCAGCTGAGTCACAGTACATAGCCTTGGGCAGCTATTGCACCCAACTCTTGTGGATGAAACAGATGTCAGCAGACTACGGAATGGATTCTAAAACACTTCTGGTTCACTGTGACAACAAGAGTGCTACAAGCATCTCAACGAATCTAGTACAACAATCAAGGTCAAAGCACATCGACATTCGGTACCACTTTGTCCGCGAACTAGTGGAGGAGAAACAGGTAGTGGTTAAACACATTATCACTGATTTATAACTGGCCGATTTATTCATAAAACCTCTGGACTTTAATTGTCACCTTAAGAAATTCAATTGGTATTTGTGGAATTTGATGTGTTTTGTCGAAGTGTGCAGAACTGATACAGGTACTGACTCAGAGTATGTATACGTTTGGATTTTGTTTGGAGTCAGAAACACTTGTGAAAAAGAGCTACCCATCATGTCGTTTTGTCTTGTCGTCGGCATAGGTTTCACGGAAAAAAACAAAAAAAATTTAAAAAATGGCTCGGGTTGTATTACTTTTGCTCAGGCAACCTGTAACAGAAATTCGGTTTTTCTATGCATGGTACATGATGTATTTCTTTTGCTTAGGCAGTTCTGTACCACTAAAATTGTTTTCAAGCTTTAAATTATGCAAGTGAGGGTCTCTATGACGGTTCGTACTGTATTACTTTTGTTCAGACAGTATGATACTTGAGGATCCAATGATCATATGCTTCTTAAGTGAACAGAGGTTGAAAACTGACTCAAGGCAAGATAAAGACGTGATGGTGTGAAAGCTAATCACTTGAGACACTGATGGCCAGATGTGTAATCCGTACAAGCGAAAAGTGTATCTCTGGATCTGGTACAGTGTTGGTTCTTAAAGCACAACAATGGGAAAAGGTATAAATCTTCAAATTTAACTTAAAATGTTTTTCAAAGGCCAATTGTTAAAGATTGATTTGTGGGGACCATTGTTCTGATAATCCCCATTTGTTTTTTGGATAAATGTGGTTGTGGTTGAGCTTAAATTATGAGTTGTACTACTAATGGATTTGTGTACTTAGAATGTTATGCAGTGAATCAGGGTATTTTGGATAACCTTGACTCTGTACCACAATAATTCAACAAAGACAAGGAACGAATTTTCCTTAGTGTTACAAATGGACCAGACTCAAGATAGTCTCTATGGAAGCTGAAGAACCAGAACTTAGAGCAGTTCCAGCTCTTGAGCGGATTTCAAGCAAAAGGATTAAAAGAGAAGAATTTGTTGTGCCTGCGAAGTCATCTGTACCTGTTCAGTCTCAAGCATCTACTACAGCATAACCTGTATCTACTCCTGTCAAGTCGCCTGTCTCTGCAGCAGTGCGACAAGCTTCAGCATCAGCTCTGCCTGTATCAGGACATCACACAGTCATGGGTCTTGGCTTCATCTGGATTTCGTCTACTCCAAGAGCTATTCCAAATAATGGATCTAAATCATAAGTTAAACCTAAACGGGAATCATAAGGTGATTTGAGTCATAAGGTGAATCAGACAAGCTAAACGACATGGAGATTTGTTCCGCCATCGTACCACAAGACCCAATGAGCTGTACTTCAGAATATAAAGGTCATATTTCTTTTCCCTATGTACTAACTATAATTGTTTTTAACTTGTGTGCTCACAAGCTGGGGGAGAAAAGTATATGTCTCGATTTATGGGGGAGTATGACTGAATGAGATATCTTGATTTATGGGGGAGTATGAGTATGACCGTGTCATGATTTGTTATGTGTTATTAATCTTGATTAGAGATTCGGTCACTGGTAATAGGATTATGGGGGAGTTAGGAGATGAGGTTATAATGTTGAATGATTGATCTTAAGAACTCTATAACTCTGTAGCTCCATGTAAGACACAATCTTGTTTAGAATCGTATTTGTGGCTGGCTACTTTTGTTGTTATGTATATGTGTTTCAGGTGCTTATGCTTGTGAGACACACAAAGCTAAAAAGGGGGAGATTGAAGATGCAAGACCACCTCAGTCCTGTACCAGAAGGATTACTGTACCAGAAGCAGCACCTGTACCAGCCGGGTATCATGGGGAGTACAAACGGAGCTGAATCACGTACCAAGGATTTGGGCTTTACAGACTTGGGCCGTGGCCTAGGATAAAGGATGCAGTCGTCATGAAGTGGAGCTGAGTGATGGCCAAGGATCTTTACGTGAAGAAAAAGGAAACGTGAAGATCCAAGAGAGATTTAAGGAAGATTTGGAAAGATACAAGATCTTAACCAAATTGGGAATATTCATATGGGTTTATATAGGACGTTAGATGCGGTTTGTGCAGGCTAACACAATGGAGAATTACAATCTTTAGCAAAGGGATTTAAGGTTAGAAAACAATATCTTGAATCTAGGGTTAAAGGGTAGTTAGAAGTTCTAAGATCGGTTGTGATCTTTAAACTACGAAGCTAGGATTGATTGGATTAATAGGAAACGTGTAAGTACTCTTATTATATCAATCTAGTAAAAGTTTTGGAAAAGAAAACCCTTGTGTATTGTGTTCCGGTTCTGTAGCAGTAACCGTACCAGTAGCTAGTACATCTTCACTATGAAACATATAATTGAGTCTATGTAAATGAATATTAACCCTCAAAAAATTGTTTTGAAATAGAAAAACTTACCAATAACCTCTAAGATGCTAAAGTAGCGAGAGAGAAAATAGTGGACCATCTCTTGTTGATGAGGATTTGTTAGAATAAAACATATTAAAAATTTTTAAATAATTTATCATAAAAGTATATGTAGGAAATGGTTGGCCCGGGCCCCCGGCTCAAGACTGTCAACAAATAATAAAAACAAATTAAGCTTTATTTTCAGAATTAATCTAACGATTGTTGCTTCGATAAAATCAGAGAAGAACGGTAGATTAGGATTAGATCCGTTTATCTTTTTACCTTTAATAGAGAGTTATAAATATTATCTTTTTACAAAGAGCTATAAATTTTCTTATAAACATAGAATGGATGATCAATTCAAACTAACTAAAATCACATATCTTTTAGACAAATCCAATTGAAAAAAAAAAGTGTTGCATTCAAATCCAATTAAAATTTCGAGTGTTATTTTGGTACAATATAGAACAACGATAAAGAAAGAGGATGAATCTTTAAATTTCTTCCATGCCAGTTTAGATACTAAGCATCGATGTTTGGTGGTATTGGAAAATTTTCATGCTCTCAAAACACTCATATTTTGGATTGGGAGTATATTCATTCATCGAAATGCAAAACGAAACTTTTTTATTAAAATGTGTTAACTAAAATTTTTAAATGATAGTTGCAAAAAAAATGGATATATAGATTTGCAATGGTTTTATTAAGGACTTCGTTAGAATTGTCAATCCATATCTTTACATTAAGGTAACAGAAATGATGTAGTCTAGAAATGCAATTGTTCACCGGAGTAGATAAGATAATGATGTGGATGTAATAATCAATTTGGTTTTGTACGAAGTCATTTAAACTATAGTAACTTAACCATGATTAAGCCTTTACAAGTCTTCTTTACCCTTTACCAAAACCTTCCCCTTTACCAAAACCCTTACTACACATAAGAACGATTTTCGATATCCGATTTTCGAGTAGGTATTCTTGCCTAAATCATCGCTATTTTGCTTTGGTGATTGAATATGTTAGTTTTCGATTTCATTTTATTGAATCATTGCTTTGCTTTGGTGATTAAATAAGAGACCAAGGTTACATAGGCCCCATCCAAATAATGATTGTGACTAGGAATGGAAACCGCGTTAACTGTGATATCATTTTGCACCTGACAAACAATCATGTAACGTTTCGTTATCTAAACACGGAGGAAGAAAAAGTAGCCGATGGGGAAATTATGTTACTAATTGACAAGTAGATTTCTTACACCATACCACCGGCCAATCTCTTGATTATTTCGTGTGATAGAGGGTGTGGAGGCATTACAATATGTTGTTATCTTCGATTCCTGAATCTACGGCCATTAGACTCATTACAAGAACTTACATTGGATATTATATGAAACTTACAATTTATAAGAGAATAGATTATACATAACTTCTTCTTTTTTTCAAAAGGAAACATAAATAACCTAGGACTTTGATATTCTTATGTTTGTTATTGTTCCTTATGTGTGTTATGTTAATTAGCTTGTTAGGGTTACTGACATTTGTTTGTTTGTTTTTTTGTGTTGTTACATAGTTAGCGTTTCTTCGATTGATGTGGAGAGATAGGTGGCTCCATGTGGAAGAGATAATTGATCTACTTCACTTTGCTATTCATAATGTTGCTAATAACTTCTTGAACATTTATCAAACATTAACCAACATTCGCATGAACATTTAATATCACAGATCAAACATTAACCACATAACAATAACAAATCAAACATTAGCCACAACACAACATACATTTATATCTAACATGTAGATCATCAAAAAGTAATTATCACAAATAATATTGCAGATAAAAAAACTATGAAAAAAAATACAATCTATAAGAGATTTAATTAGAAATAACTTAGGATCTAACCAATTAATTATAGAATTAGATCGATTTTTAAGTTTTTCTAATAATATTTGATGGGGGGCATTGTCTCCCCTCGAACTACCAAAAAAAAAAATTAATTATAGAATTAGAAATTACTTAGGACTTGATTTCCTACGAAAAATCGATTTACAAGCAGAATTTACTAGTGATCTAATAGCTCTAGTATGATAAAACATCATTTGTAACATATTGAAAATAACAACTTTTGAACAAAAATTAACAAACGAAAAAATTAATTATAAAAAATTTCTAATAAAAATCAAATTCAAGAGTGTTAACATAACATATTCTTATGTAATGATTTAGTTGTTACCATCTAGAACCATTCGCTTCTTCCTATTAAAATAAACCTTTGCCGGTGATACACTTATGAAAACGTTGTAACTTGTAAGACTTCCCTTATACTAATTGGCACATGTTTTATTTATATAACATGTCAAAAATATATATATATATATATATATATACATATTTACTAAACGCATGTCGAGAGATAATCATCATATGGTTTTGGTTTCTCCTGTCTTGAGTTTGCTCAATTTTGTGGTTATGAGGTTTTCATCTAAACATAAAATGAACATTAGCTTCTTGTGTCTTGTAAAGGGTTTTTCCAAATTTGATGGTTCATTTTCTTTTAACACCTTGGTTTCTACTTTCTAATTTAACGCTTGTGTGTTGGATATGTTCATTTGTCAATCTTTTGAGATAGCTTCTTATTTGTCATTGTTAAGAGATCTCAAATATTACGAGATTGATTTGAACATATTTCTTTATCATTTCCTAGGAAAGTATGTATTTTTAAAGTTTCTTTATTGGTAAATAGGTATATATATCTCGCCAAAACTTGAATATGACCTCACTATAAAACAAACTTTCACATTCATTTCCTGATTAATCTCAACAAATCACCAACCAAATGTAATGAACCCGTTACCAACACCTAACACCCAACATAACAAAATCCCATTAGACCACTTTGTCACCCAAAATATATATGAAACCAACATTATATGTAACAAAACTAGTACTATTTACTTTACCTGAAAACGAACTTGTTTACTCCGACGAGCATTATCTCGGAGCCAGTCAACGGCAATAGGAAGTGACGGAAAAACAAAGCTCTTCTCTTCCTCTTTGCCTTTGGATTTTGCTTCACCTCGAGCCAAACTTTCCCAAACTCTCTGAATACCAAATTGCCATGTCATTGAATCGACACGAGGGTCAACGTTAGACCAAGATCCCACTTGGTTGTATACTGATACGTTTGGCACAAAAACCGCTTTCTTGAAATCAACTCCTAGTAAATCATTCTAAATGAGATTTTCTTGTAAAATGTTTAATAACCTCTCAATTAAATCTCATAACATAAAACTCACCTTGATCAATGCATTTGCTTCTTAATCGCGGAAGAAGCAAACTCGGGTCACGAACAGACATACAATTGAACAAGAGTATCTACATAATATACACATACACATTAGCTAAAACGTTCTCAATATTTTGAGATTTAAAGAGAAATTTTTTAAAAAAATTAACCTGTTCTGATCTTTTCTTGTTTCTTTCTTGGTTTTGTTTGATTTGTTGCGAAAACCAAGTCGCGCAAGCTTCCATGCTTTCGGGACTATGAGCTCCATCAAGATAAAACACAATCTCCTCAGGGAGTTCTGTATCAGGCACAATCATAGCTCGTCCCATCAAATAAGCATTTGACAATCCAGAGATGAATTTTTCAGGTAAACCGTTCTGTTTTTCGAGTAAAAAACCATATGAGAAATAAATAATTAACACAAATCAAGAATGTTTTTCATTGTTTTCAACTTACTATTTTATACAAACCATTCTTGTCCTCAACACCAATCTCTTGAAGAAATGTAAAACACAACGCAACAGCAAGACCCGCGTTTAGATATTGATGTTCGCCTTGTAGCCCGAGTCTATGACTTGAGTCCAATGGTTCCACCACCTGAAGATTCACCTACAAACAAGTACTAATTTATAACCTTATTATATCTTAAACATTTATCTAATGATTTGTTTGTTTTTGTATAGCTTTACCTCCAGTTCTGAAGCTTTCTCGTTAAGTACATGCATCGCTTCATTAGGTTGAGGCACTGTAAAAGCAGGAACTCCATTCTGCAACAGAGAATTAAGATCAAGAAGGAAACTAAAACTCGAATGACTTTATTTTTTTCACCTTGAAGATACCGGCTTTCTCTGCAGCGATTTCAGCAAGAGTGTGTCCTAGATAAACACCGAGTGATTTACAAAACGCGTTGGAACCAATTCTTTCAAGTGGTGTGAAAGAGACTAACCAAGAATCTCCATATGATCATATCCAAGAGAAGTAATACCACACACAACAGGCTTCTGAATCTATATTAACATAACATCAATGAAGTTAAAAGCATGTAAACCAAATCTTGATTTGAGATAGAAAATAGTCAAAAAAATTCATACCACATTAGTGGCGTCAAATCTCCCACCTAATCCAACCTCCAGTATAACAACATCTACCTGCACAAAACATCAACAACTTTATAAGGCTTAAGTACATGAGTTTAATAGTAGAATAGAGATTTTTCAAAAACCTGTTCTGATGAGAAAATCTTGAAAGCTAACAATGCAAGAAAGCAGAAGTAAGTAGGCATTGGAATCTCATTGCTGGTTTTCTCCTGCACTTTAAATTTGAAATTGTATAACAAAATGAGAAAACCCGTAAAAAGTCTCTATACGAATGTTCTGTTCTAAAACTCCCCACCTTGAGCTTATGGAAGCAGAACCAGAAGTATTCCACAAATTTTTCCTGGCTTATCTCAATGCTGAAGCAAGCAATTGTAATGTCTTTTCACTTTTTCAATAAAATCCTGATGATGTATGTTTTCAGAAGCTCACCCGTTCAGACGGAATCTCTCTCGGACATCGATTAAGTGGGGAGATGTAAAAAGACCAGTTCGAAGACCGTAGTTACGAAGAATAGATTCCGAAAATGTACATGTTGATCCCTTACACAAAATTTAAAATCTTTATTGTAATAACCTCAAGGAATTATAGACATAATGATCTTTAAAGTATGTACCTTTCCTTTAGTCCCGGCCACATGAATGATTTTCATTTGTGAGACGGCATTTTCAAGCCCAAGAACCTTAAAGATTCATCAGTCTATAAAAAGTTCATAACTTTTGGCATGTGACACACAAGAAAAACAAGTAAATCAAGAACCTTGAGATAATGGAAGAGCAAATGAAATCGGTGAGATTGGTTTGTATTAACAAAACGGCTTCGTTTTGTGATCAAAGACGATAATGCATCCAACACTTCCTGGTAACGAACTGACATTTTACCACTTGCCATAGAACAAAAACCCAACATTCAATTCTGGGTTCTGTTCCTCTAGTGGTGGAGAAAGAAGAACAAAGAGATGTGTTTTTTGGGATTGCAAATGAACGGTCCCAACTTTCAATTCAATCTTCAAAACCATCTTAACCGAAAAAGGTGTTCACTTTCTCCACACAAATCGGATAAGTACAGAACAAAACCGTTATCCATTAACCAATAAGCAAATGTGGACCTCAAGTGTGCATTTTAAAAGGAGAATTTTACTTAAAACTGATCAAAAAGACAACACAGTAACTGTTTTAACCACAAAAAGATCATTCTTGCAACAGTAGAGACATTCAGAGACTACAAATACCAAAGAAGATATGAAAATTTCTGACATTTGACACTTAGAGGAAGGTTGTTGTGTGTGTCATATCCAAAACAAAGCAAAATTTAAGTATAGGTATCGATCAAAGACTTCCTCATCTCAGTGACAATAGCGTTGGGCTGGGATTCCCTTAGCTTGAAGATGCTGTCTATAACAGAGAGCTCTGTAGCGGTTGTGTCTGAACCGCAGAAAGAGGTCCAATCATTAACGGTCATACCAGCACCGATAACTTCGCTACCACGGTTCACGGTTCCTGCAACGAGAGGGACTTGAAGAAGTGTTGAGAGTTCGTCCAAATCTTCCACTGATGTGTGAGGATGGACCTATTTGAGACAAGACAATTCGTCAATACAAAACTCTAGCGAGTGAATTTCAAAAAGGGATGTTACGGTTTGGTATTCTCTTACCATTCCACCATTGTTGGACAAGGCACAGTAACTGCCAACAAGAATGTTGCCTGCAATTGTCTGACGGAAAACTTCAACACCAAGAACATCCGCTATGATTTCCTCGGTTTCCTGTCAATTCAAAAAACGACATCAAACAAAACACCATATATACAACTCTATTAACATACCAAGCTATAAAATCACCCAACACATGCAGTAACACTAAGGAAGCATATGAGCATTTTGCAACAAGCATTGACAAAAGATTCATGGTGATTCCAAAGGGATTAGATTACATTATCCCTGCAACATTCTGTACAAATGCCTACTTATTCTTTCACCATTCTTCCCAACCATGAAAAGAGGATACGGGAAAGCAGCAGATATGTTTTGACAAACACTTCATTAGAAAATATGAAAACTTTACCTTGTCAAGATCGGTGTGGGCAAGCGCAACATGGTCATTACAGGCAATGCAATTTCCAAGAGCAGACAGACGTTCGTCAATTCGCTGGACCACAACTTTATCAGGTAAACTGTTCCTCAAGTGTTGAAGCTCTGTCAGAGTACAAACCATTAACCAAACTCAAAAGATGCCGACCACAAACCCATAATATCAAAGGAACATAATGTGGTGGAAAAAAAAGAACAAGACTTATATTCATAACAATACACCATTACAGATTCCATAGGAATATTCAGTTATATGAAAACCACTCGTAGACTTAAGTAAAACAGCGATATTCAGCAAAAAAAACTCTACTATCTCTATATATGGAATTCCAAGAGCAAATCTTAATTGAATATGATGTAAGTAGTGTTAGATTACCTTGGTCAGTAGTTGTATGAGGCACAAGGAGTCCATTCTTGTTTCCTAAACCAAGAAATCAAAACCTCGTTACGCTAGTGAAAAACATCAAGAACATTAGAACTTCAAAGGTGTTGAAGTAAACAAACCAGCACAAAGACGCCCGATAATTCGAGTTCCTCCGATAGAGGTCTTAACAATTGGGATATGATCAGCTAACTCCGACTCAAAAGCACTACAAATCATCACACAATAATTTCAGAAACTGACATACAAGAAGCAAAACTGAAACTTAAAGATTGTACAAGAAATCAAAAGATAACCTGTAAAAGTTCTCAGAGCCACCTATAGCAACTAAGCAATAGGCATTAGTGAGTTTGGAAAAGACACCAACTTCACAATTGTTCTCAAACTGAAGACCTGCATATATTATCCCCCAATCCCATTACAAAAACCCATTTACAAAGAGCAAGTAAACAAAAACAGTATCTGCAGAAAAACTTACGAGTCGCCATTAGAGTAAGAAAGCTATGAACTTTGCTAACTTGCACCTGCGTATATAAGACAAGATGAAATCAATCAACCATCAAAAAGACATGAAATTTAGTGTTTATACAACTCGATGAAGCGATTCTGTAACTGGGTTTACAAAAACCCTAATTATACGTCTCTAAGGAACATTAAATTTCGATTTTAACTTTCCTAGGTTAAGATTCTTACAACAACGAAATTAGGGTTTTATACTTTATACAACGAGAAGATGTTGGTTTGGTATGTAAGAAGGGAAATCGAAGAAGCTTACTTGAGGAGGAATGGAAATCGAGCGGCGAAGGGCGACGGAGGGAGAAGAGGAGAAGGAAAATGTGAGTTTTGAAGGTTTTTATGGAGAAGGAAAGGGTTGCGATTAACTTGCGCCGGCCCTGGATAATCCGAAGGTGTCACCGTTTGGGCCCTAATTTAAAGGAGGCTCTCCAATTATACAAAAATAAAAATCAAGAAATTAAAAAATAAAAATAGAAAAATGATTATTTTGTTTTCAAGCCTTGGAGGAAAAGTAAGTTGAAAAGTCAAGACTACTTTTGAAAACTTTTTTAAAAATTGTTTTGTTGAAAAATAAATAACTGACAAAATATTAAATAACTGAAAATAATAATAAGTTATGAGAGAGGTATCTCAAAACATGAAAAAACCTATTTAGAAATATCTCATTTTATTTAAGATGTTCTTAGGTCTGTTTTTCATCTAAATTATATATTAATAATTTTTTTGTAAAATACAAAATCAGTGCCTACTAAAATAAAATTTAAAATCTAAATTCGGTGAATCATATAATATTTCAGAGACAAAATTTGATACAAAGAATTTCACTATATTTTATTGAAAACCAAAACAAGTCTATAAACGGTAGATCTGGGAATTCGAGTATTCGGTTTGGGTAAAGATTTGGGTTCTATCGAGTACAGGCTCCATCGGGCCTACTAATTTTATACCCATGCATGTACATGTAAGGTTTAGGTTTGGCTCAGGTACGAGTCCTACCAAAAACAGGTTCGGATCCAGGTTCCAAACTATTGAACTTGTATAGGTTCTAAAACATTTCGGGTACAGGTTCGGTTGAGATTTGAGGGTTTTGGAGCGAATCTCCCAAGTCATCTTATTAAAATATCTCGACTCAATTTTTTTCTCTCTTTTTGCTCCAACTCGTTGTTTCTAGAATGCTAATTGTAAGGTTTTATATGGAGATATTGTTTTCCCGTTGAACACTTTGTCGTTTTTCGCTTTTCAAATATAATTTACAAATATACTATATGATTCATGAAAAAATTCCTTTTGAGAATCGACAAGACCGATCTCTTGCTCGTCACAATATACGAAGTCCCGTATTTTGGAATAAAGAGATAATCGGAAAAAAAATCCAGAGAGGAATTATTAATATTATTTAGCAAAAAAAAAAGGAATTATTAATATTAGTTTTAAAGGGAACTTCTTCTAAAATGTGCTTTGATGTATTTCGTACTTTCTTGCAATTACTAAGTTATTGATGGTACAAAATGATTAAGAATATTTATGGTATGAGAATGAGATTGTGGTGTAATATAGTATATTTGTAAATTATATTTCAATAACATTGTGGTGTAATACTGTACTATATGTACAGTGATAAGAAATGAAATACTGCAATATAATATAGTAGTACCACCGTTTGTATCACTATCTTTATCATTTTACTGAACAATTACATAATCATACTATAAGAGGTACATCTTATACAAGTAGGATTCGAACATAACGATAACTAAAAGTAAAGCATCTACATTGCCACATTAAACTTATTTTAATTCCAAGAATAGAAAGATAGTATAATTTTATCATGGGTCCAAGTCCTAGGACGTCGGTATATAACAATGTATATACTAATTTGGACCCCCTAGTTGACATGTCTCTATTAACTTTTTGTGAATAAATTGAATTTATCTTTAGCAGCACAGGATAACGATTTCTTTAGATTTTCTTCTTTTTTTATGCGTCTTGTCACCACATATATAACAAACATAAAAGAAAATACTATTTCAAAAAATTTAGAAAATAATGATCAGTAAGTACACATGTACTCGAATAACGAATGATCAACAGTTGACAAAAAAAAAAAAAAACGAATGATCAACAAAAAATTTAAATTCTTTCACCAACTTGTTAGAACGATCTAACGTTTCATATGTAATTGATCGAGGCAGTCATGTATACATATAGCTATTAAAACATATTTAATGGATTTTTTTCATCTATCCGGTGAAACTCTAATGATTTGAATAGTTGTGTGCGTTCAAACTAATCAGTACTTTGCACTGAGAAGTTGAATGATTAAAACATTGGAACACTATTGGGAGCGTGAATAGTAACTACTTTTTACCTCAAATCTATCGTGAAGAAATTAAAAAATATCAACAAAGAAAATATCTAAACGTTTACAAGTTTTTCGGTTGGTGTGACGAAACAGGAAAATAAATTATTTGCTTGTGTGTCTTAATTTGAATGTGACGGCTCTCAACTTTTCCACATTTGGATGCTCCTCCTGCTCGTGGTGGTAACTTTTTTTAAATATAATTTAAATCAAACTACACCAATCAAGTATGCTAGCTAAAGAGTATAATATTTGGATGATCAAATAGTTGAGAAAACTTGATTAATAAAACTTAGGTGGAATAATAAAAAAATGTTAGAACAATATATATATATATATATATAGCTTTAGTAAATTAGTGATGGTTTGTTAATTATCTTGCTTTACTGTAACATGTTCGGAATCAATTTTCCAAAAACACAACAACTTAACGCCATCGTAGATGAAAAGTACGCATAATCAAGCTTTCAATACGTAAAATCATAAAATAAAAAAAAAGGTGATACATTTACTATTCATCATCAAAATCTGTTTATTATTTTCATGTACCAAAATATCAACCGTGAAACCTTACCTTACCTTACCTTACAAGATGGAGTTGACAGATTACACAATACGATGATGTCGGCCCTATGCAATTGAGCATATATATCATAAATTGAATTGTCGTATGTTAAAGGTAGAGGCGACATTTGACCCCAAGTTAAAATACACTAACTAACAAATAAATCTATATAGAAATAGTTTTCCTTTTTCTTTTGCTCGTCCGCCAAATTATTTTGTATGATCCAAGGAAGAAAAGTATATTCTTCGAATTATATTCATGGTTAAGGAATATGAGCTGATGTTGATATATATATATATACACACACATGCATATCTTTTCTTTTGATTTTTCAATCCATTAAAGGAATTTTTCCAATATCTGTAATGCATGGTGCATATACAGTACTACATGCACATAAATGCATGCATGCACTTGACTTATAACTTATTAGCATATGCATATATATTCCGAATTTGGTAAGAAATCTCGTTTCCACAAATCTTTTGAAAATTCGTACTGCTTAACAAATAAACGTGATCAGTTTCGACTATTTTGGCCTATTTCGTTTTCTTTTTTTTTTGATAAAATCCTATTTCGTTTTTTTTATAATATTTTTCGTGTTGTCCAATGTGTTATCACATACATCGACACATGCCATATACCGACTTCGAATAATGCAAAAATTTGAAGTGTAGCACAGAAGGATAATCTTTATATGAATGTAAACATTTAACGTTTAACGTTTCATCGTATGTACAGATGACACACTTAAAGAAAATATTTAACGCTCATTATAAGTGACCCACAAACATTTAACGTTTCATCGTATGTACAGATGTACTAGTATATTTTTCATCTTCGGTATACATGACGAACTAAATTACGTAACACTATTATAAATGAAAATTGAAGAATACAACAAAAACAAATTAAATGTTCGTATAAAAACACAACCCGAAGAGAAACCCATTAATACTGTGGGGGAGACAAGGCAAATGACCTTTAGTCCTTACCGTGGGATATTTGACGTCAATGATTATTGAATAAAAAATTGAGAACAAACTGATAAAAGAACACAAAGACAAAACATGATTTCCCACTAATACTTTTATAATATTTTATTTACTAATTATTTTCAAAGAAAAAGGGATACAACTAAATTTTCCTTAAAATTTTAAGTTATCAAGTAACTCAACCAAAGAAGAAGAAGAAGCAACCTGATGGAAAATGGTGAAGGATCAAGTCAACCAATGCAAAGCCAAGTATTAGACTAGTTAATGTAAGCCTCTGATCTTTATCCTCTTTATGCTTTCTCATATGTGTTCTTATTCTGAATTTCGTCTCTGTTTTAGGTGGATTCGACATGGGGTTAATTATTTTGTATTTTGAGGCTTTAGGATTATGATGCGGATATGATATATTTTGGATTCAAAGATTATGATTATGGATTTTATGTACTTTGGAATCAAATGTTTTATGTTTTTTGGATTCAAGGATTAATATTTTGGATTATATGTATTATGACTTTGGATTTTATGTATTTTGGAAACAAGGATTATATGTATTTTGGATTCAATTTCAAACCACTAGAATTACATAACAAACAAACCATTAGTTGCATCAACAAACACAAATTAGGTAGCAAAAATACAAGCAACAAACATAGATTAGTTGCATCTTACAATCTTCTCATCTACATAACAAACATACAAGCAACAAACACAAATTAGATAGCAAACTTATACAAAACGACAATTGCCACAACAAACACAACCATGTTCTTTAAACTCTTAAGTTGCATCTTGCAATCTTCAATTTCTTTTTGAACACCTTCTAACTCCTTCTTAAAATTCTTTATCACAACTTCACAAGTCTTTATCTCCATTTTCAGATTTTCCATGGTTGATTCTGAAACTGCTACATCATTTTCTAAGTTCAATGAAGTTCTTTCAAGATCACCAAGTTTTGGTTTCATTTCCTCAATCTCTTCAAGCATAGATTCTTCTGTCCATTTGAAAAAATGAAACCGATTTTTCTACAACATACGACAATAATTTCAATCGAATTTGCAAATACAATAACATAATCTCAAACCAAAATTACTTACCTCATCTCCATGTGGACAAGCATGAAATGGTCTCCATGGGTTCGTCGAAGTTCTTGAGGTCAACAATCTTACACGTTCCCCACATCTACATTGAGTCGGAATCCCTTTTTCTCGATAACTCATACTCTTGTCGTCGATTTTACCCAAATTGGCAAAGAAGAAAGAAAATAAGAACCTTAATTTCGAAATCTCAATTTATCCCCAAATTGAGAAACTCTGTCGTTTTAAACTAACAAACCCAACTCGTTAACACCCGTTAACGGGTTATTAACAGACATTAACAGATTATTAACAGCCGTTTACGGTTTACCAACTCCGTTTACGGTTTTGTATAAATTAGCCAATTTTTTATAGTTCATGTGCTAAATTAAAAAAAAAAGTGGAGTTCATGGGGATATAGGCCGAACTCAATAGTTCATGTATAATTAGTCGGGAGACCAATAGTTCATGGGGAAATTGGCTGAAAATCCTATTATATCATCATAACAATCATAGTCAGTTGATAACTTAAAATTTTCATATTATTATATCATCATAATTCATAACAATCATAGTTACTTGATAACTTAAAATTTTAAGGAAAATTTAGTTGTGTCCCTAAATTTAGTTACATCCACCCTAATCCTATACACTGCCTTGTTGTAGCTCTTAGCAACATTCCAGAAGATACCTTTCATATATGTCCTGTTTGGATGCTTCTTCTTTAAGTTTGTGTAAATGTGTCTTGCACACATCATGTGCTCAACATTAGGTAACAAAGCTGATACAACATTCAATAAGCCCTACAACCAATAAATAATATTTATTGTAATGGAGAAGTATACAAAAAAAATTGAAAGAATGGAGAAGTTTAGATCTTTACCTTCTGTCTATCCGATATTACTGTAATTCAAGAACCATCATGGAGCTTTACTTCTTTCTTCAGGTTCTCAGTGGACCATGTCCACTTAGGCTCATTCTCTATATCCACCACAGCTCAAGCAATGGGGTACATTTGGTTGTTAGCATCTCTTTCAACAACTGCTAACAATTGCCCCTTCATTGTGCTCTTAAGGAAGCATGCATCAAGACCAAAGATAGCCCGACAGTGAGCTATCCATGTGTTCTTCAAGGAACCAAAGCAGACATAGAATTTGTCAAATACATCCACACCATCATCTCCCAGGTATGTCTCTAGTTCAATAGCTGACCCAGGATTTTGCCTACAAAATACAAAACAATTAAATTCAACAATAGCAGTTTAAACAAAGGCAGAAGCAACTACTTACTTTAATAATTCAGTCCTGTAGAGTCTGAGTTTAGAGAATTGTTCATCATGCTCTTCTTGGATGATTTCCAATGCCCTTGTCTTTGCATTTTTATACTGATCATAGGATGCAATCAAGTTCCACCGAATGTGAATGCTTTCTACTATATCTTTAGGCTTAATATCTGGATTGTTCCTAATATCGTCCACAAATAACTCAGCAATCACCTCTTGAGTAAGCAGCTTTAAATGTCCATAACTCAGCAATCACCTCTTGAGTAAGCAGCTTTAAATGTCCATTCTTCATGCAAGTATGATTCTTGATCAAAGTTTTAATCATCCATTTCTGCACTGGTTTTTCATACGAACAGTAGACCCTCCACAAACATTGTTCCTCTCCTTCTTTTGCTACACTAGCACATATCAGCTCTGAAATGTCTTTATCCCAATGATTATACTTGATATTCCATCCATGAATCAACATGTATTCTACCATTACCTTCTTGAAATGCTCCAAACTGTTGAAAGCTTACCTTAACTTCAACTCACCACTACCTTTCTTGTACAAGAGATAACGAACTCCACTGTCTTGATCTTCATCTTTCTCCACCGTCTCACTCTCCCTTCTCTCACTCTCAGCCACTGTCTCACCACCATCTCTACCATAATCAGGCTCCACAAATACATCGATAGCCTTGGTCCAGTTTAATGCATCACACATCTTCTTAAAGTTCTCATCACCATTTGTTATTCTCCTTCTATCTTCTATTTCATCATAAGGGACCTTATAAGAGACTACTTTACCATACAGACTAACATGCAGCTTATTCATAAGCTCTTTAAACAATGTAGATGCTTGAGCTTCAATAAAACGATGACCACCACCAACGTATACAACTTTGCCATTAACCACATAAATCTAACCACTATGGTAACAACTGAACGATGTAAGACCTTCTTCACTGCAAAACACAAATGAAAACCAAAATACAATCAAACTCTATCATCTACAAAATCGAATACAAACCGTAAGCTGTTTTAACCGTAATATAATCAATCGAGTAAAAACGGTAAGCTGTAAATGACCGAAATACAAGAACAAAACTAATATACAATCAAAATCGACACTCACAAACAAATCGCAATCAAAATCAAAATGCAATCTAAATCGATTTACCTCATTCTCAACTGTCGGGAGAAAAACATATCTGAGAAGACACGTCTGCCTTCGCGATTTGATTCGACACTCACAAACGAATCTAATTTCTCTCAATCTCTCGATCTGATTTCAATTTCTATCTCTTGATCTCTCAATTTCTCTAAGAGTCTGAGAAAATTCTCTATCTTCCAAACACAAAAGAATGATTTGAGAAACCCTAATTTTATTTTTACCCCCAAATCAGAACGACCATGTTTTGATATCCATTTACTCATAAAACAATCGAATTCGGTTAACTCTAAACCGAATCAAACCTGAATGCAGATCCTGTTTGCCACGTGTGTCTCTGTTAACGGAAAATTGACTCCGTTGACGGTTTTGTGTAAATCGACCCAATTTTATATAGTTTATGTGCTAAATTCAAAAAAAAAGTGGAGTTCATGGAGGTTTAGGCCGAACTCAATAGTTCACGGATAATTAGTCGGGAGACCAATAGTTCATGGGGGAATTGGCCGAAAATCCTGATATAATAATATCTGATACTTTTAAATTCGTATTATATATCTTGAATAACAAACATATAAAAATGTCACATATATACTATTGTGTCAAACTCATTTGAATTTTGGGTTTAACGATAACAATTACACATAGAGCTTGATTGGTACACCCGCTATCACCCGTAAACGCAGCGTTTGCGGGCAGTAACGGTTTCTAGCGTTTGACAACAATCATGGAAAACGCTTTTCACCGCTCCGTACCGCTCCAAATCGCTCAAAACCAAAAGCTGCTTTCCTCGAGCGTTTGCGGTTGCGGGTGATTGCGAATGAATTTATTTTTTATTGAAAAATAAAATAAAATCTATTTAAAAATCAGAAAATATATAATAAATTTTAAAAAATCAAGATTTGAATATTATAACTATGAAATATATTAATACTTTGACATTTTTAATTAGTAACCTATTATAATTTTATATTATAAAATCTTCACATCAAAATTCTCTAAATAAATTACGATCATAAATATATGTAAATCTAACAAACTAAATTTTAAAATGTAACATTAATCTACAAAAGAAACAATTTGTCCATTAAATTCATAACTTTAATCCAAAATAATAATATTAATAATAAGAGTAAAAATAAGAATAATAATAATAAACAACGTAAGTATCATATATATGATTTTCAGTATTTAAATTTATTGAATTAATAATTTTTATATTTTATTATAATAATATGATTTTTTATAATTATTTAATGTGTTTATATTATTAATTTATTATTTAATCGTTATTGCATCTGCTGTCAACCAGTCGTAAATATCCTGCAAACGCACTAATTTTTAACCGTTGCACCAGTCATTCAAATCGTTCGGAAACGCTTGAAACCGCAACCGTCCGTTTTCGCAAACTTCCGCAACCGCAACCGCAATATACCTGTCAGGCTCATAATATGATAAAGAAATGTTGTGCCGCCGGCCGCCGCGTATGATATAATTATAAAAATTTAATTGTTTCCATAAAAGATATGATTATGTCTTTACCTTTACCTTGCTGTCTTGTCTTTGTGTTGTTCACGTCACGGTGCTCTCTCAGCCGCCAAATTTTAAAGTACCCAAAATAGCCCACCACTCGAGTACTAATCCACTGCGTCACACCCTAACTTTCTTAACATGCACTACCACCACGTCATCAATTCAGATCGGGATGTTCTCTCACTCATCACGTGGCGCCATGTGGTTGGACAATTTAATTTACTGGATACGTAGCTATAACAGTTTGAGACAAATTTTAATGGTAAACAAAATTTGCTAGTAAATTGAGCATATTTATGAAGATTTTTAAAAAACTCGAGCATATTTACGAAGACTATTTTCTCATTAATTTGCCATAAATTTGCCATAAAATTTAGTCGTAGAGAAATTTACTAGTACGTAAAATTGTGACATAGTATTTGTGATGAATTTTAAAAGCAAACTTTTATTTTGGCTTTAAATGTTAAGATATATACACTTTTCGAAATTCTTATAGCAAATGTTAATATGTAAAAGCAATTTTTTTAGTAAGAAGTAAGAACTAACACAATTTACTACGAAATTTTCTCAAAAGAAAATAATTACAACAAATTTGTGTCACAATTGCTACATAACAAACTTACAAATTTTGTAATGTTTGTATTTGATTAGTACATTATTGAAAAATGATTACATGGTTGTTAGGGATCATTTGATATAAGACAATCCACACCTAAATAATCACATGAGATTCTTGAATCCATGATAAAGTAATAAATTTCTTAAATCCAAATGCATTCATTTGCAACACTTAAAAATACTTATATACTAATTTTTCTTATAAATTAGTATTCTCAAGATTTTGAAATTTTATTATCTATAGATCTTAATTAAAAGATACATTAATAATTATATAAATATATTTTTTTCAGTGAATCTATATATAATTGTCGAGACCATACATGAAATTAATTATAATAAAAATGAAACTTTCAGATTAGTCCAACTCAGAAAGAAAACATTTATTGTTATATGAATTTATAGAAACTTTACTTTTTTTTTTTTTTTTGTCAACTATAGAAACTTTACATATTACCGAATTCAAATATATGGAGTATATTTATTTTTTTAAAATGAAAATTGGAGACAAAGCTTAAAGGGTTTATTTTACAATTTTAACTTCTTCCTAATCTCATTGCTCTTAAAAACCCAATTCGCTTCTTCCCACCGGATTATATCCCATTCTCTCCTCTTGAGTCCGAGTCCCCACTGAGTTGACTCGTTCTCTTCCCTTTCTCATACCCAAACAATGGAGGAGACCGATCGTTCGCGCGCTTTCGTCAAAGACGTTAGACGAATCGTCGTCAAGGTTCCAATCCTCTCTCAGATTTTTGAATTGATCAATTTCTCTTCAAAATTTTCCGGGTTTGACTTTTTTTTATCGGCGTTTTCGTCCATTGTTGCGTTGATGTCAATTCGATACTTTATTAGTTTTAAGTATTTTTATTGGCGGCGGAGAAATCTTGGGAAATGATAACAATTTGATTTTTTTCTCACACATATGCATCTTTTGAGCGATTTCTGGATTGTTAATGATCAGAGTTTGGTTATTGTACAGGTTGGGACTGCAGTTGTTACTGGGAAAGGTGGAAGGTTGGCTCTTGGACGCTTAGGAGCAATTTGTGAACAGGTATTAACATCAAAATATGTTCTTGATTATGTTCCTGATTAATCAGAATTGAAAAATGAGGTTTTTTGAAAGGACTTTTGTGTGTATGTGTGTACTTGTGGCCTTTAATTACCTACAAAAATGATAATGTCAGCTTGCGGAATTGAACTCGGATGGATTTGAGGTCATTTTGGTGTCATCTGGTGCGGTTGGCCTTGGTCGACAACGGCTTCGATACCGACAATTAGTCAACAGCAGGTTTTTGTGATGGAAAAGACTCGAATTTGTGTCTCAGGGGAAATTGAATTAACAGTTATGTATGTTTTTGTTCTGTGCTGATTCTTCTTTTCTTCTTCTATATGGATCATTCCAGTTTTGCAGACCTGCAAAAGCCACAAATGGAACTTGATGGGAAGGCTTGTGCTGGTGTTGGACAGAGCAGTCTCATGGCTTACTATGAAACTATGTTTGACCAGGTGATGAATTTTTCTCGTTTTTTTTTTTCCGGTTTTTTAGATTATTGGCAAGCATTTCAAATATTGATGTGTTGTTTTCCTAAATTGGGTAGTTGGATGTGACGGTGGCTCAAATGTTGGTGACCGATAGCAATTTTAAAGATAAGGATTTCAGGAAGCAACTTAGTGAAACTGTCAAATCGATGCTGAAAATGAGAGTTATTCCAGTTTTCAACGAGAATGATGCTATAAGCACTCGGAAAGCCCCCTATAAGGTATCTTGATAAACTTGAATTGAGTAATTTTCTGCTTCTGAATCTTTTAATCTAACCTTAAGCTTCACTGCACGATAACCTATGCAGGATGCTACGGGTATATTTTGGGATAATGACAGTTTAGCTGCTCTACTATCGCTGGAGCTGGAAGCCGATCTTCTGATTCTTCTAAGTGATGTTGAGGGTCTTTACACTGGCCCTCCAAGTGATCCTGAATCAAAGTTAATCTACACATACATTAAAGAAAAACACCAAGATGAGATTACGTTTGGCGAGAAGTCCAAATTAGGACGAGGGGGTATGACTGCAAAAGTTAAAGCTGCTGTTAATGCAGCTGACTATGGCATTCCTGTTATTATAACCAGGTAAAAGGCCCTTCCGTACTCGGTAATTTTCTCCACATGCTCACATTTACCATCAGCTTCTTCCCCTGAATATCATAGTTTAAATGGAACTGATCCATAAGTTAGCATATGATGTTGGATGGGAGAGTGATTTTTTTCTTGCTATTTTTTTTTTTTTTTGAAGTGGGTACGCAGCTGAGAATATTGCTAACGTCATTAGAGGATTTCGTGTTGGTACTCTATTCCATAAAGATGCTCATTTGTTGGATCCAGTCGAAGATACTAGTTCTCGTGATATGGCAGTTGCTGCGAGGGAAAGTTCCAGAAAGCTTCAGGTAATGTTAGGGAATTTATGCAAGTCTCAATTTGTAAATTCAGAAAATTGTTTCTCGTTTTGCAACTGTCTCTAACTTGTCAATATACTTACAGGCCTTGTCTTCAGAAGATAGGAAACAAATTCTACTTGATATTGCAACTGCCCTTGAAGCAAACGAGAAAATTATTAAAGCTGAGAATGATTTAGATGTTGCTACAGCACAAAGAGCTGGATATGAAGAGTCTTTGGTAGCTCGCTTAGTTATGAAGCCTGGGAAGGTAAGACACTATTCAGCCGTGTGATTAAATATACTGCACCATTTTTTTTCTCTTCATATGGCCATTTATTTATTCTTTTACATTGTTTTGTGCTTGATAGATCTCAAGCCTTGCAGCTTCCATTCGCCAGCTAGCTGAAATGGACGACCCAATCGGCCATGTATTAAAGAAAACTCAGGTAATCCGAGGACAATATGCTGTTAACCTTCCTCCCTATTAACATGCAAAGTTGTCTAATGACAGTTTTTTATGTAACAGATTGCAGATGACCTTATTTTAGAGAAGACCTCATCACCATTAGGGGTTCTTCTGATTGTTTTCGAATCCCGCCCGGATGCACTTGTTCAGGTATGTCACGAGTCATTGCCCTTTATGCTCTTAGATCTTTATGCTTTTTGATTTGAACTCTGATAGCTGGATACCATGCTCTATCAATGAATTAAACAGATCGCTTCACTTGCAATCCGAAGTGGAAATGGTCTTCTGTTGAAAGGTGGAAAGGAAGCGCGTCGATCAAATGCAATCTTACACAAGGTACATCAACCTCCTATATCTTAGATCTCTAATATTTTTCATTATCTTGCTTATCAAAATATGTCTGTCGAGTTAATTTGTGAATTCCATGGAAAACTTGTAGGTGATCACTGATGCAATTCCGAAGACTGTTGGAGGTAAACTCATAGGACTTGTGACTTCGAGAGAGGAGATTCCTGATTTGCTCAAGGTAAATAGATATATGATCGGCAAGTCACCAGAAATGGTCTTATCTTTACTTTAAGTGAACTCACCAATTGCATGTATGCTACAGCTTGATGACGTTATTGATCTTGTGATCCCAAGAGGCAGCAACAAGCTTGTTTCTCAGATTAAAAACTCGACGAAAATCCCTGTGCTAGGCCATGCTGGTACATTTTAAGTTCAATTTCCATTAAGTTGGTTTGGCTTTAGAGAGAACATGGCTTATTTTTATGTGCTTCCAGATGGAGTCTGTCATGTATATGTTGACAAGTCATGTAAACTGGACATGGCAAAACGCTTAGTCACAGATGCAAAGGTAGACTATCCAGCAGCCTGTAACGCGATGGTTAGAGACTCTTACCTTTTTCAGCAATGTCACTTATGTACATAGCGATTTCGTATTTCTTGTCTCACTTCATCTTCTCTTATTATCTTGTCCTAACAGGAAACCCTTCTTGTACATAAGGATCTTGAGCAGAATGGTGTCCTCAACGAGCTTGTATATGCTCTGCAATCCAATGGTAAGAATAGTAGTTTAGGAATACGTTATAAACTGGGTGTTTATTATTCGATCTATTAAAACCATTTGTTTCAATCCACACATACTAAAAATAAGATGAGATTTAGTTTGCTTACTATTTTCATATGATACTTTTGTTTAAAGTGTACGCGTAAAATTGCAGGTGTCACTATGTATGGTGGGCCAAGGGCAAGTCCTAAACTGAAAATCCCTCAAACGTCTTCATTTCATCATGAGTACAGTTCCAAGGCCTGCACTGTTGAAATTGTAGACGACGTACATGGGGCTATTGATCATATTCACCAACACGGAAGGTAAAACTTATTGCTGATTCCAACTGATAACATCACAAAGTTTTCAAAGGGCCTACCGCTCTGTATTTGTATCATGTGCTGAGTAATAAGTGTGGTCACTCTTTTTGTCTGTCTTGTGAGAGCAGTGCACACACTGATTGCATAGTGACAGAAGATAGTGAAGTCGCAGAGATATTTCTCCATCAAGTGGACAGGTAAGAACTCATGTACTAAATCATTGTTATGCTTTGATTTCTAGTTCATAGTGTTTGAGATTGAATATATTGGAAACTAAATTCTTTAACGTATGCGTGTTCTCGACAGTGCTGCTGTTTTCCACAATGCAAGCACGAGATTCTCTGATGGTTTCCGATTCGGACTTGGTGCTGAGGTAAGGACAAACTGAATAGAGCAAGTGTTAATGAATGAATGAATAGACTAATGAGATTTTGTTCTTATTTATAGGTGGGAATAAGCACAAGTAGGATCCATGCCCGTGGTCCAGTTGGAGTCGAAGGATTATTGACAACGCGATGGTACAATCTAGAGCTTTCTTTTTCCTTCCTCAGTTCATTGTAACAATCTGTGAAATCTGAATGGGTTGTGTTGATGATGACAGGATAATGAGAGGAAAAGGACAAATTGTTGATGGAGACAATGGAGTTGTTTACACCCACAAGGACCTTCCTGTCTTACAAAGGACAGAGATAACTGAGAATGGGCTTTAGTTATCTCTCTATGCTAATGCCATATTTCGTTTTTCTATCTATGATTGAAGTTGTTTTTGTTTGATTAGGATTTAGTGTTCCTTGATGGTTGTATCAACATAAGAAGACCTATGTGGTCTTTGATAATAGTAAAATGTTTAGTAGCTTCACTTCATGTCAAAAACACCTTATAAGTCACACATCCTTCTACTTTACCATTTCTGTTTTTTTTTTTTTTTCCATTTTTGTTAAACAATGATTCAAATTCTAATTTCACATTCAAACCAAATGTAATGTGAGAACTCAGAAGTCATTACAATAAAACTTGCAACCATAATAATAAAACTATCTTATTGTTACTCTTCCTAGTGTTGTCTCTATTCTTGGATAAAATTCTTGAGATTCTTCAACCAAAGTAAGTACTCTCTGCTATCTTTCTTCATCATGTACTCGTACAAGAAATCCGCCGCGCTTGCTTTTATTCCTCTGGTCTCCAGATACTTGTGAAACGACTTACGCATATTCTCATCCAACTCTCTGCAAATGTAAAAAAAAAAACGAGAGAACAGTTAACGCTTATCGGTCATGAAAGTAAAAAGCAATTCGGTTAAAATGTTTCGGCTTACTGAAAATCCGGCCCGTCATACGCCAATTGTTCTTCGGAAGAACTCTCTGGATGCTTCACAGATAAACCATCAATAACAATCTCATCAGGGTAAGCAGTACAGCTAAACTCAAGGCTAAGTCCACTCTTCTTGGTAACAGTCACAACTAACGGGAGGCTTGTCTCACTCGATTTCTCATTACGACCATCACCATCTTCGTTGTCATCCACATCATCTTCATTTTCATCCATTGCAAGACCAGGCATGCTTACTTCTACCTTAATCTGCTCTCCGTTGTACTCTCTAGTCAACATCACAGTCCGGTGTCCAGGATTATCTTCGATTGTGAACGGAAAGTCGCCAGAGTCCGTTATCTCTTCAACCTGCACAACGAACAAAAATATCGATAACCAAGAATCATATAAAAACCTTACTCAATAGCTAAAATCAGGAAACCGAATCAGATTCATCCGGTTTACGGATGATTTGATATGACCTACACCATAATACTTTAAACCAATGCTTCTGAAAATAAAGGCATGATCAAATTTCGCAAAATTTATAGAAATTTAGCCAAAATTTTCAACATTTCATTTTGCAATTTTCTTTCACAAATCAAACAAAACCACCCTAAAATCTCTTGTTATCTAATGAACGAAATTGAAATCGAGGGTTTTACCAGATCGTGATTATGGGTTTCAAAAGCATCGTTGATTTCGGAATCAATCACTTGGAGAAGCGTCTGATCGGACTTTAACCGCTCAGTGGCCGTCGTCGAGTAAAGAGAGAGACGAGAGACGAAGAAAGGACGAATCAGAGATGGCTTCGAAACAAGAGACGAACGGTTAACCACGACGGAGACGGCCTGGGCTCGAGCCACACGACCACACACCGAAGCCAATCTCGAAGCTGACCTACGAATGCACAAAGCGAAGACCATTGCGATTGATTCACAAAGAAATGAGCTATTTTCTCAGGGTTTAGGGTTTTATCAATGTGTTTACATAACCGGATCCTTAACCGGAGTTGCATCCAAACCGGAAATTCAAATTTCATAAACCAAAACTTTTTTGGACAAACAATTTTGATCAATTTTTGGCATATCTTAGAATTTACAAAGTCACTTTTAAGAAATGTTTATAAGAAAGAGATTGAAATGTTTTTCCGATTTCACTAATTTTGGTTTACACATTTAAGTAACCATATGTATATGTTCTATGTGACTCGGATCAACATGACAACCATTATGAACACACAGATCATAGCCAAGATCAATAGCCACTGGAAGCAACTCGTCTTTGAGCTTTCTGAGTAAATCTTCGAGGCTCTTACGTTTGTGTGTCCCGTGGTCGCTAAGCTTTGCTCAATGGCCACTTCGGTAGAGTCAAGTATCTTTTGTTGACAAATCCACAACAAAAATATACATAAATGTTACGACGAGTGAAGCTAGTAAAAACAATATACGAACCAGCATCGAACCTTCTCTGTGTTTTGCACTGATTGGCTTATCATGAGACTCCTCTCCTTGAGTTGTCTTGCAAGTACCACCATTTCATCGGTTAGATCATCTTGGAGCTTTCTGTCATGATATCATTGAACAATGTGGTATTAAATCGCAAATTCCAGCTTTACTCGTCACGAAAAGTATTGTGTTTATTGTACAACATACATAATCAGATGAGTTTTGAGTTTTTCTGAGTGAACTATGAAACTGTACCTGTGCTTTTCAATGTTTGCTTGAGCTGCCTTGTCTAGTTTTATTGGCTTTGATGGATCAGCATCGTAAATTTGCTCCTTGGAACTTGCAGAACTACCTCAATCAAGGAAGCTCATAAGAATATTTTTAAAAAGTTACAAGTTGAAAAGCACGCGAATCATGTTTTCCACTTACACGTTTCTTCTTCTCAGCTGTGGAGAAGTGGGGCTTCGAGGTTCGTCTTCTCTTTTTGGAGAGCTTCCACTGGTAGAAGAATCCTTAGCAAAAGGTTCATCAGATACCTCTATCTCAGGCTGTAAATTTGACACCAAAAAAATCAATAATTTGGAATTAGTTTACACAAGTAAAGCTCCTTAATTCTTGTAACAACTATGAATGGTTCTACCTACAGAACAAATCAAAATGTACATTCCTGAAATTAAACTCATGGGGAAGTAAGAAAGAAACTTCAAACAATTTCTCAGACCAAATGCATCTAGTTTAAAGGAAAAAATGGGGAAGTAAAGATGAAAACATCGTACAAGCCAAAACCGAACAAGTTCTTTCTAGTTCAGGTGACTTATTACCTCTTGAGCAGCTATTTTGGAAGCAACGGCTTCAATCTTCTCATTGTACTCATTCACCTTAGCCTTTGTAGCTCTGGAAAAAATGTCAAAAGAGAAGAGATAAGCGCATTCTCGTAGTGAAAACTAAGTGAATCAAATAGCCACACTCTTAATTCGCCATATCTCACAAAGATTGAATCTTTCGCCAAAGCAAGTAGTCGGAAACTATAATATCAATTTTGAATCTCTTAACCCTTGATCATAGAGAAGATATAACTCTCCTCCTAATTCAAAACTCCAAAGCAGCAATCTTTTAAACAAAATTGTGACATCAAACTCACTTTGAGAGAGTAAGAAACCTGGGAAGACCTTCAGGTGTCTTCTCTTCTGAGAGTTGTTCTAATAGTTCCCTCAAAGTAGCAACATACTGCAAATGTTTTCATACATCAACATTACAACCATTATTAGCATCGAGGTTTATAAGCACAAAATCAAATAGCCTATTAAAGAAGATTCCTTACATGCATAAGCTTTGACTGATTCTGCTGATTAGGTGCAGCGGAAAGCAATCTCCGCAAATTGATTTCTGTTTTGCTGATTCCCATCATCAGATTTATCCCTGAACATTGAAAATTTACACATTCAGATCCAACCAAGAGACCAGATCAAAAACCCAGTTCGAGGATCTACAAGAAGGAAAAGAGATCAATCAATTCGGTAATAATTACAGTTTCCAATCGAATCCAATCGGATTTCAGGAAGATGAACTCAACCTTTGGTTCAGGCAATTCGTCGAACACCTTTCAGGCGCCAAACCTTGATCGCGTGAATCGCTCTATGAGAAGAAGAAGAAGCGAAAATAAATTTTTTTTTTCGTCGAGACCAATGAATTGGAGTGAAACGGTTTTTTTTGTTTGCAAAGAAAACATATATTCGGTTATTGGCTTTGGTTTCGGTTTGATAAGGAAACCAATCGCCTAAACCGATAAGAACCGAATACATAGACGGATAGACCTCCTTAAACAACAACTAGGCCCAAATTCTAGGAAAAACCCAAGAGATTCTCCAACCTTGCAGCTACAAATCAACAACCCGCAATCTATGTCTCCGGCGCCGGCGAAAAAGAAAACCCAATCCCATCCACCGATAGTCGGTTTCGGCGTGAAATCTAAGATGATCCAACGTGCATCACCAAAGGCCAAGATGAAGCCCAAGAAGAATGGACCAAAACAGAGCCCATCAAGAAAAATCAAGTCAAAAATAACACCAGCAGACCAGATTCGTGTTTCAAGCCCACAGGCCCACAAGGAATCACCCAACTTAGCTCCATGAATGCACTCGCTTGGAATTGTCAAGGCGCCGGTGCCGACTTGACGAAAGATCATCTTCGGGAACTTTATCGTGGCTTTCTACCTAGCTTTTTATTTTTATCGGAAACAAAAAAACAATAGGCATTTTCTGCAAGATTTGCAAGTTGAATTCGGTTATGATCATGTTTTTACCGTTGAGCCGAGAGGCAAAAGCGGTGGGCTTGCCCTTTTTTATATGAATGATCCGACGGTTATTATTTCTTATTCGGACAATCGAATGATAGATATAGAATCTACTTTTGAAGGACATAAATTTTTTATGACATTTGTGTATGGCGATCCGGTAGTAGAATACCGAGAACGTGTATGGGAACGCCTCACGAGAATAAGTATAAATCGGCAAAATGCTTGGCTCATGATCGGTGATTTTAATGAAATCACCGGAAATCATGAAAAACGAGGTGGACGAAGTCGACCAGAATCCTCATTCATTCCATTTCGAACCATGTTGGATAATTGCGGAATGATTGATTTCCCACACTCAGGAAACCCACTTTCGTGGGTAGGACGACGAAAAATTGGTGATGTAAGAACAAAAGTAAAGTGTCGGCTAGATCGTGCTATTGGAAATGAAGACTGGCATACGCTCTTTTCCCACACCATGGTGGAGTATCAAAAACTATGGGGTTCTGATCATAGACCAATACTAGCTAGAGTCCGATCCACGATTCAACATAAGCGGAAAAACTTCCGCTTTGACAAAAGATGGATCGGGAAACCCGGTTTTAAAGAAACTGTGACTACAAGATGGGGCACCTCAAATGGAATCCCACGTAGGGATTTCCATCAGAGAATAATCTCATGCCGATCACATATATCGAGATGGAAGAAATCGACAGTCACTAATTCAGCAAAACTTATTGAGGAGCTTAAAGACCAATTAGATCGTGCTAATGATGATGACAATTCTACACTAGAGGAGGTGGAAGAAATCCGAAGAAACCTTCTCCATGCTTTTCAAGAAGAAGAAATATATTGGCACTCAAAGAGTAGAGTGACTTGGCACTGTCACGGGGATAGAAATACAAGCTTCTTCCATGCCACCACAAAACAAAAGAGAGCCCAAAACCGTATCATCTGCTTAAAAGATAAAAACGGTCATTAGGTTGAGAGTGAGAGGGGGGTCGCAAAAGTCGCAACAAATTATTTTGAGACACTTTTTACCGCTTCAGAACCTCAAAAACTTAGATGATTCACTCCGGTATGTTACCGAGAAGTCTCTGAAGATGACAACATACGTCTCACTATTAATCCGATGGAAGCCGAAATAAAAGAAGCTTTGTTCAACATAAATCCAGACAAGACCCCAGGACCTGACGGTATGACAAGTCGATTATATCAGAAATTCTGGCATGTAGTGGGCCAAGACATTACAGTATTAGTTAAAGACTTTTTCAACTCCGGATCTTTCGATCCACGCCTGAATCAAACAAACATCTGTCTTATTCCAAAAATAAACAGACCGCGAGCAATGACAGAATTCAGGCCAATCAGTTTGTGCAATGTCAGCTATAAAATCATAGCCAAGATCCTATGTAAACGGCTAAAAAAGACCCTCCCGAACCTTATTTCGGAGACACAATCGGCCTTTATTGCTAGACGTCAAATAACAGATAATATCTTACTCGCTCAAGAGAACTTTCATGCACTTAGGACCAACAACAGCTGCAGATACACTTTCATGGCTATGAAAACCGATATGAGTAAAGATTACGACCGGGTAGAATGGCGTTTCCTAGAAGCCGTTATGAGAAAATTGGGCTTTTCAGAAAAATGGGTCAAGTGGCTTATGCTCTGCATATCATCTGTATCGTATCAAGTTTTGATAAATGGAGTGCCAAAAGGGAGAATTAAACCTACCCGGGGAATTAGACAAGGAGACCCCCTATCCCCATTTCTATTCATACTATGCACAGAAGCTCTCATCTCCCTGCTCAAAGGAGCAGAGGAAGAATCTCGCATTACAGGACTACGAATTGCTCAAGCAAGCCCAAGAGTTTCCCACTTTCTCTTTGCCGACGATAGTCTCTTTTTCTTCAAAGCATACGTCTTGCAATGTGCAGAGATCTTAAAAATTGTCAAAACCTATGGCGACGCATCGGGGCAGCAAGTAAACCCCAACAAATCCTCTCTATTCTTTGGGAATAGAGTTGACCATCAGATCAAAAGAGAGATCAAGAGGGTCATCGGCATAACAAACGAGGGAGGCATGGGCATGTATCTCGGTCTACCAGAGAAAATATGTGGCTCTAAGATGAAAGTTTTAGCCTATGTTCAAGATCGTCTTAACAACCGAATAAACACTTGGTCAGCTAAATTCCTCTCCAAATGAGGGAAAGAGGTGTTAGTAAAATCAGTGGCACAAGCCCTTCCGACATATGTTATGTCGTGCTTTATACTCCCTCATGGTATCACTGATAAACTCAGGAGTGCAATATCCAACTTTTGGTGGAGATCCCATCAAAACAGTAAAGGTCTACATTGGATTGCCTGGGACAAAATCTGCACCTCTCGAGACTCAGGTGGTCTAGGATTCAGAGATCTTTGCGAGTTCAACTTAGCCCTCTTTGCAAAACAACTGTGGAGATTGATCCACTTTCCAACATCCCTCCTTGCGAGGGTACTACGTGGACGATACTACCACCAATCATCCCCACTGATAGATCGGGAGGCCAGATCCCCCTCGTATGGTTGGACTAGCATCATAGCGGCCAAACCTCTGCTTAGACTTGGCATTCAGAAGACTATACGCTCTGGATATAATACCAAGACTTGGAATGAACCTTGGATTCCAGACAAACCGGCTCGTTTACCAAGACGCCTAAATAGACATATCCGGCAAGACCCCCATCTTCTGGTTAAAGACCTCATGCTACATAACTCACCGGAATGGAATCACACAAGAATCCGGGAATTATTCCATCCCGAGGATGTCGCTCTAATTCTGGGGTTGAAACCTAGTAGAACCTTCAAACTAGACGGTTATGCGTGGAGTTATACGAAATCAGGAATGTATACGGTTAAATCTGGATACGAGTTACTACACACCACAAACCAGAGAAGACTACAAACTCAACAAATATCTGAGCCGAGCATCACAGGTCTACTTAGCCAAGTATGGAAAATCAAGACCCCCGGGAAGCTTCGACACTTTATGTGGCAAGCCTTAACGGGGTGTATAGCCACTTGCCAATGACTGACTTACCGACACCTTGGAAATGATAAGAGTTGTCCCAGATGTGGTGCACCAGAGGAAATAATTAATCATATGATTTTTGAGTGCCCCCCGGCTCTGCAGGTGTGGGCTTTATCGGACTATCCGTCCCTTCCGGGTTATTTCCCGAGTACATCCCTATACCAAAATATGGATTTCCTATTTTGGAGGGCAAAAGAAAGGGGTCTCCCCAAACCACAAAGGGATACATTCCCGTGGATCATTTGGTTCATTTGGAAGGCTAGGAACGATAAGCTCTTTAATGGAAAGAATGTATCAGTCGCGATTACGCTCCAAGTAGCCCAGCTAGAGGAAGAAAGTTGGAGATGCGCAAACTTGGCTAGAGAAGAAGAAGACAGAGGGGAGGAAGGAGATACTACAGTGACGGAAGATACCACCTGATCCGAGCACCCACTTATCCCGATCTGCCAAGTGGACGCATCTTGGGTAAATCAAGGGCCCACTAGCGGTCTCGGATGGTTTCTCACTGACACATCATGTCAAACTCATACCGGCAAGCAGGGTTGCCGAAGAAGTCTATCAGCTTTACATGCAGAATTTGAGAGACTCCTCTGGGCGATGGATTGTCTTATCCAGAAGCGTATTCTTAGGGCCCAATTTGAGACGAATTGCTCAAACTTATTGACGATGACCGACGATCCGATAGATTGGCCAGCTTTCCAGTCTGAGCTAGATCACTTCGCAGAACTTAGAGATCACTTTATGTCCTTTCAATTAGCTTATATTCCTCGTTCATGTAATGCTCGTGCCGATGCCCTTGCAAATGTGATTTAATATATGGAGTTGTTGACAAAAAAAAAAAAAAAAACAACAACAACTAGGCTGGGCGATACGAAACGGAATCACAATCAATATATGGAGCGAACCATGGCTATCACTACGAGAGGTAACCTACTTTGCCTTGGAAAAGGGATTCAAAAAACTGAGATCCGAGTCGCACTCGTCTCAACTAATCAACGCCATCAACTCAGACACACCGAACCTGAACTTATATGGCATACTTGAAGACATTAAGGCACTCACCCAAACTTTCGAGACTGTCTCATTTGTTTGTATTAAACGTGAAGCTAATGTAATGGCTGATGGACTTGCAAAACAAACTATCAACATGAATGTGGTTTCGGCGGGATAATATTAATGGAAATTTATTTTCTGCTAAAAAAAAAAAACCAAAAGCCCCTTCATTTCAAAACAAATTATCAATAATTTTACAATTTGCTACGCAAAATTGCTATAAATTTGAGATGAATTTAAAGATTAACCTTTTGCCTCTAAATAAGGCCTATAACTACAACAGTTTTTTCTCAAATTAATAATTATACAACAAATTTTTAACATTTGTTAAAAAAACTGGTTGATCGACCGTACTTAGAGTTTTCCGCCCTTATAACTTTTATCGGTGATTCGTACCATATTTTTAAAATCTACATTGTTGGTTGGTTTATGTCATTTTCTATTTTTTCGTATCACAACAGACCGGTCTATTAGTCCAAACAACTTCATTAGCCTTATAGGAGAAAGAAACATGATTTCGGACGAAATAATGCCGGTTTTCAATAGACCTATAGTTACCAGGAAACTGCGGTAACGTTAACATGACTAAACTGAAAATAGTTTTGATAAACTACAAATAAAACAAACACAACAAATCCACCACACAGCCTTTCTAGTTTCTTTTATCACATCTCTATCTCTGGTCTCATTACGTTCCTATTGATCTCTCTGTTAGGCAACACAACTCCTCCATTACAATATATCTCATCGCCAATGCGAACATCCTTTCCAAGTATCGACATCTTCTCCACCGTACTCAATCGCTCGATCCTCGATTCCCACCCAATGATACTACCCGAGACATCCGCGTGTTCCCTCACGTTGACCCCACGCATCACCGCACAGCTCGAGAGGATAACCCTGGACTCAACCACGCAGCTAGGACCGATTGTAACGTCAGGCCCAATCAAACATTTTTCTCCAATCTCCGCGGATTCGTCCAATAGAACATTCCCTATAATGTGTGGACCAGTGGCTAACTTTAAAGGAGATTTTTTTCTCAAAGAATCTAAGTAGAGTTTTAGACCGGTCATGTAGTTTCTCGGTTCACCAATGTCCATCCAGAATCCGGGAAGTACCATCGCGAAGAGGTTTTTCGCTTCTGCGAGCTGAGGGAAGATCTCTTTCTCGAGAGAAGTCGGTTTTAGCTCGATACGATCAAGAACCGATGGATTCAAAAGATAAATCCCAGCATTGATCATGTTACCAACAGATTCTTTCGGCTTTTCGACAAAACTTTCAACTTTCCCTGTGGTTTCTTCCATAACCACAACTCCGTATTTCGACGGCTCATCCATCTAATCAAATACACAATGAGTGAAACATGAAACTAAAATCTAATTAGAGAATTCTTTTGTTTTTTGTTTTACCTTTGTCACCATTATAGAGGCTTCTCCTCCATGAGAATTGTGAAACGAAATCAGTTCATTTAGCGGGAATTCGCTCATAACGTCGATGTTAAGGACAAAGAACGGCTCGCCAGAACCGTCAACGAGTATGTCTCTAGCTAAAGCCAAAGAACCAGCTGTACCTAAAGACTCAGTCTCTTGCAAACAAGTGATCTTGATCCCAAGCTTTTTCTCATATTCATTTGAGAAGTTCAACATCACTTGCAGATACTGAATGATTTTTTCGAATACGAAAAACTATTAAAGTCTCTGTATCATAAAAATAAAGTGAAATTTCAGAGGCTTTTTTTTAACCTCTGGTTGATAGTTCATGGACAAAATGACTTCATCAACTCCAATTTCCTTAAGTGCCTCTATCTGCAAGAATATTTTCAGTCACTTAGATCATCATAGCTCATGAACTGTAGATTAAAGACTGATATGTATAGTACCTGATGTAGGATGATAGGTTTATTAGCGAAATCAATGAGAGCCTTAGGACAAGTAAGAGTCAATGGTCTCATACGTATCCCAAAACCTCCAACAAGAATCAAAGCCTTCATTTTTTTGTCCACTTCAACAAGAAGAACAAATAAATTACACCCAAAAAAAAAAAAAAAAACTAATAAAGTGAGAACAAATGGTTCACGAGACTCATAATAAAATGTTTATAAATTCCCAATATTAAAAAAAAAAAAAGAGCTTTATCAACTTTGAGATTACGAAAATGTAAAAAAAAAAAAAAAAAAAACTTAATCACGACAGAAATCGATATCTCAAGATTCGGACGCATATTAACACAAACAAATCGAAAAACCCGACAGAAATCGAATCTGATGGATCTTTAGAAGTCAAGGAAACAGAGCAGATCAAGAACTGTCAGAGTTGTCGTGTTCGTTACAGTGAAGAGAGAAGAAAAAACAAGTCTGCATTACCTGTGTTATTGGTGTTGGCACAAACTCATGGGCCTTAATGGGCTAATCAATTTGTGACCCAATGTCTCTCATATATATATTTGTTGGTTCACGTAAGAGAGAGTAGAGGTGGCACAAAGACAGAGAAGATTGATACAAAGAAAGAGAAAAATGACACTTGCTTGAAAACTCTCTGATATTTTCTAGAATTTTCCTTCTCTTTCTTTGTATCAATCTTCTCTGTCTTTGTGCCACCTCTACTCTCTCTTACGTGAACCAACAAATATATATATATGAGAGACATTGGGTCACAAATTGATTAGCCCATTAAGGCCCATGAGTTTGTGCCAACACCAATAACAATCTCCACCTTTGGCACACACTCAATTCACCGACACCTTTGACCTTTGACCAAACCAATCCCCTCTCTTTCTCACTGTGTAAAATCATTCGATCACCACCACACCAGCTTTTCCGCCGGTGACAAATTCCGGTGATCTCCTTCATCTCCGGCGACCATCATGGCCCAGCCAGTTCTCACTTTTAGCGACTTAGAACGGCTACCATTATCCTTCTTCTTCGCCATTTGTGATGAATTGAAGCTAACTGCTTCATCTTCTCCGGCGACCCACCGTCGCCTCTGCAACATCTCAGGTACCTCTAATCTCATTTCCATCTTGTTATTGAAACCAATTGAGATTAGAATCATCTTGTTGCAGACATCGAATCTGATGATGTTTCGATGAACTACATGTCACTAGCTCCACAAACTCCAGTGACTTCCTCTGCTTTTCCGACGAGATCCATCCATCTACGGCGAGCCTCAAACTTCTTCTCACTGCCGGAGATTCCCAGGTGAATAACATCTCACCAATTTCAATTCTCCTTTTTCCTTTCCGTTTGGCCGTGAGTCTTGTGATTCAGATTTAACTAAGGGATCAAGCTTTATCACCTCTGTTAACAGATGAATCACCATCCTCAAAGACCATAACACCACTGCTCAGACCTCAATCACATTTACCGGATTGATTTTACCAAAACCATGGCTGAGATTTCTCCACTTCTTGTCAGATACTCCACCTGGAACTTGTGTCTCCTACACAGTTCCAGAACTCCACAGGTAACTCCACCTCTAAATTTAATCTTTTACTCAACTCTGACACTTGAGTAATTCTCACAGAAACTAACTCAACTTAATTTTCCTGTTTCGTGAGATGATTGGAGTTACCTGGAGCCGCTGTTCCACTTCAGTGGATGTTGAGAAGCTCGCAGCAAAGCTGGAACTTCTGACCAGGTACTGTCTTAGTTAGGAAATCTGCTGGATTTGCAGTTGTGTGAATCTTGTGTAGGATAACATCACCTTTAGCCACAATATCTCTGATAAAATGAAGCCTGACATCTATGTGCTTGGTCCTTTCATGATGAACTGAATTCTTTGCTAGGGCTAGAGCACTTTGTGAATCACAATGGACCACAACACCATCTTGCTTAAAACCCAATTCAGTACACAAACCCTTCAGCCAAATGGCCTCTTTCACTGCTTCAGTGAGAGCCATATATTCTGCTTCTGTGGTTGAAAGGGCCACAACCGACTGCAAACTTGACTTCCATGAAACTGTGTTTCCACCAACCTTAAACACATACCCAGTAACTGATCTTCTCTTGTCTAGGTCAGCACCATAATCTGAATCTGAGAACCCTTCAATGCTGAACTTAGAGTTCTTCTTGAATGTCAAGTTTTGAGTGTATGCACCATTTAAATACCTTAACACCCATTTCACTGCTGACCAATGTTCCCTTCCTGGACTTGACATAAACCTGCTTACAAGCCCCACTGCAAATGCTAAGTCTGGCCTTGAACCAACCATTGCATACATTAAGCTTCCCACACTGCTTGCATAAGGAACATTCTCCATGTGTACAGCCTCAGATTTCTTCTCTTCCTCTGACAAACTTCTGAGTTTGAAGTGAGAAGCAGTTGGTGTAACTACTGGCCTTGCTTCAAACATTCCAAATGTTTTCAACACCTTTTCCAGGTAGTTTCCTTGAGATAGAACGAACTCTCCTTTTTCTCTATCTCTAATAATATCCATACCTAGAATTCTTGAAGCCTTTCCCAAATCTTTCATTTCAAACTCACTACTCAGCTTGTCTTTGAGCTCTTGAATAACCGCCTTACTTGCTGAAGCTATCAACATATCATCAACATAAAGCAACAAGTAGATAGCCTGATCAGTTTGAGTGTCTTTCATATAGACACATGGATCATAACTGCTCCTTTCAAACTTTTGATCCTTCATGAACATGTCGAACCTTTGATTCCAAAGCCTAGGAGACTGTTTTAGGCCATATAGGGACTTTCTCAACAAACATACCTTGTTTTCATTTCCCTCTTGTATGAATCCTTCCGGTTGACACATTAGGATCCTCTCTTCTAGATTCCCATGCAAGAATGCTGTTTTAACATCCATTTGCTCCAACTCATAATCCATGTTAACCACAATGGATAACATTAATCTGATGGATGTATGCTTAACCACCGGAGAAAACACTTCATTGTAATCAATGCCTTCTTGTTGCAAATAACCCTTTGCAACCAACCTGGCCTTGTACCTTTGTTTCTCCACTCCGGGTATTCCTTGTTTTAACGTGAAGATCCATTTACATCCTACCAGCTTCTGCTTTTCTGGTTTTTCAATTAGATCCCAAGTATGACACTTCTTTTGGGAATCCATCTCCTCCTTCATAGCATTCTCCCAATAATTTCTCTTTGGGCTTTTCATGGCTTCTTCACAGGACTTTGGCACCTCCGTTTCTAATTCTTCTGCTGTTGACAACGCGTAGGCTACAAAATCTGCATCTTCAAATCTGGATGGAGGTCGAATGTTACTCCTCCTTATCCTGTCTCTGGCCAGCACATATTCACCTAGAGACTCTCCATGTTCAGACTCACTAACTTCTTCAGAGTCTGAATGTGCTGGACTTTCTAAACCCTCTGGATTTTCTGAACTTTCTGATGAAGTGTCTCCACCTTGAGAAGATGCTTCTTCCGAATCTGAATAACTAGGAGAAGGACCTCTGATAAGATCATGGCTGAAAGATACTCTTTTTTTAGCCTTTTTCAACTTCTTCGCTTCCTTATCAGCTTCTTCTCCTTTTCCATCTGAGTTGCCTAGAGTGTCTTTGTACACTTCACTCTCATTAAACACCACATTCCTACTTGTAGTGCATTTCCCTTCTTCTGGCAACCAAACCCTGTAGCCTTTAATACCAAACGGATATCCCATGAACACACCTTTAACCGCTCTTGGACTTGTCTTGTCTTGAGTGACATGAACAAAGGCTGAGCATCCAAATCTCCTTAGATGACTCAAATCTGGTTTAGAACCTGTCCATACTTCCTCAGGCAGCTTGAACCCAATTGACGAATTTGGCGTTCTATTTATCAAGTAGACTGCTGTAGAAGTAGCTTCAGCCCAAAACTCTTGACCCAAACCAGTTTCAGCAAGCATACTTCTAACTTTATCCATAATGGTCCGGTTCATCCTCTCCGATACACCGTTTTGTTGTGGTGTATAGGTGCACGTTCTGTGCCTTGTAATTCCAGCCTCTTTACACAAGTTGTCAAACTGTGTATTGCAGAATTCAAGACCATTATCAGTCCTCAGATACTTTATCTTCTTCCCCATCTGATTCTCAACAACCTGTTTGAGTTCGTCGATATACTGAGCCGAAGAGACGAGTCGCCGAGTAGGAATCGCTCTGATTCTTTTTTTTTTTTTTTTTTTTGGAAGGAGGACAATGAAAGCGATACTATTGGCGAAAATATTTAGGAAAGAATCTCCAATTTTTAGAAAACAAAATTTGGTAATTCATTTTGCTAATGCTACGTATGGAGATCAAATTTGGTAATTCAATTTTGGAATACAAAAAATTTGCTACGTGTGGAGATTAACATCTGGTAAGAAAACAAAAAAAAAAAAAGCATTTTTCCTTTTTCTTTAGGGATAATTTGTGTAATAACCATCAAAAAAAATATAACCCATAAACTAACCAAAATGGCTTGATGTGGCAACATCTCAGCCTTTCAAATTAGGAATTTTGGTTAGTTTGTGAGTTATAATTTTTTTTATGGTTATTTAACAAATTATCCCTTTTCTTTATGTATGGAGATGAGTTACACAAAACAAATGAAAATTTTATTTATTAGTACAAGTTTAGCAAAAAGGAACTTAACTCAAGAAGCCTTACAAGCAATCAAATGACAATACAAATTAATGGATCAACCTACTAATCCAACTAACCATATTGACATCATCAGACGTTTTGTTTTGGGTGATAATGTTTTCACCAACATTAGCCAATCTTCACTTCCAAATTCTCCAGATACGTTTTGAGTCTGTGCAAAGAGAATATTCTAATATTTTCTCAAATTTAGTAAGTGAATAACACTCTGATTAAGTCCATTTTTTTTCGAGACGTCTCCTATGGTTAACACGAAATTCAACTTACAACATTCGCTTCTTTGAGCCGCTTAAACCCTACACCACCTTCTCGCTTCGGTTTACAAACCTCTAGCCCCGCAATCTTTGCATTTCGTGGATTTAAATATGGTCCTGACCTTAAAAATGATGCACATAATCCTTCAAACTTTTTAATACACTGGTTCGGTAGCCCAAAGGCTTGAATCCAAAAGTTTACAATGCTTACAATAACATATTGAAGCAATTATAATCTTCCCGCATAAGATATATTTCGAGCCGTCCATGAACTCATACGTGACCGTATCTCTTGGTTTCATCGCTACCTTCTCTCTTTTCTTTCATTGTAAATACCCAATTCGTATTTTAACCCGTGTAAAGAAAGCCAGTTAATACACAAATCTAGTCTCTTTCTGTCTTAAGCAATAAGAACATCTATCATAACATATTTTCATTACATTGAACAGTTATATAGTTGTTTTCGGGAAAAAGGTATTGAGATCATTTACTTAAAAACTCCTGGTGAAGAAACTACTAAAACTCAAAGGCACTATGGCGTGATTCATCAGGAAAATTGAAAAATAAATTCACTACTAAAGGTACCTGGCAACAAATTCGATCTGTGCATCCACCAACGAATTGGTCAAAGGGGGGTTTGGTTCAAATACGCAACCCCAAAGTTCTCGTTTATTACTTGGATTGCGATGCATAATAGACTCTCGACGGCAGACCGTATGTTCTCTTGGAATTCGACTACAACAACCACTTGTGTGTTATGCCAACAGGACGATGAAACACGCGACCACTTATTCTTCAAATGTAGCTATGTGGCTGTAATTTGGAAGGATCTTGCGTTCCGAATTCTCAATCAGAACTACACAACCGATTGGAACCTTCTGATCCAGCTTCTAACAAGCCAAACTTTCAACAAACTGTCGCTCTTCATCCTAAGGTATCTTTTCCAAACGATGATTTACCATATTTGGAAAGAGCGAAATCGTCGACGTCACGGAGAAAATCCAAATCTTCATGCAGCTATAATCAAGATTGTTGACAAGACAGTGCGTAATCGACTGAGCTCGATACGGCGTGCAGGCGACCATGCATATGACCAAAGTCTTCTGTCATGGTTTAGTACTCGTTAAACTTTTCTTTTCAATGTAAATTTTCTTCTGCTCAAATTTCTGTCTTCTATCTATAATTCAGTTCAAAAAATAATTTCATGTAAAACAGTTTTTTTTTGTTTGGATATAATTTAACGTTCATTTAAAAAAATAAAAATAATAAAATAAATGCTACTTGCTTGACAACTTTTTCAGTTTTGTTATTTTTTAAATTGTTTCGGGTATTTTTAGATTCTTTTATTTTCTTAAAAGCCCAACAAAAAGCTGAAGCCCAAACGAGCCCATATTGAGGTATCGTTTCAAAATCAACGATTAGGGTTTATGGTAGTCTAGAGACTCTAAAGGTTTCATTTTTTTTTTCTGTTCTTGACTTTGATGAATCAGTGAAGATGGTGCTTTCGAACAAGAAGCTGAAGCAGAAGATTCGAGAAGATGTCGTTAAATCTCTATCGGTCTCAGTATCTGAAACCAACCCAGATTCCGTACAATCTCAATCTCTGGAAGAGCTCCTCGATTCAGCCAGCCACAAACCCAGATTCTCAAAGAGAGAGAAACGAAGAAAAATCGAAACAGAAGACGAAGCTAATCATGGAATCGTAGAGAAGGACGTTGAGCCAATCGAGAAAACTGATAAAAAGAAGAGGAAGAGAGACGATACTGTACAAGGAGAAGTGGAGAAATCTCAGAAGAAGAAGAAGAAGAAGAAGAAGAAAAGAAAGACAAAGAAATCTGAGGAAGAGAAAGTAGTAGAGAAAGTGATTCAAGTTGATACAGAGAGGTAAGTTTTGTTCAATTGACTTCGTTTTAAAGCTCTAATGTTATGATTATGTATTTATTTTCTTATTGTTTGGTTTCAGTAAAGAAGAAGAAGAAGAAAAAGTAGAAGATGGGATTGTTCCTAACAAGTTATATATTGGAGGTATTCCTTATCAAAGCTCAGAAGATGAGATTCGTAGCTACTTCAAAAGCTGTGGTGTTATCACAAAAGTTGATTGCAAAATGCGTCCTGAAGATGGTACATTCAGTGGCATTGCTTTCATCACCTTCCAAGTAAGAGTTTTTTTATCTTTAGATTCATTTTTAGTTGTCTAGGACTTAAGAACTTAGTTTTTGCCTTGTGGCTGGAGATAAGACTGTGTATTAGACTGTAGCTATATTGACATCTTTTTCGGCTTCTCTTTAACAGAGTGAAGATGGTGCTAATCGTGCTTTGGCGTTTGATAGAGCTGCAATGTAAGTAATCTTTAGTGATGACTGGAATCTTTAAGACTTCGGAATTGATACATTTGGATAATCGTTTTAACTTTTGACTTCCAGGGGTGATCGGTTTTTGACAATCCAGCAATACGTGAAAACCACGCCTTCCGTTCCTAGAAAAAGAACGTCGTCTGGCTTTGTTCCAGAAATGGTGGACGGTTATAACAGGGTGTATATTGGGAATTTAGCCTGGGACACAACAGAGCGAGACATACGGAAACTCTTCTCTGACTGCGTGATAACCTTGGTGCGGTTGGGGAAAAACAAAGAAACAGGAGAGTTTAAAGGGTTTGCGCATGTGGATTTCAAGGATAGCGTCTCTGTGGCCATGGCGTTGAAGCTGGATCAGCAGGTTATTTGCGGAAGACCCGTTAAGATTTGCTGTGCACTGAAAGAGAGACCAGTAGGTGATATTGGTACTAATCCTACACCTGATGAAACGAATAATGTTGAAGAGGCTCTAGCTGTGCCGAATGAAGTTAATAACGGAAACTACTTAACAACCACGGTTACCACGGGTAAAATCAAAAGAAGGTCTTGTTATGAGTGTGGAGAAAAAGGTCATCTTTCTACCGCTTGTCCAAAGAAGCTTCAAAATGGTCACGATCAGGCAAACGCAAAGGTGGATCAAGAAACTGTTGACGCAAGACCGGTTATGCTAAGCTATAATGGTGGTTCTTACATGAATGAGACTAATAACGGAAACTTAGAATCTGCGGTTAGTGTTGGTAAGATCAAAAGGAGGTCTTGCTACGAGTGCGGAGAAAAGGGTCATCTTTCTACAGCTTGTCCCCAAAAGCTACGAAACACCGATCACACAAACTCAAAGATGGATGCAGGACCGATTCAAGCTCTTGAAAAGAACTCGGGAGATACTGAGAACAGTGGCGATTCTTACATGAATGAGGCTAATAACGTAAACTTAGAATCTGCGGTTAGTGTTGGTAAGATCAAAAGGAGGTCTTGCTACGAGTGCGGAGAAAAGGGTCATCTTTCTACAGCTTGTCCAAAGAAGGTTCGAAACACTGAGCACACAAACTCAAAGCTGGTGGATCACCAGACTGTCAATGCAGGACCGATTCAGAACAATGGCGATTCTTACATGAACGAGTCATATGCTACTGATCCGGTATCCGTTGCTGCCACAGATGGAGCTAATGACGGAAGCTTAGCGTCTGCGGTTAGCATTAGTAAGATCAAAAGGAGAACATGTTATGAGTGTGGAGAAAAAGGTCATCTTTCTTCAGCTTGTCCTAAGAAGCAGCAAAAATAGGGCTTGATCCCAAACAAGCTCTACAAAGACAGCTTAAACATTTTGTAACCTTATGTTTCATTTTACATTTAAAGAAGGTTAGTGAAGTTTTGGTCCTCTGTTAACAATCAAATTTATTCTGTATTGTTTTATCTTCTTATAAGAATGCTCTAAACCACAAGCTACTTTTCCCATAAATTTATGGTAGTGTTTCTTTTTTTACAAATATTTGCAATTATTATTTTATTATCATTATTTCGATCAAATTAATTTATCACATTGCTTAAATTTTGTCACATTAGTCTAATTTTAACCAAAGATTCATACATCTATAAACTAATACTCGATAAATTAATACATCGGTAAATTAGTAGGATAATCCGATCCCAAATTATGTTTTCAATTCAATTAATCACTTATTTTACTAAATTAATAAATATTAGTATTTTCCGGTCTTAAATTAAGTTTGTATGCATGTATAAGTTGGTCCAAAATTCTAAATTAATTTTTTTGCAAAACAAGTGAAAACAAAAAGAGAAGAAGAAAAAACGAAAACCACGTTTATTAGCTCATATCACATTCACATTTACCCAAAATCTCGCCTTTTGTGTACTCGAAAGTCGAAGGGGGGTGTATTCAATATTTTTTTTTGCTAAAAGTGTATTCAATATTACATTTTAAGTGATTCATTTTAATTTGTTAAATCCTATATTATTGAAATATGGATTTTAAAAAACTTATTAAAATCCACTGTTATTGAACTAGTGATTTTAAAAAGTACTTTAAAATCCACTGTTATTGAAATTATACAAAAGATATGATTTTAATGATTACAGAAGATTTTAAAGGAAATCCCCCTGGAATTTCCTTGTTAAAAATACAAAGACTCAAATCCTACGGTTTTAGATAGGATTGCAGAGAATTTTATTATAAATTTCATAGAATCACCAAAATCATTAAAATAACCTAAAATCTCATTAAAACTCAAATTTCCTTAAATACAAGATTTAATACATCCCCGAAATCTCTAAGTCTCTCTTGTGCATGCTAAAAGCACGAAACCCAAAACACACAAATCTCTCTACTGTTTTCCCCAGAAAAGTCTCGTTTTTTTCTTAATGGGACCAAAGCGATAAAGAAGAAGAAGCGATCAGCGGAGAAGAAAGTTGATCGGAATGTCTTGCTCGCTGCTGCCGCCTCCGCCTCCGCCGCCGCTTCCGATAACGACGACGACGAATCTCAGTCGTTCGATTGGTGGGATGGATTCTCTCGCCGTATCTCTGGTATTGTTCATGCTAAATCTCTGTGTTGTTTTCATGGGTTTTTCAAGAGTTGATTCGAGAAATTTGAGCAGGGTTTGGTTTAATATCTGAAATTGAAATCTGGTTTAGGGAATGTATGTTTAGGTAATACCTAGAGTGAAATTAGTCATGTTCCTCTTATCTATTGATAGAGTAGTTTCTGGGTTTTAAGTAAGTAATCTAGAGCTATATGATTCCATGAAAGGGGTTTTAAATGGAGATGAAGTTGTTCTTAAGGCTGAGTTTGGAGCCACTTTGAGGCATTTAGGTACATGTTAAAATTGCTTCTTCTAGATTAAGCAACTTTGAGCTTCAAGTTCCATGCTTTACTGCTTTTGTAAGCTTCATCTTTGCATGATTTGTAGTTACTATAAGGATGTCATGTTTGTTATTTACTTGCCTTTTAGGTCCATTATTGGCATCAACTGATACAAAGACATTTGAGTCAGTTTTCAAAGTCTCAAGGAAGTCATTTGACTACATTTGCTCTCTCGTCAAAGACGATTTCACTGCGAAACCCGCAAATTTCAGCAACTCAAACGGTAAACCTTTAGCTCTCAATGACCGTGTTGCCGTAGCGCTTAGAAGACTTGGCTCTGGTGAATCTCTCTCAGTCATTGGAGAGTCTTTTGGTATGAACCAGTCAACCGTCTCTCAGATCACTTGGCGCTTTGTCGAATCAATGGAAGAGAGAGCGTTACACCATCTCTCATGGCCTTTGAAACTCGATGAAATCAAATCTAAGTTTGAGAAAATCTCAGGTCTTCCTAACTGTTGTGGCGTAATTGATATTACACATATCGTCATGAACCTTCCAGCTGTGGAACCGTCACACAAAGTTTGGTTAGACGGTGAAAAGAACTTCAGTATGGTATTGCAAGCCGTAGTGGACCCGGACATGAGATTCCTCGACGTAATCACTGGTTGGCCTGGAAGTTTAAGCGATGACGTTGTCTTAAAGAACTCAGGTTTCTTCAAACATGTTGAGAAAGGGAAGAGACTTAATGGAGAAAAGATTCAGCTATCGGAAAAAACCGAGTTACGAGAATACATAGTAGGAGATTCGGGTTTTCCTCTTCTTCCTTGGCTTCTCACACCATACCAAGGCAAACCCTTGTCGCTTCCTCAAACCGAGTTTAATAAAAGACATTCGGAGACTAGAAAAGTCGCGCAGATGGCATTTTTGAGGCTTAAAGATAGATGGAGGATCATAAACGGGATAATGTGGATGCCCGATAGAAACCGGTTACCACGGATAATCTTTGTTTGTTGCTTGCTGCACAACATTCTTATAGATATGGATGACCAAACTCTGGATGATCAAGCGTTGTCTCACGAACATGACGTGAATTACAGGCAACGAAGCTGCAAGCTTGTCGATGAGGCTTCATTGGCCTTGAGAGATGAACTCTGACACGATCCTCCCAAGGACTCTCACTTATCGGTTTGGGTAACGATTGATAAGCCTTGCAAGCAAGGATTGCTTCAAGGGATGTGGATCGAATGGTCTCACAAGGGGTGCGAAAAAACCCTTGATATTCCACTTTGCTACTTTCGGATATGACTCACCAAAAATAGACAAAGGTTTTCGATTGATATTACTCACAATCGAGATTTGATCTAGAAAGAAAAGAGATGATTGATTTTTTTCAAAAGCTAGATGAATTGATAATGAGGATTTCAAACGATATTTAAAAAGGAGAACAAGCGTTGGAACATGCTCCAAGTCTTGTCTCCAAAATGAAAACAATTAAACCAAAGTTTGAATGAAAAGACTTGACTAAAAATTAAACACAACTAAACCCCTTTGACTTCCCAATACACGGAAATCATGCCCAAAAATATGATTGATATTTTGTTGATTTTGTAGACTTTCTTCTTGATAAAAAAACGTGGACTTCATGGGCTTCTCTTGGGCTTAGATCAACACATTGGGTTTTATTGTGAAGTGAAATATTTGCCTCGTTAAAAACCTTGCTTCGGAAAACCCATTGGGACAAAACCGAAACGAAGGAAAAGAGCACAAATACTTCACTTGAGCCAATGGTCGATCTACTTGGGTCTGATTTCAAAACCGGGGAGGTTTGAATGCATCTTCTACGTCCTGACCCAAGTACCCGAAATGGTACAATCTCCCTTAGACCAATTTGTATCGTTTGGCATTAGCACCTATCTTCAAGTGAAATATTGATCGGTTAGCAACCGATCGAGATCTTTCCTCGAGCTTTTCAACTGGTTCAAGCAATGCTCCTAGCTCCGGTTCAAGCTGCCTATCCAGGATCATATCAAACTCTCTGATCAATTGTACGGTAAAAGTTCCTCAGCTTGATTACTCTCTCTCTCTGGTTTCTTCATTGTTTTTTTCTGGTCTTTGTGTAAAAGCTTCATTTGCTTCTGTTTTCCATGTTACAGAATTATCTCCCAAATTATACATTACATTATATCAAAGTTTCTATTTTCTCAGTACATGATTTGTGATTTGTTGTTTCAATATGTTCATTGAGAAAAAGTAGATTAATATAGATTTATGTTATTAATTGAGTGATACATTTGAATGAGAAAGAACCAAAGAAGCACATTTCTAAATCTATAACTCAAAAACATTTTAAAACAAAAGGAATAAACAAAGTTATAACCAATACATAAAAACCAAAGATCTCTTAAATCTCTTTTTTCAAACTTATAAAGAGCTTTAACAGTGTCATAACAATGGCTTCTAAAGGAATGGAGGTAATATAACCCATCTTCTTGGATACTTTGGTTTCCCATCTTTTCCATCAAATATCTGCAATACCAAAACATCAAAAATCCACATTAAGAAACCACAAAAGCAAACCAAAGTTTTGAGCTTATTCAGGGCCGGCAAAATCGTATAGGCTCGGAAAAAACGAAAGCTTTTCGTTTTGTTTACCTTTCTCAGACGACTGTGCTTTCCAAGAGCCCAATTGGTCATAATTGCGGTGGCAACAGCAAGGAAAACATATCCTGCAATGGTCTGAGTAGCGATGTTGAATCCTAGCCATTGGTAAATCTCGGTAGTGTAATTAGCACATGTAACAATGTTGAATAGGAAACCGCGTGGAATCTGGTAGCCTCCAGAGCCATTAGGGTCTCTAAGATTCTTCAACAAAATGTGACAGTAAAAGTTTGCGACTTGACAAATCAAACCAAACCCGAAACCAATCTTCATCTGAAGGTCACTGACAGGTGTGTACAAAGGATGGTTTACGTAATAAGCAATGTAAGCACCAAAACTCCAGTAATAAGCACAGTTCCTGAACACATTCGCTATCGGGGAAGTCGCGTGGCTGAACCGATGAACGAAAAACGTTTCTAAGATCCGTTTGAAGTAGTGAAAGCACCAATAGTACATAGCGTACGTCTGGACCGGATGGATCACACGGTCTTCTCCAAAGCCGAGGAATTTGTAAACAGGGAAGTAGTAAAAGACCGGGTAGATTAAGAGTGGGCCAAGATACTCGAAGAAGAAGAGCGTACGGTACGAAACTTGTGGCCCTAAGTCTTTGAAGACTACGGTTAAAGAGTCGGTGTTTCCATCACAGTACTCTTTGAGTGATTTCTTGCTGCTGAGGACAACGGGCTTATCCTTCGATCCAGGAGCTACGGGAAGAGTCAGTCTTTGCCTCGACGGATAAAACTTCTTAGCTGTTAAAAACACCAAAAAACCCAAATCACACCATTTAATAACCAATTCAGATAAGAAACAACCTTGTCAATACACCAATAATACATTAGTAAATCAGTTCAAGAAGTTAATAAAAAAACTTCAAGGTCTCTGCTTAATACAAATACTGTAGAGAAACTTTGTAATGACTAATCCAAAATCCCAAACTGGGTTTTACAAGCTTAAATAATCCTTAATTAGCATTAAACATTTATCAAATCTAAGTAATCCATAAGCATCCACACAGATCTACCTATAAGCATCAAATTCTGAAGCAACACATTAAGATCATGTGGATATACACTAACTTTTGCTTATGCAGTTCCTTAATTTGTTGATTAGATCTTAAAATGTGAAAATTTACCTCTCTTATGAAATGCTTCCTGCAGATCAGCAACAGTCGCCTGCGAAGAACCAAAACGCACACGGATCGAATCAAAAACACAAAAATCGCAATCAGAGAGTAAACCGAGTAATCAGAAGAAAAGAGAGAAAGTACCGAATCGGGAAGGTCGACGGGACCTTTGAGGACTTCTCGGCCGCTGCGAGAGACGACGGTGACTTTCATGGCTTGTTAAGGCGGAGAAAACGAAGAAGATTCAGATGAGGAAATTGAAGGAAGAAGCTAAGTTTTAATAGAGAGGAGGAAGAAGAAGAAGATGAGATTTGCTTTGAGCATTGAAGATATGTAGTTGGGAGTAGGAGAACTAACTAACTATCTCCCAACCTAAGAAATTGGACCCATTTACTTCTTCTTCTTTTTTTTGTTTCTTATTAGTCCAAAAATCTTTTTCTTTATTTATTTATTTTTGGATAAATCATAAACCCAAAGACATTTGTTGCAAATAATGTTTTTTGTTATTAGGGATCCAATATCAAAATGTAAATTTCATGTGAAAATGTGTGTTTTTCTACAAGACCCGTGCAATATTTATATGTTAGAAAAATGTCCAATACTAGTTGTTCCTGAAATGAGGATGTAAAAAATCTAGTTATTTTTTGAGCATTTTTTAAATCTATAATTGTTAGCTAAATATGGTTCCATGGGATGAACATTTATCATTTTTTTTTTTTTTTTTTTTTTTGTGCTAGTTTGAGATATGGTTATTTTTTTCTGTTACACCATATCGTTCATTGTGAGCGAAACTAATTCCCTGAAATAGCTGGAAATACGATGAACAACTCCACAACAAAGAGTTGGTCGAACCAAATTTAGAATAAAATAGAAGCGCAAGAGTGCCAAAATGAGGAGCTTTGTTCATAATATTTTGGTCCAGAATTTCTAGTAGTTGAGAGGAAGAGTGACAAAGTTAGGAGTGAATCCTATTGTTTCTCTCAAACAAGAATTAGTAGATACATTTTTCATTTTGATCAAGATGAACCTGTACAAATTCCATGAAATATATTTGTCATGGTAGTATCATATGTTGGTTAGTATGATGTATGATCGGTACAAAGCTAGATTTGGCCTACAAATCCGGTCTAGAACACCTATCAAGTGAATCCACAGACTTTTCTTTTCAAAACTAACTAGATTTGGACCCGCATCAAATGCGAGATTTTAAATTTTATTATTTATTTCTATATTTTGATTTGCAAAATATAGAAGCAACATATGAATTGAGAAAAAAAATTTATGAAAGAATTTCAAAGTCCATCGTTAAATATTAAATAAATATGGTATGCGAATTGTTTAGTTTAAATTAATTTGGTACTATGATCTTGTGTCTAATTATCAAAACATTTATATACACTCGAGTTAATAACATTTACATGTATTTTGACTAAATTATGAATAAATAATCAATATTTAAATTTTATTTTAAGTTTATTGAGTTGATTACTATGTTGCATGGAATCGGAAACGGCCATGCGGAAGCGATTTTTTTGAAAAAATTAGGAAATGGGTACATTTTGGAAGCGTATATATATATATTTTTTTTTTTTATTTTTTTTTTTACAATATCAAACATTCAAGATTAAACCATATTAAAACATTGTTTAAAAGTTTGATCATAAATCCAATAACTTAATATTAAAAAAAAACCATAATGCTAAAAATTAAAGATTTTGACCATGATCTTTATATGTGTTTTCATTTGTTCCATCAAACAAAACCGCCTTCAACTTCTATTCGTATTGAAAAAGATCACTAAACTTAAGTCTTAAAAATTACTCTTATCTAATGAATCAAATTTGTTTCTTTAGGGTTTTTTTTTGTCTTCAAAGTATAAAAATATGAAAACAGTCTTTAAACTTTCTAATATTTTTGTTTCTTTTTACGTTTCCAAAAATAAAAATAAGCTTCCGTCGCGATTCCAAAATGGAATCGGACGCTTCCACGACGCTTCCAAATTGGTAACTTTTGGAATCGCGCTTCCGCGGCTCTTCCAAAAGATTCCAAGAGATTCCGATTCCGGAGCGCAAAACGTGAACGAATGGAGATTTTCATCTTTAATCGTAAATGATTTTAGGAAAGTTATATAAATGCTATTTTTCGGAATGTTAAGGAAAGTGAATGCAAATTTTTAGGAATGTTTTTTTATTTGTTGCCATGTTTATAAGTTTTAATTTTTTTTTTCAATTTTTAATAGAATGATAATTGTCCCATAAAACTCTCTTTGGATGACACTTATGATTTTTAAGTGTTAATATCTCCTAAAAATCTCTTTGAGTGACACCTAGGATTTTGAACTTTTAGTGTCTCCTCAATTAATATATATAGGATATTTTAAAAAATATATATACATTTTGTATTTTTTTTTTGGGAAATTAGCATCAATAATACCCATTACACTAATAATTAAGGATCTAACATAACATAAATTATATTTAGGTAAATAACATGCATCATATCTAGAATGACTGTTTTGCCCTTTTTTATTTTTGAATTACAATAGTCAACTATGTTTTAATATGATAGCTGGTTATTCACAGATTGGATAGTTGACTATTCATGCATAAGTAATCAACTATAATCATAGTAAATTATTCAAAAAATAAACTATATTATAACTAGACACTCGTTTATATAGAGAATGTGTTACATAGTCAACTATGATAGTTGGTTATTCGCAGATAAATGTTTTAAAAAACGAATAGCTGACTATGCATGCATAAATAATCAACTATAATTATTGTGAATTAAGCACAAAGTAAACTATATTATAACTTAAATAAGAAACACTCGTTTACATAGATAATGTCTTACATAGTCAATTAATTAACATATAGTCAACTATTTTAATTAACATAATAGTCAACTATCTAAAACTAATAAGATTATTAAGGATATTTTAGTCATTTTTCTTCAATGGGTGTTATACAACTAATTTTCAATTAGAGCATGTTATACATCTAATTAAAGACTTCCAACCTATTATACACCTAATTAACCTCTTTTTTTCTTACATTAACAAAAAACTATTTTCTAATTATGCCCATGATTTCCCACGACGTTAGACCGACTTTGCTGGCCTTTCTGTGGGCTTGATGACATGACCATCGTAACTTAAATTTTCCAGTCCGAATAAACGGAGTAAGGATTAAGAATCCTCGTTATTGTCGTTTAATAGATGCAATATTAAATGCTGTTGTTGGTCAACGACATTTGCTCCCCCATTTATCATCAAAAAAGCTACACTCAAAAGTTAGAAGATTGACCCGATATATCATCCAAATTTCAAAATTTAAGGTTTGTGTAGTGAATAGCAAATATTAAACCCGTCGTAGTAGCCACGTCTAGAGTGTTTGATGTAAAGCCTCACCGGTGATAGGCTTACGTACTTCGATACGGTTAAGCAAATATTCAACATACGTAAAGGTATTTAGTTATTTACAAAAAGGTTTTCATGAATAATGGATGAGATTCTCAAGATATGAGAGGATATTTACCGGACAGTAAAAAAAAGATTGCGCAAAATAGAAAGACATGGTTGATAAACTTTGATATAGATGCATATTTAACCAAAGAATTCAATCCAAAGTTAATAGCACATGATATCTTAATCCAAGAGACTCGCAAGACAATAACAAAACGAAAATGTTGATTTTATATGGATGATCAACTTGTTGAACAAACATATATAAACTTAAAATCAATTAAGAGATAACAGGGATATATGCATAGTTGGGATTAATTACATTGATTGCGAAAGATCAATCATGAGAATGTTTATATTAAAATTTACATAGGATAGGATGACCACTATTAATTTCCCAAACTTTCCCATATACATATATATATATATATCAAGGCGACAACATGCAATCAAACATCATAATGTACAATCATATGGAAATGAGCAATATGTAGGAAAATTCATTTGATATAAACCTTTTTTCCGGTGTAAAATTCATCCGATCTACCACAACTTGATCATTAACCTATTTTATTTATATAAAGTATAAGTTACTTTATAGGAGTAATTAGTAAACCGTAGGCCAGTTAAACAAATTATGGTATCTTAGACTAAGATGTAATCAAATATTACAGCCTTTCTATTATGACATGGAAATGCGCATGTTCTTGTTGGAATCTAGGAATCTTCTACAAAAGAATGGCACGTGACAACGATTTCCACTGATGCTATATCTATTTTCTTCACTTAAAATAATCTTGGAAACTAAGACCAAATTATATGAGGACATATTAATTTATAATATATATACTGTGTGTATATGTGGAATCTGGATGCAGAAATAAAGCTGCAAAGAAGGTGTTGCTTTATTACCATGTATATGGGCTCATGAGATGTACACTACAGTCTACAGATCAGAGAAGATCCTTTTAGTTGCATGAAAATGAGTTATTAATAAAATAAACACATGCACATTTCTATAAAGAAGAACTTCTTTTAAATAATAAATTTATATAAAATAAAAGAGAAGTGCTCCTTTAAACAATATCTATAGATTTTCTCAATCAGATTTTTTCATACTGTTTTTTATATCTTTTAAATTTGAAAGATTTATCAGTTAACTGTTTCTAACCTTCATCAACTCATTTCTAGAAAGTGAAAATTAAGGAGACAAGAGTAATCTCCACAAATTTGAAATGGCAATACATATACACATAACGCAATCACATTTGCTACAAAATTCCAATCATATAGTGCCATTTCATGAGCATTGTCTCAACTTCATCCAACTTTCAGTTAATTGGAAGTTCTTCCAATATGTCTCAGTTTTGATCATTTCTTAGTTGATGAGTGATGTTCTAGAGTTTAATTTGGTTATTTTCTAATCTAACATATTTCGTTGGAAAGGATCAAAGAAAAATGGAATTTCAAGACTTGCTTCGTAATGGAATTGATACTCCTTCGATTTTTCAAATAAAACTGAAGACTGCTGATTAGAAAACAATAATAATTTTTTCATTAACAATCATTTTTTATTTATCAAATTTCTCAATATATTATATACTAATATGCTTCATCAAATAGTTTTGGGTCTTAATTATTAGGGGCAGTAACGTCTACTAATCTACAAGTGATGGATTTAACCATTTAATCAATTGGTGGAAAACTCATGAGCACACCACAATCTGAAACCATGTAGTGGAAGTTTTACGTGCTAGTGCTACTAAGTAAAACTTTTAAGTTGAAGAACCTCTCGTAGTGTGGTTTAAAGTCACTCCTTCGACTACGTAATATACAAAAACCATATTGTGAACTTTTTCTCCTTAGCTTTTATATAATAAATATTTGTATTTAATCATAGATATTTCTTGCTTCTGAATTATATAGTTAGCGATGTTTTGATATTATGTGTCCTCATAGTATGGTCCATTAAAAAGAAGGTTTGATATCAAATGTGGACCACAAATCTTTCTTTTCGAAATTGCGGACTGGGACACCTTCCTACAACATGTCCGTCTTTCTTAAATCTTACGTACCCCTCACATTCGTAAATTCATCAAATATATATGGATGTGATCGATAATGATAATGTTATATCTTTTTTACTTTCTTGTCCATAATATATAGATCAATTTTATCGGTAAGCTATATTAGGGTCACATTCAAGACCCACACCATGACTGAAGAAAGAAAAAAGAAACATCCATGTCGAATCATCATGATTTGATTTGCTGGCTTATGTTTCTAGTTTTAATTAAAATTACCCAAATTAGCACATTTTAATTATATTTTTCTTCCCGGCATCTTTCCTATATATAATAGTTTTTCACTATAGTGCATATGGATTTAATTTAGCTATAGATATATCAAAACAAGATAGTTTGCACACAAAAATATGAATACAAGACAAGACAAAAAATATAGAAATATTTTTAAACGTAGTATATAAAGTATCTATATCATATTGTCTTATATAAAATATTTTACCATAAAATATTTTACAAAAGTTAAGAAATGTAATATATTTGGAAACCTTTTTATAAAATTAATATGCTATAAAATAATTAAATTGGAAATAGATGATGTGAAAGCATGTTATAGATGACAAAACACGTTACTGGATCACAAAATCTGAAATTCTTTTTAAACCATCTCTTCTACTTGAGATTTTAAGGATTTAACAAAGCAGATTCATAAGGTGTCTTAACTCTTCAAGAATCCGACATCGTTCTTATTTCTTAGGCTGGATTTTCGGAATCTGAAATCTGCCCATGCAAAGGTAATTATTTTCATATGACAAAACCCAAATGACAACAGTTATAAGAACAATAACTATAATACTATGACAAATTAGAAAAACTTGGGTCCTACTCGAGGAAAACAAAGGTACACTCGATTGTGACAACTCCACCAAAGACCACCCCACTACCAATTCACCTTTATTTGTTTCTTTATAAATTCAAAATCTTTTTGTTTTTAAATTAATCTAATTATTCGTCTCCCTCGTTGTTTTTGACCTTTTTAATATAAAAATGAAGTTGAGGTACCTAGGGTTTCTCTCTCTGCATGGCCACACTCTCGCTCATCTCTTTTTGGGCACCACTATAAACGTATGCAACAAAAAAAACTTCGGTGCTAAGAAAACTCTGTCCTTTATCGTTTCATTCATAAAATAAAGGGCTATTTTAATTTTTAATCCAAAAAATATCGTGGCTCATAAAATACAACTAGATGATTGGTCTGCACCATGTGCGGGTATGAAATATATTTTAAAATAATTATATTTTAGTATTAATAACATAATTTTATTATTTATTATATTTAGAAACAATATACTAGTAAGAATTATTATAATTATTATTTTTAAATTTATAAAATTTTTAAGATGTTGAGAAAAAAGAGAAATCTCAAGGAAATATAATTAAAACTGATTCTAAAGACTAAGTGAAATATAGAACCAACGATGGAAACAGCTCGGGCCAGTTTATCAAAACTTATAAGCATCATCGATCTTCTTGCTTATATTGTGACCTTGTAAAATGTTTATGATTCCAAAAAAAATTTCATAGATCTTCTTATAGGATAAATTTGTGGGGGAAATTTACCTTTTTCACAATTTTTCTACTCTATAAGGTATGTTTGTGTCTATTCTAGTTGATGGTTTTTGGCAACGACAATCTATAGGTAAAATTTGATTTGTAAAAAAGTTGTTGCAAGCGGCTCTTGATGTGAAAACTAATGTTTTGGTGACCCCTATATATGATTCTAAAGTAAAAGTAATCAAGAAAAATATTGATCAATTAATTTCTTTTTTCGATGTTTATTACTTTTGATGTGTATATTTTTTAGTTTTGGCTATTGTCGTTGGTCTCATTTGCTACTGTTTAATTAGCCAAATTATTATACACAATTTTAGTTTTGATTAGCCAAATTTTAGAGAGAATTGTGTTTTTGATGTAAGGATTAAGATAAAAAGAACTCGAGTTTGAATTTTTGTGGATGTTTCGTATTTGCAACATCTAACGGCTTTGAGATATTTTGACTCTCCCTCGTCTCATTTAATTATCTACGTAAACCAAAACCAAAATCCAAACTAAAATTGAATTACTACATTCAAGCATATAGAAAAATAGAAACAAATCAAATTAGTACATTTAAACGTATAAAATAAATATAAGTGATTTAGTAAAGAAAAGAAAGCACAAAGAAGTTTTTATGTTCGGATGTTGAAGTGTTTCTTTATATTGTGCATGGAGGAAGGAGTATTTAATACGATTCTAAATAATAGCTGATTTTTTAAACATTGGGATATATTATAGAATATAATTTTATTCCTTCATTATTGATTATTTTCCTATATATATCAATTTCAAGTTTTTTTCTTAAACAGAAAATCTTTAAATTTAAGAGATAATTTCGGCATATTTTCGGCACCAAGGTTTAAATATTTTTTATCTATTGATAAAAGTATATGGACAATTCTTAAAAATACCACCAAAAAATTTTTTTTTCCAAAAATACCACCAATTTTCAAAAGATCCAAAAATACCATTTTTTCCAAAAGTTTCAAAAATACACAAAACTAAAACTAACTTTAAATATTCAAAACTAAAACCCTAAACCCCTAACCTAAATCCTACCCCCTAAAACTATACCCTAATTATACAATAGTTAACTCAAACCCAAAAATTTAAATTCTAGGCTCTTGAAAATCAATTTTTGAGGTTGTGGTATTCTTGGAACTTTTGAAAATAAATGGTATTTTTGGAACTTTTAGTGATATTTATGAAACTTTTGAAAATAAATGGTATTTTTGGAACTTTTAGTGATATTTATGAAACTTTTGAAAATTTGTGGTATTTTTGGAAAAAAACTTTTTTTGATGGTATTTTAGGGAATTTCTCAAAGTATATTTTTTTTTTTAAAAGGGATTTAAATGTATAGTTAGATATTTCTAAATGTTTATATATTCTAAATGTTTATATATTCGAAACCTAAGATTTTAAAGATATTTGAAAATTTTCATACTGGGGAGAGCTAAACCAAACAAATAGTTGGGATAATGTTGTACATTTGGTTAAAAAAATAAGTTTGTTATAAAATCTTGAGGTATATTTTTCTGCATAATTTAAATTCTTGTTTAGCAAAATTATAAAAGGAAGATTTAAAATTAATAATTCAAAGAAATATATTTAATTTTTTCAAGTTAAACAAATTATTTAAATAGTTCAAAAGCCATGTCATTTTTTTCACCATTCCATGTCACCATTCCAAGTCATCATTATTTTAAGAATTGACCAATGAAATTAAAACATTAAAACACCTAATCATCTTTCACTAATACAATTTTCCATTTAATAGGAAGGAGATATTTTTCTTTCAACCCCGAAAAATAGGTAATACTCTATCATACGAATTGGGATCCGATCGGACAAGGAGTGACTTATCTACCAACTTAGATTTCACTTGCCTTTTGCTCATTAACAAGTATATACATATATACAAACTAAAACTTGAGTGATTCAATTCATGTCTATCAGAGACAGATACCTAGTACCTATGCAATTCACATCCTAATCACTGTTGAATCATTTAATTACAGGTCCCAAAATAACTTTTGTATGTAAATAGACTAAATACTATAACTTAATTTCATTTGAGATGGTTATATTGTTTTAAAAAAATTAATATGTATAAGATAGCAATTTTTTTATGGAAAAAAGATAGCAATTTTTAGTCAAAATGTCTACAACGTCAATATTATCAAAGCACTTAAAGATTTTTTAATAAACACTAAATAGTGAATACCTAAACCAAAAAATATGATGATATATATAGTGAAACTAGTTCATATAATATTTTACCAGTCTTTATAAGAAGCAAGAACATACGCATTTTATGAAGAAAAAAAAAAACTAAGTTAAGCAGCGATTTAAATTAAAAATAGTATATATGATATATGACACAAAACTCAAATTTGATAAGATACAGTGATACAACCAAGAAACAATGACGTAGATGATTGACTTGCAAAAATAAGCAAACTAAAAAACTTGTTCAAATCGACACTTAATTCCAAAAAGATTAACAATAAATATAAGAAGGTTTTTGATGAAAAAAAAAAAGAAATAAAGAGCGTAAGAGAATGATGAAAATTGAAAGGAAAAAAAAAGAGAATTAAGAAACATAATCCCTAAATTAAATAAAGAAACCTCATCTCTTCTTTTTATCTCATTCAGCTCCTCCCTTCTCTCTCTTCTTACACCCTCTCTATATTTCCTCTCTCTGGATCAATTCTTTCTCATATGATGTGATTTTCCACCATAACTATACAAACTCTTACCTAAAAATATGGTTTTCTCTTCTCTTCCACTGAATCAGTTTGATTCACAAAACTGGCAACAGGTAATCAATCTATGATAATAGATATATGTTCTTGATCCGTTGATCTAAATTGTTCCAAGTTAGATTATATATAATTTTGCTTTGGAAAATCTGCTAGCTAGAGCTTCTTCTTTGTGGACTCTCGTATATACTTATAGATATTCCTTAGTTGATAAAATCTTTTTTTTTCTTATCTTCTCGAATATACCAAAAAATATATAAAAGATGATTTATTTGGCCTTTTTTTTTATTTCAAGACTCATCTTCTTTTGTGAAGTTATTCATATTTGTTTCCAGTTAAATCTCTGATAGGATGAATTTTCTCTTTGTCTAGCATATACCCTTTTCTTTTACATCCACTGAATTAATCAAAAACAAAAAATTTAAAGTTAGTACGACTTTAGTTTAAGTTATTAATCCATTCTCTTTTTGGAGCTTTGTTGAAAACTGTAATAATCTTTTGTCAAAGTAGAACAATTTGATCTATATTCTTTTGTCTCCGACAAATGTTTTAAGCTCGAAAATTAATCCTTTCTTTAAAAATCGTTATTGCTTGATCACATTCCCTAAAGTTTTAAGTATCATGTTAATATGCAGCAAGGTTCGAACCAACAACAGCTAGACCGTGTCTCATCACCACCGGCTTCTCAAGCTGGCTCGAGCCAAGCTAGAGTGAATTCGATGGTGGAACGTGCTCGAATCGCGAAAGTCACATTGCCTGAAGCAGCTCTAAAGTGCCCTAGATGTGACTCCACCAATACCAAATTCTGTTACTTCAATAACTACAACCTTACCCAGCCTCGTCATTTCTGCAAAACATGTCGCCGCTATTGGACACGTGGCGGTGCCTTGAGGAATGTTCCTGTTGGAGGAGGCTTCCGTAGGAACAAGAGAAGCAAATCCAATGGTGGAAGTGGCGGTGGGAGATCGAAATCTACGGTTGTGGTCTCAGCTGATAACAATGGTACGACTTCATCGGTTACTTCTCATCCAAGTTACTCAAACCCTAGCAAGTTTCTTAACTATGGCCAAATCCCAGGGTTTACTTCCAATCTACCAACCTTACCTCCTCCACAAAGCCTAGGAGATTATAATTCAAGCAATATTGGATTAGATTTTGGCGGATTTCAAATAAGTAACGCGATAAGCGGGATGAGTTCTAGTGGTGGCATCATGGATCCATGGAGAATGTCTTCATTGCAACAAGCTCAACAATTCCCCTTCTTGATCAACAACACAGGGTTGGAGCAATCTCCAAATGTGTTATATCCATTACTCGAAGGTGTTAATCAAGCTGATCCTCAACAAGCGAGTAGTGATAATTCCAAAGCTAAGCCATTGATGAATATGACTTCAAACGGGGATGGCATTGCGCAACCGAGAAATGTGAAGGCGGAAGAGAGTGATCGGGACCAGGATAGGGATGGGAACGGAGTGAATAACTTATCGAGGAACTTTTTGGGGAATATTAACATAAATTCAAACGGGAACAATGAATACACATCATGGGGAGGTAATAGCTCTTGGACCGGTTTCTCCTCCAACAACTCAACAGGCCATCTCTCATTCTAAGTATACTTGGGGCTTTTCTTGATGATTCTTTTGTTGGTTGGGTGTACATTGATCACTTGTCATTGGAGTTGTTATGAGGAGAGATGAAACCATGGAGCTATATATATGATCCAAAGGCTAATTTTGGGGCTCAAGTTAAAGGTATGGTTATATATAACTATCTTCTTCTTCTTTTTTATCTTTTAGAATATCTTCAAGGTGTGAGTATGTTAATTGGTAGACTTCTGGTGATATTTATGTTTATCAAAATTTGGTGTTATTGGTTACTTAATTATATATAGAGGTATGGATTATGTATGAGTTCAAAATTTGATGATGGTAATTTTTTTTTGTGTGTTCATTGAATTTCGATTGAATTCTCAATTTCTTGGAAACCCTTTATGAGATGAGGTATATGTAGAGCATGTGATCACTGTTATAAGTGATTATGTTGAATTTCATGACCTATAGTAAATTATGTCGATCATATAAATAGCTAAGTGTTAAGACTAATGCTATTCTAGTATTGCATATGTTGACATGCATGAGAAATTCAGAATATGATTTTACCACTTTGGTCCAACTTATATTCTGATTCTTTATTTTATCGAAGATCGTCGTCTTCTTTTTCCTTTTTCCTTTTCAGAGACAAAACATTGAAAAAAAGAAGAGGCTTTAAATTTTCATAACCCACGAAAAACTACCTTTGTTATCGTATTCATGTAAGACGGATCCAATGTAATATATAGGACTAGATAGTTTGAAACGCAAATTTTAAAGACAACAAAATATTTCCATCAGATATACATTAGCATTTGGCTTAATTTTGTTTTTCTACACATCAATAGCCCCAAAAACTAAAAAAATTAATTTTCAAAAAAAAAAACGAAATATTTTCATTTTAGTTTTGTAAAGTGTTTTTTTTTTTTTGCTTTACGTAAATTCTTAATACGAAAGAAAACTAAGTAACAAAGGCTTGTAAATTGTCTACGTAAAAAGAGTTCTTCTTAAGTTTGTAAAGTGTTATCATTATTTTCATTAGAGCAATATAATGTAGTTTCAAAAAAAAAAAAAAAAAATATATATATATATATATATATAATGTAGGTTAATTCATTGACAGATAACATGCTATTATAAACATATAAACTCTAAGTAATATGTGCAAGATAAAGAATATGGTGTTACACAAGTCAAGCTCTTACTAAGAATATGTAGCTATATCATTTATATTCTGACCTAGGCTTCTAAACACTAATTAAGGAATGCCAACATTTCAACATAAATGTGTTGTTTTGAACATAGAGATGTCATTTATCTGGAAATAACCCACGAAAAACTACCTTTGTTATCGTATTCATGTAAGACGGATCCAATGTAATATATAGGACTAGTATTGCATATTCTAGTATTGCATATGTTGGCATGCATGAGAAATTCAGAATATGATTTTACCACTTTGGTCCAACTTATATTCTGATTCTTTATTTTATCCAAGATCGTCGTCTTCTTTTTCCTTTTTCCTTTTCAGAGACAAAACATTGAAAAAAAGAAGAGGCTTTAAATTTTCATAACCCACGAAAAACTACCTTTGTTATCGTATTCATGTAAGACGGATCCAATGTAATATATAGGACTAGATCGTTTGAAACGCAAATTTTAAAGACAACAAAATATTTCCATCAGATATACATTAGCATTTGGCTTAATTTTGTTTTTCTACACATCAATGGCCCCAAAAACTAAAAAAAATTAATTTTCAAAAAAAAAAACGAAATATTTTCATTTTAGTTTTGTAAAGTGTTTTTTTTTTGCTTTACGTAAATTCTTAATACGAAAGAAAACTAAGTAACAAAGGCTTGTAAATTGTCTACGTAAAAAGAGTTCTTCTTAAGTTTGTAAAGTGTTATCATTATTTTCATTAGAGCAATATAATGTAGTTTCAAAAAAAAAAAAAAAAATATATATATATATATAATGTAGGTTAATTCATTGACAGATAACATGCTATTATAAACATATAAACTCTAAGTAATATGTGCAAGATAAAGAATATGGTGTTACACAAGTCAAGCTCTTACTAAGAATATGTAGCTATATCATTTATATTCTGACCTAGGCTTCTAAACACTAATTAAGGAATGCCAACATTTCTACATAAATGTGTTGTTTTGAACATAGAGATGTCATTTATCTGGAAATAACATAAAAACTTTTTAAAGAAAATTAAAAAATTTATGTCTGAGGTTATATGTACATACTTTCATTACTTGAATATGATTACATATAAAGAAAGCTATGCATTTGAACCACTGAATTAGTTATTAGTCCTAAGATTCAGCTCGTATATTATTGGGGGTTTAAACGATTTTTTTTATCTATTACCAGCATTAGAGAATTAATACCCAAAACACAGCTAAAAGCTACTTGTATACTAAAGCAAAAAAGGCTACATGAAACAATTAAAGTATCTAAAATAAGTAACGTTAGAAGAAGAAAGTATTGAAAACCAAAAAATAAGAGTGTAATATGTCAAAAGAAAAAAAGAAAATGTAACGAGCTAAAAAGGAAGGGGAATGCAAAATTCATTTATAAGGAATTCTGGGATTTTTTGTCGTAACGGACAAAACAAACATAAAACCAACACGACTCAAAAGCACGGACATATATATAGGTACATACATCCATATACACACTTATATAGCACATTCTTAGAGAGAGAGAGAGAGAGAGAGAGAGAGAGAGACTCATGCATATGCTACTCTCTTTTCATTATTTGTTTACCAATTTCATCTTATCGAAACTGCGATCCGGATTCGACATAAATAGCAATGTAGTAGTCGTTAAATTTGAGGCAACATAAAATATTTTCTAATTCTTTTCTTAGAAATCGCTTTTCTATTTAACTTGTAAGGAGTATTAATTTGCACCTTCCAGGTGAATACAAAAAAAAAATTGACTGAAATTTTACAAGCTTTAAGAACAACAATCAACCATTGTTATGCTCAAATTAGACCTAGAGCTAAACTCTCTCAAATTAAGAGATCAATTATAGTACTTTAGGATCGAATCTACAGAGAATCAGAAAAACACAATAGATTATTAAATTCAGATTATGCTAAGCAAGAATGATGAGAATGAAAAGCAAGTAAACGAAACGGTTGTCAAAATCAATTAAAAAAAAGCTAGGCACAGAGAAATCTCAGGTGAATCAGATATGCAGACGATAAATAAAAAATAGGATTATGATGCACAGTTCTTAAACATGAACACGATTATAAAATCAATAAACTCTCGCTGCAGAGATTATCTATGTTTAAATCCTAGAAAACCAAATTTATTTTCGAATCCTAACAATCTAAACAAACATTAAAGTTCAAATTCAATTGTTCACAAAACCCTAAACCAAATTTCTTTGCGAAAAGGAATTTTGCTCATCAAAATCTAGATCAAGTAATCAACAAAACTGTCGTTTCTATTAATTATCCTAAGATCATATTTCAGGTCATGAATCTAAAATCAGCATTAATCACAAGACAAGATGAAGAACATTCTAAAGATATTAATCCTATGCAATTCAGATCAGATCTAGCAAACATCAAACACCTTTGAATAACCCTAAACCGAAACTACTCAGACATAATCAAAGAAGAAACCATTACTTTTATTGATAGATATCTCTTAGACTAAGTAAAATAAAGCATGTGCCTAAACAATGGCTGCGAAAACGTATTTATAAGGTTCCTAAACCGTCATTAACATAAAAGTAAACATCTAGGATTTTAGGCCTTCGAACGGACTTCTTCGCAATCGGGCTTTTCCTTTGGTCGAACAGGGTGTCGATCGACACCATAGATCGACACCATCTAAGATTTCCGATTCTTCGCTTTAATCTTTGCCACTTCGTTCAGCAATGCTCCAAAACTCTCAGTAAACGTCTTTTATGCTCCAAACGTCTAGTACCTGTAAAGACTCTAAAAACCAACTGGAAAACACCAAAAAACTCTAGATATAGGACTTATATCATGGTCTAAACTGGGTAAAAACCATGATATATCAACTCCCCCAGACTTAGCTTTTTGCTTGTCCCTAAGCAAAATAGTGTTATCACTCCTTTAGGAACCACATACCTTGCAAAGCTAATCCGGTGATACTTCGATGTTTCCCTAGAAGTATAGCAGTTCTCCAGATTGATTCCAAACCCCTTAGAAAAACTCAGACTTTCAGTCGCAAACCCCTTTAGTTTATTAAGTGCGGTCTCATCGAGGGAATATCGATCGCTGGACTTTTAAGATCCTTTCTCTTACTTAAACACTTTTCTGCACTGCTCCTTTTTTCGTTTCCCTTAGATTATTCTGTCCATTTTCATGGTTTCATAGGATTCAACTCATTACTATTATTTCTTGTGAGAAGACAAGCTCATGAGGATCGCTTATGTAGTCTTAGAATAGCGCTTATTATTGTTGTTCCTTGTGGGAGACAGGGTCATAAGGCCTACTCTACTGTGGTTTCTTGTGGAAGACCGGGTCGTGAGTATCTTTTCACTTTTTATTCTAAGACTTTTTATTTTCTGTTAAGGGAAAACCAAAGGGCGGGGTCTGCTGAAAGAAGAATCAAGTCCTGCGATTACCAACGCCCAAGACAAGAATTAAAGATTCATTAAGGGCGGGGTCTGCAACGTCTTTCTGGCGTTCTCCAGAAATTTGAACTCGCTCCGTTAAACCGATCCACTCCTAGTTACCCACCTTGTAAAACCAATTAACTCGCACTGTAATGGTCCTTGAGTGTTGTTCAAAGCAAGTGGAAAGGGAAGTTTCGACCCGAATAAAACAAATTTTTTTTTTTTTGAAAAACACCATAAAAACTCAAAAGAAAACACAATGTTAGCAACTACCTCCCCCAGACTTAAACAACACTGTCCCCAGTGTTATTAAGCCTGAAGAAGGTGGATAAAATAGATAGGAAACAGAATAAATTAAAAAACGAATGATTTGTTACCTGTTGGGGTGGTGTCGATCGACACTGGCAAGGGTGTCGATCGACACCCATGATTTTCACCCGATCGACCATCTGGTCGATCCACTGTTCATCCGCAAGTTTTTTTTTTTTTTTTTCAAAGAAGAAACCTGAAACACTTAAATGAAACTGAAAGTTAGTAATAAAAGAAATTTAAAACGAAAATAAAATACGTACCAGTGGGTTGCCTCCCACTAAGCGCTTGTTTTTAGTCTATTAGCTTGACTATTTTGAGGAACTTCAGATATCTGGAGGATCTGCACTCTTCCATGGAATAATTCCAGGGAAAAGCTTCTGCGTCTTTTGCAGCATCTCTTGAACGACCACTTTTCCTTTGTCCTTTAGCTCAGCAGGAATGATGATTCACATTTTAGCAAAAGGCTGTGAAGTCTTTGTACGCCTCACCTCTTCCTTACATCCCTTAGGTGGATTTCTTCTCTTTTCTATAGAATCAGCAGCAGAAAAACCAAGCTTTTGAGAAACTCGTTGCTTGCATGAGCGCGTAACAGCCTTTCGAAGTTTAACGAAATAAAAAGAGGTAGAATTAAGTACAGGAAGTTTATACCTTGGCTCTATGGGAGGATCGTGGGATGGGATAAGTGGATTGATCTGTTCAGCAACAGATGAGGGACTAGATTTTAACTCCTTGATAGAGTTTTCATCTTCTAAAATCTCCACTGAAAAAGTCTGACCATCGATGGTGGATATTTGCCTGGTGTTCTCCATGTCAAAATCCATGACAATATCACCTAGATCAAGCTTGATCTTCCCTTTTCTCACATCAATTTGAGTGCCAGCAATAGCCAAGAATGATTGTCCTAGGATCAAAGGATCTTCAGGCTCATCGTCGTACTCCAAAACTACAAAATCCGCAGGAATAATGCAGTCCTGAATCCTGATTGGAACATCCTCTAGAATTCCTTTTGGGAATCTTTGGGACCGATTGGCTAATAGAAGAGACATCTTGGTTGCCCTGAAATCAGTCATCCCAAGATCAATAGCAACAGATAATGACATCAAGTTAATACCAGGCCCCAAATCACAAAGAGAATGAGGAAACTGCCTTATTAAAATTGAGTAATTAAGCACGAAGTTTCCTCGATCCAGAAGCTTGACTGGAATCCTGCTCTGAATCATAGCGCTTACTTCCTCAGAAACCACCACACCCTTCTTCTTCTTCTTCTTCGGCATTGGAGTTGTGTTCAAAAGAATTGCTCTGATATCTCTAGTCAACAAGTCTCCTTCTTCAGGACTAACTCCATTTGCTGCAAGTCACTTCACGTATCTTCTAAGCTCAGGAGAAAGCTTAACTGCATCAACAAAAAGCATCTCAACCATAACCTTCTCTATCATTGCTTTGCAAAAAGCTTCTTCGACCTCCTGCTTCGACCTTCTAGCTTTGGGAAAAGGGACCTTTGGCTTGTAGATGTTCTCCTCTGAAGCAACTGATGATTTCGTGATTTCTGCATAAGACTAGACGGGGTATCGATCGACATTCTCATGTGGGTGTCGATCGATACCTTCTTTTTGTGCTGAGTTCTCATATGATGATTTGTGGGGTGTCGATTGACACTCTATAGCAGTGTCGATCGACACTGGTTCCTGAATCGCAAAATCGTGATTTTCTTCATGTGTCGATCGATGCCCATCGATAATATCGCTCGACAATGGTACTGCAGACCCAAAAATCTCATCAAACTCATCGAAATAGTCCGCTTGAGTAGCCATAACAGCATTGCAAGTGCTCCTTGGGTTAACATCAGTCTTTGCAGGAAAGAAACCCTCTTGTCTTTTGATCAAACTAGCTGTTTGAGTGACTTGAACATCAAGCCTCTTGACATGAGCACTTAACGCTTCGAATTTCCCATTCAAGTCTTGATAAACTGCATCAATCTTCTGGTTGATGTTCACCGTCAACTTCTGCTGTCCCTCCAAGATATGCTCAAACATATCCTGCATCTTGCTTTCTAATGACGGAGGAGGAGGCTTCTGATAAGATGACGAACCGTAGGTCCTTGTGTACCCATTGCTCTAAAACGGCTTCTGATAGGAACATCCATAGCCCTGCTGATTCCCAAACTTCTGAAATCCAGAACCATTGATGTAGTTCACATCCTTGTCTTCCTTACTGACCTCTGGATCAAAAATCTCAACCTCCTGAGCAAAGTGAACAGCCTTCTTTCCAGCTAGAAGACTAGTCATAGAATCTACCTTCTTTGAAACCTCAGCGAGTTAACTGTTATTGACGTTTTTCCCAAACTGGCTCCTCTCGTAGTCTACATTCTTCGTGGAGGTACTATTGTTCAAGTTCTCGATCAATCGAACGGCTATCTCTGGAGAATTCGTGTTGAAGTTCCCTTGGCTTTCAGCATCTAATGTAGTAGCATAAGTCAACGCGATTCCTCTGTAGAAGATCCCTAGAAGTTGAACATCCGTGAACCCATGGTGAGGACAATCTCTTTGATATCCTTTAAAGCGATGCCATGCAACATTGAATGCCTTACAATCTCCCTGCTTGAAGGTTGTGTTCTTGTTCCTGAGCTCCTCAGATTTTGCATCGTCAAAGAATGTGCTTAGGAAGGCATTTTTTGTATCCTCCCAAGTAGTCAATGAACCCGGTGGAAGCGTCCTCAGCCAATAAGATGCTTCCCCACTAAGTGAGTAGGGGAAGAGCTTGTAGAATATGTAATCAGTGGACACACCATTAGCCTTGATGCTGGAAGCTAAATCCTCGAATTTTCTTCAGGTGGTCCATCGGGTGCTCATGAGGAAGACCATGGTACGGATGCTGAGCGAATAGGCTGAAGTAAGCAGGCTTCAGCTCGAAATCATTCCTCTAGAAAGCAGGAGGACGAATCGCAACTCGATTCACGTAAAACTGATCTGGATGGTTGTAGTCCGCAAGCGTTCTTCCTCGCGCAACGTTTGCATCGTTCCTCAACAAAGCTGGTGGATCCTGGACCGGGTGTAGATCAACACCTGCTGATTGGTTTCGAACGACACCCAAATTATCATCATGTCGCTCGACAGGTTCTTGGTGTCGAGCGATACCATCCTCCAGAATCGCTGGTTCCTCTTCGACGATCAAATTACCATCATCGTCGATCCTCTTTCTTTCTCCATTGTATCTCAATCCTGCCGGATCAAGCAGGATTCCATCTGGTCCCAATCTCAGTATGATAGGTTCTTGAGAAGCCATCCTTGCTGCTCGTCTGTTCTCACGCTCTAAACGTGCAAGTTCCTGAAGATTGTAACCAACTAGTTCCTTGTCTTTATTGCTTCTGGTATTGCGATTTCGCATGTACCTGAAACGCAAAACAGAAAGACAAACGAAACTAGCAGAAAATTAAAAACAAAAATAAAACCTAGAGAAAATCCTAATAATAAAAATCTAAAGGTCTAGATTCCCCGGCAACGGTGCCAAAATTTGATATGCTCAAATTAGACCTAGAGCTAAACTCTCTCAAATTAAGAGATCAGTTATAGTACTTTAGGATCAAATCCACAGGGAATCAGATAAACACAATAGATTATTAAATTCAGATTATGCTAAGCAGGAATGATGAGAATGAAAAGCAAATAAAGCAAGTAAACGAAACGGTTGTGAAAATCAATTAAAAAGAAGCTAGGCACAGGGAAATCTTAGGTGAATCAGATATGCAGACGATATATAAAAGATAGGATTATGATTCACAGTTCTTAAACATGAACATGATTATAAAATCAATCAACTTTCGCTGTAGAGATTATCTATGTTTAAATCCTAGAAACCCAAATTTCTTTGCGAATCCTAACAATCTAAACAAGCATTAAAGTTCAAATTCAATTATTCACAAAACCCTAAACCAAATTTCTTTGCGAAAAGGAATTTTGCTCATCAAAGTCTAGATCAAGTAATCAACAAAACTGTCGTTTCTATTAATTATCCTAAGATCAGATTTCAGGTCATGAATATAAAATCAGCATTAATCACAAGACAAGATGAAGAACATTCTAAAGATATTAATCTTATGCAATTCAAATCAAATCTAGCAAACATCAAACACCTTTGAATAACCCTAAACCTAACAAGGAAACTACTCAGACATAATCAAAGAAGAAACCATTACTTTTATTGATAGATATCTTTTAGACTAAGTAAAATAAAGCATGATCCTAAACAATGGTTGTGAAACGTATTTATAAGGTTCCTAAAGCGTCATTAACATAAAAGTAAACATCTGGGATTTTAGGCCTTCGAACGGACTTCTTCGCAATCGGGCTTTTTCTTTGGTCGAACAGGGTGTCGATCGACACCAACTTAGATTTCTGATTCTTCGCTTCAATCTTTGCCTCTTCGTTCAACAATGCTCCAAAACTCCCAGTAAATGTTTTTTACGCTCCAAACGTCTAGTACCTGTAAAGATTCTAAAAATCAACTGGAAAACACCAAAAAACTCTAGATATAGGACTTATATCATGGTCTAAACTGGGTAAAAATCATGATATATCAACAATCATATAGTGAAGTCATTAGAATTAAAAAAAAAAATGAAGAAAAAACCACTGATTTACACTTCTATGAAGGTTAAGAAACTAATCCAGATTTTATGAAAACGAGTTCAATCGATATTATTACTTTTAATTGATTAGAGTAAAACCAAATTGATAATGAGTGGTAGCCTAATAAGTGGCAATCTCCAAGAGATTGTGAAATCTAGGACTTTTGAATCTACTTTTGCAATAACCAATACCCTCCCAACTAAAGTGTTTCTTTCCCAAAATCATATCATTCTTTTTCCCATACATTAGCATTAGAGTTAATTAAATAAAAAGGCATACACTCATTCCAATAGCAAAACATAGATAAATATACCAGATAGTTATAGTACAAAGGTAGACAACAGTCCATTGATAAGAAGTTATTGGTCCATTGATAAGAAGTTATATATTGGTCCATTGTTCTGAAAAGGTTTAGGGTAGTTAAACACTATTTGGTTCAATTGCGTTCGTACAATTTATTTTATCTTCAAGGTTGTATAAACATTGGCTTTTCATTAATTTAAATTTAGCCTAACAAAACAAATGTAAGTGTTTTGACAAAAAAAAAAAAAAAAAAAACAGAAAACAAATGTAATAAGTGCTCAAAATTAGCCAATGCGTCAAAAAGAAGAAAATAAAAAGGAATAGAGATACTCTATGTTCAAGTCTCGTTCTCCATACGAATGCAGCTTTAGGCCCAAAAGACATATTTCTAGTTTAACTTAATATGTATGTCAAAATGGGTCAAAACCCGCGGGTCGTATCCGGCCCATCCCACCATGAAAAGATATGGGTTAAACATTCTAAACCCAAAAAAATGCGAGTCTTATCGGGTTGACCCACAACGGACAGTATGTTCAACGGGTATAACCCATGATGGACAGTAGGTTAATGGGTATTATATATATATATATATATATATATATATATATATTAACTTTACATTATTTTATATATTGTAGTATTATACATATGTATACTCTAGATATAGATACAAGACCTTTTGACATATAACGACTAGTAGAAGTGACAAATGACGAGCTTGAGAAAGAACCAACCTCACTTTTTTGAATTCGTGAGCAAAGATAATCGTGTGAGAAGCGATTTTTCTTCAAATTTATGGACACTTATCATTTCTTATTTCAATTTTTAATTATATATTATGATGTAAAGTTTAATTTTGCTATATTTTTCTTATTTATTCAAATTTGTGAGATTTTTTTTTGTGAATAATTTTATTTTTATTAAATTTTGTTACTAATTTAAAATAATTACTAAGATCCGCAGACCGTCTACAAAACCCCTAAAATGTAAAGGGTCAGATTTGGGTCTAGCGATATTAAACTGCGGGTCTCGTGGACCAGTCCTTCGAGGGTTAAAAATAAAACTACCCATAACAGGACAGGTCAAATGAGTTGGGTTAACCCGTTTTGACATAATATATATTTTTATTTTAGAAGAGCTTTTATATTATCTCTTCTTATTATTATTTTTGAATGTAAATTTTCATATATGTGAGTCTCATTGTCTTTTATTTTTCATATGATAACATGAATCTTTCACGAGATATATCACACTAGGGTAGAGCAAAAAATATGGAACCAAAAAATAGAACCGAATCCGACTCACTTTATCAAAACCGATTGTCTAAAAAATATCTGAACGAGACTTCCACATTTAGAACATAAAAATTCGAACCGAACCAAAAAATGATTAATGTTAAATTGTAACTTCTTGTTGACAACATTAATCCCACTCTATCTACTACCATTTCGACTAGTGAACTCCTAAAAAGAGAACACTTTGTTTTCCTTCTCCTTTACTTGAAGCTCTCTTCACCAAATGGACCAACTCGGTATTTAAAACTCGATTATAAGCTTTTGGAGTGAACTCCTCAACAATTTATTACGTATTCAAGAACAACCGTAAAAATGAACACTCACATTTTTGCCTCATATATATAATCGAGACTCAAAAAAAAAAAAATGAAAACAATTTATTTTCTACTGCGATTAGAGTAATAAGATCTAATTAATCTTCATTTTTTTTTTTTTGATAAAGGGCTTTCTATTAAAATTGCAATGAAAAGTAAAATACAAGGCAATGACAAAAAGTCATGAGAGTAGGTTGGGAGATAGATGCATGATGCATACAAAGGCTTTGATGTCAAACATCAAACAAACTTAATCATTCAAAGAAGAGGTAGAACTCAATAGGTCCCTTTAGATTCTTGAATTATGAACCACGTCCATCCCCGCGACCACCACGACCGCGGTTTCGACGTCCACGGACATCAGTCCATTGCATTTCTTGGACTTTTTGAGTTGGCTTTACGTGCCTTCCTCCCCTCGTCCTCTGATTATAATCATAAGCAGATTCATACCCTGTAAAAACTCCACGTTCTAAGGCAGCAAAAGGATTACCACCTATGACCGTTGAAGCATCGTCATTGTTTGTAGCTTGAGAGGTGTTTGATTGAGGGGGAGGAGTAGATAGCGTATACTCATCAGTAGATAGAGCAAAAGAAGTTGTAATGTTAGTATCAATTGGAGCAATCATGCTAGGTGAGTTTTGCAAAAGATTATTGCCATTTTCCAATAAAGGAACTGTTGATTCCGTTTCAATAACGGTGGTTATTGGTGAAATATTAGAGGCTGTCACACCGGAGCTTATGACAGTAGCAGAGTGAAGGGCAGCGGGTGTGGTAGGAGCAAAGTCTAGGACTGTGACAGGTGAAGAGTTTAGGACTGTGACAGGAACAGAGCCATCTACTGTAGCCGGAGTAGAGATAGAGCCACCTACTATAGCCGGAATAGAGACTTAGTTAATACTAAGCCAATACACTTTCTTCTCTAATTTAATATTGGAGAGGAGAGTCGTAGTCTGTGAGAGGAGCAGAGACTTCTACTATGGCAGGAGCAGAGACAGAGCCCGTGTCATGAGGAGAGGCTTGAACATGAGGAGAAGATTGAATACATGAAGTCGAGTTTCTAGTAGATCGTTGAAGACATCTAGATTCCTTGTGTCCAAGATGGCCACATCTATCACACTTTGTTGGAATCCATGAGTATTCCACATTAACAATCGATATTGTACCTTTTTTATCATCCAAAGCAATTTTCTGAGGGAAGGGTTTGTCTAACTCAACTTCCACCATAATCTTAGCCTCACCCATAAGTGTAGGATCAAGTCTCGGTTTGAATGTAGAAATCGGTTCACCTAAGCCCGAGGCAATTCGGCTTATTCCTGGTCTAGAGTATAACCTATCAGGGATATTCCTTAGTGTTACCCAAACTGGAGCTGTAGAGATCTCTGGAAGAGCCATTGTTGCTGCAGGACTCCAATCAGCGTAGCTTATGTCATCAACATGCCATAAGCTACGCTGAAGAATCCAAGTGCGAGTGGATTCATCCGGAACATGGAACAAGAACGATGATTCACCTAACTTCCGAGTGAAAATTTTACATTTCCGACCCCAAATCCTATTAACTACAGCATTTACTAATCCACCAGACGGAGTAGAGCATCGGTAAAACTGTCCTATGATAACTTATTAATCTTCATTTTTTTAACTACTTGTTCTCTTTTTAGACATTTGTAGACTTGTTTTACTAGATGAAAACTCTTAAGTTATTAAAACAAATGCTTTTATAGATCACTAAAACGTGTTGCATTATGAGAGGAAAAAAAAATTAACGAATGAGCATGATAATTATCCACGTACGACTAGGCTTTTAATCAGAAACTCGATGCATTTCATCAGACAAAGAATCATATATCAGCACCAATTTTCAAAATACTTTGCCACTTATAATCACCTTTTAATCATTTCGACTTCGTGTAATCTGATGGTCCATTTTAATTATTCAATCTTTTTGTATACAAGAATCTTTTAAAAAAATTGGGCCTTAGAAGAATTATCTCGAATACAACAAATAAAGTATAATCAAAATAAATGTAAAGCCAATCAAATCATGCATCTCTAATTATAAATAAATAAGAGATATTCCTCTTTTTAATTTTCCTTTATAAATACCAATCTTTTCAAATCTCTACAAAGTAAATATTCTGTCTTAGAATCATCTATACTAACTTTTTATAAAAAAATGTTATACTAAACCGAATATGAAATTATGCATCTAAGATTGATATTGGAGATTTTCCTCTCTTTCTTTTTGTAACTTTCTCTTTTTCAAGAACACAATCTTCCCATTTAAGATAAAAAGATTAATAATATTCTCACAAAAATATAAATACACCGCCACTTTTTTTTTTTTTCTTTTTTCCTGAAACAACCCTAAAAGTAGTAATATTTAGACGGTTTCTCTACCATATCATCAACAAATCCTTAGCTTCCTCATCTTCCTCCTCGAATATAGCTCTCTCTCAATCGCCGGTGGTTTCCGATGGCAAAGAATCAAGCAAGTCTTCTTCTCCTGAAGCAGCTCAAAGGTTCTCTATGTTCTCCGATCCGTCTAGGGTTTATGTTTCACTTTTCGATCTGGGTTTTTTTTTTTGTTTTCTGATGTTGAATTTGCGATTGGGTTTCGATTATTGAGTTGAATTTCGTTTCTGGGTTTAAGCCAATTTTGTTGATTTCGTTTTGTTTTGGTGGTTTCTTCCAGATCTGTGCAAGAAACCGGTCGATGGCTTCTCTGCTGGGCTCGTTGATGAGAATAACGTATTCCAATGGAGCGTCTCGATTATGGGTCCGCCTGATACTTTGTAGTGAGTGTTTTCACTTTTTCTTCTTCTTCTTGATTCTGCATATGCCTCTGTTTTTGTTTGTTATAAGCATGCGTAGGATAATCTGTGTGTTTCCATTTGATTCTTTTATCCTTTTGGAATTTGCATTGATTTGGTTGTTTCTTTTTATCAAATTGTAGTTTATGATATCTTTGTTTTAAATTGGCTTAGCTGATTCGTAATTGCTGTATTTGATTGGTTATGTTGTGCTAATCTGTTCTAATTATGCTGTATTTGATTGGTTATGTTGTGATTGTAGTGAAGGTGGTTTTTTTAATGCAATAATGTCATTTCCGGAGAATTATCCGAATAGTCCACCAACTGTGAAGTTCACCTCGGAGATGTGGCATCCTAATGGTGAGTGTTGCTTATTCTTGAAAAACAAATTTCTATATCTTGGAGCTTTAAGAGTGAGTCTTGTGATGGATTATTGATTATTATACCCTTGATTGCAGTTTATTCTGATGGAAGAGTTTGCATTTCTATTCTTCATCCTCCTGGTGATGATCCTAATGGATACGAACTTGCTTCAGAACGTTGGATGCCTATTCATACGGTATGTGTTTCATTCATTTTCTTTTTCACCATGTATTACACTGTTAGCCAGGATTAAGTAATTTATCGGTTTGGATATCTCGGGTCGACTATGTAGCTTAGCAGTTATTGAATACACTGCATTTTTGTCACTTGCTCTTTAAGCATCTTTGGTATTTGTGACTTTAGATAGAACCTCTTAAGTAAAAGTGCTCAAGTGGATATGCTCGATATTCGAACTACTTTCTGATGTGTGTGTTCTAAATTACCTGATCCATAGTGTTTTGAGCTCTCTCTCTCTCTTGATTAGGTCAATGATTGAAAGCTAATGAGAGTTGTGTATGATGCAGGTAGAAAGCATTGTGTTGAGTATCATATCTATGCTCTCGGGTCCTAACGACGAGTCACCGGCAAACGTGGAAGCTGCAAAGGAATGGAGAGACAACAGAGCAGAGTTTAGGAAGAAAGTGAGTCGGTGTGTTCGAAAATCGCAAGAGATGCTATGAACATCTCTCCTGCCCTTTCTGTGTTGTAGAAATTTCGATTCTAAGTCAAGAAGAACCATCTTGAAGCAGACAGATGAATCTGTCTGTCTCAGCTTTTTTATGTTAACTTTTTTGGTTTTTGGGTTGTCTTGGAACATCGTGTGGAATCATCGAATCCAGTCCACAGTTTAGGATCATATCTTTAACACTCTTTATTGGATTCGTTTCATTTTCCTTTAATATTATTGATTAACTGAAACAAGAGAAATGGGTTTAAAGAACCTTCAAGTTTCATCATTCATCAGTAGGTGATAGGGTTTAGGGTTGTGTTTTTTCCGATGAAGACTTAGGGTTTTTAAAACCTTTTACTGAAATATTTTCTTTCAAACTGAATCTTCCAAAAACATAACCATTATGTCAATCTCGGTTCAACGGTTTGTGTGTTATTTCTTTTGTACACAAAAACAAAAAAATAGTCCTGGACTTGTAAAAAGTTACAATCTAAAAACATTAAAATGTAGAAGAAATATCATTTGCTCAAACGATTAAGGAAGACATTTTTTACCACATGAAGTATGAACACTAGTGTTTCTTTTACAGTTTATAGTTTTACATTTCTATTCTTAGTCCTCCCGATGACGAGTCTGCCTCAGAACGTTGGCGACCTGACCATACGGTGAGCAATTTATGCATTTTTTTTGTTTCGCCATTAGCTTGATAAAGTCGCAGAAAGAGGCTGGTCTTGTTTGATTTGTGAGTATTATTCACAACATTTTCTGTTACTTGCTTGTCAAGTATTCGTTCTTTACTAGATCATCTACATAAAAGATGAAGCTATTAGCTTTTGAGAGTGTTCACATGGGATTTAAATCAATAAATTAAAACATACCAAATCAGCATTTAAATTAATCAACCACTAATTATTTCTTTTTCTTATAATATTCTAGCTTACCATTGCATTTGGTTTTAAAACTTTTTCTATTCATTTTGATTACTTAATCATAGGAATGTCATCACGTTTCGAGCCTTTTTCACTTTTGTATTTGCTTCATGTTATGTAGGTTCCAATATAGCTGTTCTGTAAACAGAAAACCAAATCAACAAAAGATATATTGAATTTGCTTTATTGAAATAGAGTGTTCTTAGTATTCTTTTTTCTTGTTCTTACTTTCTTAGTATTCTTTTTCTTCTTCTTGTTTTTGCTATTATCATAGGATATTTATATCTTGACTCTCGTTAAATGGATTTGTTTACATATTTATAAGTTATTTGCTGACTCTCATACATCTTTCGATCGGAATTTAAATGAATTCTCACTAACCAAAGTTTGAATCGTCTACTAATATAGCAACCGTGTTACCATCTATGTTACAAAACCCAAACTCGAATTGCTTGATGTCACTATCCCGTGTGCTCATAAAAAGGAGCATCTGAAACAATTTTTTTCTAAAAAGCTTTCAAAAATCGATAGAAAACATGAGTAAATATGGATTTAATTAGTAATTAGATGAGGAAACATTTTTCACCAAGATAAATGTTTCTAATAAAAAGACCGCAAGTGTTATTCTACACTTCAGTTTTTTTTGTGAAAAATCTACATTTCAGTTTTACATGATCCAAACCATTTTTCTCTCATCATCGAATCAATAATCAACTTATACATATTTCAATTATATGGTTTATTAATTACAGTTAAGAAACCTTGCAAGTATTATATGTTTTATTCGAGATAAACACGGTGAATTTATTACTAAAAGATAATAAGACTATTGTTGTTTACAAAGTTTGGCATAGGTAAGAAGTTTCTAAGGCCAAAAAACGAATATTAAAAAACCTGTATAGAACTAGTAGATTTGGTCACAAACTTGCCTACATATGAAGGAAACAATTTACATGGGAAAATAAATGGTTACATGTTCGTGCCGCTTTTGCAAGGGCATCGGCACGGTCATTACAAGAACGAAGAATATAAGCTAATTGAAAGGAAATAAAATGTTCTCTAAGTTCTGCGAAGTGATCTAGCTCAGACTGGAAAGCTGACCAATCTATCGGATCGTCGGTCATCGTCAATAGGTTTGAGCAATCCTATTGTGATGGTCATCGTCAATAGGTCAGTAGATCTCGATGAGTCGGTAGAAAGTACCCGATTTCAGAATGTTTCTACCGACCAAACGCGATTTAATATATGGAGTTTGTTAACAAAAAAAAAACGAAGGAAACAATTTATGAGAAGATCCCGATAACAAAGATCATCACAAACTCTATAGCTCGTACTTCAGTTTAATCATTCAGTAGTTATTAGAAATACATATAATTAGAGAACAAATCAAATCCGCAAAATCGTAAAGGGCAACAACATCGCGGATCTCTCAAGTTAAAAGCCTAAAATCCTAGACCGTTGAGAGAATGGTGAATTAAATTATCGTGGATTGCATTGTAAATAGACGAAAAAACACTACTCGGTTTTAGTTCGAAATTTGTTTTGGTTTTAGCTCCAATTTTGTTTTAGTTATGGTGATTCTCGTGAATAGGAGTATGGGAGGAATAGGTCGACAGTCATTTTCACACTCTTTGTAACAACTCCGGCATTAATTAGCCAAAACAATTTCTATTACAAAACATTTAAAGTGAGACAAAAAAGTTTGGATTTATTGCCTTTGTGTACCTAATCCATTCTTTCAAAAGTAATAATAATACAAATATACTGCTATGTTTTTAATTTTAAGTCAGAAAATGTCAAGTGTTAATATGAAAAACCGGGTTTCAAAATCTTCCAAAATGCTGTTTCTCGACCTCACAGCCGTTTGGTCGAATCTCTCTGACTACTACATAAGAAAAAGCTCATTTGCATTAACTATTTAAGACCGTTACAACGTTTATCGTTTTGTTTATAGTAAAAAATATTGCTAAACATAGAGTTGAAAAGCTATACAAATCAAAATCTATTAAAAAAACATAAAATTACTTCGTTTAAAATTTTAAAAGTATTTCTTAATGATTTTTTCTTTCATGGAGTACTTTTTCTTGATATATCTTTAACAAGAATATAAATTTATCGATAATTTGTATTAAGGCACCAATTCGGTTTCATAATCTAAATTCTGATTAGTAAACCACAAATTTATGAAATGATAGTGTGACAATTTTGATTTTATTATCTGCTTTTTTTCCTGGTAAACCGCGAAATCTTAAAATAATTCTACAAATCGTAGAATCACAATGATGTGCATAATCAATTAATGATCAATGTTATGCATACCATATGCAAAAATTCAGCTACTAAGTTAAATTTTCATACTCTTATGAGTTTTATCATTCTACTATTCCGTTTCAATTCTATAATTCCTCACTTTTACCAATCTTCTTGTTTATAACGGTTTGGCTATAGAATTTCCAAGCGACATTTCAGAGCAATTACGAACCAACCTAAACCACGAGCCTAAACCAGAAAATTTCAGAAAGCGACATTAAACCAACCCGGTTATGAAAGTTCTATTTCTCTCTCTCTCCTTCTCTTTTTCGCATCACTTTCCCTCTCATTCCTCTCTCTTCTCTCTCTCTCTCTCTCTCTCTCATGGCTCGTGACTGCTCTTTAAAATCGCCGCACTTCTCATGAGTCCCCGTCTCTCTTCTTCTTCTTATTCACCGTGAACAGCAATTCTCCGATCTTCTTCTCCTCCGCCATGCGCTCGCCGCATGATTTCCGTAACGGCGAATCTCCGACATCGCGAGACCGCACTCACTTCCACTCAACCGTCGCAGCTCAAAAACTCCGACGATTCAATTCCCTGATCCTCCTCCTCCGCCTCGCTTCTTTCTCCTTCTCTCTCGCCTCCGCCGTATTCATGCTCACCAATTCCCGTGGCTCCGGTTCTCCTCACTGGTACGATTTCGACGCTTTCAGGTTCGGTTTTCTCCTTTTTCGTCACCTCAATTTCAATATTCGAAACGCGAATCTGGAATTTGTGTGATTGAAATCAGAATCGGGTTTTTTTTTTTTTTGTCTGGGCAGATTCGTGTTTGTGGCAAACGCGATCGTGGCGGTATATTCGGTGTTCGAAATGGGAACTTGCGTTTGGGAATTTTCTAGAGAAACTACTTTATGGCCTGAAGCGTTTCAAGTCTGGTTCGATTTTGGCCATGACCAGGTTCATTAATTTAATTTCGATTCTTAGGCTAAATTGCATTAATATACTAGTCATTAAAGTAAAGATATTTCAATCATTGCTTCCACTTTTCTAATTGAGTTTTTAATTATTATATACTATTAATTAATCCCTAATTAAATAATTAATCGCACCCATTTCCCCTGAGGCACTTGTTGTGGCTTTTTACAAATCCTTATCAATCAGTTGGTGTATTTTTACCATTCAAAACATTCATCAAATTTTCACGTTTAAAAGCCTTTTTTTTTTTTACCGTTTTGTGATTATTTTCAAATTTTAACACGTTTTAGATTTGCCTAATGTTATGTGTAGGTGTTCTCGTACCTATTGCTATCGGCAGGATCGGCTGCAGCAGCATTGGCTAGAACGATGAGAGGAGGCGATACATGTACGGCTAACAAAGCTTTCTGCTTGCAATCAGATGTAGCCATTGGTTTAGGCTTTGCTGCATTTCTATTCCTAGCTTTCTCTTCTTGCTTCTCTGGTTTTCGAGTCGCGTGTTTCCTCATTACAGGATCTCGTTTTCACCTTTAAGTGATTTCTTAATGAAAAGAGAGAATGTTGATTTGTTTATGAAGTTTGATGTGTTTAAGAAAATTAACCATAAAGATGAAGATATAAATTGCTGAATTAAAACTTTGAAGAAACTCCTCAAGTTACAAAACAAGTAAAAATTTACAGTATTTCGTAAAAGAACAAGCAAAGAACTGAAGATATGAGAAAAAAAAAAAACTGGCTTAAGCTTCTGCTGCAGTCTGAGTCTGAGGTTGCTCTACTTTGATCTTAGCTTTTCCGGTTTTCTTACTATCCTTTGGCTTCTTTACCTCTTCACCATTCTCTGGAATAAGCTCGATCCTTGCAAAAAGGGGATTCGCTTGCGCCATTACTTGTCCGCCCTTTAGCTCTCCCCACTTGGTGTCATTCTAAAGAAAGAAAACTGTTAAATCAAAGCGCGAAATCCATCAAGTTTTTGTTAAATCAGATAAGGGAAATCGTTAGTTACCCAGGTTATGCTATTGAATTGATCAACTGAATAACCAAGCTGTGAATATATCCTCAGGCTTAAGCAAGGCGCAATTGGGGAGAGCGCAACCGCTATAATTCTCATTACTTCCAGTATAATCACCAGGTCCTGTAATAATTGGCAGAAATTTGTCACAATCAAATTGGTAAGAAATACTTTGTTTTGTATGAAGAATAGTAATTAGGGAAAGAAGATAAGACCTTGGATGCAGCTTCAGCTGACACACCACCTTTTTTGAAAAGTAACCATGGTGCACGCTGATCCATGTAGGAATTTCCCGCATTTCCAATCTCCAACACAGCCTCACACGCCGAAGATAGTGATAGACTCTCATAGTTTGTTCGAGCCTTTTCGACCTTTTAAGAAAGAATGGTACAATTTGAGAAAGCGGAATGACCTAATGAAGCCAGTAGAGAGACGAAGAGGGATCAGAGATAAGAGATGTCACTTGAAAAAATTACCAGCGTCTCCACAGTGTCTTTTAAGGGAATTCCTTCAGCTGCAATAGTTGAATCAACCACTAAAGTGGATTCACAGTTCTTCTTAAGAAGGCCAAGGGTACGGTTAAGGAGATTTCCTGAAGAGAAATGCAATAATTAAACATTTTTCAGAAATAAGTTTTGTACTTAATATTAATAGTCAAAAGGCTGAAATGGACTACTCAAAGAGTAAGGTTTAGTAGTTAAGAAACCTATCGTGTTGGCGAGATGTGCATTGACAATTTTTATAAAGCGGTCTTCTGAATAGTCCCCATCGTTTCCAAATTCCACCTCCCGAAGGACGAAGTACCTGACAGCATCTGGCCCAAATTTCTGAACCAACTCAAAAGGGTCTAGAGTATTCCCCAATGATTTTCCCATCTTCATTCCATCCTATAATTTTATAAACCATGGAAACAAGGATATGAAAAAAAGACAAATCCAAATCTCCCACACATGTGAGCAACGAGTAAAGGAAGTTGGCGAGAACAAGAACTCTATGAAGTAACATTAAACAGGGAATATGCAGCATCAAGAGTTTTTGTACCTTTGTCAGAAACCCATGGCCAAACACCATCTTGGGAAGCTTCAGACCAGCAGACATTAGCATAGCAGGCCAATAGACGGCATGAAATCGTAGAATATCCTGCACAATACTCGTATGGTCAAAAAGACAAATATAAAGAATTTGGGAACACATGTGTGAAGAACGCTGTACTTCTTACCACCATCAAGAAAATATAAAAGCTAGAAACAAACAGTTCTCTCCTTATCATTTAACTATAGAGTATTCCATTTCGTTATATTGAACCCAAAAATACAGCGAACTAACAATCACTCTAGATGATCATGGGGGTTTCTGGTAAATCCTAGTTAGAAACAAATATTGAAGGTGAATCAGATCAATATCACTACAGTAAATAATGAGTCTAAGTTATACCTTCCCGATCAAATGCAATGAAGCAGGCCAGCCTAATGAAACTGCAGTCTGTAGATTTTGTTGTTCATTGTCCTCTGTTAAAGCTGATATGTAACTGTAATGAAAGATGAAAGAATGGACATTATATTTAATACCAAAACTTGTACTTTAAATGCCCTCTGTTAGAGCATTACGTAGAACAGTCAAGCAGTAACCATATACAATTCTTGAAGAAAAGAGAAAAGAAATATACCCAAGTAGAGCATCAAACCAAACATATATGGTTTGTTTATTGTCATCAGGAACAGGAATTCCCCATTCCACTAATGCTCGAGAAATGGAAAAATCCCTTAAGCCACTCTTTATCCAACTTTGCACCTATAAAAGAGCCTGTTAGAAAATGATTAAACAAAGAATGAGCTATACTAAAACAAAAAACTCTGTTCAATTCTGAATAATCTGTATCACCAAATATCCACAAGCACTGATGCTACAAAGGAAGAGAAATCAAAGATTGTGTCTCACCTCGTTTAGACGATAAGAAGGCTGCACAAAACGAGGATTCTGAGACAAGATTTCTTCGAGGGGTTTCTGATATTTCGATAGCGCAAAGAAGTAATTATCTTCTTTCCTAGCAACACATGGCATTTGATGGACAGGGCAACAATTGTTTTCAAGCAGTTCTTTCTCATCCTACAGAATTCAAAACAAACCAAAACCTATATAAACTTATGCCCCAGACCAAGAACCAAGAAAGTAAAAATATCTTCACTCATTTCTAAAACCAAACCTTATATTCCTCGCAGTTGACACAGTAAAGACCTTCATAATCAGCTCTATATATATCACCATTTGCGAAAACTCGAGCGTAAAACTCTTTCACAATTGCTTCATGCTTAGGATCAGTGGTTCTAATGAACTTATCATAAGCTATATCTAGATCTTTCCAAAGATTTCTATATGATTGAGAAATGAGATCACAATGTTCAGCAGGATTGCGTCCATTAGCAGCTGCTGAAGTAGCTATCTTCTCACCATGTTCATCAGTTCCTGTTATAAAGATCACCTTTTTCCCAAGTAGCCTCTACACAAACAACAAAATTAACCATTTTCAAGAAAGAAAAACTGAAACTTTCTAAGAACCCAACAAGAAGCGCCATAAAATTAATCATTTTCAAGAAGAACCCAGGGACTGATTTGAGAAACCCACCTGGAAACGAGCAATTGAATCGGCGGCGATAGTGGTGTAAGCACTACCCATGTGAGGAGGGGCATTTACGTAATAAAGCGGAGTAGTGAGGACAAATGTTTCAGCTCCATCTCCGTCATTTTCATGAGTTTTGGAGCTGGAAGTGCAATAGAGAGCTCTCTTCGATTGGGAAGAGGCGAGGTTTTTGGAGAATTTGAAGGTGTTTCTAGAAGAGAATGGTTTGGTACTGAAGGGAGTATTAAAGGGGTTTAACAAAGAGAGGGCGTTATGAAGCCAAGTGTTTAACCTCGAGGCCATTGGTGCCGGAGAAGCAAAGGAACGAGATGATGGAAGAAACGAGTGTGGTTAATTTGGAGCGCAATTTAGGTCATGGTTCGGTTCGGTTTTTAGTCGGTACGCGATGAAGAAAATCCAGATTCCGGTTTAATTGAGTCAATTTTTTTTTTTTTTTTTGGTCACAAATTGATTGAGTCAATTTTAAATTGCTGCAAAATCAGAGAGTCGAGAGAGAGAGGAAGAACACTGAACGAGAGGAGAGTGGCAAAACCGTAAATTTCTCCTTTGCGGTACAAGGGCCCAATCAGGACAAGTTATAAAAGATTTGTCTTGATTTAGCTCAGAGCAGAGGAGAAGTCATTTGAGGTTTGATTTTAATCAATTTTACTTGAAGAAGATGAATACAAGATCAGGACAAGAATGGGATGCTTTGGTGATTATGAAGCAGTGTAAGGAATCTTGAATTGACCTTAATCCAGAATGTAGAATATTATCTTTGACTTGACTTCAATACATTATCTTAGACATGGTTTGCGTCGACTTGGTTCAGACTGACCCCAACTAGATTGGAGATTATATAAATTTGAATAAAGTCCAACTTTTTTTTGTCATTTGCTAGGGTTTCAATTCAACTATTTTATTACGGGTATATAGCTTCCTTTTTTTGGTCACGTAACGAGTGTATAGTTCTTTTTTTTTCTTTCTGGTTAGTATTGCAAGTGTATAAAAGCTCAGAAAGTACATGAACACATGTTATGTTTTTGGTACGTACAATACAACCATATAAACCGGGTTTATGACGGCAAAGAACCTGGCCATATAAAGCTCAAATTCTTTTTTTTTGCCATAAATGGCTCAGCAGAAATAAAAAATGCTATAGGCATTAATCAATTTTTTATTTTATTTAATTTTAATCAAAAAATAAGTAAATTACGTAAAAACCTGCTCTTATTACACTTATTTACGATCCAACCAACGTGGATTGGACCCGAATTCAGTATCCAATCCTCTTTAAACGGATGATCTAAACCGCTCAACTTCCTTTTACGATTTTTTTTTTCAATTCTTCGTCGATTAAGTCTGAGAATTTGGAGATTTTGAAAGAAAAACACAAGATTTTCGAAGGGATTACTCGTACAACCGAAACTAAGATCTTCAAGTAATTCAAATAAGATGTGTTCAAATTCTGTAATTTTGTTCTCGATTTTGAGTTTGATTAGGGTTCGTCGTCGATTTCGAAACTAAATTCCGGTTTTTGACCCAAAAATGGTACCACCACGGAAGAGGGCGCGTACGAAGCATCCGCAATATGGACTGAAGGATATAGATCCAATTGCGGATTCACCAATTGTTGCGGAACCTCCAATTGCTGCTGAACCTCCAATTGTTCCGTCCGTATTTGAACATGATGCGAGTTTAAAGAAGCCGCCGAAAATGATGAAGAAGAAATCAGTCTTGGAGAAAAATCCGACGAAGATGAAGAAGAAGAAGCTACTGAAGAAGGAGTTGACGAAGAAGAAGATAACACAAATAATGGTTCTGATGGTGACGAAGAAGAAGATAACACAAATGATGGTCAAGAAGAAGTAGAAGAAAATCATGATTCTTGGTCAGAGGATTCAGATTCATTGGTATGTGATTCAAACTTTGTGAATTGGAACCAAAAAAAATTGGTATTACTACGTATTACCAAATATTACTATAGTGTAAGGCAACCGTAGGAAATACTAGATATTACTAGGTATTACTGTAGAGAAATATAAAGATCCAATTGAAAGAAATTTGTTGTATGATTGCAAGATTTGTTTGAGGATGAAATTCCATTAGAACCTAAATCTATGCGCTTCCAACACACCCACTATACAAGGAAAATAAAGATCCAATCACGGTGTTTCATCAAGGAAGCAGTGAAGGCTATCAATGACATTATTAAGACTAGGGAGAAGAGATGGTTTCATGATCACCCACAACATTTCTTCCACATGCATTTAGAGACAAAGCATAAGGTCATGGGCATGTGGATGTTCTTTCTTCATACAACTAATCTAGCATCGAGAAGGCAAGCTTGGTTTATTGTGAATGGTGTTCCGATCCGATATTCTATCAGAGAACACAAACTCATTTCTGGTTTATACTGTCATAATTATCCACTTCAATGGCAAAGATTGGGCAGTACATACTTTGTGGCAAAGCAATTTGGTACTGGGACAACCATAACCTATGCAGATGTGAAGAAGAAGTTCTTGGAGATGAAGGGTGTGAAGGGTATTCCTTCTGGAGATAGAATGTGTATGGATGTCTTGAATTTTTTATGTAGTGTGATTTTTGGAAAGTCAAGGAGAGGAGAAGGAGCACCTTCTGTTGACCATTTCTTTCTTAGAGCTTGTAGTGATCTCGAGTTGTGCCAAACTTTTCCATGGGGACGGTTATCGTATGATGACAATCTGACTCAAATGCAGAATTTGTTTAATAATTTCGGAGGAGTCATTGAGAGTAAGGGATGGTGTTTTCCAGCTTTCAATATTACTTTCCATGTAAACTGAATTATGCATTATAATCCTTTTGTAGACATTAGGTTGTAAAATAATGAAAAAGGTCTTTATGTCTTATGTGTAGCTTCTACCATTTGAGACAATTCCTAAGTTGGAAAGCAGATACATATAACAATTAGAGGAGTATCTCCCGACTGAGTTATATGAAACACTAGGGACTACTAAGGTTAGTAATACCATTTTTTATTGTTCTTGGTCTTGTATTGTTATCTTTGGAATTTAGTGGCTTCTGCGAGCATCTGAAGAGTTATGAGATGGGAATATTTGCGGGATAGAAAAGATGCAATATTTTGTGATTGTTGATCTTCTTAGTGAAATTAGTAACCCGCATTCTACTTGTATATATGCAAGTCTTGATGAAGCTGGGAGAAGGTATGATAATACTTAATAGTTTTCTTAATTCTCTACTCTTCTTTTTAAGCTTAGAGAGCTTGTGTTTTACTTGTAATCAAAGTTGTAATGTAATGGAATAGAAATAGTTTTTTTTTTCTAGTTCTGATATCGAGTAAAGACCATGACAAGAATGATAATTAATACCAGATAGTTCATAACACGTGCATAACTTGTAATAGACAAACCCAAAATCCACTAAAGATCAAGGAAATCCGCAAGAGTTAGACATCCGAAATCAATACCTAAACACTCGTCAATCCCTAAGCGAATCACTAAACAAACAAACGACCAATCAATCCTAACCAAGATTTCAAAGACATTGATATGAAGGGCCTAATCCATCTCTCAGATGCCTCCAGTAGAAAGTGTAATGGGCTTCGTTACGAAATGTGTCATCAGAATCATCCGCTTGGGCTAAAATGATCACAAACCCACGTGCTCTCAAAAAATCCAAAGTCGGGCTAAAGTCAGAATCCGCAGAAATAAGAAGAATGATTCCAGGCGACTCGAGAACATGTTCCTGCAAACAACCAAACACTTGTGGATTCTTCTTTGGAATATTCACCATTTTACAAAGTTGATCTTTGCAAACGTAGAATCGATCATCACATTGCACAAAATCGAAATTAGACCGTCAAATTCTTCCTTTGTACCACTAAAACGTGTAGGATCACCGGCTGCAAACATCCGATCTTCGACTTCCTTGGTTGATTGATTCCTTCAAATTAGCACAATCATACACCTTCTTGTTGTGCTCATCTCGTAGAGGAGATGTATTCATATCCCAGATAACACGAACAATCCTCCGTCTCTCTTCATCACTTGGCATCTCTCTTTCCAAATCTTGTAGGAATCCGAACGTTTGATTTCGCCGAGATATACTTCCTTTTTGGTCGGTGCTGGTAGCAGTTTTCTTCTTGACGACGACATGGAGAGGATTGAGAGAAGAAAAACCAACAATTTTTTCAAATTCCCTTAGGCTTTTCAAATTTCAAATCTCAAATATAACCTTGATTTCAAATTAATAATTAAAATTGTTTATTCTTATAATAGTTTTCAAAATCAGAAAAGGAAATATAATAAAATGTTTAATTATAAATAAGAAAAAAATGAAAAAATTAGGATTCTTGGTAACAAAAAAAAATCAACATTCTCTAATCAATTCCCCGGAACGTCTCTATCATCTCCGGCGAGTTGAAACAAAAATATTTTCTGGGTTTTATTTAATTTATACTAAAAATGAAATACATAAAAATAAAAATAATAATTAAAAATTTTATTTATTTCGGAATTTATAAATAGAAATATTTTTATTTTTTTTTATTTTAGGCAACTAAATATTTAAAATTTTAATTTCAAAATTAGTTAGAATTCTTTTAAAATTTGTAAATATTTTCATTTTAGGCAACTAAATATTTATTCCTAAATTTTAGGAAAGTATAACTAATTTCGTAGAAACAAGATTCTACGATTTGGTAGATTGAAAATTGTAGAATTTGAAATCTGTCAGTGGTAGAAATTTCACAATTAGTAGAATCGAAATTCTACCGGATTCTACGAAATAGCTGAACGTTGATTATGTAGTAGAATACATGTTCTACACATGGTAGATTTATGTTAAATGGCAGAATCTAAATTCTACTGCATTCTACTACCGGTAGGAAAAAAAAACTAAAATGATTATAGAATATGCATTTTACTTTTTTTTTTAAAAATGTTTTTACAAATAACTTTATTCTTGACATGTTTATAATTTACATATTTTTATAAAATTTAAAAACTTATTATTTTTTTTTCCCCACCACTTAAGGGTATTATCGGAAAAGAACAAGAAAAGTGTGTTGGGACACTTTATGCTTAAATGTGACCTATTTTAGCAATTTCCCCCTAAAAAAACACAAATCAACAATTTACGGCAAGGAGTTTCAGTTGGAACAATTAGACCCTTAATGACATTACAAATGTGTTAATCTCACTTTCAAAGAACAAATGTACGATGTGATATGTACAAACTACAAACTTATAAACATTTCCTAAGTATAAAGATGGGTGATTTACGCTTTGTGTCATGATCTTAAGCAATGATGGATTTTTATTCACGGAATCGCTCCACTCGGGTTTATCAATCTTTCCATCTTGATACAAGTCTGCGTCTTGGAATGTCTGTTCATTGAATGTAACGAAAACTTTAGCTCAAATATATAAAATTCCAGATAGACGAAAACTTTATAATGAAATATAGACAAGTACAATCCTTATCGAGTATTATCTCTATGGTTTCATCAGCCATTTTCATTTCAGATTCGCAGAGAAGGGCGATCAACATTTGCTTGACCTCTTTGACGACCCGTGCACTCCATGTCGTAAACGTAACTGAAACCAAACCGTAGACCAGAATCAGTTAAACTCTTCACACAAATGGCGTCAAGAAACAATAGATATGGAAACTCTTTTGTGTCAACTCACAATCTATTATGTCTTCTAAAGAAGCATATGGGTGGAAAACATTGAGTGATCTAACAAAGTGGCCAAAATCGATTACTCCTTTTCGTTTAACATCAAAAAACATATCAAATTTCTGCAAGGAACCATAACTACCAAATTTGAGATCATTTTTAAAGAAGAACAAATTTGAGGAACTTAGAATTGACCCTATTAGCAACTATATTCTTTTGAACAATGCAAGTTGAAACTCTTCCACATAATAGTGTAAAGAGGGAAAAAGATAACTAGAATTATGAATTTTTGTACCTTGTTTATTAAACCATTATCAACAACAAAACTGCTTATGCTCTTGCACAGCTCAAACAATGCTTCAACCTCACTCACGCTAACTGGAAATAAGAGGGAAAAAAACAAGCAAAAACGCGAGATCAAACAAAGAGATCAATGCACTTTATACAAGCAGGCAGACAAACACACCATTCTTGACAATTTTTCATATGCCGTAAACCGAATCTGATTGTGAACAGGAATCAAAACAAAGTGATGGTATTGGTAAAAAAAGAAACATGGTGAAACATGAGCCATTCTTTTTCCGGTGAAAGGGATTCACTTTACTACAAGCAAATCGAAAGGAAGACGAGAAAGTTGAGTAAATCGGTGATTCCAAAGAAACTACAAGAAGCTTTACCGTTTGAATCCTAACCGATTGATATACCTAGACGAAGAAGACCGTCACTAGGGACTAGAAGAGCTGTTTTAGTGGTACCGGACGAACAAGAAGCTCACAAAATCCTCTAGCATTATCTCCTGATGAATCAACACAAGACCAAGAGAAGAAAAGTAAAGGAGCAACAAAAGAGGGAAGTGTACGAGGCAGAGAAAGCTAAGAATCAGGAGGTATCGAAGAAACGGAACAGGTTAAAAATCCAGATTCCGGTTTACTTTTAATTGTCGACAACTTTTCCCATTCCACTTTTAAAACATTACATTGGCCAGTGTATTACATAACTTTGAGAATGTAATCTTGCCCTCTTAGCTGGCATATCTGCATGAGCATTAGCCTTACGAGAGAAGTATTTGAAAGGGAAGCTACAACGCTTTGCTATCCTAATGATATCTTGCAAAGATATGAGATAGGGTAAATTCTTAACCTGAGGGTCCTCTAAGTTCACCTTTGAGCTTAAAATTGCGTGCAAGAAAAGCCACCAAGTTTTGAGCTTCTTATTTCTTAGACATAACAAATTTTCTAATCATAAGAGAACATGGAACACATAAATCTGAATGTGGTCCATTCAATAAGTCCAATCTGGTCCATTAGACTGGATTAAATTCTCTAATTGTAAAACTCATTGAAATGGTTCATTTGACTGGTGGTCAAAATTAACATTAAACGAACATTAATTTCTAATTCTATTCAAATGGTTCATTTCAATGGACAAACGAACATCGCCTAAAAGTTTGGCCGTGTGATTTCACTGTGTGGTACTATGACCGGTGCTGGTCTTTGTCGTGGTGATCTTCTTGTCGCCATTTGATGGAGAGAATTAAGAGAAATGAGAGGAACACGGAACAAGGGAGAAGAAAAACAACAACTTTGAGACAAATCGAAGGAAATTAGGATTTTTCGCCTCTGTTCAATTACGAAGGAAATTAGGATTTATTACATTTGGGTTGGACTTTATTGGCCATGTTTCTTCCCATTATATACAATCCAAATTAGATACCAATTTTATAACGTTATTATTCAAATGTAGCACAAAACATATGTAAATTCAATTAGTTTACGTATGTAAACATATGGGAACTTTTAGTTTTTTGACCCTAAACCCTAAATCAATTCTTTTAGCACATAAACATGAATTTGGTCTTGCGAATCCCATTTTTGTGCTACATCAAGTTATTGGGGTTTAATATTTGTATATTCTACAATGATGAATTAACTCTGGATTTTTTTTTTTTGGATATTTCGTCGAATAAGAAAATCTTTTTTTTGTCGGTTTAAACACGGGATCGATCGATATGTAATGTTTGATCGGTCGATCTCGAGAAATTGGTCGATTAAAATAGCTATGCCGGCTTTTCGGCTAGGTTTGATCGATCAATCCCTTTCCAATGATCGACTCTTCCATCACTTTAAGCTCCTTGGCTTCCATCTTTTTTTTTGTTTCATGTCCCCTTAAACTTGTTTCCAACGCATTTCAACCTGCAAAAACTCTAAAAATAAATAAATAAAACTTGAAAAACTTTGAAATCAATGATTAAATGCGTCAAAAACGCAATACATCAAATAGTATTTGTGAATAGTACCTACCGTCTATTATGAATAGTGTAAACGGTGAATACCATCTAGAGTGAATAGTGAGTCTACCATCAACTGTGAATAATGCATTAGAAAAATATGTACAGTGGAAAATTTATAAATTAATATTCGATAAATTAAAAAACTTTATTGTTTCCGTGTCTGGGCAATGCAAAATATAATACAATTCCATAAGATAATAAAATAAAAAATATTGTAGAAATCGTGTGTAAGTATATGGTCTCAATAATATCACAAATTAATATATTGTATATAAAATTTTATATAAACATGACTAAAGTATATTTATATATGATTTTATTGTTGTTTTTATTTTCTGAAACTGATTTTTTTTTATAACTCAAGCATTATTAGATATAATAAATACAAAAAAAAAGAATAAACTAATTTAAGAAAAATATAGTTTAGTATGAAATAAAAACTGTTTTTGGAAGATAATGGAAAATTAACTTTTGAGTAAATTAATAAATGTAAAAATTCAATTTATAAATTAAAATCATAAATAAATATGTAGAATTGAATCAAAAATGATTTGAATCTATACGTAAGATTTTATGAGGATTTTAAAATGATTAATCCAATGCCATAGAATTTAGTTAGAGTTTTTAATATATTAAAATACTATATGTTTATGTGGCTTAATCAAAATCATTAAAATTAATTTATTAAAATACTATATGTATAAAACTTGTTTATGTTGCTTAAACTTGTATATGATTTTGATTAAGCCGCTTAATCAAAATCATTAAAATTGGATCAAATGGTTAGGGTTTGAACTTGAACACGTGTACATAATATGCTTAATCGCTTACTAAAAACGCCACTTTGACCGCCGAGAAATTTGGACTTGGACAAGAAGACAGTTTCAGAATGCCGTTTCACACAAGTGAGGGCCACTACCTCCATAATCCTAATTATATTAAAAAAATATTTATATTCAATTCTTTTTCTGTATATTCTTAAACTTGTTTACAAAAGCAGAGGAAAAAAGTGAAAGATTATAAACACTTAATAATATACAATCCAGAAGAAAGAAAAAATATTCAGTAAATCAACAGAACCTTCCAATCCCCTTCCTATTAAATGGAAAGTTGTTTTAGTGAAAGAAGATTAGGTGTTTTAATGTTTTAATTTCATTGGTCAATTCTTCAAAAAATGATGACTTGAAATGGTGATATGGAATGGTGAAAAAAATGATATGGCTTTTAAACTATTTCAATCATTTGTTTATTTCATTGAATTATTAATTTTAAATCTTCCTTTTATAATTTTGCTAAACAAGAATTTAAATTCTGCAGAAAAATATACCTCAAGATTTTATAACAAACTTATTTTTTAAACCAAATATACAACATTATCCCAACTATTTGTTTGGTTTAGCTCTCCCCGGTATGAAAATTTTCAAATATCTTTTAAAATCTTAGGTTTTGAATATATAAACATTTAGAAATATCTAACTATACATTTAAATCCCTTTTAAAAAAAAAAATTATACTTTGAGAAATTCCCTAAAATACCATCAACAAAAAAAAAAAATATATACCGCCAATTTTTAAAAGTTTCATAAATATCACTAAAAGTTCCAAAAATACCACAACCTCAAAAATTGATTTTCAAGAGCCTAGAATTTAAATTTTTGGGTTTGGGTTAACTATTGTACAATTAGGGCATAGTTTTAGGAGGTAGGATTTAGGTTTGGGGTTTAGGGTTTTAGTTTTGAATATTTAAAGTTAGTTTTAGTTTTGTGTATTTTTGAAACTTTTGGAAAAAAGGATATTTTTGGAACTTTTGAAAATTGGTGGTATTTTTGGAAGAAAAACTTTTTTTGGTGGTATTTTTAAGAATTGCCCATATACTTTTATCGATAGATTAAAAATATTTAAACCTAGAAAATTTTAAATATCTTTTAAATCTTGGTGCCAAAAATATGCTGAAATTATCTCTTAAATTTAAAGATTTTCTGTTCAAGAAAAAAACTTTAAATTGATATATATATATATAAGAAAATAATCAATAATGAAGGAATAAATTTATATTCTATAATATATTCCAATGTTTAAAAAATCAGCTATTATTTAGAATCGTATTATGTACTCCTTCCTCCATGCACAATATAAAGAAACACTTCAACATCCGGACATAAGAACGTCTTTGTGCTTTCTTTTCTTTACTAAATCGCTTATATTTATTTTATACGTTTAAATGTACTAATTTGATTTGTTTCTATTTTTCTATATGCTTTAATGTAGTAATTCAATTTTTGTTTAAATTTTGGTTTTGGTTTACGTAGATAATTAAATGAGACAAGGGAGAGTCAAAGTATCTCAAAGCCGTTAGATGTTGCAAATACAAAACATCCACAAAATTTCAAACTTGAGTTCTTTTTATCTTAATCCTTACATCAAAAACACAGTTCTGTCTTAAAATTTGGCTAATTAAACAGTAGCAAATGAGACCAACGTCAATAGCCAAAACTAAAAAATATACACATCAAAAGTAATAAACATCGTAAAAAAAAATTAATTGATCAATATTTTTCTTGATTACTTTTACTTTAGAATCATATATAGGGGTAACCAAAACATTACCTTTCGTAACAACTTTTTTACAAATCAAATTTTATCTATAGATTGTCGTTGCCAAAAACCGTCAACTAGAATAGACACAAACATACCTTATAGACTAGAAGAATTGTGAGAAAAAAGTAATTTTTCCCCACAAATTTATCCCATAAGAAGATCTATGAAATTGTTTTGGAATCATAAACATTTTACAAGGTCATAATATAAGCAAGAAGATCGATGATGCTTATAAGTCTTGATAAACCGGCCCGAGCCGTTTCAGTCGTTGGTTTTATATTTCACTTAGTGTTTAGAATCAGTTTTAATTATATTTCTTTCAGATTTCTCTTTTTTCTCAACATCTTTAAAATTTTATAAATTTAAAAATAATAATTATAATTAGTATATTGTTTCTAAATTGATAAATAATAAAATTATGTTATTAGTACTAAAATATAATCATTTTAAAATATATTTCATACCCGCACATGGTGCGGGCCAATCATCTAGTTTATGGTAACTAATTTACATTTCTTCCATAGAAAAATCTCAATCCTATATATTAATTTCCTTACACACATACCTAATATATTTTCATATCTACATAGAATATTTAACTTTATATAAATAGAAGAACAATCCAATCTCCTTCACCCCTTCTTAAATGACCAATTAAAATATGTCATGTGTCTCATATCTAAATTAGTTAATTAAATCATTAAAAAAATTTGAAACTTAATTAATTGTTGCCCCACTTATATTACACGATCAAAAGTTTTCAAATACAAAAAAGAAAAACAAAACTTAATTAATCAATAAATCATAAACACCAAATCCAAACTCTATCCCCAAAAACTATACCATAATTTGGGACTAGTTAATCCAAACCCAAAATTATTAAATATATTTTAAAAAATTAAACCTCAAACCTAATCCTTATCTCCTAAAACTATACCCTAATTTGGGAATAGCTAACCCAAACCCAAAATTATTAAATAAAAATTTTAAAATTTAACCTCATACCTAAACTCTATTCGCTAAAAATATACCTTAATTTTTGAATAGTTAACCTAAATCCCAACCTAGTACTATAATTTAAAATTTGTGGGTTCAGGGTTAACTATTCATAAATTATGGTATATTTTTAGCGAATATAGTTTGGATTTGGGGTTTAGGGTTTGGAGTTTAATTTTAAAAACTGCATTTAATAATTTTGGATTTGGGTTAACTATTCCTAAATTAGGGTATAGTTCTAGGGTTTGGTTTTAGGGTTTAGGATTTAATTTTGAATGTTGAAACTTTATTTAATAAATTTTTCTTTTGAATTTATGATTTTTATTGATTTATTAATTTAGTTTTTTTTTTCCTTTTGGTTTTTGTTAGTAATTTTTGGTTTAATAATAAATGTGGTCTCCAAAAATAAATCAGTTTTAAATTTTTTAATAATTTGATTAATTAGTTTAAATATAAGACAAATGACATATTTTAATTGGTCATTTTAAGAAGGGCGAAGGAGATTAGGTCACGCAGAATTGTTCTAAATTGAACCATATTCCCATTTCTCACAGTAATCATTATAAAATAGAAAAAAGGGCAAGAAAAGTATTAACCCTTTCCTCCTCCTCCTTCCTCCGGTCTCCTCTTCCGCTTCCAGGTACGAACTCTCAGGTTCTTCGCAATCTGAGAAAATCAAAGCCTTCTTAATAACATTTATGCTTAATCGAAGAACAGATCTGTTATTTTGCTTTTTTTTCATCATCAGATTCGCAGATTTCGTACTTGTGTGAGATTGTTTTCCGATTTTGGTATTAGATTATGGATTCGAATCTTAAATTCGTGTCGATTCGTCGTTTTTCTATACCGTAACTCTTGGTTCTTCGTTTTATATCTGAGAATCTGATTCGTTAGGTGATTAATAGGTGTTGATTGTTTCATTTCAGTGGAGAAGGACGATTGTTGAATGCTGGTATTGTAATTTGGATAGTTTATTGACTATTGAAGTTTGCAAGTGTGGTTTCTTTGTGATTTGGTGAAATGGTGTGGTTTCGAGCTGGTTCGAGTGTTACAAAGCTCGCCGTAAGAAGGATTCTGAATCAAGGTGGTTCGTATGCAACAAGAACACGGTCCTTACCGTCTCAAACCCGTGGCTTTCACTCGAGTATTTATAGACCAAAGGCTCAGAGTGCTCCGGTTCCTCGAGCTGTACCTCTTTCAAAGCTAACCGATAGTTTCTTAGATGGGACGAGTAGTGTTTATCTCGAGGAGCTTCAAAGAGCTTGGGAATCTGATCCCAACAGTGTAGATGAGTCTTGGGATAATTTCTTTAGGAACTTTGTTGGTCAGGCTGCAACGTCTCCTGGAATTTCCGGGCAGACGATTCAGGAGAGTATGCGGTTGTTGTTACTTGTAAGGGCTTATCAAGTGAATGGTCACATGAAAGCAAAGTTGGATCCGTTAGGTTTGGAAGAGCGAGAGATCCCTGAGGATCTTGACTTGGCTCTATATGGATTCACTGAGGCTGATCTTGATAGAGAGTTTTTCTTGGGAGTGTGGCAGATGTCTGGATTCATGTCTGAGAACCGACCAGTGCAGACTCTCCGCTCCATATTGACAAGGCTTGAACAGGCTTACTGTGGGAATATTGGGTTTGAGTATATGCACATTGCTGATCGTGATCAATGTAACTGGTTAAGAGAGAAAATCGAAACACCAACTCCTTGGAGGTACAATAGAGAGCGTCGCGAGGTGATTCTTGATCGTCTTGCATGGAGTACTCAGTTTGAGAATTTCTTAGCTACCAAGTGGACAACAGCTAAGAGATTCGGGCTTGAAGGTGGAGAATCATTGATTCCTGGTATGAAGGAGATGTTTGACAGAGCGGCGGATCTCGGAGTTGAGAGTATTGTTATTGGAATGTCTCACAGAGGAAGATTGAATGTTCTTGGTAATGTTGTTAGGAAGCCACTTCGTCAGATATTTAGCGAGTTCAGCGGTGGGATTAGGCCTGTTGATGAAGTTGGCTACACTGGAACTGGTGATGTCAAATATCACTTGGGAACCTCTTATGACCGACCTACAAGAGGTGGGAAGAAAATCCATCTCTCATTGGTTGCAAATCCAAGTCACTTGGAAGCTGCAGATTCTGTTGTTGTTGGTAAAACAAGAGCAAAACAATACTACACCAAGGATGTAGACAGGACCAAGAATTTGGGTATTTTGATTCATGGAGATGGTAGTTTTGCTGGACAAGGTGTAGTTTACGAAACTCTGCATCTTAGTGCTCTTCCAAACTACACCACTGGTGGTACCATTCATATCGTGGTAAACAACCAAGTGGCTTTCACAACAGATCCAAGTGCTGGAAGATCTTCCCAGTATTGTACTGATGTTGCTAAGGCTTTGAGTGCTCCCATCTTCCATGTTAATGGTGATGATGTTGAGGCTGTTGTTCATGCCTGTGAGCTTGCTGCTGAGTGGCGTCAGACATTTCATTCTGATGTTGTCGTTGATTTGGTTTGCTACCGTAGGTTCGGGCATAATGAGATAGATGAACCATCTTTCACTCAGCCAAAAATGTACAAGGTCCGTTACATTTTTTCGCCTGATATGTTACCCAAAAAGAATCTGCTATGAAGTTATGACTTATCGGTTTTCAATTTGACAGGTTATCAAAAATCACCCTTCAACGCTACAAATCTACCACAAAAAGCTCTTGGAATGCGGTGAAGTATCACAACAGGATATTGACCGGATACAGGAAAAGGTTAACACCATCCTCAATGAAGAATTTGTCGCTAGTAAAGACTATCTCCCGAAGAAACGAGATTGGCTTTCAACCAATTGGGCTGGATTTAAGTCTCCTGAGCAGATCTCACGAGTTAGAAACACTGGGTGAGTAGGGTTTGTTTATTTTTCCTTTTTCTTCTTTGTCCTATTGTCTCATAAACTTTACTCTCTTCTACAGTGTCAAACCAGAGATACTTAAGACTGTTGGCCAGGCAATTTCATCGCTTCCAGAAAACTTCAAGCCTCACAGGGCAGTGAAGAAAGTTTATGAACAGCGTGCTCAAATGATTGAATCAGGAGAAGGAATTGACTGGGCACTCGCAGAGGCTCTTGCTTTTGCTACCTTAGTTGTGGAAGGTAACCATGTCCGCTTGAGTGGTCAGGATGTTGAGCGAGGAACCTTTAGTCATCGTCATTCTGTCCTTCATGACCAAGAAACTGGAGAAGAGTATTGTCCTCTAGATCATCTCATCATGAATCAGGATCCTGAGATGTTTACCGTCAGCAACAGGTACCATTAGCTCCATCCTTCTCCCCAGGGATTATTGTGCTCCTAGCTTTTTTTCATTTCTCCGAAACAGGATCATACATTTTGTTAAAATTCTTCTTATTCACTAAGAGGCTTTGATTTGTTGTATGCAGTTCTCTTTCAGAATTTGGAGTCCTTGGGTTTGAATTGGGTTACTCAATGGAAAGCCCAAACTCGTTGGTACTATGGGAAGCTCAGTTTGGAGACTTTGCCAATGGAGCTCAGGTGATATTTGATCAGTTCATCAGCAGTGGAGAAGCCAAATGGCTGCGTCAAACCGGGCTTGTTGTGCTTCTACCCCACGGTTATGATGGTCAAGGCCCTGAACATTCAAGTGCGAGGTTGGAACGATACCTTCAGGTAAACTTTGTCCTAAATGTTATTACATCTTACGGGTTACGGTGTTGCATTAGCGAAAAACTAAACTAATTTGTATCCTAACTTTTTTATTTTCTTACCGACTCTAATGAATGTTTGTGATCTTCTGTTACAGATGAGTGATGATAATCCCTATGTCATACCAGACATGGAACCAACAATGCGAAAGCAAATCCAAGAATGTAATTGGCAGATCGTCAATGCCACCACTCCTGCCAACTATTTCCATGTTCTGCGGCGACAGGTAAGAGCTATTTTCTGGTTTATCTTTTTTTACATGTCTCAAAGTGCTGTTTCTTGAATTGATTCCATTTTAAATGTTCACTCATGTTGCAGATACACAGAGACTTCCGTAAGCCTCTGATTGTAATGGCACCAAAGAACTTACTCCGTCACAAAGACTGCAAATCAAATCTCTCAGAGTTCGATGATGTCCAAGGCCACCCAGGATTTGACAAGCAAGGAACTAGGTTTAAGCGATTGATCAAGGATCAGAGCGATCACTCTGATCTTGAAGAAGGCATCAGAAGATTGGTACTTTGCTCTGGAAAGGTATAAGCTCTATTCATTTTATAAGATGAATCTTACTGGCTTGAGATAGGCAAAGACATTATAATCATTCCTTGATTTTGCTTCTTTGCAGGTTTATTACGAGCTTGATGATGAGCGCAAGAAGGTTGGCGCAAACGATGTTGCTATATGCAGAGTTGAACAGCTTTGTCCATTCCCATATGATCTCATTCAACGTGAGCTCAAGAGATATCCAAGTACGCACCCTTAATGATATGCTCTGGTTGATTTCATGTTCTTTATTTTATTTCTCGACATTGTATAGTTTATAACATGTTTTTGTTTTGGTCTGAAATAGATGCGGAGATCGTTTGGTGCCAAGAAGAGGCGATGAACATGGGAGCATTCAGCTACATATCTCCGCGTTTATGGACAGCAATGAGAAGCTTAGGCAGAGGAGATATGGAAGACATTAAGTACGTTGGTCGTGGACCATCTGCTGCTACGGCCACCGGTTTCTACACTTTCCATGTCAAGGAACAAGCCGAGCTCGTCCAGAAAGCCATTGGAAAGGAAGCCATCAATTAAAACGCCTTCTTTCATAAATGAATTCTCAGACTGGAAAAGAAAAAGGAGAAAACTACTTTAAATAAGAACTTCGGGTGATGCAAAGTGATAAACAACACTGACAGAATCCTCTGTTTCTTTGTTATTTTTTGGTCCCATTGATTTTGAGCCTGTCTCTTGTTGCAGGTGAAAACATTAAAATCTCATTTTATAGAATTTGTTTTTGCTCTTCATTTTTTCCCCCCTTGATGCATCTTTTGATGGGTTGTAGTGTTTTCCTTTCTCTAAACATCGGTTTCAGTTTGAGTAAAGTAGGCTCCAAAGTTAGAGATTATCGGTTGTTGTCACATGTTAGTTGTTTTAGCAAATTGGAGAAATTTGATATCTTAATCCGGTCCAAAATTGGTTTTTCAATACAATCAATATTTTTTTTTAATTAATAACTCTGTAAATTCATAAAATATCGTTGTCTTGATTTTAAACGCCCAGACGCATTTAGATTCATTGACAACATGTTCAACCTCCTTCACCATAACTTCATTCACCTCACCCACTTAAGAAAGTGAAGTTGTTATAAACATTAAGACAACTAAACTAGGACAAATGAACTCATATATTAGTCTCTTTGAAAACATGCCCCTTTACATTTCGGTACATAAAACATTCATAGATCTAATAATATTATAGGACCGTATATGTTACAGATGATACTAGAGTATCATATACTTTCTTTAACACTAATATCGCATACTTTATATTATCCAAAATGTAAGATAATAAATCGAGTGACACCTTTTGATAATGCATCACTTTAGAAAAAAGCAAAATTGTGGAGCCACTCTAATTGCTGGTTGCGAAAATATATTGCTTTCGATGGATACACTCATACCTGTCATGTGTGAGACATATGGTACTATCATTACCATCAAATATTTATTCCTTTTTCATTGTTTAATTCTTTTTTATAAATTATCTCACACCAAATTTTATAAACCACGCTTATTATCTCTACCCATAGATAGTCAAAAGAAGCTGTGAAGCCCATCTATACAATAAAAGATAATTGATTTAATTCAAGTACATTAAAAGATAGATTAAATTTAAAGATACAATCTTTAAAAGAAAAGATGAGCTGAGCTCAGATTTGAAGAGAATATATGAAAAAAAAACTAGAATTTCATTATCATTCAACTTAGGTTTTACAATTGCTAGCTTCTCTCTTTTATAGACTCTCAAATCTATTTGGATGATGACAGATGTTAATCATCCAGAGATTGTACATAATAAAAGAGGATTAAATCTGTTATGAATTTGTATCTTTTGAGCTGGTTTTGGTTGTAAGCATAAAGGTGATTTTGCCTTATCTTCTTTGTTCAGAGTTGCCGTTGGAGAGGAAGAAGATTCGAGAGACTTGATTGTTTTCTGATCAGATTTCTTCGTGGGCTGTTGACTGGTTTTGTGGCCCATTTTATTGTTGCTCTTTGGCCCATCTTTCACTTGTTTTGGAGCTTCCGTTTGAGAAGAAGTGTTTGACGTCTTTGGCTTGACACACCCCCTCAAACTTAGTGTGGGACATTGATCCATACCAAGTTTGAATCTTAGCTCAATAAACGCTGCAATTGGCAAAGATTTTGTGAAGATATCGGCCAGTTGATGTTTTGCTGAGATGTGATGAACCCCTAGTTTTCCAAGTGCCACACGTTCCCTAACAAAGTGCCAATGTGTTTCGAAGTGTTTTGACCGCCGGTGGAGAGCTGGATTTGCAGAGATATAAACTGAAGAAAGATTATCACAATATAGATTAGGAGTACCAGGCAAGGAGATTCCGATTTCTTCAAGGAGTTTTTCCAACCATGTAACTTCAGCTGCTAAATCTGAAAGAGCTCTGTACTTGGCTTCGGTTGAGCTTCTTGAGACTGACTCTTGCTTTCTTGCAGACCAAGAGATTATGTTGTTTCCCAAGAAGGTGCAAAAACCTCTTGTGGATCTCCTAGTGTCTTGACACCCGGCCCAGTCTGAATCACTATAAGCATAGAGAGTGAAATCTGTGGCTAAGGAGAACATGGTACCAAATTCACTAGTGCCTCTGAGGTAGCGCAGGATACGCTTGAGAAGACTGAAGTTAGACATCATTGGGTTGTGCATCTTTTGGAAAATGTAGTTGACAGCGAACTGGATATCTGGCCTTGTAAGTGTGAGGTATTGAAGCTTTCCTGCCAAGCTTCTGAAATAGGATGGTTCAGGGAAAGGTTCTGACTGACCTGTGACTTTATCTAGCTGAAGTGGAAGAGGAGTGGGCATAGGAGAGCAATCAGACATACCCGCAGCGTAGAGAAGGTCTTCGGTGTACTTGGCTTGACAGAGAAATAACCCATCAGGAACATGAGTGGCTTAAATTCCCAAGAAATAATGAAGAGGACCTAAGTCTTTCATCCTGAATTCGGTGTTGAGAGTAACTAGTAACTGATCAATTAAAACCTTGTTGTTGCCTGTGAGTAACATGTCGTCGACATATAACAAGAGGAGTATGGTATTACCATCCTTTTGATACACAAACAGTGAGGGATCTCTTGTACAGCACTGAAACCCATAGTCTAACAAGTGAGTGCTAAACTTGTTGAACCACTCCCTTGGGGCTTGTTTCAAACCGTATATCGCCTTGTGAAGTTTGCAGACGTGGTTAGGACGTTCAGGGTCAATGAAACCAGGTGGTTGGTGCATATACACAACTTCATTCAAATCACCATGAAGAAAGGCATTTTTTACGTCAAGCTGCTTAACTTCCCACTTCAAGATTGTGGCTGTATGGAGAACAGTGCGCACTGTAGCGGTCATTACCACAGAACTGTAGGTTTCTAGGTAATCAATACCCTCTTCCTGATCAAAACCTTTAGCACACAATCTGGCCTTCAGCTTGTCCAAGTCACCGTCAGATAATAACTTTGTCCTGAAGACCCATTTGCAACCTAACACATGCATGTCTGGTTCATAAGGGACAAGAGAAAATGTACCTGTTTCCTTGAAGGTATCCATTTCGTCGGTCATGGCTGTTTTCCATCCTGGGTGTTTGAGAGCAGCAGTAACAGTCTTGGGTTCTGAGTAAGGAGATGAGACAGTGAGCAAGACATATCTTGGATTTGGTTTCTTGATGCCATCTTTCCCCCTTGTTATCATTGGGTGAGCATTAATAGTTACTGCTGTGTCAGGTGGAACATGTTCAGATTCAGAGGAACTAGCATGAGCTTCAGTTGAAACACTACCAGTGGAGGAGCTAGGAGAGGCTGCTACACTGGTTTGTTGAGAGGATGATAACTCTGGGAAGTCCTCTGGTGTGAACAGAGGTGGTTCTGTATCTGAGGTAACCACATGGACTGGAACTGTAGGCTCATTCGCAACTAAAATAGGAGAAGGTAGACACACAGGTGCTGTTACGAGTTGATCAACTTCCGTTTGAGAAGAAGTGGTTCCTGCAGGTGCTGCTACAGGGAGAAAGCTTTGTTGCCAGGCTGCAAGAAGAGGAGTTGTAGCTTCATGTTGCAACCCAGCATAGATTGTAGCAAACGGGAACTCAGTTTCTTCAAAGAAAACGTGCTTGTTGATATAGACTCGACCTGTAGGGGGTAGATGCAACGGTATCCTTTGTGCTTATCACTGTAGCCAAGAAAGACACACTTCAAAGACCGCGGTTCAAACTTGTTGGCTGTATACGGACGAAGCATAGGATAGCATGAGCAACCAAAAACCCTGAGAAAAGTGTATATCGGTTTTGTTCCAAACAACACTTCATGAGGACTTTTCTGGTTTGAAAAGGCTGAAGAAGGAAGAAGATTACTGAGGAAGTTTGCTGTAGAGAAGGCTTCAACCCAATACTTTTGTGGAACCTTGCTATCAAAGAGCATAGACAAGCCGAGTTCAGTGATATGTCTATGCTTTCTTTCAGCAAGTCCATTCTGTTGAGGAGTGTAAGGACAGGAGATAAGTTGTTTTATCCCACATTTATTCAGATGAGAGGTAAACGTGTTGCTCATAAACTCACCCCCTCCATCACACTGAAAAGATTGAATTTTAACACCAAACTGATTCTCAACCGCAGCTTGAAACAGTAGGAAAACTTGATGAAAATCAGACTTCAATTTAAGAGGGTAAAACCAGCAAAATCTGGAGAAGTTATCAATAAGAACCACATAGTATTTGAATCCTTGCACTGAACAAACAGGCGATGGTCCCCATAAATCGTAGTGAATACATTGGAGAGGTTTAATAGCTACAAAACTAGAGGGACGAAACGACAGCCTTGAGCTTTTTCCAAGCTGACAAGATTCACATAACTTGCCAGAGCTCTTATTGAAGGAGATATCTTTATTCTTGTGAAGGAGCTGGAGAACTTCATTGTTGGAGTGACCAAGTCTTTTATGCCACACTTCAAGACTGGATGTAGTTTGTCGTGTTGAATAGAAGGCCATGAACGAGGGGTTCTCCAGAACATAAAGATCTTCACGTCTTCTTCCGTGTGTCAGGACCCTCTTTGTGTGTTTGTCCTTTATGTCAACCCCATCCGAATCAAATTCAATAGAAATGGGATAATCAGTTGTAAGTTTAGACACAGACAGCAGAGATTTCACTATTCCAGGACAGACAAGAACACCATTCAAGAAGAGATTACCTGAGGGAAGAGCCAAGGGAACATACCCAATGTGTGTGATGGGAAGGAAGCTACCATCACCAACCATTACCGCATCATTCCCTTGATATGCTTGAGCAGTTTGAAGGTTCTGAAGAGAGTTGGTGACATGAGTGGATGCTCCAGTATCAGGGTACCATTCATGACCTGAGTACTGAGAGTCATCACTCACTTTCATAGCAGCAAGGGCTGTAGAGACCTCAGGTACCTGAAACTCCTTATCAAAGCGTTTATAGCAAGTCCAGGCAGAATGTCCATATTTATTGCAGATTTGACAGGTTGGCTTTACAGACCCAGTGGAGTTGTTGAACTGTTGAGGAAACCCTTGACCTCTAGTTGAATAACCTCCCCTGCCTCTATGGTATCCTCTCCCTCGGCCGTAACCTTGAGATGCAGGGGTGTTATCAACAGTGAAGGCTAGATGAGGATTAACTGTGGGTTCAGAGGCTTCATAGGTCTTAAGACGATCTTCAAAGTTGGTGAGACGATACACAACATCTTCAAAGCTTAGAGTAGGAAACGAATCTAAAGCATTTTCTATAACTGCAGCTACAGGTTCGTATTCTTTCCCTAAGCCATTCAAAACTCCATATATTTTTTCTTGATCCGGAACAGGATAACCAATAGAGTCTAACTGATCACTAATCATCTTAACTTCCTTTAGGTAATCAGCCATAGATTTACCAAGCTTTGACACAGTTTGCAACTTTCTTTGTAAATCAAATTTCCTTGAAGCAGAGACTCTATTGAAGTTTTTAGCAAGAGTGAACCATACCTCTTGAGTTGTTTGAAGACCATAGACAACCCGAAGAGCATCTTCCGATAGGGATCCAAAAAGCCAAGCCTTTACAAGCTGATCTTGTTGAACCCAAGTGATGAACGCCGGATTAGCCGCTTCAGAGGTCACATCACCGTTTTGAGTGGTGATTGTTGGCGGCGGACGAGGTGAAGCACCGGTAACATAGTCAAGTAGCATTTGGCTGGAGAGAAATGATTCGAACTGTGTCTTCCAAAGGAGATAGTTCGCAGCCGTGAGCTTCAGAGTGACACATTGAGAAATATTTAGAGAGGAAGCGGAGATGGATTGAAGGGAGTTCGCCATGGCTCTGATACCATAAAATCAAAGATGAGCTGAGCTCAGATTTGATGAGAATATATGGAAAAAAAACTAGAATTTCATTATCATTCAACTTAGGTTTTACAATTGCTAGCTTCTCTCTTTTATAGACTCTCAAATCTATTTGGATGATGACAGATGTTAATCATCCAGAGATTGTACATAATAAAAGAGGATCAAATCTGTTATGAATTTGTATCTTTTGAGCTGGTTTTGGCTGTAAGCATAAAGGTGGTTTTGCCTTATCTTCTTTGTTCAGAGTTGCCGTTGGAGAGGAAGGAGATTCGAAAGACTTGATTGTTTTCTGATCAGATTTCTTCGTGGGCTGTTGACTGGTTTTGTGGCCCATTTTATTGTTGCTCTTTGGCCCATCTTTCACTTGTTTTGGAGCTTCCGTTTGAGAAGAAGTGTTTGACGTCTTTGGTTTGACAATCTTGAGGTAGAATAATTAGATTATTCAGCAATATCGTAAGAATAGAAAAATGTTGCAAGCTTTTCACTATGTTGTTCCAAACTTAGGTACTACGGTTGATAAGCGATTGAAACAAATTTTAAGCAATTTAAAAGTTGATTTTTCCTTGACGGTGCAATGCAATAATTTGATGAAACATAAAAGGAGGCTTGACTAGTCTTGCATGTAGTTAATGTTTTTTTTCATATCATACTAGGATGGGATGGAGACTTCACCTAAATATGCATTTAAGTATTTGAGCAATCTACCAAATAAAACCTTCTTTGAAAATGAAACATACTTAATTTGTTGTTTTGTACTAGGTCCCAGTGGTTAAAGATTAAGTTAAACAAAAACAATTCGATCGTAACAATAATTTGCTCTATAAATGGATTTTTTTGGGAATATTACTTGCAAGATTCTTGTCTTTTTAACTTAAATATTATAAATCGACATGGTTCGTTATCGTGTTTATAGAAAATTCTTTGAAATCAAAATTGCATTCGTTACTTTGAAAGATAACAACTGTTGGGAGTGAGCTATAAATTCAGCAAAGACAGTGTCTAATATTGTGTCGGCCATTGTAGGAGAGAAAGCTTAAATATTATTACCAAAATGTTTGTAGTTGATTGTTACCAAAATGTTTGTAGTATTGTTAGTTCAGTTAGAATTTTTTTTTGTGACGAACTTATTTCATAATTTTTTTAGTAGATACTCACATTTTATCAGTTTACAAACAGTTACCATGGAGCCATAATTAACGTTAGTCATTTTACATGGTTTATTTATCGAACATTTTACATGATTTTGATCTCTAGCTAGCATACACTTTTGTCTATTTACGAAGTTTTAAATTGATGATTCTACACTAATATATGTAACAGAGAACATGTAAACTGTAAATAATTTTAGTACAAAGAAAGAACGGTAAACTATATATAAAAAGTTAATAGTGATAATATTGTTGATATCGCTATTTTTGTGATTAGTAACTATCAAAAAAGTATATTTTTCATTGCAACAATAATAATTACCCAAATCAAACCCTAAATATTGATATGGGAAATCTTTAAACACAAGCAAAAGTAAAGGTGTTAAACGTCAAAAACCCAAATATTTACACACGCAAGAAAAATATGGAGACGTGAAAAATGGAAAAACTTCACCAAATCGCATTTATTGCATTTAATGTCTAAACAAACTTTCCAATTAAACAGTCTCAGACCCACTCTCTTACTCTAAAACAATAATATTACAAAAATCAATACTTCCTTCAAAGGAGAAAAAAACACCATAATTCACATTTAAAAAAGAAAAAGAAAGAAAGGGAGGCTCAATCAAAAGCACCAGCCAAAGTCACCAACTTTTCATCACAACACAACACAAAAACCAAAACAAAGCAAGAAAACACACCATGGAAGAAAAAGAGAAGAAAATCAAGAAGAAGAAGAAGAAAGACACCAAATCATCATCGGGCATCTCTTTCAAACCAACTTCCGACGTCAAAGGTCTCAAATTCGGCGGCCAAATAATAGTAAAATCATTCACAATCCGAAGAGCAAGAACACTCGAGCTTCTTAAACTCTTATCTCTCCCTTCTTCTTCATCATCACGACCACTTCTTTCAACAACCGCTTATCTACCGACCAACTTCACGATCTTAGCACACCACGCATGGCACACACTAACCCTAGGGTTAGGAACAAGAAAATCTAAAGTAGTTGTGTTCGTGTTCGAATCCGAATCCATGAAAACGTCGGTCGTTGCGGCGGAAGGAGGAATATGGCCACCGGAGATAGCATTAGGTGATGTGAACAAGAAAATGATAAGAAAGTTGAAGAATTGGGAAATGGCGAGGTTTAAATTTCGGAAAGGTTGTATAACGTTTTACGTATACGCGGTGAGAAACGCCGGAAATGAAGGTTTCGCGGCGGCGGAGGACTTAAAGGTAATTTTACAAGCGGTGGTTGCTTTAAAAGATTTCATGGATCACACCGCAATGCTTGTTATGCCCCACCAGAAAGCTATTAATTACGCTTCTTGTCCTCCTTTTGCAATGGCTCACTAACTTTTGAAGTGGGGTCTTTTTTTTTTTCATTTATATAAAAAAGTAGTTTGATTTATTTTTTATTTTTGGTTCACATAACGAAAGTATTATGAATATCTTGTTTGTTTGTTTTTTGGGTGGAAGATTGGTTATTAATAAGAACAGAATTGTTGTTTAAGTTTTTGCATTTCACTGGATCGTGATAAGAATTTAAATCTCACTTCGAACTCATTCGCCAACAACTTGAAACCAATCAAAAACAAAAACCTAGTGGTAGTGGTCTAGTGGTCTAGTAGTGGTCTAGTGGTACTTGAACGGGAACAAGACGTATACTTCTATATGTTCCGCTTTGATTGCAGTTGGAAACAAACACACTTATGTTAGGTTATTTGGTTTTGTGGTTTGGTTCGGATGTTCACATTATCCACACCTAGGGATAATATGGTCTAGTTATAGAAAACAAGTTTTAGTATTTCTTGACTTCTACATGGTGACCAGTCAAGTATGATTTGAACGAGGTCAAAACTTAGTAATGAATTTCAAATAATGTTTATGTATACTTGACCAACAAAATGTTAATAGTTCTATATTAATATTGTCAATATCATTGCTATTTTAACAATGTAATGTCATCGTTGTATATGGACATTGTAATTGTGATTTTAGTCACACTTTCTAAATGCATTGGGCTCTTGTTTGACTGGAAACAGAAGAGGAAACACAACATTAAAAAATAATGTTGAACATTGGTTTATCTTAATAAATAGTGAACAAACAAATGGTTACTTCACTATTTAGAGCCATACTTAGTTCGGGTTTGACCGATTAAGAGTTTTCCATTGAGAAAAGTTTGAAAATTAGCACATAATTAATTACAAAAAGAATGCAAAGAATTTTCATAAATCTAAATCTTGAGACAGAATTCTCATAAATTTATTCCACCTCTACTTACCAAAGTGTAATTGCCCGAGGAATCAGCATTTAGAAATTTTCAACTAATGCTAATCTCATGGCCTAGAAGACATAATAATCTTGTAAAACTTCGTAGAACTTAAGAGTTTGTTTATCTCCTTTCAGTTAGTTTATATTCCTCGCTCTTGTAATGTTCGGGCCGATATCCTTGCTAAAGCGGCACGAGCACGTAACCATATCTTTTCCCATGTAGATTTCGATGAGTTGGTAGATAATACCCGATTTCGGGATATTTCTACCGACCAAATGTGATCTAATATATGGAGATTGTTGCCAAAAAAAAAAAAAAAGATTGTGTTGTTCTAACGTTTACATTGCTTTATAGGTTGATGGACCATCTAAATCAGACATAAGGACCATAAGACACAGAAATCATGCCTCTAAGCGTAACTCTGAAGCAATTATCATGAAAAGTTCCCTTTATTTATTTTTAAAAAGAAAAGGAATTTGACACAAAAAAAAAATGAAAATGAATCCTTAAAAAATAGAAATATCCGAAATTAAACACAAAGCTGATTAATTTCTGCAACCCAAAGTTCCTTAATGTTAAGACTTTCCAAACAAATGCTACATAGACAATACAATCTCTTAAAGACCCGGTACTTAGTACTTACACGCACCATTGCTTGGGTTGTTCCCTACTACCATACCGGTTCCACTGAAATTACACGACCCGTCATTGCGCCCGTTCTTCTGGAAATAAGCGTTCATTACAAACGACGCGTGCGTCCTCAAACTGCTCGGGCTGAAGCACGAACCACCCGCTTGGATCGGTTTACAATCAACGCCTCCTTGACTACAAACCCAGTCGATATTCCCTTGTAGCTGCGCATCAGTCGCTCCCGACCTCGCCACACACCATTTACCGCCACCAGTACTAGGCGCAGGCAATGCTGGACGGCCACCGCCACCGGCTTGACCATTTCGGAGGAGGCCAACATCATAAACCGGGGAGAAATCGGATCGGAAAAGCCCCCAGTTTCGCTCAGCGGTCGGACCAGGCTTGTTTTCTTCGTTAAAGAGACCGAAAATGTAAGTCTCAAACCGTCTATTAGGCATGAGAGGCGTTCCTTGTCCTTGTGAACGTTTGATTATGTTGAGGTTAAACCAAGCCGCGTTTTCGAGCGAGCACCAAGGCGCATCGCAATTGGATGGCCAGCCTGTCTCGCCAACAACGATGTTAACATCGCCGTATCCGAGAGCTTTCATAGCGGAATAAGTCGAGTCCATGAGAGCATCATACATGTTTGTGTAGACTTTACGGGTGAACGGGTCATGGACCGCCTTGTATGGCGAGCGGAAAATGGCGAAATTGACGTTTTTCGGGTCAAAACCGAAGTAAGGGTAAGGGTTAATCATGAACGGAGACTTGGTCCGACGATGGTAAGCAAGGATTGGAGCCAATATGCCTTTGTCCCAGCCAGGTCTGAACCGACCAGTGCTTGGTGCACCGGTCAGGTCATAGGCAATGATGTTAAGTGAATGTGCGGTTGTGACCTGAAACCAATTGCAACAAATAGTATATTAGAATCAATCATGATTAAATCAGTCTCTAACAAGTTACATATGATAGTCATGTTCATATGATGATAATTGTATAATTCCTATGAGCATGTATATGTATTTATGATGTAATAAATGGAACTTTAAGGCATGGCAGACACATGACGACTTGTTTTCCATTTTGTCAAAATTAGCATTCCGAATCTTAAGACAACAACAACCTTGGACGGTGAGTTCATAGCACGTGCTATTGTCTAAATGGTCAGATCTTAAATAATCATCATCGCTTAATTTTTAGTAAAAAATACCGAAAATAATGCATTTCCGTAAAAAACAAAAAACTCAGGTTCAAATCTTTTCAAAATAATCAGGTTTTGTTTTTCATATTTTTCCACGTTGTTCCAATTTCCTATGCGCAATCAATGGAGTGTTTCGGTTGGAAACAAAAAAAAAAAAAAAGCATTTTCGCCAATCAGGCAATCAACTAATAAACTCACTATCAATAATGACGACTTTAAAAAATAGGTATACGTAAACAAAAAAATACTTCCTCACTTCCAATTTCAAAATTCAAAGTAATAGAACTTGAAAGTTTTTCATCATTTCTAAATTCTTTAATTTACCAAACTAGACCTGACAAACCCTGAAAATTAGTAAAATAATATAGTATCAAACTATTTTAAATTATTTATCTACCAAAACAGAAACAAATCTGAAGATTAGTAAAAAATCAAAAAATGAGGGGAAAAAATCTGACCTTAACATCTTTAACACCAGCACGAACCAAAGCATTGTTAAGATTCCTCATCGCCGGTAAAAGATTATTAATCATATTATTATCTCCGGTGAGCAAAATCTCATTTCCGACAGATATATACTTTATCTTCGTCTGAGGATGATGCGGCAAAATATTCGCCGACACCCATCTACGAGCTTGTATTCCGTTAGCTAACGCCGGAATATCACCGTTAGGAACGGTAACGACGACGGAGATTCCTGTTCCAGCGAAAGCACGGAGAATATCGGGATTCACATCGAAGATCTTGACACTATCGATCGAAGTACGAGTCTTGATGAAATTTGCCACCTGTGACGGTGGTGGGAGGTTTGCGAGTGTACCGTAGTTAACTCCGATGGCTGAGATCACGGCGGGGACGGTGAGGAATACGGCGGTGGAGAGGAGGAGGAGGAGAGAGATCGACGGTGGCGCTTTGGCCATTTTTATTTTATTTTTTGTTAATAATAATAATCAAACGATTCCAAGTGAAACCCGTGAATCGTTTGAGGTGTGTTTTAATGTTGGGGAGATCTTTTTTGTGTGAAAGTTATTAAAGATTATCTATATATAATGGGTGAAAATGAGAGGTGTATATATAAGGATAATTAATAAATAGATAGATTTGAGAAATGACCGTTTCGTATTGGCGTATACGTGTGTTTTATGTGTGTATGTATATATTTAGTGGCAGCCAGCTGGATTTTTTAGAGAAAAAGTGTTGTCTTTTCATGTGAGTCGGCTTATATTTTGGCCGTTGTAAATTATTGAAAAAGTAGATTTTGTTGTGACCGTCAAAATTTTAGTTAATTTGGCTAATTATAGGTTGTATTTTTTCGTTTTTTGGATAATTGTGTTTGTTAACTTTTTGGCTGTTAATTACTCTAATTATCCAAATTAAATCTAAAACACAGTCCTCTTTTTCTTTTGTTAATCTTACTTTTGCCAATCCTAATTTTATTCACGTGCCAATTTACTCGTTTCAAAAGAAAAGGTGGATATTAGAGTGTTGCTTTCTTTGGATATGCTTTTTTAAAGAGGTTTTTAATTTTATCACTAAAATTATTAATATTAATTAGGATCTTATATATTATTTGAGGAGCATTTTGGGAGCATTTTGCTTACGTGTCATACCACAATTTTTCTCCTTTTTATTTTTATTTATTTATTTCATTCTCTAATACTCATTACCAAACACATTTAATTCCAAATATATTTATTTTGATTACTATAACTTTAATTGTCAAACACATTTGAATCTTCCTAAACTTGCCAAAATTAAAATATTTCGAAATTATCGATTTCAATCATAGAATTAAATGTGAACAAAAATTTAACATATATACCAAAAAAATTGATTTAAAATAAAATAAAACTATTAATTATCTTTTGAAAATATACGAGCATGTAAAAATATGTTTTTACATGTGTTGTTTTGTTTGACAAGTAGATGTTTTTAATTTTTCAAAAATGCACCTTCGTACAAGTAAAAATATAATTATTAATGAAATTTGTTGGTTTAATTATTTCACGGGTGGAACACATTTGTATGCAAAATAATCGTAAAATTCAAATATATAAATTAGGTCTTAGGTTATGTATAATTATTCTTCATAATTTTTTTTAACTAAAACTATTGATTTTTTTCGATAATCATTTTATCCCGGGTATAACGCGGGTAATTTTCTAGTATTAATGTATTCACCTAATGTATGATTTAATATACGGCAATTCTCATAGATACCACTTTTTAAGTTTTTGTTCCTTAGATACCATTAATTTTTAAAAGTTCCATAGATACCACTTTTTTTTAAATGTTCTAAAAATATCACAAAATTAAAATTAGTTTTAAATGATCAAAACTAAACCCTAAACCCTAAAGCTACACCTTATCCCCTAAAACTATACCTTAATTATACAATAGTTAACTCAAACTAAAAAATTTAAATTCTACACCCTTTAAAAATCAATTTTTGTGTTTGTGATATTTTTGGAAATTTTGATAATGGTATCTAAGAAAAAAAACTTTTTTTTGGCATCCTAGGGAATTTTTCTTTACTATATTAGATGTAAAGAAGAAAAAAGGAAAGTGGATCGACGCGGTTTTGAGATAGTGTCATTGAACACGTGTTTGTAAGATGGAATCGTAGGAGTTTGAACACTAGCAACCAAAGTCAAATAGATTCGAGTTTCGAAGCACGAAGAAGATGTTGAGGAAGCTGGTTCTTAACTTTCACGTACACCTTTCGTCTTTTAAAGCTTAGCCATTTGTTGTGCTTTCTTTGGAAAAGAAGAATCATTCGTTCATGTCACAATATTAGACTATTAGTTAACGGTTTATTATCATTGTCAATGACAAATTCCACTGATTGCACAAACAAACCACGTAAATCCTTTTATATATGCCCATTGTTTATTTATATACACCTATTGTTCATTTAATATTTAGTAAGTGCAACAATCATACTTCTTAACAGCATGATTGGCTCCGATTGGTAACCTAATCTTTTTAAGAGTTGGAGCGATAAGCTGGAGCGGTAAACTGTACAGCATAGTGCAAAGTTGTATAGATAAAGTTGTAATAGTGCAAAACTGTATAGATAAAGTTGTAGGGTCCGATTGGTAACCTAGATTTTTTAAAATCTGGAACGGTAAGCTTTATAGCATAGTGCAAAGCTGTATAGATAAAGATTTGCGATAAAGTTGTATAAATAAAGATTAGTGTAATAGTATTGGTAAAACTTTTGATAAAGTTTTCGTGATTGGTACAATCTAAAGCGGTACAAATTAAAAAGTGGAATAAAGATTATAAAGATTTTCACCAATCTAACCCGTAATAGTGTTGATAAAGCTTTTGGTAAAGCTTTGGTGATTGGTACAATTTAAAGCTGTACAAATTATAAACAGGTGGTACGTTATAAAGACGGTTACCAATCGGAGCCATTATTAATGTACAAGATTTCGAAAATTTTGTGAGGAAGGTTGTTTATGATATTATGTTTGAGACATCATTTTTTTCAACGACATTACAAGATAATAAACCATATACTCTCTTGGACAAGAAGAAGGAAAACCCAACAATGAGTTGGCCTAATGGTTAAACCCCTTGGTTACAAAAAACGTAGTGCTTAAGCAGTCAGTCATAGGTTTGATTCACGTTGGGAGGGATGTGCTCTCCAATTGAGAGTTAAATTACATGGTTTGGGTCTCGTCCAAGGGTATGTACGGACCTTGAAAATCCTAGTTTTAAAAAAGAAAAGAAGGAAAAAAAACTATATATATTCTCCATATATTTTACCAACAAAATTAATTATCTTTGTAATTAATAAAGAAAAACCAAAAATAAATAAATTTTTACGCTTTCTTCGGTTTTGAGTATGTTCGCTTCTTGTCTCTATGATCCATATTGACAAAGTCTTCACTCTCAGAAGTTATATTCTTGGTCTTGGGTAAAATCAACGCTGGCTTTGCATCTATCTGATTTTCCCTTAAAGTCATAAACTCCTTGTTTGCTTAGTGTGTGGGTTCAACAATGATACTTGTTGTCAAGTGTCTAAGATCAATGTTAGTGTCGCTGGCTTAGGTTTGGTTTTTCAAAAATGGTGTATGTTTGTGTTCTGCTTCGCTTTGGAGGATTTAGTAAGGCCTTGGTTTCTTTCTCATAAAATTAAGTGATACCATGCATAGGGTTGGGATTGTGGTGATTTCATGGGTGTAGAGGATATCTTTCGTTTGTCACTTGTTGGCTCTTTGGCTTTGGTTAGACTTTCGTACTTGCTGCCGGATGAACGTGCTTTCTTTAGTGTGGTAGGCATCGCTTAGACCATTTTGGTTGCTTCATCTATTCTTGCTTCCATTTGTTCTCGTGCGATGATTGCATATGTTCATTGCTACTTTCTCGGGATTTGATGTTTCACGACAAAAAATCTCGAATGTGTACCGATTGTATTCTGATTCTAGATTTTTTTACCATGGGATCAATCTCATAAGTGTTCCAATTTCTTTATGTAAAACACATTAATGATATTTACATTGAGACCCCATTTACATTTCAGAAAGAAAAAAAATTAGGAATATGAAGTTTATGAATACATTAACGGCCTAACCTATTTTTTTTATATGTTTTAGGCTCCGATTGGTAGCATGTGGTATCAAAATTGAGTTGCAGTAAGTGTTGTGATTCGATCTAATTTGCAGTAAAAAAGATGTGGTAGAAACAACAGTTTGCTGTTGTGAGTTTGCTGTAATAATATGAGTTAACTTTCTAGTCCAAACAACTGATTGGTAGCATTTTCGAAGTATAATTTGCAGTATATATTATTAAAATAAATTAGAGACTATCAAATTATTAACAATAAAATATTTATTACAGATTTAAATGATAAAATAGATTACATAAAATGACACTCTAACTTAAGCATAGAATTTTTATTTTTAGTTTTTGATAACCAAGGAGTAATCCAAGTTTAAATGTTCTTAGGATGTAAATGGTTTTTTAAATAGAATTAACAAAATAAATATAAATAGTAACCGGTTGGATGAGTGTTTTTAGAAAAAATTGAAATAGAATTAACAAAAAAAGCAATTTAGACAAAAAAAAAACAAGAAATGAGAAAGTTAGAAGTTACAATAATCACTAAAAATGAGAAAAAAAACATAACTCAACTCTAAATTCATCACATTTTCTTTGATGTTGGGTTAGCTTTTGAGTTAGCAATTTTACAAAGGGCATAACTTAAAATGGTAAATCAATTATAACTCATTATAACTCAAACTCGAATTCTATTTTTTTTTGTTGGACACATGATTGGTAACCTTTTATAGTTACAATTGAGGTAGACCATTAACTCAAACTAAATGATAACTCATTCACCAATCAGAGTCTTAGAGCATGTACATTGAAGACAATGTGGGTGTGTCTCATAATATAAAATTATTAAAATTTGAGTAAAAGGAAGAAAGAGAGTGTTTTTTATTGAAATAGTGTAGTGTATTGAAATATAAAATTAATAAAAGTTGAGTAAAGAGAGAAAATAGTGGGTTTAGTTGGAGAGATTGTGTCTTGGGGAAGACATAAGAGAGAGATAATTGGGGTGTGTTTAAATATAAAATTAACAAAAGTTGAGTAAAAGGATGAAAGAGAAGGTATAAAATTGAGTAAAAAAATGAAAAAAAAATTATAAAGTTGAGTAAAAAGAAGAAAGAATGTGTTTTTAATATTTTTATATTGTGAGACATTAGTAAAATATCTCCGGCCTTAGTGGGCCTAAAGGCCTTATCATCCAGCAATAATCTCCACGCCGTCTTTACTTCTTGAACACCAACCAAAACCTTGGGCTACACGTCCACCTCACCCAATAATTTACTTTATTACCCTGATATTTCCTTATTTTTCCGGGAATATTCCTCTATTCTCTCGACACAATCGTCATTTCCTAAATTAAATATATTGAGTATATTTATTTATATATCTGCGTCCTCTGCGAGAAGCAACGGCCACTGAACACTCTCGATCTATCTTTTCTGCTTTCTCCATCGTCGACTCTGTGACTCGTAATCGTCTCTCTCGTGATCATCGTCGGAAAAAATGGCCAGAAAATTCTTCGTCGGAGGCAACTGGAAATGCGTAAGTCATCTTCTTCGCTTTATCTCTTGTGTAAATATAGTTTCTCGCTGATGGTCCCTGATCTGTTTGATTTTTCTCCGATCGAGTGAAGTAATCCGGAAAGAGATCGGATAATCCGATCTTAAGCTCGATTTTGATGTTTTTGGTTCATCGTTTTGCTTCGATTAACTTTGAATTTCAGATCCGTGATGTGATTCGATACCGATGGTTTGGGTTTATCGATTCGATACCGGATCTCAGTCTTTGAATATGATTTTTTCATCGATTGATCCTTGTGTTCGAGCTTTGATGGATCTGTTGGTGGACTTTGTAGGCTTAGTTATTTGGATTGTTTTTTTTGTGTGTGTGTGTGTGTGTGTGTGTGTGGAGATTTGGATTACGCTTATGTTTTGTGGAGAAAGATGCTTATGTATTTGTGGAATGTATGTAGAACGGAACTGCTGAGGAGGTGAAGAAGATTGTGAACACTCTTAACGAAGCTCAAGTACCATCACCGGATGTCGTTGGTAAGTGTTGCATATCTTTGCTTTGATGGGAATATGGTTTCTGCATGTCTATGAATCTTAGTGCTGTGAATATGATCTTGAAAGTGCTTGAACAGGACAATCTAATAACTAATAAAGTATTTCTGAATTGCTTTTGCTCTGGAAAAATACATATCTGATTTGATTTGGGAATTTAAACAAGCTTGTTTCATTGGATATGGCTGTTATATAGTGAATCTGTGGGTAGATCAATTGTATGTTGCTCGCTACAAACAAGTTCAAATAGATCAAGTACTTGTTGTTTGTTGAAAATTCTTTATTATGCACATGTGTTCATCATATTTGTTATGGCTCTATCTATATTAACAGCAATAAACTATTGCCTTACTGGCTTAATAACTTCTTGAAATTCTTTACCAATGCAGAGGTTGTTGTTAGCCCTCCATATGTTTTTCTCCCTCTGGTTAAAAGCACATTGAGGCCGGAGTTCCAAGTTGCCGCACAAAACTGTTGGGTTAAGAAAGGAGGTGCTTTCACTGGTGAAGTGAGGTGAGATTCTCCCTAGTTATGTCTACAATGAGCTCTTTTTAGCCTTTGGATTTAGGCTGTAATTATATGTATATGGTTTTTGAAGCTGCATATGATTGTGTGTTTATATTGTTTGCTCTTGTTTATCTTGTTGCATATAAGAGTTCAGTAACCCAAGTGATTAAAAAACAATTAACAATTGAGAGTAAAAACATGACTGAATGTGGAAATTGATTAACCTATCCAATTCAAAGCTTTCATGGAGACAAGTTTTATCTTCCGCAGTGTGTACTTTTCAGTCTCTGGTGTTGTGTATTGTTTCCTGCCCTTATGCCTTGTGTGATTTTTGTGTGCAGTGCTGAGATGCTTGTGAGCTTGGATATCCCATGGGTTATCCTCGGTCACTCTGAAAGGAGAGCACTCCTCAATGAAACAAACGAGGTTGGTGACTTTTCATGATAAAAATGACAATCTTATGTACCATTTGGATTTGAGAGCCATGAATTCGAATTTGACATATATTCTACATTTGTAGTTCGTCGGAGACAAGGTTGCCTATGCACTTGCTCAAGGTTTGAAAGTGATTGCTTGTGTTGGTGAGACTCTTGAGGAGCGTGAGGCTGGTTCCACCATGGATGTTGTGACTACCCAGACCAAAGCTATTGCTGGTATGCACATTGTCAAACTCTTTTATTGTCTTTTTGTTATCCTGGCTCGTTCAAATTTGACATTGGGGACCGACCTGTGATGATACTAGCTACTCTTTTACTTGCTCTTAGTGCATAACTGTTTCTCATTATCTTAAAACTGCACTAAAATGTTTTTGTTGGTATTTTTTCTCATAAAGAATCTTTTTTTGTGTGGTAATGGCAGACCGGGTACCAGACTGGACCAATGTCGTCGTCGCCTATGAACCAGTGTGGGCCATTGGAACCGGTAAGGTCGCCAGCCCAGCCCAAGCTCAAGAAGTAAGTTATTGTTGATGCTTGTGAACACTTTATCATTGTTTCATATGGTACTGACTCGATATGAAAACCAATACTCTTTCTCTTACGGGATCTTGTTACATTTATGAACACAGGTGCATGATGAGCTGAGGAAATGGCTTGCAAAGAATGTCAGTGCTGATGTCGCTGCTTCAACCCGCATCATTTATGGAGGTAAGACTATAATACGATATCGCACGACAGTAGCATGATTTTGTTTAAATTCATCCAATTAGTTCTCTATGTAACTTAAATCTTAATCATGCAAATTATTATCAGGATCCGTCAATGGTGGTAACTGCAAGGAGCTAGGTGGTCAAGCCGATATTGATGGTTTCTTGGTTGGTGGTGCTTCTCTAAAGGTACATATATATCCGGTTTTGCCTTGTAGTAATATCTTCGTTTGTAACAACCAAAAACCATGTCTAATGTGTTTTCATTCTTGTGTTTTTTGCAGCCCGAGTTTATTGACATCATCAAGGCCGCAGAGGTGAAGAAAACCGCCTAATTGAGTTCATAGTGCAGTCTCAAATCCGTTTGCATTTTCAGTCTAAACTCCAAAAAAAAATGAATAAGTTCATGTTATGATATACTTTTTGCTTGAGTTGTATTTGGCAAAGGTCTCTCTTTTACTCTCTGTTGTTTCGAGAACTCAACAAATCATTATCTTTGCCATTTATTTAGCTTCACAACTTGCAAAACTCTCTCGTTTTTTAAATATTGCCATATGAAGTTGTGTTCGGTGTTTATAGCCTCTTCTAAAACAGTTGTTTCAGACTAGTTACCGTCTAGTTTTGTTAACAATGCATTTAAACTCGCCACATTGAAAAGTGCAACTGAGTGCTTGTTTTATATAAAGAAATCGCTTTTGCTTATTGGCTTGTCAATTTTGACATTTTTGCTTTTAGAAAACTGTTACTTCCTCATCATAATAAAAAACATCTAACATGGAGAAAGTAAGAAAGGAAAAGAAATTTCATCATTAGTTTTTGTATATTGTATAACAAATGAAATTGGCTCAGTGGAACTTAAGTAATAATGAGACGGATAAAGAGAGCCGGATTTGAGCACATTTCTTGGCAAATTTGAATGGGGCTCCTACATAATAAGAGGTTCTACTAAAAAAAAAATTTATATATTAATTTATGGAAAATATATTTATTGTATAGAAAAAATAAAGATTTAGATAAATTATATGATAAAAACATTAAAACTTTAAGGTAGATTTTTTATAATTTTAATTTACAAAAAAAAAAAAAAAAATGTGTATTGTTGTTAAAAAAAATTGTATTTTTTCTGAAAAGATATATTTTATTTGGATATTAATTTTTTTTTGTATAGGGCTCCGATAATCTCATATCCGGCTCTGCGGATAAGTCCAAAAGAAGAGCTCCCACCGCTTGTCAAAATGTTCAAAACCTGATTAAAATATTGAACTCCGTCCGTAATATGGATTTTGACTCGACTCTGAAAACTCAACTAATGCCGTTAATACAGTGACTTACAAAAACAATACGTGACTCAGCTACAGACGTGAGCTTACGCAACATATCTCAAGTCAACCCACATTTCTGATGAAACCCATAAAATAATAATGTAATTCGTTATTCCGCATGTTTTCACTTTTCGGAAAAAAGAAAGTCACTAGTATGAAGATAATTGGATTGAAAATCTTACACTAGTATTATTAGTTTATTATATTATTTAGTTGACGTTTGACTTATTTGCTTCACGAGCAAACAATTGTGACCTTAGAAAAAGGGTGGTTTGACGAAGTCGCCTCGATCATTTGTCGATGCCGTATTTTTTGGTGTTTATATAATTGAAATTTGTTTTCTTTTGTGATGTTTTAAATCGTAAGTTTTTGACAATGAAATAATAAAATATCTTCAAGTTTTAGAATGGGCCAAACACATCATTATCAGTACTTCACTAAATGAGGTCGTTTAGGTGTTTACTAATCACATTTTGTTATATGTTCCTAGTTGAACATCATCATCATATGGAAACGAACTATATTTTGATTATTTTCCCTAAGTGTGAGCTGAAATATTATTGGTACTGTGAGTTAAGTTTGCTATTTTGGTATACAAGATGAAAACAATTAAGTATTCCTTTTCTTTTTCTTTTGGGTTAAATTTGCATTTATTGATGTTTTTTGTTCACCACTATTTATGTATGAAACTCCTTACTACCAAAAAAAAAAAATGTATGAAACTCCTTTCCCATGATCCTCAATTTATTTACTGGTGAATTTTTGTTTTCTTAATATATAATTTACTGGTTAGTTACATAACTTACACTACATCCATGTGTATGTTTTCTTACCTAGCTACTTCAACTTGCATAAACTTTAATTTAGACATAAGTAGATACTAGAAATGTTCTAACAAATCTTACTTTCTTACCTACTTTGTATAAACCTTATGGAACTGTACAAAATCAAAAGTCGAAACTTGCTTTTGTATCCGTTTCTATAAAGAACAATAATATTAAACCCGAATATGTCTCATAAATTCCAATTTCCACACCAAAAAAACATATATAAATCGGGAAAATACCTATGACGAGAATTTTGCATTGAACCCCACCCAAAGATTTTGTATGACCATCTTAAGTCACATCTATTTAGACTTTATTTTACATCTAACATTTATACTTAGTCAGGCCTGTACTTAGTGATCTTTTTGTACGTCAAGCTAAGTTAATTACATCGAAGAAAAATATCAACCACGAAAAAAGTAAGAACCATACAATAAAACTGTGTCTAATTGGTCAAACAACACTTTCGTCTCAATTTGTTTTTTTTTTTGGACTTTATTACTACTTCAAGAAGAAAAAGACCTTTCTTCTTCCTCTTCTTCGCCTTCGAATACCTCTCGTATCTCATCAACATTCAACACAACTCTCTCTCTTATCTGATCTTATTCCATCTTTAATGGGTCTTCACTCTCTATAATTCCCCTTCCCATTTTTCTTTAATAATCTGACTTAAATCTCTTCTACAACAAAACAAGCAAGTTTATTGTCAGAAAGGGAACAGAACAAGCTTCTTCCTTAATTCTTCTTCTTCTTCGTTTGCTTCTACTCTCCACTAATGGGTTCTTGCCTCAGTTCTCGTGTAGATAGTACGTTCTCTGCAACTACATATCTCAATTTCCCATTTTTGTAAATTTTCCCGGGAAAATTCCGGATCTTGCATGTTTTTTCTCGTCAAAATCACTCTTTTATCGATTCATTGATGATGGGTTTGTTGAAAAGGAATGAATTTTGCAAGAATCTACCCGTGATCTGTATAAAGTTTTCACCTTTATCAATTTTCTCATCGATTTTGACTTTTGGTCAACGGTTTTTATGCAGATAAGAGTAGTGGTCTCGATGATCTTCATCTCTCGAGTTTTCAATCATCTTCATTAGCTGTTCATAAAACAGAAGGAGAGATACTTAGCTCTACAAGTGTTAAAAGCTTCACTTTCAACGAACTCAAACTCGCGACAAGGAACTTCAGATCGGACTCTGTTGTTGGAGAAGGTGGTTTCGGTTGTGTCTATAGAGGTTGGATTGATAAAACCACTCTCACTCCGACCAAATCTAGCACCGGTCTTGTTATTGCTGTTAAACGCCTTAACCCTGATGGTTTTCAAGGTCATCGAGAATGGCTGGTACACAAAACTTGTTCTTCTTTTGTTTTTTCCAATCTTTAAACTGACAATGTTTGATTCTGATCTGTTTTGTTGTTTGTTGTGAATTTCAGACAGAGATTAACTACTTGGGGCAGTTAAGTCATCCGAATTTAGTTAAACTGATTGGTTATTGTTTGGAAGATGAACAACGGCTTCTTGTGTATGAGTTTATGCACAAGGGTAGTCTTGAAGATCATTTGTTCAGAAGTGAGTGCTTTTTATTAAACTTTTAGGAGATTGTAGTTTTGTTTGTTATTAATATTTGAATGGTTTTGATTTGAATCAGGTGATGGGGAGTGTAAGCCGCTTACTTGGATTCTACGGATTAAGGTTGCGCTCGATGCAGCTAAAGGGCTCGCATTTCTTCATAGCGATCCTGTTAAAGTCATATACCGTGACATTAAGGCCTCGAACATTTTACTCGACTCGGTATACGCTCTTTCGAAAATCTAATAAGTCTCATTGTTGTTTTATAATCATGGACTTAAAAAAAATACTGACTTGGTTTTATGTTTTGGGACAACAGGAGTTTAATGGAAAACTTTCAGATTTCGGGTTAGCGAGGGACGGTCCAATGGGTGAGACTAGCTATGTTAGTACAAGGGTCATGGGGACATTCGGGTACGCCGCACCCGAGTATGTGTTAACAGGTCAATTCTATCAATTCTCTTATATTACTAAAGATGTAAATGACTAGTCCTAACATTGGTTTGAATGTGAATTTCAGGTCACTTGAATGCTAGAAGCGACGTATACAGTTTCGGGGTTGTGCTACTAGAAATACTCTCTGGAAGGCGAGCATTGGATCATAACCGACCTGCCAAGGAGCAAAACCTCGTGGATTGGGCTCGGCCGTACCTCACGAGCAGGCGAAAAGTTCTACTAATTGTCGACACACGGCTTAACTCGCAGTACAAACCCGAAGAGGCAGTGAGAATGGCGAGCATTGCTGTGCAGTGCCTCTCATTCGAGCCAAAGTCGCGACCAACCATGGACCAAGTGGTTCGAGCCTTGATACAACTGCAAGAAAGCATGGTTAAACGAGTGAGTGTTGAACCGGTTAAGGATACCAAGAAACTTGTGGGATTGAAAGCCGAAGACAAGTACCAGAAAAATGGATTAAAGAAAACCGTTGGATTGTAGTAGGTAGAGAGAAAGATGTGGTTACTGGTTAGGTCTCATGTCTCTGTGTGTTGTGTAATATTGTGACACTTGTTATAGTTTTGCTCCTGAAATACTGATTTTCGAGACTTTTTTATTTGGGGGGGGGGGGGGGTCTAATATTTTGGTGGTACTATAAATGATGTGGTAGTGCTCAATTTCCACTAATCTCTTTTTAACGTTTGGTTTTACTCTATGTATGTATAACTAATTTCTGTCAAATTGATTTGTTTATTGAACATATTTAATCATTGTAGCTGTCGGTGAAATCTATTCTACTGTATTCAAAGTTCATGCTATTAAGCTCCTAAATGGTATTTGAGACTAATTTTTTCACTAATTTTTTCTTTGTCGCTAATAAGAATTTGAGACATAATTTATTTATTTCAAAAACTCATAATTTTAAATTATTTCTGTTTTTGTAGATTTTTTAGTTTTTATTTTCCTTTTAAATTTTTGATATACTATAGATTAGGAAATGTTTTGGTGTCAATAAACATAAAACCATTAGAAAACTAGTTTTCTCAGAATACGATAAAGCTAAATGTTGTATAGAAACCACTAAAAATATTTCTTTTGAAGTAAACTGTTGACAATGAAAATAGGTTCCACTGTGATTCTTAACATGTTGAGTGTTTGTTTTAACACAATAATATTAATAGGTAATGTAACTTTCATTATTGGTCAAAAACGTATCTTGAGTTAAACAATAAACAAAACATTTATTCTATTAACATGACACTCTCAAACAATAGATGGAAAAACCGATGATAAAACTTTTATTAGTAACGAAAATGAGCTTACGGTGGGTGACAAAAAAACAAGACATTTATTCAGGCCCAGCTCAGTTGAAATATGAGCCTTGTGCAAAAAAAAATTTTTTGCCAAAATTTAAAGCATTTTCGTAAGATTTATAAAATTTAGTGTTTTTTTACAAGTAATTAAAAAATTTTAAACCCTTTTTGCAAATAAAATTAGCTAAAAATGTGGATCCCACACGTGGGCCCTTGTGCACATGCACAGCGCATAGCATGAGAACCGGCCTGCATTTATTCCATGAATATAATAGTTTTAACAATCTAGAATCAACACCTGTATACATGCAACTAAATTGTTTGTTGTAAACAATATTAAATTAATTTTTAATAAGTTATAAACTAAAGTATGATGTCATAAGCATAATTTTTTTTTTTTACAAGATCCAAAAGATAAAGAAACAAATTACATCTAAATAAGTTTTGAACAATTGCCAAAAAGTATTTATATCTATATCTAACCCGCAATATCAAACTTCTCTACTTTTTTTTTTTTAATCATAGAATTGTTTAATATTGTGTACAGAGACAGTAAATTTTGGTTTTGGTATTAACAAAACACCAAGTATGCCAATATATATATATATATATGTATGCCAAAAATATAATTTGATTTACCACAAATATATACTTAGAAGATTTTGATTTTATGTCCATATCAAAATAATAATACACTAAGAATTTGTATATCAAATGTATATAACTATATGTGACTATTTAGAAGATATGACATGATTTTTCCCATACAAAACTATTTCTTTGGAAATAAGAAAAAAAATACCTTTTAAGGGGAGAAAAACAAAAAATATATTTTTTTATCTTTATAATCTTTATAAATATACTTCTTCTTGATCTTGGTATTGATAAAAAGCAAAATAATTAATAGATAAACTAAACAAATGGCAAAGACAAACTTGCTTCTAATTACTGCAACCTTACTTTTGAGTTTTATAGTTATTACTTCTTTTGCGCGTCCAGACCCGACTCTTTACTCCAAGGTATTAATTTTATGATGAATTTATTTTAAATTCTCCTATTATCTATAACTGAATTTGAAAATAATGAAAAATTCATTGCATATATTTATATAAATGTGAAACTAGTTTTTTCGTACTATATTGTTTTACGATGTTTTCCAACTTATTATATATCTTTTATAAAATGTCCACTGAAAGAGAATGTTAAAAAGACAAGAAGTTTTGAGATTTAGATCAACAACACGAAATTATTGAGAAAAAACACAAAAGAATTCATGAGTTTTCAGTTTTCAAAACAGTATATCCAAAACTAATGATGAACAATGAAATATAAACATAACAAATGTATGCATGTGATTCCGCATATAGGTTATGGATATTATTACTAATTTTTTTTTTTTTTGGTTATAAAGGGACTGGAAATGAAGAAGAAATGTGAAACAGAGGAGTGTATGATAAATGGTTCGTTATTTGCTCATGTCGATTACGTTCAGCCAAGCGAGCATCCGCCACAAATCAACCGATATTTTGAGTAGATTATTTCTCATGTGACCTCGTCAAATAATAGAAATGCAATTTTGCTTATATTCTTATAATTAATGTGATATTCTTATATTCTCATATATTATGAGAATTTTTTGTTTTGCTATAAACTTCTATTTTAATGTTTGTATAAACAGACTGAAATGGTTGTTATACACTACAACATGAATAATAAAAAATTTAATCTAAATTGTTTGGAATTTTATGATCCAAAATACATTTACCTACTTAAAAAAAAAAGTTTAATAGATTCTCTAACAACATTGGATGGAAATATGATCAGATCAAGTTTTTAAAAAAATCCCCTTTTAGTATATATATAGTAGATATGAAGTCATGATCTTTTTTGTATGAACCTTTCTCATCTTTTTTCCTGTGTTTTTTTGTTAGATCCAAACACTTATAATGTTTACAAATCTGCTTCTTTACTGAGTATCTTTATAAATATGCTTATTCTTTCTCTCGTTGTAAATTACAATCAGAAAATTAACAAAAACATAAAACTTATTAATGGCGAAGACAAACTTGTTTATAGCTGCAATCTTACTTTTAAGGCCATGTTCATTGGCAACCCCATGGTGTCTTAAAAAGTGTTCTTATAATATAAAATTATTAAAATACACCCTCTCTCTTCATTTTACTCAACTTTATACCTTCTCTTTCTTCTTTTTACTCAATTTTATACATTTTCTTTCATCATTTCATTCTCTCTCCTTTTAAGAACACTCTCCAAAGTATCCTATTTTAGACACAAAAACTTCTTTTAAGAACACTCTCTCTTCCTTTACTCAATTTTTATTAATTTTATATTTCAATATACCCCACAAAACACTCTCTTTCTTTTTTTTACTCAAATTTTAATAATTTTATATTTTAAGAACACTTCTTAAGACACCATGGTGTCACCAATGAACATGCCTAACCCCACAGGTCTTAATATTATGGTGGAGTTATTTTTAGCAGATTATAGTTAATTTAAGTTAACCCACCAATTAGATAGGCTTACACATCAATCTTTCTATTATGCATAAAAATTATATATTTAGAGAAGTTTTGTTATCCAATCATGTATTTGTGTGCCATATTTAAAGTTACTTATTTTTATTTAATATGTACACTAGAGAGTAACCATGAAAGACTGTTTTCAAACTAATATTTTCGTCACCTAATTTTTTCACTTAACATGTATCTTTTACTTTAATTTTCATTGTAGTTCCCCTATTCAAAGATAAACAATACACAAGAGTCTTGAGCTTTCTGTAGATAATGAGAAATAATGAAGAAAATGAATTCATGAGGTGGTGTTTCAGCTAGCAAACAACACAAGTAAGTTTTCAAAACAGACTAGTAATGAACATTGAAAGTAAAACATAACAAACATGTGAACATGCAGTCCAAATTGGTAAACATGACTAATTTTATTCTTTTTACTTTTTGAATTTTTGTTACGAAGGAGTTGGAAATGATGGATAAATGTGAAACGGAGAAGTGTATGATAAATGGTTCGTTGTTTGCTCGACGATCCGCCACACCATTCAGGACGTCCACCGCGAATTGGATTACATTAATTCCCAACGAATACCAGTTTGTTTTAAATCTTTTAATATGATATGTTCAGTGTCATATATATATACCATACTTAATAAGATCATGATATTGTTTTCCTAGAACTAATCATTCCATACATAACAACAATATATAGCCATAGATCATGGTTTCATGAGGTAACTTTATAATTTCAATCTTACACTTAAAAAATTAAACGTAAGTCAAAAACTATTAATTTTTGTTGTAATTGTGTAGTTCAATTCAAATATAGCTAAACGAGTATTAATTCTGTTTTGTGATTCATTGGTGGGCTTTTGCGGAGTATGTTTTTTGTAACGCCCCCGACCGTCCCTCACATGGCCCCTGTCCCCTCTCAGGTCCGTGGACCCACCATGTACGATGGTCGGTGCGTTAATCCGGGAAGCTCGGAAGTTTTGTTTACTGACCTACAAATCACCACGCGATCATTCTACGTGTTTTGTCCTCACACGATACTGAAAATGACTTCTCAGTAGGTCACCCATCATGAAATTGCTCCAGCTCCAGCTTAAGCACGCTTAACTCTAGAGTTCTCTCAAGACCTGTGACCGAAAAGATAAGTACACTTTGATGACATAGGTAGTCAAATCAATTCTTTTAAGCCTCTCCACTACCACCACATATATCATGAAACCAGGATGTTACACTTTTTGTTGAGATTAATGGATTGAAAGTTGTTTTTAATTTCCATTCTTGTATTCTTAATGGTAAGTGTGAGATGTTTAGGACTCCAGTGATTGCTCGTTTGTTTCTCGATAAAATCAGACCTGATCCCGATTATTGTACAGTACAAGTATGTGATATAACTTTTATTATTGGTGAAAATATATTGATGTTGAGTGAAATAATAAAACAGAACATTTATTCCACAAACATGACATTTTGTTAATAATTTTCCAAACAATATTTATAAGTGATGTAAATTTCATTGTGTAGAAGATAATTTTATGTTGTGTTAAATATCTTTTGCTTTTCTAATGTTTGTGTCTATCTTTAACATCATTTTCTGTGCTGTATGGTGATGAAAATCTTTAACAACAAAAACCATTTTTTTCAAAAAACCAAACCTTTAACAATAACAACCATTTTTTTTTCAGAAAAACCAAACCTTTAGACATACAAAATCTACAATCCTTCAACAACAAAAACCATTTTTTCCAGAAAGAACCAAACTTTTAGACATACAAAAACCAATCCGTACCTCCTCAACATTTTCAAAAAGAAACGGTTTTCTTTTTTGTAAACTCAAAACTCAAAAGGAGTGAGTTCAACAAAAAGACAATAACTTTGGAGTGATTTATAGATGGTTCAATTGGTTATTCGGTTATGAGGTTTTTTGTCGGTTCAATATGGTTTTATAGCCAGTTTAAATAAGGTTGGGTTTTAATGTCGATCTAATCCGCATATGTGTATTCGGTTAACAAATCAATTGGTTACTCTAACTCAAGAACTCCATCTTCACAATTTAAAGTTTTGAAATTATCATCAACAGTTCAAAATTTCCCACATGGTTAGAACTCACCATAATGCTTCTATGTCTAATCTTCCTAAAAATCCTTTGAAGAATCCAAGAGCAAGTGATGTTGATCATGTTATTACTCCTAGATGTATGGACATTCTCTCAAACAAAAACCATGTGTAACATCCCATGTTTTGGCACTCCCTAACAATGGTACACGACATGGTTCCATTCAACATTTCCCCAAATGCATTTCCATGTGTACATCAAGCCTTTTATGTGTGTACTAGAGAAGTTGCAGAGCTAAGCATAGATCATAAAGAAGACATTTACAGAAAAGTTTAGTTATCATTGATAATTTGCTTTTATAGGTTGAAATTTTCTGAAGATGAGTGTTGTATAGAAACAATCTAAGCAATATATAAGGGATATGAGCCAATCCACTCATTGCCAATTGGTTTTGAGTTGGAAGCCCATATTCTAACATGGTATCAGAGTCCACGATCCACACAATCCAACACGATCCACACAATCCAACCCGATCCATAATCGATCCGAACCGAAAATGGTCCATCGATCCATGCCCAAACATTCCGAGATTAATGGCCAAAGAGCCATCATCTCGAGGGGGCGTATTAGGGACTAAAGTCCCACATCGGAAGTTGGATGAGATTCTAAGCAATATATAAAGGATATGGGCCTCTCCATTAATTTGGAAGGGAATCAAAGCAATATATAAGAGATATGAGCCAATCCACTCATTACCAATTGATTTTGAGTTGGAAGCCCATATTCTAACATAAACAACTAACGATATTTTATTTTAGGCATTGAAAATATGTTCTACGGTGGTTTTTAAAATGTTAGTGTTAATTTAACACATTACTTTGATTATATATGTTTTCAAACATTACATGTGTACATACAAATTAGTAATGTATTATTAGTCAAAAATATAATATTATCAACAATATAGAATCTCAAACAACACATGTATACGTACAAACTTATGATGTAATTTTCATCATTGGTGAAAATAAATTGACGTTGAGTAAAACAGTAAAAACAAAACATTTATTCCATGAACATAACATTTTGATAATCAGTGTTGGGGTCGGTTTTCACCCTTTTCAACAGTTACGTTTAAGTCAAGCATATAAAGAAATGACTCTCCGGATACTCGATGAAGAAGGCGAAAAAGCACCTAGGTCTTCACGCGGAGCAAAGCAGGTAGCCATGGAAGGTGTCTGGGCAAGGCAGAGGGCCGCACAAGACTTCACGAGTGAAGACAGGTTCGGCACGACGGAGCCGACCCTGGCTTCGGCCTCATGACCGAACCTGGCTTTGGTCTCGTGGCCGAAGCCAGCCTCTCCTCGTGACCGAAGCCAGCTTCTCCTCATAACCGAAGCCAGCTTCTCCAGCGCAGACTCCAGCCCAACAACAGCCTGAAGCCCGGTCCAGACACGAAGCCCACATTAGTGCAACCAACTCCGCGAAGACTTAGGAGGCTTAGCCGACTTAGGAAAGCTATATATACTTCTTTTGTACAAACCCTAAGGGGATCCGCAATTTTCATACACAAGCTTTGTACTCAACTTTACATAGCAATACACACAACTCTTTCTCAATCTCTGGTGATCCCTAGTTAACATAGAAATCTCTAAATTCCCCTCACGAACTCTTACAAATCTAATTGTGTTGGTTTCGACCCCCACAATTTGGCGCCGACTAAGGGGACGCTAGAGAGTTCTAATACACGAAAGCTAGGGTTTCGCAACACCGTGAAGATGTCAAGCAACAATAGAAGCAGCGAAGGATCCTCGTCTCATAGAAACAACGAGGAAAGAGAGAACTCCGTGGAGAACACCGCGCCTCGCGCTGCTAGCAACCTGACGGCTATCACAGAGATCAAGCAGATGCTTGAGACGCTAGAGAAGAGAGCACGAGATCAAAAGAAGCACAACGAAGCTACGATGAGCGAGCTGCGAGCGCTCAAGAGAAAGACACGCAAAAGATCTCGGGCCCGTCCAACACGTCTCAGCTTCAACACGCCTCGAACCTATCGAAGGAACCGAAACAAAAAGCTGCCGCCTCGGACCGATCGCACAGTCCCAGAGGACTTGCTTCCACCACCGCCTTATCAGGAATCTGATGTAACTCCCGAGCGTGTGGTGGAAAAGTCGGACGAATATTAATCACCTCGGAGACGAGCCTGGACCGACACAGCTGCTTACAACAATTTTGCTAATGAAGAAGGGGCTCCAGTCTTAGCGGAGCTCTACAGGAGAGAGCAGGAGCGCAAGGCTCCACAAGGCTCCCGAGACAAAGAGGTCGCTGCGCTGAAAGCCCAGTTGGACCAGATCGTCTCTAACCTGAGGACTACCAAGCTACAGATATACCGGATCACACGGAAGGCTCCCGGGGTCGCTTTCGTACTGGAGAAAGCACGGAACACGCCTTTTGCTGAGAACATCGCAAGGGCTAAAATCTCTGATCTTGGATAAAACAATTCACTTAAAAGCTTCTTGTCGTCACCTTACAATAGCTCAAACTGGTCTCGTCGTTACCAGGCCTGTCAACCTCACACATCGCAGACCCGCAAGGGAAGTGGGGTGAATGGAGGGGCTGCGAGCTCAGAAATTCCCAATACAAACCACGGTTCAACCCGCAAGGTGAGAGGAAACAGACAAAGGGGTTAGAGATTCGTAATAACTCGTTGATGGGCTTGAAGAAACAAAGTTTTAGGCCCAAATTCAATCAACTCGTTCTCACCTCGTAAAGCTCCTCGCTCCATCAACTCAGCCCACCTCGGTCTACTTCGCCGGAACTGGAGTCGACCTTATCAGTTTACGAGGGTTCCAAAAATCTACCTCGCCGTAGCTCCTAATCAACCTCGCCTCCTCGTAATCTATGAAAAATCATGAGAAGCTTTGATTTTGGCTCAAAAATCCCTCTCTCCGACCAAGCCAGCTCGTCTGCCTCGCCAACCTCGCAACCGATCTCATGACCTGGCGACCTCGCCACCATAATCCACCTCGCTGTAGGATCAACTTTGACAACAAGAGCATCGTGGCAAGGCCAAGCGAGCTTCTCTTCTTCGAATTCAACTTCACTAATTCAACGATGCAACAAGCTAACTTCTCGAACGCGTGAGCTCTCCTCCTCGCCAAGCTCTTACTCTCCGAGCTCCTCCTCGCCTAGCTCCTCTTTGCCGAGCTCAACCTCGCCAATTCCTCTCTTCGAAACCAAATCGACCGGCAGACGCGAGCTCACTGAGCCAACTCGCGAGCTCACTGAGTCAACTCGTGAGCTCACTTAGTCGACCTGCGAGCTCTAATTTGTTTCAAATCAGCCTTGTTTTCGGTATTGCAAGCTCGCCACATAGTAACCATGGAGCAACGGTGCGAGTTCAGACTTGCCTCGCAAGATCTTCCCAAGATCGAATCAACTAGGTGATGCAAGCTCGCCATAAGTCGGTTCGTTCGCTTTGCCTCGAGCTTCACCTCGACCTTACAGCCGTGTCTCCTCACCAAGATCACCTCGTTAGTGGGTCGACTCGTCCACCTTGGAAGCTTGACCCGTTCGCCTCGCAGTGGGTCGACTCGTTCACCTTGGAAGCTTGACTGAACCAACTCGCAGCTACAACTCCACCTTGTCGCACCAACCAGATCAAGTCTCATGGTTTTGCAACCACTTTGCAAGCTCGCGGCGACGCAATACGGACCTCGCAACCTCAAAATCAACACCATATCTCCTCTTGCATAAATTCAGCTCACCTACACAACAAATCACCGAGGTTGTTCGCAATCACGACGAACAAACACCCCCAAGCTAGATCGATCCAATTCGTACGACTCGCCTACCTCACTGACAAAGCCAACTCGTCCACCTCGCCGAGCTCAAGTTAACACACAATTAATCAACTTCAACGACCAACAAGCTCTGCGAATTTGATGTCTTAAAAAATCTGCGAGCTCGTCCTCTCCTAATCAACCTCCTTGATTGAATCCCAAGTCTGCGAGCCCGATCCACCGACGCAAGCTCGTAGCACCCGTTTACCTTGCCATCGGCATTCCACCTCAGAGCTCGCACTCGCCTTCAACTAACTCCACCTCGAGCTCGCTCTCGTCTTCAACTTACGCCGCAAGCTTGCACCTCACGATCGAGCTCGCAACCTCACTCGCCGAGTCTACTCGCGGAACCTCACACCGAGTCAACTCACCCACTTCGCCAATTGAAGCAACCACCCTGTAATCTGATCTCCAAATCAAATCGTGCACGCGAGCTTAAGCTCACCTTGCGGGCTCGCTTAAGCACGAGGTTGACCTTCGTCAAAAAAAGGGATTCATCGACCTCAAAATCAAGCTTTATCTCCCACCATTTCGACTTCTTCACCTCATGGGCTCGTCGACACTCAAGTCCACCTTGCAGACTTGTCGATACGCCTATCTCACTTCATGGATGCAAAACGCATCTGCAGCGACTACGGCACCAGCACGGCAAAGACTCGGAGCGCAGCATCAAGATATTACAACTCCAGAGTCAGGGAAAGGCGTTTCTCCATAGGTGACTTGGTCCTCCGTGAGGTGTTTCAGAACACAGCAGAACCAAACGCCGGCAAGCTCGGAGCTAACTGGGAAGGCCCGTACAAGATCATTCGTCCTGGAGTCTACGAGCTCGCCACCATGTCTGGCACTCCAATCCTTCACTCTTGAAATGCCAAGCACTTGAAGAAGTACTACCGCTAGTCTACTCCACCAAATGAACTACGAGGCGACTTGATCCCTGCAAAGGGTACGTAGGCAGCCTGTCTTCGGACAGGTTCAGTTTGCCCCCCCCCCCTCCATCACAAAGGGGGGGGGGATTCCACTCTTCATTTTAGTCTCGTTTCGGACGAGCTCACATGATCTCCTCCGCCTTGGGGGGGGGGGGAAGTGAGTGTTCTCACCAGTCTCTAAACGACTTCAGTTCCCTCTTTCGTCTAACATGGGGGAGTGGGGTACCCGTACGCCACTCCTTGACAAAATCATTAACAACATCATCGTCAATCACACACACTCGCCACAACACTCATCATGAGAACAGCTTGTCCTTTATGGACTGATCAAAGCTTTAATCGAGTAGAGTCGTTCTGCATTTATTGCTGTTGGCCACAGAAATAGTGTGGAAATACGAACACAATGACATCCACAACGGATACAGCGCGCTATATAAGTACCAGTGTTCAGTATTGGGTCAAGCCAACTGATCACTCAGAAACCCAACAAACGTCGTTGGTAAAATGCAGCTGCTAATGACCTCCGTTCGAATTATACCCTGAACGTGTCATTCAGAAACCCAGGACGCACTCTGGTCAAACTCAAGGTGAACTTGCTCTCGGACAGACGTGTCTAGAAGAGCAGCAGCATTCTGCAAAGCCCAACAACAACGGTTGCAGATAAAGGGCGTGAGCGCATTTGCGTTTTCACAGCCTCAATAAAGCCTCATCCATGAGCGAACAAAAGCCTCATTCATGAGCAAGCAAAGCCTTATTCATGAGCAAACAAAGCCTCATTCATGAGCAAACAAAGCCCCATTCGGGAAGCCCAACGTCAATGTTGGCAAACACATGACAGAAACGCATAAACAGCTCAAAGAATTCCTAAGTATAGGAACAACATCAACAACATCTAAAGCAAGTACCTGAATCTGAAACCATCAAGGTTCACCATGAACAAAAGCTACAAAGTCATCCCGCATTCTCCACAATGCGGGGATCCAAAATAATAGCAAGGATACAAACCATCCAATGCTACAACCGAGATTATCAAATACAACAAAAGTTTTCAGAAACAAAAGTCATAAAAGGACTACAAATCAACTAAGTCATGAACGAAGAGGAATGATCACTCGTCGTCCTCATCGGCTACACCAGCGTCCTCTGGGATCTCTAAGGCTTGCCTCACGCCAGAGACAAGCTCATCAGACACGTCACGAACATCATAGATCGGGATCTTCCTCTCAACCAAGAGCCTTTCCGCGACACCCAAAGTTGGTCCGTCAGGCTCGCGAAGACGCTCGATGAACTCTAGGTTCGCATCGATCTCAGCAAGGTCCTGCATGTTGTCCTTCACTGCTCCTCCAATCACACCAAGCAACCTGGCGACCTGTCTGGTCCGAGTAGCAGAGCTACGAGCTGCCTCATCCTTGGCCTTAGCAATAGCCTCCTCAATCCTAGTGTCCCTGAGATCCTCAGCCTCCACTAACATACTCCTAAGCAATGCAATCTCCTCCTTGTCCTCCAGATGCCTCGAAGATGCTTTTGACAACTTTCCACTCAACTCCTCTGATCTCCTCTTCACAGAAGCAACATCGTCCTCGAAGGCTCAGTTTCTCTCAGTGAGCTCAACGTTGGCCTTCTTGGCCTCGCTAAGCTCATTGTCACAAGAGCGAGAGTCCTCCTCAAAACAAAAGACCATGTGATCCAGCTGAGTGGAGAGCTGCATGCACAAAGAATAACATAAAGAATGTTGTCAAAACCAAAGGAAGTAAAGCAAAGAACAAGGAGGGAGAGAGAGCAAACCTCAGCAACTTTGGCTTTCGCCAGCGCAAAAGCCCTCCTGCCAGAGCCGGGAGTCAGAGAGTATGTCGCTGCAACGCGACTGCGCGGTCGGTCTGACCAGGCGATGCAATCGGCACGACCACGCGATCGACCCGATCGGATGCAACCACGGGTTCAATCCCACATGAAGTTAAAGGCGCGACCACATGCTTGGTCAAACGTGCGACCACGCACTCGGTCGAACGTGCGACCACGCACTCGGTCGAACGTGCGACCACGCGGTCGGTCGGAGGCGCGACCACGTGATCGGACGATGGTATGATCACACGACCACGGTTTCAGACTCGCACGAAATCGCGACCAAGGAGTCGGTTTCGTCCATAGCCGCGACCGTGGGATTGGTCCGAGTCGAGGCCGCGGCGACGTCGTCGTCTTGACACAACGGCACCGCCGATCCACCACTATCAAGTGTGGTTTTCTCCACAACACCTAGCTCACCTATACACAAACAATTGGTTTTAGGGATCCTGGGTGATATACCACACTTACAGAGACCGCGTCATCTCCTCTAGAAACTACCTCGTGGTCAAGTTCTTCTCACTAGAGCACAACCTCACTTTGCGGTCACATCTTACCCAAATCACCGTAATATCCTCGTCATCATCTTCTTAAAATTGACTTCAGCGTCAAAGTGGTCTCGTCAAGATTACAATCTCTGCCTTGGGGTCGATACGGTTTTGGCCGACTCAACCTGCCTCAAGGCTCGTTTGAATCAACGTTGCCATTCACATAATAACTTCATCCTCTTCGACGGTAACTTCACTTTGGTATCACTTTGTGGCCAGACAAAGTCGACCTTTCTAATCGACTTCGGTGTCACCTCGTAGTCAAGCTCTAATCAAATTTACCTTGTCACTATATCGAGCATAACTTAGCTAATTCAATTAGCTGCACCTTGGGGTAAGTTTGATTTAATGTAACCTCACCAAACGAATCCCATTTCCATTCAAAATAACACAACACTCTTCCCTCCGAAAATCGCCTTGCTATTACCCGGAAACGTCATTGACATTATCAATCGTAACACTGAGTCTTAAAATCTCCATAGGAAATACGGAGTCTTAAAATCTTCGAGAGAAAAAAAAAAAAGTCCTTTTCTGCAGAAAACGCAGGAGCTTCGACAAAGGAAGCACGAAGTCTTAAAACCTTCATAACGTTTACAGAGTCTTAAAACCTCTTGCATAAGGTCACTCTTTACTACTGTGATAAAGGCTAAGCAGGCACCTTAACTTCAAACGAAAATGCTGATATCCACTACATCTTTAACTCGGTACTGTTATCTCTAACACTACCGAGCTGGGGGGCTAACTGTTGGGGTCGGTTTTCACCATTTTCAACAGTTACGTTTAAAGTCAAGCATATAAAGAAATGACTCTCCGGATACTCGATGAAGAAGGCGAAAAAGCATCTAGGTCTTCACGCGGAGCAAAGCAGGTAGCCATGGAAGGTATCTGGGCAAGGCAGAGGGCCGCACAAGACTTCGTGACTGAAGCCAGCTTCTCCAGCGCAGACTCCAGCCCAAAAACAGCCTGAAGCCCGGTCCAGACACGAAGCCCACATTGGTGCAACCGACTCCGCGAAGACTTAGGAGGCTTAGCCGACTTAGGAAAGCTATATATACTTCTTTTGTACAAACCCTAAGGGGATCCGCAATTTTCATATACAAGCTTTGTACTCAACTTTACATAGCAATACACACAAGTCTTTCTCAATCTCTGGTGATCCCTAGTTAACATAGAAATCTCTAAATTCCCCTCACGAACTCTTACAAATCTAATTGTGTTGGTTTCAACCCCCACAATCAGTTTCCAAACAATACCTACCAATGATATAAATATTGGTGAAAAATAATTTACGAAATTTGTTGTTGCCTTCTCTATCATCTGATTCGACGTCATTTGTCCCTGCAAGTCAGATTTTAAGACTTGATCAATCTATTTAGAAACCAAATTGACATACTGAGTAAAAAATGTTTATAAAAGAAAAATCTCGATAAAAGGCCTAAGCCCATTTAATGGATGGGCCCAATCGAAGATAGAAAAATCAAGAAAGTCGTCGTCACCTTTTTCTCTCTAGCTTAGGGTTTCAGATCTGTCTTGAATTAGGTTTTCGACTATCTTCAATTGCTTCAGTCTCAGGTAAATTCCTCATCTTTCTCTCTTCAAATTCTGATTGTAAACCCTAATTTGAGGATCTCGCGTTAAAAATCGTTTGTTCTGTGTGGTTGAATTTGTTTTTTTTGGAGATGAGGAGATACAGTCCGCCTTATTACAGTCCTCCGAGGAGAGGATACGGTGGTCGGGGAAGAAGTCCTCCTCCTCCTCCTCGACGTGGATATGGTGGTGGACGCAAAGGATCGAGTCATGGAAGTCTCTTGGTTCGTAACATTCCTCTAGATTGCAGGTATTGTTCTTTCTCTGGTTTAAAGTAAGCGAATTACTTCTCTTGTTCAAATAACTTAATTGAAATTGATGATTTTTGTAGACCAGAAGAGCTTCGTGTGCCGTTTGAGAGATTTGGACCTGTGAGGGATGTCTATATTCCCCGAGACTATTACTCAGGGTGAGAATCGTTCCTTTCTCTATATCGTGATCGATTTTTTTTACGGTAAATTACCGATTTTGGGCTACAAAACGATTCTTTTGAGTATGAATTTGATTTTTTAGTGTAGGTCTGTACTGAGTAGCATATGATTCTCCATAAGTGGTTCTTTTATTCGTAGAATTTGCTTTGTGATGTATGATTGGAGTCGTTTTTCATTTTCAATGCTGAACAATTTGTTAGTAAGTCAAGGTGTGCACAAATTGATAAAGTGAAGATGACATATGAGTTGTTATCTTGGTTTAAGCTGTGTGATACGCATGAAACTTCTCTGTTTTAGTTACTGTCCACCTATTGATTGAGTACTTTAAGTACTCGAGGTGAGAAGAGACCCTTTTGGTTGAGTCCTCATTTTTTCAGAGATTTTTTTTTCCTTGGTAAATTAAATGTTGGACTGATTTCCCAGGGGGTATGTTGGCTTGAAGTTAAAACAAGACCAAGCCCCACTTTTGATGAAGCCCTCATGAATATAATGCTTAGCTTATTGGTTCAAAAGGATATTAAGGGTCATTTTCAAATCAAGATTGTTTTGTTTGGAAGCAAGTTATATAAGTGAAGATGTTTTGTTTGGAAGCAAGTAATAAGTCAAGAGTGTTGTATGGAAGCGGTATTAAGTGAAGCATGTTCTTTATGAAGCTATGCAATAGATTACTCAAACTATAGAAGTTTATTGGGGAAGGTGACTTGAAGAGAACTTAACTTTGGGATCAAGTGCTGCTTATTTTTACAAGATATCTCTTTTCGGGTTACTGTGCTTGAATTGTTAAGAAAAGACCAGCTAGTAGCAATTTGTGTAAGTAGAGCTTTTTGTAGAAGTTCTCAGAAGCTGACGCTTACGGTCTTTGAGAAAGGTATACAGTTTAGTGGTTTGACTATAGGCTGATTTTTGCTGGTAATTCTAGTTCTTTTTGTCTGGTGTTATGTGCTTTTGGTATCAGCCACCTGGAATGATAAGCTTTTCCAATGAATGATGCAGAGAACCGCGTGGGTTTGCTTTTGTGGAGTTTGTTGATGGATATGATGCTGGAGAAGCTCAAAGAAGCATGAACAGGAGAATATTTGCTGGCAGAGAGATAACTGTGGTTGTTGCTTCAGAGTCTAGGAAAAGGCCCGAAGAGATGCGTGTGAAGACTAGGACACGTAGTAGGTAAGTTATCAACCAAACCACTCTCCATCAGTAATGCTCTTTAAGTTCCTAATAACTAACGGGTTTTCTTCATTTTTCAGGGAACCTTCAGGATCTAGAGGTCGTTCTCATGGTTAGTTAATCTCTATGATTTCAACATATAGGAGCACAGCGAGATTGTGATGCACTTGTTTGTATACATAGCTTAAGTGTGTCTATGATTATTTTTTTCTCAGGACGGTCTCGTTCACGTTCAATCTCTAGATCACGCTCTCCCCGTCGTCCATCAGACTCTAGAAGTAGATACCGTTCAAGGTATAACACGTTTCATCACTCGTACCTTTTTTCATCATTGTCATGTGTATATGTGATTTACATAATGATATTCCAGGTCTTATTCTCCTGCACCAAGAAGAAGAGGAGCAGACTACTCAGCATCTCCAAGGAGAAGGCAAGAGGAACGTCCGCGATCACCACCAAGAGGGCCTCCTCGAGGAGAAGAAGATGTAAAATACAGTCGCAGGTCCTACTCCCCTGGCTATGAAGGTGCTGCTCCTGCAGACCGGGAGAGAAATGGAGACGATGAGATTAGAGAGTAAGTGGGACATTGTCTATGAGCTTCTTTTGTCCTTGGGGATTGAATTATGTCTGATTTTTCATGTTTGGACATTAATTGGTCTTTTTCAGGAAACCGGGATATGAACCAGAAGAGGAAAGGCGTCGTGGTGGAAGACCAGTTTCGAGGTCGCCATCGGGATCCAGGTCCAGATCTGTGGAGGCATCTCCAAGATAAAAAACAAAAAACAAAATGCCTCACCAAGACTTTGTGCAACTCTCTGTATTATGGGTTTTGCTATCTCAGTGTTTCTCTAGTTGTGGTCTTCAAAAACTCCTCACTCTGGCTTTTTTAAAGACAAATTCTATCTTGTGATGTGATGTTACTTGAAATCGTTCCAAGTTTGTGGATCTTTTTTTAATGTTGTATGATGAAAATTTGGTTAAGCTTTTGATTTGAGAAACCTAATAAAGACCACAATGGTCAAGATCGACGACAGTATCTTCATTCTAAGCAGCCTTTGCGAGCTCTTAAAGAAGTCATGTCCAAGAATTTCTCAGAAGAATAGAATAAAAAGAAAGTCCATCTAGAAACTTTAACATTGCTTTTTTTTTTTTTTGTCAACAAGCTCCATATATTAAATCACATTTGATCGGTAGAGTTCATCCCGAAATCGGGTACTATCTACCGACTCGTCGAGATCTACATGGGAAAAGATATGGTTCCGTGCTCGTGCCGCTTTTGCAAGGGCATCGGCACGGTCATTACAAGAGCGCGGAATATAAATTAACTGAAAGGAAATAAAATGTTCTCTAAGCTCTCTGAAGTGATCTATCTCGGATTGGAAAGTTGGTCAATCTATCGGATCATCAGTCATTGTCAATAAATTTGAGCAATCCGTTTCAAATCGGGCCCTAAGAATATGTTTCTGAATAAGGCAGTCCATCGCCCAGAGGAGTCCCTCGACCTCTGCATGTAAAGCTGAGAGGCTTCTTCGGCATCCCTGCTTGCCGGAAAGTATTTGACCTGATGTGTCAGTGAAGCACCATCCCAGACCGCTAGTGGGCCCTTGGTTTGCCCAAGATGCGTCCACTTGGCAAATCGGGATATGTGGTTGCTCGGATCGGACAATATCTCTATTCTCGGTATTTTCTCCTTCCTCCCCTTCGTCTTCTTCTCTAGCCAAATTCGCGCATCGCCAACTTTCTTCCTCTAACTGGGCTACTTGGAGCGTAGTCGAAGCTGTTACATTCTTCCCATTGAAGAGTTTGTCGTTTCTAGCCTTCCAAATGAACCAGATGATCCACGGGAATGTATCCCTTTGTGGTTTGGGGAGACCCCTTTCTTTTACCCTCCAAAATAGGAAATCCATATTTTGATATAGGGATGTACTCGGGAAATAACCCGGAAGGGACGGATAGTCCGATAAAGCCCACACCTGCAGGGCCGGGGGGCACTCAAAAATCATATGATTAATTGTTTCCTCTAGAGCACCACATCTTGGGCAACTCTTATCGTTTCCAAGGTGCTGGTATGTCAGTCGTTGGCAAGTGTGTAGGAATTCATACAGGTTTTATCGGATTAATCTCTATTAACCAACCTAGATGCAATTCCTTTTTCTAGGATCTAGGGTTTGTAAACTTTAAATCTGATGAAACGGATCTCGAATATACTTGGAGTTTGCAGCGGAGATTTGATCAGGGATTCGAGATCTACAACACTTCAAATACAGTGCCTCTACCGATAGTCCACACGCACACAAATAGGAATCCGCAGGGATGCTAGTGCCTGGAATCGGATCTTTCAGGGAATTCTCAGAGGCGGCTATCAATAGGGTTTTCTCGGAAAACTATCTCTCCAGGTCGTGACCTATATCTCCTTTATATAGGTCTTGGAGAAAACCTAATTGATCCTGAACCGATTCAAAATCAATTAAGTTACTAAACCGAAATCTTATTTCGGTTAAACCCTCGTGTCGATCGACACTACTATAGTGTCGATCGACGCTGCCTTTAAAACATGTTTATAATGTGTATCAAATACACATCATCTAGATCATTACATTAATGATCATTCCCTTATAAAGTGAATCCTATTTGCTTAGGTGTGTGACCCTGTAGGATCATATAATACTAGTAATGAGTTCATAACTCATAGATCATAAGCGGCTTCTAGCAAAACGTAATGACCACCTAGTATCATATGAATGTCTAATCTCGACTTCACAACTATCACTGAAGTGAATACAAGTGTGATTTCAGGACATTCCCAACAATCTCCCACTTGTACTGGAATCAATTATTCCAATAATCCCTTTGTCGCTATATCTCGATCTGGCATAAGGCAAGAACCGTGTCATCCTTATTCAACCAACATCATGTTCATCGAACTCCGATTTATACTGACAAAACAAACGACTGACATTCAACTCGTTCGAGTGCGGCCACACATTCCTCAGTATCAAATCTTCGATGGGCCCTGAGATATTTATCTCCTGTTTTACAGGAGGGACAAATCCTATCTTGTTCCATCCCTGTTCCTTCGCACACTTCATGATACGCTCAATCAATGCCTTTATAGTCACCTTTTACGGATAACGTTTGACAAAGTCGAAACGGACCAATTCATATGTAAGAAATCATGATGAACTCAGGTCTAGGGACTATACTCTATAGTCGTTATGAGAACCTCTCATGACACTTAATTTCCTGTAGAGTTCTCATTAGTGGGTCATGTCCGATCATATGTTCTCTAACATATATCTATGTGATTGACTTTAATACTCTTATTAATGACTCCATGAAACTTAGTCATCAGTCACCTCACATGCTAGTCTCGCGCGGTTGCTGGTGTCCCACATCAACAACCTCGACCAGGGACAAACATAATCTATGTCAATTATCTCTTATAGGGTTTCATGATCAAGTCCTCAACTTGATGACCTATAGAATGACATAAATTATTTTGGGACTATCATTTAAACACATTTAAATAATACTGAAATCAAATTTTATTAAAATCATCAAGGTATGATTACAAGAACATCAAAGCATAACTTAAAACCAAGACAACTCCCACTAAAATCAAGATCACATCTTAATTTCCTTTTGTCCTATAGCAGCAGTATGACTCTCATGCTTAGGTCGCGGGAGGGGTTTGGTCAGAGGATCAGCGACATTCTCATCTGTGGGAACTCTGCTGATCTCCACGTCTCCTCTATCAATTATATCACGTATCAAGTGATATTTCCTCTCTATGTGTTTGGACTTCTGGTGTGACCTTGGTTCTTTCGCCTGAGCAATTGCTCCATTGTTATCACAGAACAATGCCACAGGCTTTAAGATACTAGGGACCACACCAAGTTCAGACACAAACTTCTTGATCCAAACAGCTTCCTTTGCTGCTTCCGAAGCGGCAATGTATTCAGCCTCAGTAGTGGAATCAGCTACGGTGCTCTGCTTGGAACTTTTCCAACTAACTGCACCACCATTCAGACAAAAGACATAGCCAGACTGAGATCGGAAATCGTCTCTGTCCGTCTGAAAACTTGCATCCGTGAATCCACTTATGATCAGCTCATCATTTCCTCCATACACCAAGAACTTATCCTTAGTATTTCTCAAATACTTGAGGATACTCTTGACTGCTTTCCAGTGACACTCACCTGGATCAGATTGGTATCTACTCGTCATGCTTAAGGCACAAGCAACATCTGGACGAGTACAGATCATGGCATACATAATAGATCCTACTGCTGAAGCATAAGGAATTCTATTCATTCGCTCCCGCTCAGCTTGTGTCGAAGGACACTGCTTCTTGCTAAGAGTTATACCATTTAACATAGGCGTGAAACCTCTCTTGGAATTCTGCATATTGAATCTGTGTAATACCTTATCTATATAAGTATCTTGACACAATCCAATAAGCCTTTTCAATCTATCTCTATAGATTCTTATTCCAAGGATGTACGCGGCTTCACCCATGTCTTTCATGGAAAAACAACTTCCAAGCCAAGTCTTGACAGACTGAAGCAATGGAACGTCATTTCCGAGAAGAAGTATGTCGTCTACATACAGTACGAGAAATGCAACTCCGCTCCCACTAGTCTTCTTGTATACACATGGTTCTTCTTTGTTCTTGACGAAGTCAAAATTTTTGACCGCTTCATCAAAACGAAGATTCCAACTCCTTGATGCTTGCTTCAATCCATAAATAGATTGATGAAGCTTGCATACTTTCCCAACATTTTTAGGATCTGTGAAACCTTGCGGTTGTGTCATGTACACATCCTCTTGCAGAATTCCGTTAAGGAAAGCTGTTTTCACATCCATCTGCCATATCTCATAATCATAATAAGCGGCAGTTGCTAGGAGTATCCGAATGGATTTAAGCATAGCGACTGGGGAATAGGTCTCATCATAGTCAATACCATGAATTTGCTTGAAACCTTTAGCCACTAATCTAGCTTTGAATATCTGAATATTCCCATCCACGTCAATCTTCCTTTTGAAGATCCATTTACACTCAATGGGTCTCACACCATCGGGTAAATCTACCAAGGACCATACTTGGTTTTCTGACATGGATCCCATTTCAGATCTAGCGGCTCCAAGCCACTTTTCGGAGTCAGGGCCCAACATTGCTTCTTCGAAATTCGCAGGTTCGTCACTGTCAATGATCAACAGGTCATGAAAATCGTTCACGAGAAGACCGTAGTACCTCTCGGGTTCATGATGAATTCTTCCGCATCTGCGAACTTCAGGCATCACAGGTGCGGGTTCCACAACTCCTTGTGGTTCCACCTGCTGCTCTTCCTCATTAGGTTGAGCAGGCTCCTGTGATTCTCGAACTTCTTCGAGCAATACTTTACTCCCACTGTTCTTCTTATGAAGAAACTCTCTTTCAAGGAAAGTACAATCCCGAGCAACAAACACTTTGTTCTCAGAACGGTTGTAGAAGTAGTACGCCTTGCTTTCCTTAGGGTAACCAACGAAAAAGCACTTATCAGATTTGGGTGCAAGCTTATCAGATATTAAACGTTTTACATAAGCTTCACAACCCCAAATTTTCAGAAAAGACAAACTTGGAACATTTCCAGTCCACATCTCATGTGGTGTCTTTGCAACTGATTTTGATGGGACTCTGTTTAGTGTAAACGCAGACGTTTCTAGAGCGTATCCCCAAAAGGATAATGGAAGGTCTGTGTGACTCATCATTGATCGAACCATATCTAATAGGGTCCGATTCCTCCTCTCGGAAACTCCATTCCATTGGGGTGTTCCAGGAGGAGTGAGCTGTGAAACAATTCCACTCTCTCTCAGATGATCACTGAATTCTTGACTTAAGTATTCTCCTCCACGATCTGATCGAAGAGCTTTAATACTTTTGCCAAGTTGGTTCTGTACTTCATTCTGGAACTCCTTAAATTTCTCAAAGGATTCCGACTTGTGTCTCATTAGATAGACATAGCCATACCTACTGAAATCATCAGTAAAGGTAATGAAGTATTGATAATTTCCTCTAGCACTTGTGCTCATCGGGCCGCAGACATCTGTATGTATAAGGCCCAAGAAGTCACTGGCCCGTTCATTTGGTTTGTTGAAAGGAGCCTTCGCCATTTTGCCCATCAAACAAGATTCACATTTCTCACATGATTCATAATCAAATGAGCCCAGAAGCCCATCACTATGGAGCTTCTGTATGCGTTTCTCGTTTATGTGACCCAAACGACAGTGCCAGAGAAAAGTTGGGTTTTTGTCATTAGACTTAAACCGCTTAGTATTTATGTTATAAACGGGCATTGATTGGTTTACAATGTAAAGCCCATTCTCTAATAGGCCGCTACCATAAAACATACCATCACGATTAAAAGAACAACATTTATTCTTTATAGAAAAATCAAATCCTTCTAAATCCAAACAGGAACTGAAATGATGTTTCTGCTTATCGCAGGTACATAATAGCAATTGTTTAATTCTAAAACCAAGCCCGAAGGCAAAGACAAATGATAAGTGCCCACGGCCAACGCAACAACCTTTGCTCCATTCCCGACTCGCAGCTTCACTTGTCCTTTCTTCAGCGTCCTACTATTGCTTAGTGCCTGCACATTAGTACAAATATGAGCACCACAGCCGGTATATAATACCCATGAGGTAGAACCTGTAGAAGTAACATTTACTTCAATAACATAAATACCTGGAGAAGTCGTCTCGTACGTCTTCTTCTTGTTCTTCAGACCATCCAGGAATTTCTTGCAGTTTCTCTTCCAATGCCCAGACTCATTGCAGAAATGGCACTTATCAACATCAGAAGGGCCAGCTCTGGGCTTAGGGGAAGGCGCAGGTTTGTCCTGGTTCATAACCTGGACAGCCTTGCCCTTTCCCTTGCCCTTGCCGGGTTTCTTAAACTTTTTGCCCCTTTGTACCATAAGTACATTAGGGGCACCCTTCTTGATATTTGGCTCAGCTGTCTTGAGCATGCCATGTAACTCAGTGAACGTCTTCATCAAGCTGTTCATATTATAGTTCATAATGAACGTATCATAGATTGGCGCCAGTGACTGCAGTATGATGTCAGTAGCCAACTCTTGGCTAATGGGACAGTCCAGTTTCCCCAAGTTATCAATATAACCCATCATCTTTATGACGTGGGGACTCACTGGAGCATCACTTGGTAGCTTGCACTCAACCAGAGATTTAACCGTCTGGTATCTCTCAGTTCGAGCCTGCTCCTGAAACATAGCTTTCAGGCTAGTGATTATCTCGATGGGCGACGCCAAGTTCTCATATTGCTTCTGCAAATCTGAGTTCATGGTAGCCAGCATCAGACAAGTCACATCGACCACATCATTTGAATGCTTATCCCAAGCATTCTTTTCTGTCTGCGGGGCATTGGCACGGTACTTCTCGGGGAGAACCTTATCAAGGACATAGTCCCTTTTCTCCTGCCTGAGAACAATTCTCAGGTTCCGATACCATTCCAGAAAATTAGATCCATTCAGCTTGTCCTTCTCAAGGACGGATCTTAGGGAGAAAGTGTTGTTTGAGCTTGACATTGCTGAAACAAAAGAGGTAGAGGGTAAGTTACGGTGTTCAATAAAAGAGTAAACTTAACAATTAAGAAAACTCTCATTATATTCAAAACTATGTTCCCTCAAAGAATATAATGATCCAAGATCCATGTTTCACTAAAATCCGAGCGAGCCACTGGCTGTTACTCAAATCTTAGCTATACAGGTAAGCAACACTTTGCTAATCATATCCAATATGACTCTTGGCTGTGGATAAAACATCTTATGTTCTAACCACCTGATGTCTCTGGGCCCAGAACTTCTGATAGCCCATTCAAGTAAACCAATCTCTTCCGTCATGTAATAGTTGATGTCATGCACAGCAAGCCCATCAACTCAATTACCTACTGCCTCACTCATGTAACTGCAGATACCTTGCACTGCAAGACTATCACGCAATGAAATGAGCCTTGACAGCTGACAAGATCGGGAAGACATCCAGAACACTTGATATTTAGTCGAGGAACTGAACATTTAATCCTTAATACATATCATATATGCATTCAGGAACCCAATCTCATTAAATCTGGTTCGGTTATTTGATTTCAGGTTCATTAACCCTTAATCTGCGTCAGCTGTCGATCAACACTACCTTAGTGTCGATCGACACTGACCTCTCTGTCTCAGTTCATCGAAAACCGATCAATCCAATTGAACCGGTTTCGAGAACCGACACAAAATTTCAATAACCGGTCAGTGTCGATCGACATTGACCAAACCAAATTCAATTTCTCGATAACTGGTTAATCCAATTGAACCAGATCGATAACCGGTCAATCTAATTGAACCAGGTCGACTACCGGTCGGTGTCGATCAACACAACATTTGTGTCGATCGACACCAACCAAACCGCAACAAAACGAAATTTGCCGGTTTAATCGATCTATTAACCGAGCACGATAACCGATTCAATCCAATTGAACCGGTTCATCGATCGCAAGGCAAAGACAGACGTGTCGATCGACACTACCTTAGTGGCGATCGACACGACTAGGTTTCTTTCACGATTTGAGCAATTTTCACGAAAACGATTTTACGAAGGAAAAACGATCAAATCCGAATTCAGTTCATACAGATTACTAGTTAAACCCTAAGGCTCTGATACCACTGTAGGAATTCATACAGGTTTTACCGGATTAATCTCTATTAACCAACCTAGATGCAATTCCTTTTCCTAGGATCTAGGGTTTGTAAACTTTAAATTTGATGAAACGGATCTTGAATATACCTGGAGTTTGCAGTGGAGATTTGATCAGGGATTTGAGATCTGCAGCACTTCAAATGAAGTGCCTCTACCGATAGTCCACACGCACAAAAATAGGAATCCGCAGGGATGCTAGTGCCTGGAATCGGATCTTTCAGGGAATTCTCAGAGGCGGCTATCAATAGGGTTTTCTCGGAAAACTATCTCTCCAGGTCGTGACCTATATCTCCTTTATATAGGTCCTGGAGAAAAACTAATTGATCCTGCACCGATTCAGAATCAATTAAGTTACTAAACCGAAATCTTATTTCGGTTAAACCCTCGTGTTGATCGACACTACTATAGTGTCGATCGACGCTGCCTTTAAAATATGTTTATAATATGTATCAAATACACATCATCTAGATCATTACATTAATGATCATTCCCTTATAAAGTGAATCCTATTTGCTTAGGTGTGTGACCCTGTAGGATTATATAATACTAGTAATGAGTTCATAACTCATAGATCATAAGCGGCTTCTAGCAAAACGTAATGACCACCTAGTATCATATGAATGTCTAATCTCGACTTCACAACTATCACTGAAGTGAACACAAGTGTGATTTCAGGACATTCCCAATAAAGTGGCTATACACCCCGTTAAGGCTTGCCACATAAAGTGTCGAAGCTTTCCCGGGGTCTTGATTTTCCAAACTTGGCTAAGCAGGCCCGTGATGCTCGGTTCGGATATCTGCTGGGATTGAATTCTTCTTCTTTGGTTTTTGTTATGTAATAACTCGTATCCAGATTTAACCGTATACGATCCTGATTTTGTATAACTCCACGCATAACCTTCTAGCTTGAAGGTTCTACTAGGTTTCAACCCCATAATTAGAGCGACATCCTCGGGGTGGAATAATTCCCGGAGTCTTATGTGATTCCATTCCGGAGAATTATGTAGCATTAGGTCTTTAACCAGAAGATTATGATCTCGTCGGGTCAGTCTATTGAGACGCCTTGGTAAACGGGCTGGTATATCTGGAATCCACGGTTCACTCCAAATCTTGGTATTATACCCGGAGCGGATAGTCTTCTGGATACCTAATCCGAGCAGAGGTTTAGCCGCCATAATGCTAGTCCAACCATACGAGGGGGATCTGGCCTCACGATCTACCATTGGGGTTGATTGGTGATAGTATCGTCCCCGTAATACTCTTGCCAAGAGAAAAGTTGGAAAGTGGATCAATCTCCATAATTGTTTAGCAAGGAGGGCCAGATTGAACTCGTGAAGGTCTCTGAATCCTAGACCGCCTGCGTCTTTTGAAGTACAAATCTTATCCCAGGCGATCCAATGTAGTCCTCTACTATTCTTGCAGGAGCTCCACCAAAAGTTGGATATAGCGCTCCTGAGTTTATCGGTAATATCCTGAGGGAGTAGAAAACACGACATAACGTATGTCGGAAGGGCTTGTGCCACAAATTTTACTAGGACCTCTTTCCCTCCTTTGGAAAGGAATTTTGCGGACCAAGTGTTAATGCGGTTGTTGAGACGATCTTGAACATAGGCAAATACTTTTTTCTTCGAGCCACAAATTTGCTCTGGTAGTCCTAAGTACATGCTCATACCTCCTTCGCTAGTTATACCGATGACTCTCTTAATTTCTCTTTTGATCTGCTGGTCAACTCTATTTCCAAAAAAAAGGGAAGATTTGTTGGGGTTTAGTTGTTGACCAGATGCCTCGCCATAGGTTTTGATAATTTTTAAGATCTCTGCACATTGTAGGACGTCTGCTTTACAGAAAAAGAGACTGTCGTCCGCAAAAAAGAGATGGGAGACTCTCGGACTTGCACGAGAATCAAAGAATCAAACATTGCTTTCATAACTCAAAGAATCAAACCCATTCTCGAATTAGGGGTAAGATGGTCATTTAAGTTTGGTTGACCAGACCGATGTACTTAGGTATTGGTCCAGTTTGGAATCACGACGCGGGTTGTGTTTGAAATTGGAAAAGATAAATAAAAGAATATTATTAATTGATTGGCTGCATTTCTTTCTTGTGTATTTAAAGACTTTTTCCTCACACAACTACTTCATAGTTTCTCTTATTTCCTTTTCTTCGTCTTCTTATAGAAACTCACAAAAAACCTAATTTAAAACCAACAAAATTCTTCAGAGAGAGATGGCTGTGGGAATCCTTGAGGTTAATCTGATCAGTGGCAAAAATCTCAAACGATCTGATTTTCTTGGTAATTTACTAATTTATTTCTTCTTTTGAGATTTGGTACACTCTTTCAATTTCAAAACCCTTTTTATTTTCTTTCTTTGTTTTTAATTTTAGCTTGAATTTTGGATTTTAGGTAAAGTAGATCCTTATGTTGAGATCCAATACAAAGGACAAACCCG